>CM072519.1:18260749-18670749 GCA_036898135.1 Oncomelania hupensis | reverse complement strand
ATGGAAACTGGTGTACCAATCAAAAACCCTCGGTGACCTGAAAAATCTCATACCCAAATAAAGCAGATTGTCCTGGACTGGGAGTAAAATATAAAATGTTGGTATGGTAAACTATCGTTGTAATCAACTGCATTACAGGCACACAACAAAAGCGCTACACTGAACTGATAAGGAAGGAATGTGAACTGATTTTTGGCAAATTCAAAAAATCCAGGCTGCTTTTAGTGTCTAGGACCTGAAGACTGCTTTCACTATTTATCCTGACTGTATGTTTTTCTGTCTTGTTCTAGAAAGCACCGTGCAACATACGTGATGGAGCTCCATGTTTTCGACGTCAGAGACCTGCTCAAAGTCACTCATGCTGCGGAGCAGGAGTTTGGAGTCACCGCCATTGAGCATCGCAGTCACCAGAAAACCTTGTGCACCATCAGCATCCCCGCCATCCAGGTCATTTCCATCCTGATTGCACACAAACATGTTATTTTTAATAATTATAATAGTATTTGGTGGTTTTTTTTTAAAGACACAAAGTTAAAACAGGGGAAACAAGCAGTCTGGATTTAAAGCAGCAACATCAGCGTTTAAGATAAAAATAATACTAATACTAATAATAATAATAAAGAATGATGGCGTGAACTGTTGCAAACGGCAGACATAAAACAATTTTTATTCTAGAAATTTAGATTGCCTTCATCCACTACCGTTTTTGTAGGAAGGGGAAACCAGAGTATCCAGAGAAACCCTCCGAGATAGGAAAAGTCTCCAATTTAAGTCATGTAAGTTTGTCTCCTGGGGAGTTTGAACCCATGACCTTAGACAAAGGAAACCAGCGACCCACTAACTGTGCTATCATCCTTCATACATGGTGGCACCAACAGCGTCTAGTATGTCACCCAATGCACATGCAATACTTCTAGAGTTCACCCATTGATGTCCTGCTGAATCTGGAGATTCAACATGAATTCATCAAAGAATGATGTGTCGGCGCTATAGATTCGGTACTATACAAAAGCTTTATATTTAACGGACTCAGCCATCTTAAAGCAAGGGAAACAATCTGGATAGTTATATTGAACCACAAAGAAGGAGAAGACAAAAAGAAGAAGAAGAAGAAGAAGAAGAAGAAGAAGAAGAAGGAGGAGGAGGAGGAGGAGGAGGAGGAGGAGGAGGAGAGGAATGTAAATGAGGTCAAGGGGAAAAATTGATTGTTGTTTAGCTGGAAAGAAAAGTGACAAAGAGCAGTGTAGTGTAGAGTAGCACTACCTTCATCAGAGCATTGTTCCCTTCCCTTGCTCCTCTACTAGCCATCAGCGGTCGGATCGCATGTTTTCCCAGAGAACGCACGTTGTACCTAAATACAAAAACTTTGTCATTCAATAACTTCCTAACGTCTACAAACATTTCGGCACTTTCCGTAAAACCTCAAGTCTCTTGGTTTTTGTTGTTTTGAGAACATCAATGTAGAACAACAATCTTTCAAGCTGGTACTACTTCCACCAAACCTAGAATTATGCGGTCTCTGATACACGTCTCTCTAAATATTGTGGGGTTTTGTTATAAAAAAAAAAGGTAAAAGTGGTCCCATAGCCTTGTGGCGGTAGGGGAGCGTGATGTTGGAGATCACACTTATCTTGGGCCAGCGTAATGAGGGTGATGCCCATCTCTCTCCCTCGCTGCTTTACCTTCCCCACCCTTAAGAGAGTAGGTACTCAAGTCACAGTTGAGTCAACTGGGGGCGTTATTTGTCGCTTCACAGTTTGCGGTCACCCATCCAAGTGCTAACTGAACTGGACGGTGCTTAACTTGCGACACAGTAGCGAGTGCTCCAACCACTGCGCTGACACCCCGGTTTTGTTATATGTTTACAAATAATTTATCTTACGTATTTTCCAGCTGTACGAGGCACTGTCCAATACAGGAACTAACTCAAGCCACTGGAGGCGCCCACTTGCGGCCTTTTGGTGCATTGTCCGACTCCTTGACCAACTGAGCACAATCCTGGATGACTCGCAATGGAGGAGAAGGGAGCTAGTACTTGCTGGCAGTGTTTATGCAACTGGCTGTCACTGGTCTATAGGATATGTGTGTATGGCTCATATTGCATACAATATCACACTACTCTCTTGAAGTGTTTATGCAACTGGCTGTCACTGGTCTATAGGATATGTGTGTATGGCTCATATTGCATACAATATCACACTACTCTCTTGAAGTGTTTATGCAACTGGCTCTCACTGGTCTATAGGATATGTGTGTATGGCTCATATTGCATACAATATCACACTACTCTCTTGAAGTGTTTATGCAACTGGCTCTCACTGGTCTATAGGATATGTGTGTATGGCTCATATTGCATACAATATCACACTACTCTCTTGAAGTGTTTATGCAACTGGCTCTCACTGGTCTATAGGATATTTGTGTATGGCTCATATTGCATACAATATCACACTACTCTCTTGAAGTGTTTATGCAACTGGCTCTCACTGGTCTATAGGATATTTGTGTATGGCTCATATTGCATACAATATCATACTACTGTCTTCAAAAACGATGGAAGTTAAAGTTACAAGGTTTTAAAAGAATACCTACTATTACCCAAACAGCACCTCAAATTCAGTTTTGAAGGGGTTCTTCTTAAAGCGTTTGGCAAAAAACAACAGAGCTATGCAGTTTTGACAAACCACGGGAAAAAAAATCACAAGGGATGTAGACTTAAACAAACAAAACGAAAATTGTCCAAAATGTGGGTAAAAATACCCTGCACTAACAGTGATGACATGCATCAATAAATGCCTGAAATAAAATAAAACAAAGAATATACGTACGACCCGGTGCCCAATTTGTTGAGCTGCACTTTGTCAGCGTGAGCTTGGTCCAAGCGTGTACGATATTTATTACTGAACTGGTCATCCAGCAGCATCTCCATGGCGTCAAGGTTGCCAGACTTCAGGGCAAACTCTAACGCCGTTTCCTGCATCTTCACGCTTCGCTTGTAATCCGTCTGGTTGACATACCGCAATTGGAACTTGAAAAATTACCGGTACAGGTACTCTTAGCGCTCAATGACTACATATGGTACATTAATACTTACAGGTCAGCATATCCAAAGTCTAAATGACTACAGAAGTTATTACATAGTCATATGGTTCATTAATACTTACTGGTCAGCATATCCAAAGACAAAAGTGCTTTAGCCTTTGCATTGCAGGGTGCTACGATAGTGTCGTGGTTTAGAACATGCTAGAACTGTTTCACTTAGCATCTATCCAATCTAGTTATCTACATGGACAAGGGGAGTAGTTAGTACTTTAATACAACCACTGAACCACAACAATGAAACAATGCCGACATACTTCAATCCACCCAGCTGTGCAAGATTACCTGGATCTGTTTAGAACCAGGGAAGGATATGGCAGCGGGGAGAGGAGAACAGTTACGACCCTCATGAAGCTGGCCCACAAAAAATGGAGGTCCCTAATGACACTCGCCTTGATGACAGAAAGTTTAAAGGAACACCTTTCTATTTTTATTTAGATTTTTTTGTGTTCATGTGTCATCAATACGTTGGCGACACTGTGGCTACCTTCCCCACCAGAGAGGGAGAATGGGGGTAAAAAAAACCACCAACATACAACAAGACAGCCTGACCCACCCTCTTGATGCGATCGGAATCCTTCAGGAGTTTTTTCAGCATTTTTGTTGTCCTTCAGTACGATGGCGCGGAAAATCAGTTTGGAGTTTCCATACTTAGACACGTATGGCATGTGGGTGCTGAAAACATATTTCATTGGCTAGTACAGTCCAAACAACAACAACAACTCAGCTGAATATTGGCCTTAACCATTCACATGACCTTGAAGATGCAACATAAAATGCACCGTTTCTCAAACATGGACTTTCTATTTGGGCGTACATCAATATATCATAGCACTTTGTTATTTATAATTAGGTAAATCAAAAATCAGTACGCACATAAAACTTTTCGTTGTTGTTGTTGAATGTGCATGTTTTGTGTAAATCAAATCTGTTTTGTTTTTTAATGCAATTTTCTTGTCATCTGTGTTGGCACCACGATGTAATTTTTCTACAGGATAATTAAGTTATGGTATTGATATTGGTATCATTGATACAAACACTGGCTACAATAAAGCAAAAATCGAAGGAACAATACAAATAGGGGAAGAGGGGAAGAACACCCATGCAGAGGTAAAACACCACAAATTTGGTTCATTCTAAAACCTTCCAAACATAAAACATTACCAGTGCCAACAATAGAATTAAACACAGAAAAACAATAAGATGGCGTACTTGGCATCCCAAAGAGGGTCTTTCTCCAAAACCTTGATGGTTGGGTTGGGATGAAGCGTTGTGTCCTCATCCTTCTTGGCCAGAGCTGCTAACCGCCTACGTTCTGCTGTAGCTGATGAAAAATATATATATATATATATATATATATATATATATATATATATATATATATATATATATATATATATATATATATATATATATATATATACCGCTTTTACTTAGTGTTGAGTCTATTGGTAGAGAGTCAGAGTCCTCTTCCATTCAGCACCTTTATGCAAACTGCTGCAAAAGGTATCTATAGTCTTACAGTCTGCATCTTTGAATAAGAAAACAATGACAACAACAACAACAATAATAATAATACAATAATAATAGTAATAATAGTAATAATAATAATAATAATAATAATAATAATAATAATAATAATAATAATAATAATAATAATAATAATAATACACAGACATAACAAACTAGTGTCTTAAGGAGCAAATCGTCATAATCATCATCAATCATCCTAATCATCAACATCAGTCCACCACTTTGTGCATTTTAAGTGTTAAAAAGATCACAAACCAGCTTTTTTTCTCTCTTTGTTTTCTTCTCTGTCCGTTCTCTTCTGTGCCTTCTCTCTGGATTTCTGCGATGCTGTCTTTTTCAGACCTGGCTTCCTCTCTGCAATAATAATGATTTTAAGATATTACCAAAAACCATTACAACTTTTGCAATGGCAGAGGAGTTGTCTCATTGAGAGCCGGTCATACACAAGATAAGTTGTCTTTCAGCAATCTTCTAATACACTGACTCTACGAGTATTGTTAATTTTACCTTGTTGCATACACAAGATCTTTCAAAAATATAATTGAGGAATGTGTGCATGCAGGTAGTAACCAATAAAAAACTGTAATACATGTGTGAGCATGAATGTCCTGCAAAAAAGGTTCGTTTTATTCTCTCTAAATTTGCTCAATGTAGAAAGGTACAGTGGTACAGTTTTGCCATGGCGTAAAAGACTTGTGACATCCGTTCTTCACAACATATATCAAACAGCCCGACATATCTAAGGACCATGCTTTTCCCCATTAAAATTACATATGGAACAAGCAGTTTATCAATAAAAGCCTCCACTACCTAAGTTTCTGTTTGTCAGCAAAGTGAGAAGGGAAGTGTTGCTTATGCTTCCTTTCACAGGCTTTTTAATGTAATTTGTTTCAAGGTTCCTGATTCACAAATGCTGAGAACAGGGGAAGAGAACCTTGATGCTGTTTCAATGGGGAGCAGGTTGTGTGAACACATTTCAGAGATGTTAGAGAACACATTTCAGAGATATTAGAGAACACATTTCAGAGATGTTACAGTGCTTCAGATTGTTTTCAGACATCATGGGCCCAATGACCCATGGCCATGCAAAATGATGGGTCAATTTTGAAAAAGATGGGTCATTGACAATCGAACCACAAGTGTTGAAAAGTCAGACGATTTCGCCTTTGCAAGGTAAAACTGATAGATGTTCGCTGATTGGTTGTTGTGCTTGGCTGCCAGCCAATCACACACAGCGATGCTATGCAAGCCACATGTGCTTGGTGTGGCTTAGTGGTACAGACAGACCGAGGATCAAGACAAATTGGCGATTTTTATGACACGCCAGGCTGGCGCATTCACGTTGACTGTTACGCGCCATTCTGATAAAATATGCGCCAATGGCGCGGGCGCTCCAACAATCTGAAGTACTGATGTTAGAGAACACATTTTAGAGGGTGACAAAAATAAGACAAATATTTCATCATTGAAGCATCAGATAGCAAAATAGCTAAATACATAAATAAGTAAATAAATATGTAATTACAATAATACAAACATGCATACATATATACAAACATATACATAATCAAATAACTGAATAATTAAATACATAATCACATAAATAAATAAATAAATAAACATATCAATAATCACACCAATAAAAAATAATCACACAAATAAATAAACACCTTTTGCCGTGCCCCTTGCCCTAGTGGACGCTTCACCAGACTGCAGCTTGCGTCGTTTGAGTGGTGGTTCGTAATCCACCAAAACTGCCTCCTCCACTGAACAAAATACAAAATTAATCAAATTACCAGGAAAATAACAATAAACCAAACCAAACGAGGAACAAAACAGCACCAAATAACGGAGGTTATTTTTGTTAATTTAATGTGTTCATAGTTACAACGGTGCTTCATCATCATCACACTGATTTTTCCCAAAGGGGCAATACTCTAAATTACTTTCATATAATTGGTGTGCGTTATTTTATTATTTAAAAAAAAATGTGTTTGATCATCATAGCAGGAAAGACAGGCAACAAGAAAGAAAGAGAATGAACACGTGAACAAAGCAAGATATTTATTTGCTAATTAAACCTGTGGTCCATTGCTAACTGGTAGTGAGGAAAACAGGGCTACAGTTTCAAAAAGAAAGAAAAGAGAGAGAAAGAGACACAGGAAAAATGAAAGAGGGGAAAATAAAAATAAAATTAGCATTTTACCATCATCTCCGATGTCAGCTTTGCCCATTTTTCCAGCCTCAACGTCTTGGGCGACCTTTAGCAGACGCTCAGTTTCCATTCGGTCATCATCATTCAGGTTGAATGATGTCCCTTTCCTCTCGACCGCCACCTATTATAAATCACTAAACTCTGTACACTTAGTAAAATGACTTAGCATTAAAGGCAGCGACAAAACCTTCCATAAATAAAAACAAAATATACATAAAATCAAAACCAAAGTAACTGTACCGCCCTGTCCATTGTTTTTCATTTTTAGTACAGTCTTAATCAAAAGTGTGTTTATTTTCTCAATTACTATGTATTCACAATTATGTAACATTCACGGTGCTCCTGGTATCCTAAAAATGGTTGGGTTCTTATATAATTATTGCAATATTATCCACAATACTATGGCGCACACGCACAATAAATAAATTCAATTTTCCCACAACATACATACCTCCATGAGAATGGTGGTAGGGTCCACACTATCTTCATACACAAGTTCATACACATTTCCATCCACAGTGGCCGGAGATGCAGCATTTGCCGCCCTTTTCCTTGACCCTCTCTTCAGCTTGCGACCTGTTTTTGGCCCCAGCCACCGAATCTTGGCCATCTTCGTGGTGTTGTAGATATTGTTGGCAGCTCGGCACAGGTAGAAGCCACCTAAACAACAAGGTAGTATAATCAGCTACAATCCATGATGCATAACAAATAATATTAATATTAAGCAATGAGTATGTTGAAAGCACTGATCTGTTTGCTAAATGCCACTAAACAAAATGAATGAATAAATGAATGAAAACTTATACAG
The DNA here is from genome assembly GCA_036898135.1 of Oncomelania hupensis. Taxonomy (NCBI): domain Eukaryota; kingdom Metazoa; phylum Mollusca; class Gastropoda; order Littorinimorpha; family Pomatiopsidae; genus Oncomelania; species Oncomelania hupensis. The sequence continues at coordinate 18,663,094 of CM072519.1, read as the reverse complement.
CGCATAAAAACGTCCACACCTGGAGGCGTGCTCATCTATCCAATCATTCCAATGACACAAAATTTGCAGTTCACTCACCTAGCAGATGATCATAATTATTTTCTTATTCATCCTTCCCCCAATTTCTTTTGGAATCTCATGTTGGGGAGGAAACGTATCACAAACAGAAAAACGAAGATTGGACAAACAGATAAAAAGGGCTAGTGGGGTGGTTGGGAGGGAACAGGATGACATAGCGACGATACATAGCAGACAAGTGACAAAAAAGCTGACTGCAATTTTGGCTGACAGTAACCATCCACTTTTCTTGGAATTTGACTCTCGACGGATAGACAGGAGTGGACGTTTTAGGGCACCAGCGGGAACATCAAATAGGTACAGGAACTCATTCATACCACTTGCCATTCAAGCACATAACAAACAAGTCGGTAGGTCTTACTAAACATACTCTACAACTCTCATGCAGCTACTGTTTTTGTATAAATAGTTTATATGTTTACACACTAATAAGTTTTAAATTCTCATATTTATCTGTTCTTACGTTAATCCGTTTTACTGCTTAATTGAAATATCTGCATTATGAAAATATGTCCATGTGTTTGAAGATCATTAATAATGTATAAATATTTATGTGTGTGTAAAAGAAGAATGAATGGACATGTTTAATTGACAGACAATGTAATTTCCATGCTTTTGGATTAATAAAGTAATATCTTATCTTCACACCAGCTCAATGCCTATGTGAGCAGCACTCTTAGGTTTTCCCACATTTGGCTGGCTGCGGGCTATTTATAGCTTGCCTACACCCTCCTTTTCAGTGAAAGGAAAGGAAAGAAGAGCACCGGCAAAGCTATTTATAGCTAGCCTGGCTGAACTAACTTCAAAACCTAAAAGCTTTGGTTGAGTCGGTGTGTCTTATCTTATCTTATCTTATACAGTTCACTAAATCATGACTGTCTCTCATAACGTACAAACAAAATTTCTGTTTTACTTGGTGTGAAACCTGCTATAACGAGCTGTTGCACATTATAGCGAAAAACAGGCTTTGTCCAGCGGAAAAGTTGAATTTAAATTGTGGCTAAATTCTGCTGTTTAGCAACAGAGGTATATATGGCTTGCAAAACTCTAAAGATAAAATTGCCAGGACTTGGACATTAAAACACAAAGATTAGTTACTATACAAGAGTTGAACTCCTGCTGAAAAAGGTACAGAAAATGGGTTGAACAGTGCATGGTAAGGATGACCCACCTTCTTCATTGCGTACGGTGAGGTAAGTGCCAGCGCTAAACCACAGCAGTTTGCCTCCTGGCTTGCCCCCGCTCTTCTTCTTCTCAGCACCAGCCACTTTCACAGAGCCCTTCTTTGTCAGGCTGACCTTTGATCCAGATTTGATCAGAATGACCTTTGACCCAGACTTGCTCAGGGATACTTTACTGCTGGAGTTGACCTTAGAGGGAGTCTTGCGGAGGGATGGAGTTTTGGTCAGGCTGCTTTGTTTAGACAAGGACCTCCCAACACTGGTCACTTTTTTAGAGGGAGGCTTTGAGAGGCTGTGTGGTCGTGACACTGCCTTGGACAGATGCCTAGAGGGAGACTCTGACAGGGACTTGGACAGACTGGTCAGGGTTTTCCTGGGACTGGGTGACTCATTGTCCTCTTCTACTAGACGCGTGGGTGGCCTGGAAACACGCTTTGACATCGTCCTCCCCGATGATGACCTTGACACTGACACCACTGCTCCTGAAGCTGACCTTGACATTGAGGCCATGCCTTTTGTTGCTATCACTGACCCTCCTGACCTTGATCCTGTCCTGACCACAGAAGAGGACGTCTTCCTGCTTACAACATTAGACAGTGATCTGCTCTTGGAGTTCCTGCTGCCGCCTTCCTCAGAAATGAGCTCCTTGGTGGACTGGCGCCGTAGGGCAGAAATGGAATGCTCACTGCTGGCATTGCTTGAAGACTTGTGCAGTGGCTCCTTACCACCAGCACCCCCACTACCACCCTGCCCATCTGCAGACCTGTTTGACGACCGCCCAAAAGAGATTGACTTGGACAGCCGGCTCACCTGAAAACAAGCGCATACAAATCTTTTCAAAATAAATATGCACTTCATTAGCCTAATTAATTAATAATAAAAAATTTCTATAAAAAAAGAAGTAATATTTTGATAGAATATAAATAATAATAAATATTTAGACAAATGCATTGTTAGACTAGCTATAGAAAATGGAGCCTGTATCCACACTAGTGACTAGTATATGGCATGAAAAACAAAGACCACACCTCTGTACAAATTGATATCCTTGTAACACAGTACTTAGTGTCAGACCACATGCAAAAGTACACTCAACTCTCTCATTCCGACTATCCATACTATGATTACCCAGGATTGTGCTCAGAGGTCTGGGGAGTCAGATCATGCACCCAAGTGGGTGCCTGAGGAGCCTTGCCTTAGATCCTGTATTGGCCAGCGCTTTGAACATCTATTACGTTGAAAAGCGCTAAATAAGATTTTGTTGTTGTTGTTAATGAAGATGTCTCAGATGTACTGTGACTGTCGTGTCTTATAGTTAATGTTTTCTAAATGGAATGAAAAAGACGTTTCAGTAATATTATAAACATTTTTGGAGTTTTTGAAATAAACTTTCTGTCCAAACTTTTGAGAATGATTTTGCAACTTACAAAAGAGGGAATCATCATTGAACTGCTGGCTGCACTCACACTGCTTGGGGTTAAACCACTCCTGATGTCATTTGTGTATCACTTCACTTTTTCCTGAAAAATAATGCGTCATTATATTCTCTCTCTTATTCATGTTTTTAAATAATGATACTAGGTTTTTTGTTTGGTTTTCGTTGATGATGTGGTGGTATTTTTCTGTAAGGGTGATTTTATACCCAAGCTTTGTCAAATGTTATCTTACTCACTACTAACCACTGCAATTGCAGTGGTCCCTTGCCCATCAACCACAGAGATCTCAGTTCCAACAGCGACGTTTGTTTTTGTTTTTTTTGGTTGCTTCAATGATGTCAATTTTTTTACTAAAGTTCTAGCTTTCAAATTTATTATATTGCCCGCTGTTTCATAATCATAGTGCTCCGCAATAGAATGACACAGCAAAGTTTAATGTCATAATCACTGGCTTTTGAATGATTTTTGCCAACCAAAATGGCGTTATCTACTTCAACAAAAAATAAGGTCTTGTATACCCACACCCCACCCTGACTCCCCCCCCCCACCCTCCATGTAAATCAGGTATTTTCTTTTCACTTGAAACATTTCAATCTTTGCACCACAGTGTACCAATAAGTCAACAATAACCTGAAATTTCATGTTCTTTTGTGGAAGACTTCTTTTAACATGAATTGTTTACTAAGTAGTACAAATGGGCAGTAAACAGAGAAAAACATACAACAAAAAAAATCATTATAAATATAATGATGATGTTGCAACTTGATGCACATTGACTTTGTTTAAGAATTTGATTGAACACGAGAGAGGGAGAGAGAGGGGTGGGGGTGGGGTGGAGATAGATAATCTAAGTACTATAAAATGCATACAATGTAATTTTGTTGATATGTCATGAATGGTATCACTTTTTGTAATGTTGGAATAATAGGTCTTTTTAAATAAGAGTTAAAACACGTTTTGTAAAAATAAAAAATTATCTACACTACAGACATAGTTGAGAATAGTTTTAAATCATACGTGCAGAAAACTGACATTTCAGCTCTAAACTCACTTTCATGGTTCACTGGAATGGTTTCGTCTGGTACGCACAATTTTCAAAATGAAAGTACAAATATTAGACAATTAACGCTTCCAGAAGAAGACAAAAATTAAGTAAACCAGCATCAATAAACAGACTAAAACGCAATTTCAAATGTCTCATTCTTTTATACCTTTGTGCATACGACCGTGGCGTTTGCATTTATAACAACGAGTCAGATGACTTTCGCAATCTCTACCATGTTGCCGCGTGCCGGTGAAATAAATAGTGCACACTTCGCACAAAACTTGTCTGTTCTTGCGACCGATGGCGTCAAGACTCAAGTGAACAAGCACCGAAGAAATAGCGCTTGGGTCATGCTCTCCTCCTACTTGCTACAACTACTGCCAATATAGCTAGCGATTGTCTCTAATGATTTATAACACTAAAAAATAGTGTACTTACCTGTTGTTGTTTTCAACCGAGTCTATAATCTTTGTCGCAAACAAGGGTTCCGCCCTCACAAGCAAAATGGAGACAACTATCATTGCAAGTTACAAATAGACTTAGATACAATGATTATTTCCCCTTTTCAAAGCTTCCTTGGAGAAGCGAGGGAAACTTAAAAACTGGAGTTGGGGTGTGAGGGTATGGAAGGAGGAGTATCATAATGTAGGTGGGTTGCAAGGTGGGGGTGATAATTGTGGATCGTATATGAACAAATGGATAATCAGAAGAAAGAAAAAAATTAATAGAATTAAGCCTACTAATAATAGCACTAATAGTAAAAGGAATTTTTTTATTTTTTAGGAAGAACATCAGATGAATGATTGTAGGTTTGGTTAGTACATAAGCATAATCCATGCACTTGCAAAACTTTCAATTAATTCTCAATGAATAATTTTACACTGCAAATCAAGTCAATTCTTTATCCCAGACAACCCATCATGAGGCACAATTAAAAGAAGAGGTAACAAATACTAATAAAATCAATCCAATAATAATTTACAATAAGAAGACTAACAACAAGAATAATATTTATATGTACACTGATATTCAAAATGCCTGCATAGCAATTACAATCACTTGTTGATTTTATTAGTTATTTTCTTTTCCTTTTTTTCAGTTGCAGCAGAGACTATAAATACCGGTAAGTGTGTTGTGTCCCTGGGAAAGACACTTTACTCCTGTTTTCCTACTCCTTCGGATGAGAGTATAAACCGAGGTCTAGTCTGTGTCGCATGCATTCCATCATAACGGACTTTAAAGATCCTGACGCTCATGTCCTAGACGAGTGAGTGCCGGTAACAAGAACACACCCAGCATGCACTTGGTCCTTCTCCCCCATCCCTGGCTACCCAGGATTGTGCTCAGTTGTCCGGGCGTCAGACTATGCGCCCAAAGGCTGCGGGTGGGCGTCTCAGGCGGTTTGAGTTAGATCCTGTATCGGCCAGCGCCTTACAAATGACGAACATTATTATTAAGTATATTGTGTTTGGTTGCATGCACTAGGAAAAAAATGATATATATATATATATATATATATATATATATATATATATATATATATATATATATATATATATACAACAAAAATAAAGAGAATATTTTTTTTTAATTTAAACTACGGAAGAAAAATAAAGTTAGGCAGGTATTGAAGAGATGAGGTGGCCATGGATGAAGGGGAATGGGACAGATTGAGGAGCAATTTCATCTACCGATGAGGACAAAATAATAATAATAAATAAAAAAAATAAACAAGCAGACAAAACACACACATATTCAGCCATTAGGCACGTTTAATAGTGCAGAACGCACACTTACGGCTTTTATTGATAGGCACCTAACTATCTTTACATACTTTCCTATTTTCTTGCAATCTTTAGGTTTGGTCATACCACAGTGGCATTACTCAAGCTGGGCACTTGTAGTGAATCCCTGACAGCAAAGCGGCACATAGCACCAGCCTTAGGAATGACAAATAGACAAATGGACCAAAAGAGTCGCGCTGGATACAGAATGTGTCATACTGTAAGAAGAAGAAGAAGAAGAGGAAGAAGAAGAAGAAGAAGAGAATGTGTTGTACTGTAAGAGGAAGAAGAAGAAGAAGAAGAAGAAGAAGAAGAAGAAGTTATTATTGAATTCCACCCTTGTCATAGCAACAAGCTGCACATGTTAAAAGTGTTACCTTATAACAAAGACTATCTTTGGTAATAATAAACCACAGGTGTCTATCCACTTGTCCATTCTTATCTTTGCAACAGTCCTGTGGCAATCAATCTTCAAAAGCCTCACTTGAAATGTGTGAGTGGGCAAGCTTGTTTTTGTTTTTTTGTTTGTTTATTTATTCAGTGCGCAAATTCAGAGAGAGTTGACAGTAATTGTTCCAGAAATTAGGGGGCTAAGTGCTCATTTACCCATAGAAAACCAAACTGCGTCAGTTCCGATTCAAGATCATACTCTAAAGAGTCTAAACCACAGGCACTTGTATCTGGATACGAGAGCGCCTATGCCTGTGACGTGTCTCCCGTTGGTTATCTAGGCATAGGCGCCCGCGCACCCAAATACAAGCGTCTGTGGTCTAAACAACTGCATGGTCACATTGTATCATGGATTCTTTAATACTTCCATGATTACATCAAACAATGCAATACAAATAAAAAATATAATTCCTACTTCCAAAAACCGAGGAGGAATAACGAAGCTTAACGTCCTATTGCGTTATCGTTAAGGACAAATCACCATGTCGCCACCCCCACAATAATGATCAACATCCTAATATCAAAACACGTGGACCGCATTAAAGCACAAGGCTTTGAAGACTATCAGCAAAATAGCCGCTCATAACTTTTTTCAGCTCATAATTTTCTTCAGCCTATGCTCACACTAAACTCAGTTGTTTTTTAATTTAAAGTCTATTAATTTCTTACAATGTTTTTAGACGGTCACACACACCTCCCCCCCCCCCACACACACACACACTCACAGCAGCGGTTACACAGTATTATCATCACTTTCCCGAAACGCCACATACGTTGTGCTGACAATGGGTCATATATCGTCCCCATTTTTAAGTACTTTGCAGTGTTCTAACCCTAACCCAAACCCTAACGGATCATTGTTCTGACGTCAAAACAAGTAGGCATGTCAATACAAGTTATGTTGATGTTCACTGATTTGTCCAGATAACACTGTGTAAGTGTGCCCTAAACTGATACAGTCAAAAGTTGCCGCCTTCAAAACTTTTAAGCCGTCTAAAGAACGATAATCACCATATCTTTTTAGTGAAACATTCGAATGGCCTCTCATTTTCAGAATTATGAGAAGATAATAAATAAAAATAGAAAAATAAAAATAAAAAATGGAGTTAACTCCCATTTTAATTGAAATGGGTAGCCTCTCTAAAAGAAAGTAAAATAGTCAATAAGATTGCTCTCCCTCGAAATTCAGCGGAAAAAGCTAGAATAAGGCAAAGGTTGTCGACTTTTTACGACGATTAACGAAGATTGCCGACATGTAATGAGGGCGATTCCATTTTTTCTTATGCGACGAACTACGGAGTTACAAAACTTGAATTTATGTAAATTTGACGGAAATAGCCGGAATTAGTGGAGAAGAATGATCAATGTATTGATAGTTTACGTAGATTACCGACATTTAATGGGAGACAATACTTATTTTTATTCTGATAGGAAGTTGTACACAGTTAGAAAACCTGGCTAAGTCAATTTAATACTACTAATACTAATTATTATTATTATTATTTTGAATTTGCCACAATATTGATTGACACGATATTAACTAAGGATTTGTAGCTGAGTAGAGATACTAAAAAAAAAAAAAAAAAAAAGAACAAGAACACCTCACAGGGAGCTGATGTCTAACGAAAAATCAACAATGACATCCGAAAAGGCATGCGCACAGCAAAGGAAAACTGGATAGAAGATCAATGCCAGGAAATAGAGAACAGTCTGAACAAGAACAACAGCAAGAAGGCCTACCAGACTGCGAAGCGGCTGACAAGTGTTAAACAGTCCAAAGTCTCCACGATTCAAAGCAAGTCTGGCATATGCCTTACAGAAGAACAAGAAGTCTTGGACAGATGGACATAGTACTGCTCTGATCTTTACAACCATACACCAAATGGAGACCCATCAGTTCTAGCATGTCCCGAGAACAGAGAAGAAGAAGAAATCCTCCCAATTCTCCGGGAAGAAGTTGAGGCAGCAGTGCAATCGCTGAAGAAAGGGAAGTCAGTGGGAGTGGACAACATACCCGCGGAACTGCTACAAGCAGGAGGAGAAGCGATGATTGATGCCCTCACCATTATCTGTAACAAGATTTGGCAGAGTGGGGAGTGGCCTACACCATGGACCCAGTCGCTTGTCATCACTCTTCCCAAAAAAGGTAACCTTCAGGAGTGTGAAAATTACCGCACCATCAGCCTCATCAGCCATCCCAGCAAGGTCCTCCTGAAAATAATACTCAACAGGTTGAAACCCCAAGCTGAACAAATCATAGCTGAAGAACAAGCAGGATTCAGGGCAGGGCGAAGTACCACTGAACAGATTTTCAACCTCAGAATAATCTGTGAGAAATACCTACAGCACCAACAACATTTATATCACGTGTTCATAGACTTCAAAAAGGCGTTTGACCGAGTCTGGCATGCAGCTCTATGGGCAACAATGAAAGTGTACAACATCAGCCCTAAAATTATTGAAGTCAACAAAAGCCTGTATGACAAAACTACCAGTGCAGTCCTCCATAACAGCGTCATCGGGAACTGGTTCAGAACAACAATCGGTGTGCATCAAGGATGCCTACTCTCTCCAACACTCTTCAACATATTCCTAGAGCGCATCATGTCAGATGCTCTTGCAGATCACGAAGGCACAGTCAACATAGGGGGTAGAGCAATCTCCAATCTTTGTTTTGCGGATGACATTGATGGATTGGCTGGAGAGGAACAAGAACTTTAACAGCTGGTACAGAGGCTTGACACCACCTCCAGAGCTTCAAGTCAAGTCAAGTCAACAATTCTTTATTCCAAAAAGATGGAAGATGTGGGTGACATCAGTAGCCTGCGATATTTTTTATAAATATTACAAAATATTAAATATTAAATTTAAAAACATAAACAGTTTAAAAATACAAGGTATAAGATAAGATATGACTCATAAGAACAATATACAGTCAAGCATATCATTAGCTTCACTGCCACCTAATATATCCACACACACCTACACATACACACACACACACACACACACTCACACACACACACACACACACATCCACACCCACAGTATCCAGGCCTTGAATAGATAAATATTTGCACATCTCAGACACACACACGCACACACACACACACACGCGTATATATACACACACACACAACATCCTCACCGCATGCCACAGCAACAGGAACATAATTCAATCAAGATAAAAATAAACCAATAACACATCTACCTAATCAAAGAAAAATGACAATGCATCTTAATGAAAAACGCTTAATAATAATAATAATAATAATAATAATAATAATAATAATAATAATAGACGTAGGCTTATGCCTATGAGACATGCCTCACGGGCAGGTCAGGTCACAGGTCGCGAACCCTGGCCTGTGCGCGGATGGTATGCGCAGAAAGCCTAAGTGATGTAGAATTGAGAGGGAAACAGTGGCAGCTATGAGAAGGTGCTGGAATTTCAGTTGATATTATTTATCAAAATAGGTGAGGCAAACGTGTTGTGCACCTGATGGGATTACGATGGAATACTAGGATTGAGGTATCACTTGAGGAAGGGACATACGATGAAGATTACTAGTGGATCTAAATGCAACAGGAAGCAGGTAGGCTACGTACTTGTTCTAAGTTTGGTTCGCAACCTGTGACCCCGACCTTGTTTGGCCTACGTAAACAAAACACATTGGACTACGTTCATTAGTCTACAATATCAAACCTTCCAAACATTGACTACAACTATAAACTAACATGGAACAAACAATACCTTAATTAATTACTACTTAATAACAAACATAAGATATAATAACTTAAAAAACACCTAAAACTACTTCTTGATTATGAGGGCATGCCAGGCTATAATTATAAATCAATAGACCATGCACATGTTACACTGTTTAAAGTAAAAAATCAGTTCTAAGGAAACAATCCACAAATCCACATATTATTTATTTTGTGTATTAAAAGTGTATACCATATATTTTATATTGTAGGTTACAATATTTAAAACAGTAATGACACTACACACACACACACAAGTGCCAGTACAAGTAAAGTACATCAACAGATTTAAGCAGAAAAAGTACTGTCAGGAGGAGTAAGTAGTAGAAGGGGGGGGGGGGTGATTAACAATGCTGTGCAGTCTTCCCATTGGAATGGAAATAAGTGCAGAGAAGACCAAAATGATGACCAACAACACCAATGGCATCAACACGGACATCAAAGTCCAAGGCCAATCCCTCAACACAGTGCATAGCTTCAAATATTTGGGAACCATTGTCAGACAATGCGTCCCGGCAGGAAGTCCTCTCCCCAGGATCGCACAAACAACTGCTGCCCTGACAAGGTTGAAACCCATTTGGAAAGACAGTATCATCAGTCTACATTCCAAAGTAAGACTGCTGCGCTCCCTTGTCATCTCCATCTTCCTATATGCTTGCGAAGCATGGACCCTCACAGCAGATCTACAACGAAGAATACAAAGCATGGAGATGAGGTGCTACAGAAGACTTCTGGGCATTTCCTATACCCAGTACATTACCAACGACGAAGTCCAACAGACCATCACACAAGCCATTGGACAACATGATGACCTGCTCACAGTGGTGAAGAAACGAAAACTCCGATGGTATGGCCACGGTACCAGATCATTTGACATTTTATCCCTTTTGTATTCTTTTTTTTTTTTTTTTTTTTTTTTTTTTTAGTACGGAGGGGGAGTGTCACCATTTGGTAGGCATGATTACATTCAGTGGGTACTCTGGATAAGTAACCATCAAGTATGGAGAGAAGCAACACTAAAAACAGCACTAAGCTCAAAAAAGAGGTTGCTATACATGCCTCTCTTCCCCTACAACTCAAATCTTTTAAAGAGAAATTTCAGGGTGGAGAACTTTCCGCGAATCCGCGGATTTCCGCGGAAGGCATTTGCATTTCCGAGAAAAAAAATATTGAGTTCCGAGTGTGAGAAGCTGAGGGGCTACCTTTTATTGGGCATAGCGGCCAAAAGCGGCCAAAGTTCTAAACAGGCAAAACGTCCAAAAGCGTCCGTATCAACCATGTGGTTATATTCTCGCGTTGTTTGAAAGATTGCGAGATTTCCGGCAATTGACTTCCGGTTTTCCTGTTGTGAAATGCGTTCGTTTTTTTTATTTTTTTTCCAAATTTTCTTGTGTGTGTGTCTAAAATGGATGGTTTGGATTCTTCGACTGATGAAGGGGAGTTTACAGGCTTCCATTTATTAGATATTAAAGTGAGAGAAATGGACTTGAAGTCGGACTTGAAGTCCATTTCTCTCACTTTAATAGTACTGACATTAGAGTTAGACAATTAGCGTCAGTAGTGTGCATGCATATGATCTTTCAGACTGGCATGAAAGTGCACTGAAGAAGAGGAGGGGGCTTGTTTGGACTTTTTAAAGCTTTTTTTTTTGTATACACATGGAGTAATAAAAAACAAGACATGACAAGAGAAGTATAAAAAGGTAGATAATCAAAAGAGAATTTATTTCTGTTCATTTTGCATTTTATTTCATTTAAATCTATACACCAGTCACTAAGATGTGGTGTTTTTACTAACGTACCCCTAAATATCTCTAAAATTATAAAAATTCTTGCCTGTTTACAGCTAAAAAATAGACAAACGTGTGCCCAGTAAAATTGGAAATGTAGAGTTTGTGTGTAACAGTGGTGGACCTCAAACTTTGTTAGGCCTACAAATCAAGATTCTTAACTTTTTTGAAAGACATGTGCATAAAACATTCTTTTTTTTTTGGTTGTTGTTTCTATTGATGTTTACTTTGTGCTTTTGAATTCAGGAGAGGCCCTACATTACTTTCAAAATTGCCTAAATTCATTTTCTTCCAGGGGGCGAATACCGGGGCTTGGCCCCTGGGCCCCGGCCGGATTTCAGAGATTTCTTGATTCAGTTGTTCTCCACCCTGAAATTTTTTGGGGACATTCAAACCTATGTGCACTCACGCATTCCATCACAAGGGCTATAAAGATTGTGATGCTCATGTCCTAGATGGGCGAGAGGCGGTTAAACAAATATATCACTTCTCCTCCACCCCTGGTCATATGGGATTGTGCTCAGTTGTCTGGGCGTCAGCGATGCGCCAGAAGGTTTGTTAGACATTCAAACTGGGTATTTGTGTTCGTCCGGTGGAATACAAGTTTTTGAAACGAATGGTGGATCAGCAGAAGTGTGGAGGGATGCTCGAGATTTTTTTTTAAGCGGAGAAAAATAATGTACTGTGGTAAAAGAAACTGGTATTGAGCAAACATTTTGACGTCTGTGTGTGTGTGTGTGTGCAGAATATGTTTGTGTGTATGTACGTCCCTGTGTGTATGGATGAGAGGGGTGAATGACAGATCATCTAAAATCACAAATTATGTAAAGATGAAGAATGAAATAACTAATCTCAATAGATGTAAATACCACACACACACACACATACACACACACACTTATACTGTAAAAAAAATAAATCAGTTTTTTTTCCTCCAATTTTAATGTGTTTTACACAATGTTTAGTACGAAATATAACGGCCATCCTTTTCCCCACACATCTCCTCAGTGAAGTGATGCATTCACAGATAAAATGTTCCCTGATGCAAACTTTTCAAAAACGATGACAAACTGACAACAGGCATACATTAAATTGCAAAAACAACAACTTTCACAACACATAGATTTAAAATGTGCAAAGTTTGTGTTTTACAAAGCAATACAAGATGCAACCGAAATACCATTCATCCAGAAAAGAGGTTTGATAACAACAATAAATAAAAACTGTGTGATTGAAAGGAATTTTTCATTTTTAAAATACATTCACACACAAATAGAAATCAAGTGTTTCATTCAGCCCACCCAGTACAGATCACACAGAAATATAAAATACAACAGTAAAAACTACAAAAGCCATGAATGGTTTGGCATGTTATAAAAAATTTTGAAGTTAAAACACACGAACCCTTACAAACACATGAAAGAAAATAAAACATCATACAAAAGGGAATTTTAATAATTTTGCTATAATCAATAATTTACATACTTAGAAAAAAACAACATCATGATTTTTTTTAAAAAGAAAAGAGCAAGCTGCAAGATTATGTGCACAAATCAAGTGAACTAATATCCTTCCTTAGTAAAACTTGTGTTTTTCACAATTTAAAATTAAATCAATGAAATATTTCAATCACAATGAATATTAATTAATATTCAATATTTATTAAAAGGCATCGGGTAGGGGTCTCCATCAGCAGGTCAATAGTTAAAATGGAAAACTGTAGTCTGGAACTATGAGCTAAACCAAATTGATCACAACTGCAGGCTCTTACCCCAAATACATGCAGTGGAAAGATCCAACAATAATTATAACGAAAGATACTACACTAAGCTATGAACAGCATGCTAATGGAAAATAAACTGACAGTTTGGCAAGTATGTAAATCTAAATGGCTGATCAGTTAAAAATTCGAGTAGTCTGATCTACCCAATCCGCTTACTTTTAGAAATAAAGAAGTAAAAAATAAAAAAACAATTTAATTTTTTTTTAATTGAAACTAAATGGCCAAATCAATCAAGGTGCAATGATGTCTCCATAGTTACAAGCTTCCTCCACACCAAGGTTATAATGGTTGCCCGTACCTCCCTTGTACAGACTAGTCACAAAGCGGGCCCAGCCGTTTTCACCCTGGAAAAGAGCATAAAAATAAATAATAAACTCAGGACCCACCATTTTCACCCTGAAAAAAGAAAATGAAAATAAAAAATAAACTCATCTATATGAGACATGGAATACTGGACTGTGGCTGACAGACAGAAACGCTGAAAGTTTAACTCTCACTAAAGTTACAAGGTCATTGGCGGGTAGGCGCCTCCTCTCTTTAGATCTTTAACAAATTTTCAATTGAAAACAAATTTACAGGGGTCCAAGATCACAGATAAGGATGAAGTTAGTGATGATGACAATGATGATGATGATGATGATGGTGGTGGTGGTTGTGGTGATGGCGACTCACCCAAGGTTGACCCCAGCTGTTACGAACAACCCAGAATTCTGTTCCGTTCTCAACGCCCCATCCAGCTACTGAGATGATATGGTTTGCCTGTACACAAATCAAAAACAGAAGCATCTTATGCACGGAGTCTCTTCCCTCCTCCATCATAATAACCTAATAACCACATCAACATTATGATAATAATATTATAATAATAAAGCACAATCTCCATATATGCCATACGTCATTTTTTAGGTATATATTTCAATACTCTACAACTTAGTAAAGATTCAAAGTTGAAACCTAAATGTTGGTATGTATGGCAAGTGGTTTGGACACATGCTAGAACTGAAGAAATGTTTGATGTTAAGCAACCTTGGGACCTGTTAGTATGATCATACTTGGTTAAGCAACCTTGGAACCTGTTAGTATGACCATATTTGGTTAACCCATTTCATACCAGGCGATTTTCGAGTGAACATGCCCTGCGGCCCAAGTATTTTTGCCATTTTGTGGCTGTAAACGGGTAGTCGCGCATAAAAATTCATATCTCATGTAGTTTTTATTTGATTTTAACACTGTTTTTTGCATAATAAAGATGAATAAATTCTGGTTAATTTGCAACTTGTTACAAGTGTGAATGTACATGTGAGAATAAATGGTAATGCAGTGAAAATGAAAAACAAAAAAAAAAAACACATATTACTGGACAGGCACAAACACAACTTTGCACAATAAAAAAATACAAGTCCTACTCCTAGTACCTGTTTTCCATGATGTAATATCCATGAGCAATGTTATTCCAAAGTATTATCACTCTCTACTTCATTTTCACTGTCTCTAGCCATACAAACCTCGTCTCTCACACTGTCATTGAAAATCACTCGCGTTCATTCTTCGTTTTTCACTTTTTAATCACACCTAAAACACACTTTTTACAGTGAAAACGGCCGACAAATGTCAAATAAGCTACTTCCGCAGGGGAGATAATATGCTACTTCCGCAGGGGAGATAAGCATCCCGTTAGCAACCACCCAAACCAAAACAGGTACACAGTGATCCATATGGATCACGTGGGAGCCTAGGAAAGTTTTGTACTGTATCCATATGGATCGCGTGGTACGGAATGTGTTACGCAACCTTGGGACCTGTTAGTATGACCATACTTGGTTAAGCAGCCTTGGGACCTGTTAGTATGAACATACTTGGTTAAGCAACCTTGGGACCTGTTAGTATGACCATACTTGGTTAAGCAGCCTTGGGATCTGTTAGTATGACCATACTTGGTTAAGCAGCCTTGGGACCTGTTAGTATGACCATACTTGGTTAAGCAACCTTGGAACCTGTTAGTATGACCATACTTGGTTAAGCAGCCTTGGGACCTGTTAGTATGACCATACTTGGTTAAGCAGCCTTGGGACCTGTTAGTATGACCATACTTGGTTAAGCAGCCTTGGGACCTGTTAGTATGACCATACTTGGTTAAGCAGCCTTGGGACCTGTTAGTATGACCATACTTGGTTAAGCAGCCTTGGGACCTGTTAGTATGACCATACTTGGTTAAGCAGCCTTGGGACCTGTTAGTATGACCATACTTGGTTAAGCAGCCTTGGGACCTGTTAGTATGACCATACTTGGTTAAGCAACCTTGGGACCTGTTAGTATGACCATACTTGGTTAAGCAGCCTTGGGACCTGTTAGTATGACCATACTTGGTTAAGCAACCTTGGGACCTGTTAGTATGACCATACTTGGTTAAGCAACCTTGGGACCTGTTAGTATGACCATACTTGGTTAAGCAGCCTTGGGACCTGTTAGTATGACCATACTTGGTTAAGCAACCTTGGGACCTGTTAGTATGACCATACTTGGTTAAGCAGCCTTGGGACCTGTTAGTATGACCATACTTGGTTAAGCAGCCTTGGGACCTGTTAGTATGACCATACTTGGTTAAGCAGCCTTGGGACCTGTTAGTATGACCATACTTGGTTAAGCAGCCTTGGGACCTGTTAGTATGACCATACTTGGTTAAGCAGCCTTGGGACCTGTTAGTATGACCATACTTGGTTAAGCAACCTTGGGACCTGTTAGTATGACCATACTTGGTTAAGCAGCCTTGGGACCTGTTAGTATGACCATACTTGGTTAAGCAACCTTGGGACCTGTTAGTATGACCATACTTGGTTAAGCAACCTTGGGACCTGTTAGTATGACCATACTTGGTTAAGCAGCCTTGGGACCTGTTAGTATGACCATACTTGGTTAAGCAACCTTGGGACCTGTTAGTATGACCATACTTGGTTAAGCAGCCTTGGGACCTGTTAGTATGACCATACTTGGTTAAGCAGCCTTGGGACCTGTTAGTATGACCATACTTGGTTAAGCAACCTTGGGACCTGTTAGTATGACCATACTTGGTTAAGCAGCCTTGGGACCTGTTAGTATGACCATACTTGGTTAAGCAACCTTGGGACCTGTTAGTATGACCATACTTGGTTAAGCAACCTTGGGACCTGTTAGTATGACCATACTTGGTTAAGCAACCTTGGGACCTGTTAGTATGACCATACTTGGTTAAGCAACCTTGGGACCTGTTAGTATGACCATACTTGGTTAAGCAACCTTGGGACCTGTTAGTATGACCATACTTGGTTAGGCAGCCTTGGGACCTGTTAGTATGACCATACTTGGTTGCTTGGGACCTGTTAGTATGACCATACTTGGTTAAGCAGCCTTGGGACCTGTTAGTATGACCATACTTGGTTAAGCAGCCTTGGGACCTGTTAGTATGACCATACTTGGTTAAGCAGCCTTGGGACCTGTTAGTATGACAATACTTGGTTAAGCAACCTTGGGACCTGTTAGTATGAACATACTTGGTTAAGCAACCTTGGGACCTGTTAGTATGACAATACTTGGTTAAGCAGCCTTGGGACCTGTTAGTATGACAATACTTGGTTAAGCAACCTTGGGACCTGTTAGTATGACCATACTTGGTTAAGCAACCTTGGGACCTGTTAGTATGACAATACTTGGTTAAGCAACCTTGGGACCTGTTAGTATGACCATACTTGGTTAAGCAGCCTTGGGACCTGTTAGTATGACCATACTTGGTTAAGCAGCCTTGGGACCTGTTAGTATGACCATACTTGGAAGGCAACCACCAAACAGCACTGTGCATGCTCCTCCTGTTATCATGTGTGCATGCCCCCGATCCTCCTGTGATGTTATCAAGTGTGCATGCCCCCGATCCTCCTGTGATGTTATCATGTGTGCATGCCCCCGATCCTCCTGTGATGTTATCATGTGTGCATGCCCCCGATCCTCCTGTGATGTTATCATGTGTGCATGCCCCCGATCCTCCTGTGATGTTATCATGTGTGCATGCCCCCGATCCTCCTGTGATGTTATCATGTGTGCATGCCCCCGATCCTCCTGTGATGTTATCATGTGTGCATGCCGAATGGAAACCCCATTGTTTGGTGCATGCTGGTAACGCTCACGCTCAGTCTCAGACACACAGACGTCTTCGTTGGTCTGGTTGATTTAACTCTTAGCGTCCTATAAGGTTTTCTGTACATTTGCGCCTATATCCTGTAAGGATTTCAAGTTTATTGCAATAAATTAGGTTATGAATTTTAAAAAAATTGCAAAAAATTTATTTATTGTCACATTAACTTTATATTTTAGGATATGTTTACAAAATGGTTATTCTATGTACCCAAAGAACCATTTTGACTTTAGTACTATTTTTACCTGTTGGAATCTTGTAATTAATTCATAATTACAGGTATTTAATGGACTATGTTAATAAAACAACAACAAGACAGTGTGGATTGCATGTGAATGTGTACACAGACAGTCAACACAGACAAGAAAACTCACTCTGGTTGTCTACACCAAGTCCTTGTGCTCTTTCAGCAATAAGCTCATCAATAAGGTTACCAAACTCACTATTACTGTCGGAGCTATCCCCTGGCATCATGGCCGAAAATTTCGCAAACTCAAACCTCAAACAAAATCGTTTAAAAAGTACACAAAACCACGTCAAACTTGCGAAAACGATAGCGGAAAACACACGGGAACCTTTCCGGAAGTTGACTAAACCTTCTCTCACGCACTGGAGAGTTCCTATTTCCTGTGATTTCATGACTAAAAGGTGCACTAACGAGGCGCGCTTTACCACGCTTCAGGATTACGGGCGAGGAGTGCATTACCGCACTACAGGACGCTAAGAGTTAATTAGCAGACAGCGAGAGAAAGAGATGAAAACGTATTCCAGATTCAACATAATCACACAACATCCCAGAAAAATGGACAGCTCTGCAAAAACAAACTTTATCCGTTGAAAGACTGAGGACGACAAACTAAATTTCAAAATCGATTTACAATCACCTCTTGACTCACAAATTCTACTCATACCTGAGTGATGACTCGCGATATGGAAACCAAACACGAAATGCATACGCAAAACTAAGTTCAGAAGGAAAAATCAAATTACAACTTTACGAGACTGCTTGATCAAGACAGAACTCACAAAGGGAGACAAAAAAAATAGGTGCACGTAAAACGCGATAATCTCCTCCCGCCTATGCCCTCTGCGCAGCAGGCACAAGAAAAGAAGAAATCATGCAAACGAAACAAAAAAACAACGGAAAGCAACGGACAAAAGAGATATAGCTACAACAACAACTTGACCACTTGCAATAAAACACTCCATAAATCGTACGATCCAACACACACAAAAGTAATACAAAACTCGATTTACAAAAACTGCGCCGGCAGGCACAAGCACAAAAGAGTGAAATGCAAATGACACAGTCTAGTCAACCTGGCTGTAAGTGGGTACCTGGATATGTTTAGAACAGAGAAAGATAAAGCAGCGAGGGAGATGTGATAGGCATTGCCCTCATTAAGCTGGCCTAGAGAACAGGGAGGTCTCACACACTGTTACTATTTGAAAGAATACACGGAGTTTCAAAGCAAGTGTAACAAATATGAAATTTTAAAAACAATAATAAATTTGCGGTCAAAATTACCCCGTTAGACCAGCCAAGCACTAGCAAATGATTTAAAAACAAAAGATCTATTAACAACTGTGACCAAGTGCCGGGGGTTTTCAGTATAAATAGTATCCCCACTTTATGGAAATTTAGTGCTTTAAATTCCCACTGTCGCTGTCTTCCTCATTTACTCTTTCCTATTCCTGCTCTGTCCTTCACTCTGCTATACTATCTTCTTCTTCGCTAGATCAATGACCTACCTTTTTTCTTGAAAACTCTTCCTGGACAAGACTCCTTGTTTGTGTATGAGGTCTGTTGGATCAGCTTGGGAGTGTTGGACGCTTTCTGCCGGGTGGTCACTAGGGCTTCCTATGATTGTACTATTTAGCACTATAGGCATTTTATATGTATGTGTTTCATTGATGATTTATAATGATGTTTGTATTCTATTTTGTTTTTGTAACCGGGGTGTTCGCGTAGTTGAGGTCAACCCTCAGCCGTCCCCCGCGTGGGATGTCTTTATTGTAAAGTGACTGGCCGGCGGAGGGCATTCAATTTTCCCACTGGGGTTGTTTCAGCAGATCTTTTATGCGGATCGGGGGTTGTCCGGTCCTGATTTGGCTCGGAAGAGTCCGCTGGACCTAAAGCAACAATAAATCAATCAAAAAAAAACCAAGATAGTCTTACCTCATTCAAGATGTGATACTCCGCAAAGATACCACCAGTGTAGGCCTCCAGTTTATCGGTAGCCATGATGGAACAGCTGAAACAGTAAGATGTGTTTCCACAATTATCACAAATACAAAACAATACAACCCAGTATCATATAACGCTGTATAATACAATACAGCCCAGTACAAAGTTACACCAAGGGATGCACTTACCATAAATTGAATCACTCTTAAATGCTGCTTTTCCAGTTCAATAACTGCTCCAAGAACTAGCTGAAAACATGATCTAACTCCAGGATCTAATTCCAGCAGTCCGAGGCGCCAACTTGCTACTTGATGCCGACTGTTATAAAACCCAGGCAACTGAGTGATCTTTAACGACCTTGGGAAGATAAGATCTACAGCTTGCTGGATGTGTTTATGTATCTGACACTCACTCGTCTAGGACATAAGCGTCAGGATCTTTAAAAGTCCATGTGAATGAATGCTTGCAAGTACGGTCTAGACCTTGGCTTTAACTCTCAGCCCAAGGAGTAGGGAAACGGCACTCCCTGAGCATCAGGGTCATGTTATCAGGATGCCTTGCCATCACTCTGGGTTTGATCCTCTGTCGCAACATTCAGCCCATGTTATCTCTCCTTGTTGACCTAGCCATCAATTGTTTAGCCCATATTTCCCCACCAGGCTGGACAATTAGCTACTTTCCATATGTACACATTCCTTCTTCCTATGGATGCAAATGTTCATGACGGTGAACACGGTAAGCTTTATCAATCAGTATAGTAATATTCTTTAAAATAGTAAAAACAGTAGTTGTTTTTTCATTTTCATTACAGAACAGCCAACTATGGAAACCATATAAAGAATCCATCAGCTCTCTTCTAAAAATAAACAGCTTAGAAGACAATTTCTATGCATCAGCATGACATCCTATCCTATCCTATCCCATAACTCGGAGGTTGTAGGGGCACCACAAATGATCGTTTAACCAGCGTACTCCATCTTTCCCTGTCCTCAGCAACCCTGATTGTTTCACTCAGTGTCAAACCAGTCCATTCTCGAATGTTGTCCTACCACCTCTTTTTCGGTCTCCCTCTTCTTCTACCTCCTTGCACTGTGCCTTGCAGGATGGTCTTTGCAAGAACTGATGATCTGGTGACGTGGCCATACCATCGGAATTTACGTTTTTTCACCACTGTGAACAGGTCATCGTGTTGTCCAATGGCTTGTGTGATGGTCTGTCAGACTTCGTCGTTGGTGATGTGCTGGGTATAGGAAATGTCCAGAAATCTTCTGTAGCACCTCATCTCCATACTTTGTATTCTTCGTTGTAGATCTGCTGTGAGGGTCCATGTTTCGCAAGCATATAGGAAGATGGAGATGACAAGGGAGTGCAGCAGCCTTACCTTGGAATGTAGACTGATGATTCTGTCTTTCCAAATTGGCTTCAACCTCGCCAGGGCAGCAGTTGTTTGTGCGATCCTGGAGAGGACTTCCTGTCAGGACCCATTGTCTGATACAATGGCTCCAAAATATTTGAAGCTATGCACTGTGTTGAGGGATTGGCCTTGGACTTTGATGTCCATGTTGATGCAATTGGTGTTGTTCGTCATCATTTTGGTCTTATCTGCACTTATTTCCATTCCATAGGCTCTGGAGGTGGTGTCAAGCCTCTGTACCAGCTGTTCAAGTTCTTGTTCCTCTCCAGCCAATCCATCAATTTCATCCGCAAAACGGAGGTTAGAGATTGTTCTTCCCCCTATGCTGACTGTGCCTTCGTGGTCTGCAAGGGCATCTGACATGATGCGCTCTAGGAAGATGTTGAAGAGTGTTGGAGAGAGTAGGCATCCCTGACGCACACCGATTGTTGTTCTGAACCAGTTTCCGATGGCGCCGTTGTGGAGGACTGCACTGGTAGCCTTGTCATACAGGCTTTTGATGACTTCAATAATTTTAGGGCTGATGTTGTACACTCTCATGGCTGCCCACAGAGCTGCATGCCACACTCGGTCAAACGCCTTTTTGAAGTCTACGAACACATGATATAGATGTTGTTGGTGTTGTAGGTATTTCTCGCAGATTATTCTGAGGTTGAAAATCTGTTCAGTCGTACTTCGCCCTGCCATGAATCTTGCTTGCTTTTTAGCTATGATTTGTTCAGCTTGGGGTTTCAACCTGTTGAGTAGCATGATCAGCATGACATACTGAATAGAATCCTCTTTCTTCTTTTTCCTTTAAATAACAATAATATTATAACCAATTGAACAACAGTCATCATCTTCTACAACAGAAGCTAACATTAACAAACTGTAGATTTCCATTCTTGTAGAAGTCAGCTTTTTTGTGCATATATGGCTTCGTGGAATAACAATTTAATACTCTCCACACCGTGCAATCATTCTGATTTTTAACAGAGAAGTTTTCATTTTAAGTTTGGAATAAAACAGAAAAACTACCAGCATTTTCATAAGTAAAACAATTAATAATAAATTATCCAACATTAAAATGTTATTACCTGATGGGTCCGTTCTTGTAGATCTCGGCCATCATGTTGGTTCGGCCTTTGACAGAGCCATAATCGCCGACTTTCCACACATTATAGGTACTGAGCTGTTTGCATTCGCCAAAGGTGGTACAGGTCCCACACTTGTTGAATTCCTGGCAATCTGAACAAAACAATAAATAATAATAATAATAATAATAATAATAATAATAATAATAATAATAATAGTGGATGCTATAAATATATATGCTTCTCCCGAACTCACTGATCAGTTCCAAGCATGGCCATCTGTACCAATATGCTCACATGTAATACACTTCCTTACATACACAACACACACACACATCTATCGCTCAAACATGTGTAAAGGCAGGGAGACTATTAGAAGACAGAAAGGAAACAAATGTTATATTGCAATTATCAATTAAATGCATTCAATACCATAGAAGGCAGGAAGAAAACCAGAGTACTGAGAGGAACACCTTGATGACCTAAAAAGCCTCGTACCTAAGTTCATTCTCCTAAGGATTCGAACCTATAACCTTCAGCATACGGAACCCGCAGCCCATACTAAGTAGCAGCATCATACCTTGGTTTTTGGCCTGGTAATTGTTGCACGTTTCATCAGGAATGCCAGCTTTGTTGGCATACGCCCAGACGGCGCCATCGTCACCACCGTTGCAGGACCCAGCACCGCCACAGTCGATGACTTCCTGCGCGGACAGGTAGGCAGAGGGCCAGGCAGCCTTACGTTGAATGTTGATACGGTCAGCCATCGCACTGGTGGAACCCATAGCCCAGCAAGAGCCGCAGTCTGTAGACAGAAGGAACAAACATCTGCAAGTTGTGTACAGTGTTTAGTACCTGCACAGCATTCCCTTCTCAAGTTTTATTTTGTTAACTTTTTTCTGTACTTTTTGCTCACTACATTTTTTCTTTCTACCTGACATCAATAATAATCATCATCATCATCATCATTAACATAATCATCATCATGTGTATTTAAAGTGCTTTTTCTTAAATGAAAGCAAAATCAGTTCAAATGTAAGTTCTTACACATTCATACATAAATGTTAATATCTTCAAAAACTTTATTTTAAAAATACAGTTTAACTAAATTCTTTTTTTTGTTAAAGACACGTACCCATGAAATTAATATTTGTAAGTGAGGAATAATGCAAAGAACAGGAAATGATGATGAAAGTGCACCACTCACAGAAGCACATTATAATTTAAAACAAAATAAAAATAATAAAATATAAACAATAATAATAATAAAATAATATAATAATAATTACACGCATTCTCCCCAATTCACAAATCATTCTTTCAAGTTTCATACATAATGCTTTTGCCTATAAGTACAAGGTGTAGTGGAATCAGTGCTCACACTGTGGGATGTGCTGGTTGCGAGTGGTGCTAGCGTAGTTGACTCCGCTGATGTTTCTCCAGTCCCATGCCTTGGGCAGCTGGGCCGCGCTGAAACCTGGCATTTCATGGGGGCGAGGGTAGGTCCTGGGATAAAAACAAAGAAAAGAAAAAGAGGTCAGGAGCACTTAAAAAAAAGAAAATATGGTTCATAAATATTTATGTAAAAAAACAACTAATTATTATTATTATTATTAACATTTCAAAAAGCCTATTGACAGCTGTACAAGCTGTACAGTCTGTGTACAATAAACTGTGTACAATAAATATAATACAAGAACACCAAAAAAATTTTTAAAAATGTAACAATGACAATTGTTATTGAAACATCAATAAGACAGTCTCTGGAAAGAGTGGGAGAGAAGAAATGATCTCTCCAAAACAGTGATCACTGACGGGATGGAAAGAAAAGCGAGTTAATGCTACTGCTAGTTGACATTGCAATTGCGTTGTCTGCTGTTGTAACATATAGTATTTATCACAATGATGTTTACGCAGACATGCCTGATGTAAGATTTGTTGTTGATTAGAAAATGTTATTTGAAGGTAAACAATATGATAATGAAGATTATAATCTGCTAAGTTTTATAATATTCCGATTCTCTTTGATCCATATTTCAGCTTATCACAACACCAGTCGCAGTGCGCTTGACCAGGCAAGTTGATTTTGGAGATCAAGTCGTGAACAGAGATCAAGCTGTTCTTTTTTGTCTTTTGCCTGTCATCAAACAGATTGTAACATATGCGATAATATATGTTTGCCTGCATGTACGCTCGTTACACAAACTGACTTACACAAGTCTCAGGTTCATATAAAATACTGTTATGCCTGCTTTTACTCACATACAAAGAAAAGCAAATAGCAAATTTAGAATAAGCAACAACAATACAACGAATATTAGACAAGAGATTAGGCAACAAAGAATATTGTAAAAACAGGTTTTAGCTAAACAAGCACATTTATTCTGTTATCAAACTGTTAAAGAATCATAGTTTAAATCATTCATCCTCAGTTCATTATTGTCGCTAAATTAACTAAGCTAACTAACCAACTTATACAATTACACAGATGCAAAAGGATCTCCCGCTCTCTCTACACATTCATACCCACAATAATTAATGGCAGACCTGTCCAAATAAACATAGCAAAGTAGTTTCTGGGAGTAATTATGTACAATACTGAAAGATAATAAGTTAGAACTTGTAAAAACGGCCCAGTCAACTCAACGAATGACACCTCCCAGTCACTCATCTCCACCACCAACTCCATCATCCCCAGCACTGGCTACGGCCATGGGTCCATGGCTCCCCATCTTGGCAAATCTCGGAGGGTATACTATGGGTGCGGCATTTCCTGTACCAAATCAATGTGCAGGATTCCTCCATAAATTACTGTACTAGTTCCCATCCCCCATCATAATAACTACCGACCAAAACCAAGTCCATGACAAACAATTCTAAATGATTAAAGTAATAAAAAATATCCTTCGATCAATACAATAAACATTAACAATAATATACCTTAGTACCAAGAAGACACAACGATGAAAATGTCAACAACATCGTCAACAAGAGCAACAGCAACAGACTCCAGCTAGCAATAGCCGAGTTACCAGCCCAAATTATGATTTATGACTTCTTCAGAATGATTTTATAACACAAAATGCGCTACCTTCTGCGGTGAAAGTCAAAAGCAGAGTGATAGAATAATGTAGTTTTCATAAAATCATTGAGATTACTTATACAGTAACTACTATAATTTACTATTGCGTTTCAAAATACTCATGATAATATCGTGCTTGGCATTGATTATAATTAAAACAATTAGGGAGATTTGGAACACACGACTGTCGACCAACGACGTCCGTGACACAGATCGAGGTCTTCACTCTCTCCTCAAGCCAACCAAAACTGTTTTCACACTTGAGTCAGTTTCGTCTGCAAGGGCCTTACTGCCTGTTGTAATTGGTGAATAAAATGGTGAGCGGTCTCGAAACTGCACTATCCATAAAAACAAGGAAGTGCTCGGAAATCTTCGCCCCATTCAGGAACAAGCCGTTTATGAATGCATTCTTATCATCCTAGAGGTCTTCTCGGTAAAATCCTCTCCCCTCTCCTTCCCCACCCCCCTCCCAATTGACCCCTCCTCCCTAATTTTCTCAACGGATTTACACAGATCTCAAAAATGATCCTGGGGCTCATCAAAAAGGCGGTTTTCTGCCAGAATGTTCTTTGTGCCACGTGCTCTCCTACTTGTGCGTAAAAGTGGATTTCAAATGATGCCTTAGCTGTGTTCCTGTTCAGACTGCTGTCAATGTAATTTTCTTCAATTTCTGCTCTGGGCATATGTCAAGTCTTATGCTTTTGACATAATTCTTTTCAAGTCTTATGGCATAAGGTGAAGAGCTTATGGTTTTTGTAAATTGTGGTGAAAAAATAATTTTATAATATATCGCTAAGGTTCGTGAACGTGACAATCCATGAATTTTCACACATTTCTTATGGTATTTTGTTCAAACTTATGGTATGGGAAGCAAAATCTTATGGTAAGAGTCCACAAGACCTTGACAGGTATGTCTGGGGGAGTGGTCTTTTTTATATTTTATTTCAAATAATGCATTAAAAATAGCATGATTACTTGTTATAAATGATATTTATTAACCCTTTGACTGCTTTTGACAAGTCATAATCCAAAACTGTGACGAAATATGCCAATGACATGTTATCTCATCATCATTTTTAAAACGTATTTTTCTCGGTATATATTAAAAAAAAAAAGAATTAAAAAAAATAAATAAATAAAATAATAATAATAATAATAATAATAATAATAATAATAATAATAATAATAATATAGGATGCTATTGCGCACTTTTTCTTCAATCGAACTCAGAGTCAGAGCGCAGCGAACTGAAGAAATCGCAAAATATTACAGAAGTCTGAATAGAAATCAATTTTTATTATTGAAATTTTAGATAATTAAACTAGCTGTCATCAAAACAAATACTCAAGATTGGAAAGCTCAGAACATTAGCTGTTTAATATTCATAAGTTAGGTGTGATAATTAGTTTTAATGGTGGGTGGCAGCCCACCCCCTACTCACACTCACAGGCCTGCAAAGCTGATTTATGACTGTGCTAAACAGGGACAAAGACCAAAGGATGGCAATAATGATCAACCGTACTTAAAAAATTCAACAATATGATATGATTGCTTCCATCTCTCTTTCTCACTATCTTTTATTTACATCTTTTTGTTTTGTTTTGTTTTGTTCAACAAGTAAAAAAAAAATTTTTTTAAATACCTTTTCACAATGGCATACATATTTGTGTAGAACATTAAATTACCTTTCAGAAATGTATGTGTTATCTAGTTATTTGCAATACTGTTCATGCTATAATATTTTGTTAATTTTAACAATAATGAGTTAGCTTTGACTGACAATTGGGTTTTAACTCCGTGCAATTCTCCCTTTGCGTCGAAAGGACCCAATTTTACAAACTTATTATTGGTACAAAGAATGAGACTTGTAGATTCAGGTTTGTGTGAATTCAGATTTTTCCTGCATAATCATCCAACTAGAACCCTTCCAACTTAAAAAGTTTATTGTATTTGTAGCTAAATTATAGAGCGGATCTAATATTTTGAAGACGCCGAAAACAGTCTGAAAGTGAAACTGTGAAAGAAGAGTCATGAGATTTTGAACTTTTTTTCTCTGTCCCACAAACTACGACAGAATCGTCTTACCTGAGTTCATATTTTATGTTGGATTTGATGTAGCATGGCTGGGAAGTTCCGTTCGCAGAAACCACGTATCTGCTAGGAACAAACGAAGCCGCTTCGGCCCCCAAAACTGCCAGAGCACACAACACAACCAACTTCGACGCCATCTCAGAGTTCTTTGACCAAAACATCGCTGTCACATGACCCTCACATGAACAGTCAAGTGATGGAGACGCGTTCAACAAACAATTTGCCCGCAAGAGTTGTATTATTGTAACTCCGCCGGGCGAAGCTGAGATAATCATCTGAATGTATACTTGTCCACACTTAGGGACTACTAACCCAGCAACCGATTAAATCAAATTGTGATGTGTCTTTTGCTTGAAATTTAGCAGTTGTTCTACATTGATTGCTCTATTCTACTACTTCTTCTTCTTACTCTTTTTCTTCAGTATGCTATAATTTGTGGATACTCCACCGGGACGAAATATAACCAATTGAATATAAAGAGCTTCAATAATTAAGCTCTTAGATAGAGTTCTCGAAGTCAGTTGTTCCGTTAAAATAATCTTCTTTTTTTTTTAAACTTAAACTTGGTTTATACTGGAAAGTGGAAATTAATTTACAGAGCCCCAAAGTCACATATTTCAACGTCACAGATTCTTTCTCAAATTCATATTATCAATTATTATATAGTGTATGCCAAGTGCTCCCCACTGGAGATTAAGCCTCCAAAATAACCTCTGTCAAAAGTTCGGTTTTGACACCTGTTTTTCTGTCTCCCTCTTCTTCTGCCTCCTTGCACCGTGCCTTGCAGGATGGTCTTTGCAAGGCCTGATGCTCTGGTGACGCGGCCATACCATCGGCGTTTCAGTTTTTTCACCACTGTGAGCATGGGTTTACTTGGCAACTTGCATTGCTCATTGTCACAAAACAATATAGCATATCATCGCCAATCGGTGCGCTAAGCTTTGAATGTTAGGCCTCTCTTCCTTGCTATGGAAAACAAACAACTGTGCCTACTATACAGGCTTTCGCTGCGGTGCTATATATTTATATTCATTCATGTGCTTATATTAATACCGTAAAAACTGATTCTATAAATAGCACCGCAGTGAAAGCCTGTATAGTAGGGCACCGTTGTTTGTTTTACTTTACAAGGAAGAGAGGCCTAACATTTAAAGCTTAGCGCATCGATTGGCGATGATATGCTATATTGTATTGTGACAATGAACAATGCAAGTAAAATCAGTGTAATTGTCACACAAAAATAAACAATTACATCCTGGATGGAGACGTAGACAGCCCTTTAAAAGAACCCACAACATTATACCAAAGTCTTAGTTGAGATAATAATTATGTGCGTTGAAACCAGTGCAATCTCATGAAGCTGTACGTTCTTTGGTCTTATCTTGATTCTGACTCAACATTGTGACCTAAAAATATCTATATCTATCTATTATTGTAAGTTATGAATATATATTGGTTTGGTGTTTTTTTGGAACAGACATTTTTGGGTTTTGGAATAGACATTTTTGGGTTAATTAAAGAGCCCCCAAGATCACACGTACATTTCAGCCTCACAACTCTTAGCAGATCTTACAAATCACCGATCCTTTTCCAATTCACTTTCGGTGTTGCCACGGGGTGTGTGTGTGTGTGGGGGGAGAGAGAGAGAGAGAGAGAGAAGAGAGGAATAAGACTAACCCCAAAATAACCTCTTTCGTGGGTTGAATATAAATTAAGCTAATTGGTTTTGGTGTATTAACCTACTAATATCGTCAAATTAAGTTGATTCTATAAATAGCACCGCAACAAACTTAAGTCTGTATATTGTTTACATAACAAAGAAGAGACACCTTAAACTCAAAGCGTAGTGATCAGTGTGAACAATAGTTTAGTTTAGAAGTTAAAGGTGTTTTTGTTGGTTTTTTTTATCTCGCGGCTTATCGTTCGGCTCTTCCTTCATACTTTCAAGTGAGGGTCACGTAAGCGAAAATGTAGACTAAATGACATTTAATTGTCATATTCTTTCATCTTCACTAAAAATTTTGGATCGCTGTCCAAAAGGTTCTTGAATGAATTTACATTTTTTGCTTTTCATATATTGGGTGGGAGACCATTCCAGTTTTCAACAACCCTATTTACATAGAAGTATTTTCTTATATTTGTCCGACTATAGTTAACTGCTATATTTCCCTGCTAGTTTCTCGTGGGGTTTAGCTGAAATAATTGCTGAAAATGTACTTGATCTATCCCGTGAAATATTTCATACATCTGAATCAAATTCCCTCTCATTCTTCTTCCCCTGAATGTTGGCAAATTTAAATGTTCCAGCCTTTCTATATATGTCATGTTTGCTCACTCTGGCAGAATCTTTTGTGGCTCTTCGTAATACTCGTTCAATCGCAGCCGAAAGTCGCTTTAAAAACGGTGACCAAATGACATTCAACGTATTCTGTTTAAGTGTCCGTTAAATAATCTTGTAATTGTGACACATGCAACGTATTCTGATTAAGTGTCCGTTAAATCATCTTTTAATGTGACAAAACTGCAATTTCTCAATAACGTAAACTCATCGTCACAAAAGATAACACGCCTCTTTGTAACCATGGCCACTAAGGTGCGTCATTGCATACTATGGACATACACAATCATACTGAAAGACAGACAGATAGACAGATCACGAGAGAATCCGAGAAAGAGATAAAGAGGTCAGAGTAAGGATCATAAAAACACACACACAGAAAAAAACCACACACACGCACGGACGCACACTCACACACACACGCACACATGCACGCACACACCCACACCCACACAAATATACATCTTTAACAATGATTTATGATGAATTCACACACGCACACACATACACACACACACACGCACACACACACGCACACATGCACGCACACACCCACACAAATATACATCTTTAACAATGATTTATGATGAATTCACACACGCACACACGTACACGCACACCCCAACACACACACACACACACGCACACATGCACGCACACACCCACACCCACACACGCACACAAATATACATCTTTAATAATAATTATGATGAATGCACACACGCACACACACACACACACACACACACGCACACAAGCACAAGCACACACAAGCACACACACGCGCACACACACACACACACAGAACTATAATGTACCCGCGCATGCACGGGTAACCTACTAGTCTATCAATAAATATATTATGATCAGTCAACAATCACCATCAAAACAATTTTTAAAATTAATTATATATTTTATAAAAACTAAAGTAAAAGTCTTATTAAATTTAAAAAAAAAAAAAAAAACTTGAAAGAAGACAGAAGAATATCGTTGCAAAGTAGCTGAAAGACCATTCTAACGTTGGATCAGTTCAAAACCTAGTATAGTCTGTTATCACACAATCTTTGTTATCTTTTTAAATTATAGTACATACAAGTAAAAAAGAGACTTGCTGATTAAGTTATTTGACCACTGATATAATAATAATTATAAAGATTCTACCTAAGAGTTTAAACATCTGTTCTAATATTAGGTAGGTTGGGTTTGGGCGCGCCAAAGACTGCGACTACGCCTTCTCCAGGGGAGGCGGCCTAGAATTTCCCAATAAAAAGGGACAATGAAGTGTGAAAAAAGGCAAATTATTTGAAGTACCTGAATAACAAAATCGTTTCAACCGCTTTTGAGACATTAAGCAAAACGTGTTTAGCAACAAAATGACTTCTATGACCTTGACCTTTGCGGTAGAGCGAGTATGACGGCACAGGAGGCAGGCCACTAACATTGGTAATATTCCTATCAAGTTTAGTCAAAATCCGTTCAGTGGTTCTTGAGATATGTCAGTTAACGGACCGACAGACCAACAGTCGACCGACAGACTGACTGACCGACATTTGTCTCGT
This sequence comes from Oncomelania hupensis, assembly GCA_036898135.1. Lineage (NCBI taxonomy): Eukaryota > Metazoa > Mollusca > Gastropoda > Littorinimorpha > Pomatiopsidae > Oncomelania > Oncomelania hupensis. Next base: position 18,631,873 of record CM072519.1, on the reverse strand, counting down.
TTTGATTCCCAACTATTTCACTGTATTTCCTTTTAAGTCTGAAAATACAATAACATGAAAATATGAGGTTTAGAAAGGTCATCAGGTGGCCGCATTTGAATGCGCAAAGCTTCTGTGGTTCCAATACACTTTAATTTCTCAAGGACAATTGAGATGAAGACCTTGAACCTGGAATGGTCTTGATAGAAAAGATGTATGACATTGACGATAAAATGATGATAATAGTGATGATGACGATGACAATGACGACGATGATGATGATGATGATGATAATGATGATGATGATGATGATGATGATGATGATGATGATGATGATGATGATGATGATGATGATGATGATGATGATGATGATGATGATGATGACGACGACGACGACGACGATGATGATGATGATGATGATGATGATGATGATGATGATGATGATGATGATGATGATGATAACGACGACGACCGTGACTCACCCAAGGTTCACCCCAGCTGTTACGAACAACCCAGGATTCTGTTCAATTCTCAACGCCCCAACTGAAACGACATGGTTGATCTGTTTGAAAAAAAGAAAACTACACATTAAAGTAATAGCATGAAAATGATTTTGAAATATACTCAATAAAATAAAATAACAATTTATAAATTCTTGAAAACTATGCCCTTCACAAACAGAAATCTCAGCTCAGAAATAACAACAACCACAACGACGATGACAACAATAACATTATTATTATTATTATTATTATTATTATTATGTGAGAGTGTCGTGCGTGAGTGGGGTGGTGTTGTTGCCTCTCATACCGCACACAGTCACAGGAATATCAGGATAGATTAGTTCTATTTAGACTTTATTACCACTTGACAGCACGCTGAAACATCATAAAAAAACATATAAGTATGCCGTCAATAGTTGCTACGGTTAGATGTTACAGTATAGAATAACGTGTAAAAGGCAATAGGAAAAATAGGCAATGGCATAGGTGGCAAATACATTACCAAAAAATACATTACAATACAAGACAAAATAATCCACGTTAATTACAAACGGGGCAGCATAAACACACATGGACCAAACAATGTAAATATTCATAAACAATATGTTGCACACCAACATATAAATTAAAGGGATGCGCCAATATGCTAGCTATACACAAGCCTAAATAAAAGGGAATGACCCAATGCGCATTCTCACATAGAGGATAGGCCTAGTCTGACAGACAAACGCAATGCCACAACCTAGTCTGGCATATCAACTCAGACATACCTGGTCCTAACATATAATATTAATAATACATCAATAATACAAAAGAAAATGCCACCTGGCCATGCCAGCTATACACAATATGAATATGAGACAACAATATAAATGGTGGTTGACTAGTTATACAGTATTTAGTAAATACTGAGTCACTCAAATTAGCATTCACTACATGATGGAAGACGGTAAAGCAAAATTAATAATAAAGGATCATGAAACATGTTATTAAATCACTTTACATACATAAGCAATATTATACAACATGACAAAGTGGTGGCCCAGGGCAATAGGCAGAAATACAAGAAATAGGATAAAGTGGAGAAGGCCTAATGCAAGCAAACAGAACTGACACATAGGCCTACACCTTCACAGAACATCAGAAGAAGAGATATAAAGGGAGACAAGAGAGAGAAGGGAAGAAACTAGGGAAGGTTGGGGGAGGGGGGGGGGGGGCTACCAGCAGACGACTAATAAACTCTCAAGCAGCAGGAATAGATCCTACGACTGCACAGAGCATCAGAAATGAACTGTGGTGCACTCAGTCGGCAACTAAGCAAGTAATAAGCCCATGGAGAGCTGACTATTACAGCAGACACTGGGTGCACTCATTCATACACAAGCTAGAAGCATTCTCTGGTAGAGTGTAGATCAAAACACAGCCAAGCCTACGCTGTAGGTGATAGCCACCGCGACAGATAGACTGATGCAAGATTACAGCAACATCTAACTCAACATACTGAATAGATCAAACATGAAGAGTGATATCGTACCAAAATCCTGTGATCCTAGAAGTAGAATGCCGAAGCCTGACTTTAACAAAGCAAGAAGCATAGCAAAGTATGGAAGATCCGGGTTACCGGCCATGAGGAAGATAGAAGCCTTGAGACAATCACAATGTATAAATCTAAATTCTACTGTAAAATACAAGTGTATTATTACTATTAAGCACAAAACATACACATTCTTCTAGTAGTATGGATAACAAAGTCATGTAACTAAACAATGTTACTTACATGGGCCATAATGGATTGGGATGGTCTAACGAACGCGCGGATGGTAAAATTTCCGTCCCCTAACACAAAGGCGTATGGGGGTAACGCGCGGAACAGAAGCGTTCCTTTTTTTCAAACATCTTCTTTGTTCACGATAGCCTACCGACATATACCAAACGCAGTGCCAGAGGCTGTTCTGGGCTCGCGCGCAGCAATAGGCACAAGACAGGGAAATTTAATACATACATTCACCATTCAGCACATTTATCCTCTCATTCGCGATCAGACAATAGTGTAACTGGTTACATTCGCCCCAGACTGATCAGAACAATGTCCTCATTGTTTTCTCTGTGCTATTCTAGAAGATTTTCTTACTGGTAACGGTGTTCTAGTTGGTGTGGAAGGGGCACGAAAAACAGCCGCTGAGGTGGATGGGATAGGCTGGACAGGAACTGGGAGACGGGATCTGGGTCTGGGACCATTGACACTGGGGAGAAAAATCCAACTCTCCTCCTCCTCATCGTCTGAGAACCGAAGAGATGGTTTGGGTTTTGGAGATGCGGGGAGAGCTGGTTGAGGAGACACAATAGCTTTGACAGGCATAACATTTATCCGGTTAACTGTCTGTTCTTTGCCTCCATTATGAGGTCGCACTCTAACCACGGAATCACTGGGTTGGGAAGTGACCACGAACAAGTCAGATTTCCAACGGTCTTGGATTTTATTCCTCCCGAGGACTCTGTTTGGCAGATAGACGAAGGACCCTATGGCTAGTCCCGGTTCTCCAACTTGCTTCACTCTGCTTGCTCTGGCTGCAGAAGCAGCAGTCAACCTCTCTGTGGCTGTTACATGAGCTTGGCGCAGGCGGTGTTGATGCTGTCTTACCCAATCAACAGCTCCTGATGCATGATGAGACGAATCAAGGAGGCCTAACTTGACATCAACAGGCAGCCTTGGTTCATGGCCAAACATGAGAAGATGAGGGGAGAATCCTGTTGAGGAATGGGGAGTACAGTTGTAGGCCTGGACAACTTCTTGCAGATGTTGTGGCCATTTCTTCTTTTGTTCATCTGATAGGGTGCGCAAAAGTTGATGAAGGGTGCGGTTAAACCTCTCGCACTGACCGTTTCCTTGGGGGTGGTAAGGGGTCGTTCTGGACTTCTTTATGTTGTACATCAGACATAGTTCATTGACCACCCTACCTTCAAAGTCTCTGCCTTGATCACTATGCAGTCGTTCTGGCACACCTAACTTCTGGAACCATTCAGTCACTAGCACCTTGGCTACAGTTACTGCTTCTTGATTTCTGGTTGGAACTGCAATTGTATACTTGGTGAACACATCTGTAATTACTAGGATGCTTTCTCTTCCATCAGACGCTGGCTCGACCTTACAGAAGTCCATGGCGACAACTTGGAGTGGTTTGGTCGCCAGAAGGTGACCCATCGCTGGCCTGACAGTTGACCGTCTGTTCAATTGGCATCTCTGACACTGCTCGATGTACCCCTCACAGTCCTTGGTCATACCAGGCCAGTACACCCTTTTACGAAGTAGGGACAGAGTTCTGTCCACTGCCTGATGGGCCATCTTGTCGTGCAGCTCAATCAAGATATCTGGTCGCAGAGTAGAAGGTAGTACAAGCTGTAGCACTGGTCCATGAACTGGGTCTTGCACTGATCGGTGGAGTACACCCTCAATGATCTGGAGGCGGGCATGCTGCCCACAAAGAGTGTTCAGTGACTTGTCTGTAGAAGTAGGGGGTTTCTCGGGCCAAGACTTCAACACTGTGCCAATCGCTGGATCCTCCTGCTGGAGTTCCAACATGTTGTGAGAAGACAGGGTAGGCAGTGCGGTAGACCAGTCTGGAAGGACAGGCTTCATGGGAGCTGTTGGAGCGGGGCCAGGAAACGGACAGCGGTCCTTTTCTAGTGCCTGATGTTGACAGAAGACAGATTGGGATTGGGCTACCTCCACTGGGATAGGAGTAGAGGTCGGAGGCAAGCTTTCTGGTGGTCGTCTGGACAGGGCATCAGCTCGATTTGTCTTGCCAGGCTTGTATTTTACCACAAAGTCAAAGACAGCCAGCTGTGCAGCCCATCTCTGCTCAAGAGCACCCAATTTTGAAGTTTGGAAATGGGCGAGAGGGTTGTTGTCTGTCCACACCTCAAACTTGTTGCCTAAAAGGTAGCCTCGAAACTTTTCAGTAGCCGCCCATTTCAACGCCAACATTTCTAACTTGAAACTGCTATAGTTGGTTTGATTCTTCTCTGTGGGGCGGAGTCTCCTACTGGCATAAGCGATGACTCTCAGCTTTCCGTCGGGCTGGCGCTGGTTGAGAATGGCCCCTAATCCCTCAAGACTTGCATCTGTTTCCAGAACAAAGGGTTTGTTGAAGTCGGCGAACGCAAGCACTCCAGCACTGGTAAGCTTCTCCTTGAGCGTCTTGAAGGCAATCTCATGCTCTGGTTTCCACAGATGGGATAGGGGTGCGGTCTTTTTGTCTTGGCTGTTGATCAGGGAGTGTAATGGTCCAGCAATGGAGGCGTAATTCTGTACAAAGCGCCGATAATACCCCGCGAAGCCAAGGAAAGATCTCAATTCCTTTGCAGTCTGTGGCGTGGGCCAGTTCTGAACAACTTCTACCTTTTCATCCTGACAGCTCACACCCTTGGCAGAAATGCTATGGCCAAGGTAGCTGACCTCTTTCTGGAGAAACTGACACTTTTCAAGGTTCAACTTGAGGCCTACGTCTTCAAGTCTACTGAGGACTCGATCCAGTTGCTGAAGATGGTCGCTGAGGGTCTTCGAGTAGATAAGAAGGTCGTCAAAGTAGACTAAGAGGAACTGGAAAAGCTGGTCACTCATCACTTTGTTCATGAGCCGCTGAAAAGTTGCTGGTGCACCGGCAAGACCAAAGGGCATCCGGGTATACTCGAAGAGGCCAAATGGTGTAGTGAAAGCAGTTTTGCTCTGATCCTCTGGCGCCATTGCTATCTGGTGATACCCGCTGGCTAAGTCTAGCGTGGAGAAGAACTCTGACCCTACCAGCAGGTCAAAGGTTTCGTTGATGCGTGGTAGAGGGTAGGCATCTTTGATGGTCTTGGCGTTTAGCCCCCGATAGTCCACACATAATCTGATTGACCCGTCTTTCTTCCTGACAATTACAATTGGCGCAGCATATGGACTATGGCTCTCATGGATAATTCCTTTAGCCAACAGCTCTTGTAAGTGTTCTCTCACCTCATTGAAATCTTTGGGATGAATTGACCTGTGTGGTTGACTCACTGGTATGTTATCAGTAAGCCGTATTCGGTGAACGTCCTTGTCGGTGTACCCAAGTTCACTTTCTGCAGTAGAGATCACAGAAGGGTGCTTCTTTAGTACTTCAAGCAGTTGGTTCCGCTCCTCGTCGGTCCCTTGGAAGTCTTTTAACTTGGATGCCAAGTCAGCAATGAGAGTAGAAGCTGCTACTGGCTTCCCAACCCGGATCTCCTGCTCATTGCAGACTACCTCTGCTGTAGACGGGGAGTCAATGGAAGCTACGTGAAACAGGGTTACGAGTGGAGTACTGGCCTTAAGGGTGATGCCCTCCTCAGTGAGGTTGAGGACTCGAACATACATGGGTGAGGGGTAAGGCCCTAACAAAGTTGGGGTGATGAGACAGCCTGCAGGCAGATTGTGGTCTGCAGCCTCAGCCAGCAATCGATGTGAAGCTCTTTTGGATCTGATCTGTACCGCAACCATGGACTCAGCTGGAATAAACACATTCCTAGCAGCCCGACCGATACCATGCACAGACCCATCATGCGCATGCACCTCCTCCACAACCGATGCTAACCAAGCTGGTTCCTGGCTCTTGCCTTTAAATATCCTACCTATTACATTCATCCCTAACACTCCTGGGATTTCCCTCTTACGCTGTCGAGTAAAAATATCATCAGAATCCCTAACTACCATCAGGGTTGTCACAATCGTGGTACCAAAAACTGTCACTGGACATGTTACAACTCCTACATACGGGATATCAAGGCCATTAGCTGCTTTTAAAGTTAGGTACCCTACTGAGTCTATTGGAAGCTGCCTAAGATATTGTTTATAAAATGTTTCTGTAACACTACTTATCTGACTACCTGTATCAACTAATGCTTTACAGTCTACATGCTGTATGTTCATAGAGGTCGTAGGACACTCTCCTGCCAGTGTAGCCTTACTGGCAGCCCCTGCTGTGTGGCTACTTTCCACAACAGGTGCCTCTAGTTTGGGCACTGCCTCTTAAAGTGACCCTGCTGCCCGCACTTGAAGCAGCCCCTAGGTGCTGGTCTTGTGTTGTGCTTGTCTTCCAGCTTGGCCAATCTCTGGTCCATACTCTTCATCAGAGTGACCAAGGTATCAAGCGCTGCCGAAGTTGGTAGTGCAGCCTGGCTCTGTTGTTGCAGTGTAGAAGCATCCTCAGCATCCCCTTCCTCTTCAGCCCATTGGAGCGCTTCTTCTCTCAGCTCCAGCAGTGTGATCTCGCTGTTTCGAGCCCTGCTTCTTCGAAGTTCTCTTCTCAACCCACTGTCAAGGAGGCGCTCGATGAAGCGGTCCCTCACATCAGCAGCAGGCAATGCTCCACCAGCCTGACGCACGCGCTCGGCCAACTTCTGAAGTCCATGGCTGAATTCAAGGACAGATTCCCCTGGCTGCTGCCTTCTTTGGTTAAAGTCCTCTAGCAGGAGGACCCTTGATCTCCGCTCACCAAAGACAGTCTTCAGGTGCTGCAAAACAGCGTCAGCTGTGTTTCTGCTGTCGTCCGGTAGGGATAGGACCTCCTTCCTCGCCGGGTCATCCAGATGGCGCAAAATAAACTCCACTCCCACACCTCCTTTTAGCTTATAGGCCTTTAAGACCCGGTCTGCCTCAGCTGCAAATTCCGCAATATCTTCAGTCCCGGAGAACTTGGGAAGTCTCGGAGGTGGGTACCAGCTTCCCACTCCCAGTGGTGCTGCTTCCAGTGGTGCTTGTGCGTCGTCTGTCATGGCGACACCGTGCTGTCAATCTAGTGGTGGTCAGCTCCTATCCTGTCGGCGACGCCACTTGTGAGAGTGTCGTGCGTGAGTGGGGTGGTGTTGTTGCCTCTCATACCGCACACAGTCACAGGAATATCAGGATAGATTAGTTCTATTTAGACTTTATTACCACTTGACAGCACGCTGAAACATCATAAAAAAACATATAAGTATGCCGTCAATAGTTGCTACGGTTAGATGTTACAGTATAGAATAACGTGTAAAAGGCAATAGGAAAAATAGGCAATGGCATAGGTGGCAAATACATTACCAAAAAATACATTACAATACAAGACAAAATAATCCACGTTAATTACAAACGGGGCAGCATAAACACACATGGACCAAACAATGTAAATATTCATAAACAATATGTTGCACACCAACATATAAATTAAAGGGATGCGCCAATATGCTAGCTATACACAAGCCTAAATAAAAGGGAATGACCCAATGCGCATTCTCACATAGAGGATAGGCCTAGTCTGACAGACAAACGCAATGCCACAACCTAGTCTGGCATATCAACTCAGACATACCTGGTCCTAACATATAATATTAATAATACATCAATAATACAAAAGAAAATGCCACCTGGCCATGCCAGCTATACACAATATGAATATGAGACAACAATATAAATGGTGGTTGACTAGTTATACAGTATTTAGTAAATACTGAGTCACTCAAATTAGCATTCACTACATGATGGAAGACGGTAAAGCAAAATTAATAATAAAGGATCATGAAACATGTTATTAAATCACTTTACATACATAAGCAATATTATACAACATGACAAAGTGGTGGCCCAGGGCAATAGGCAGAAATACAAGAAATAGGATAAAGTGGAGAAGGCCTAATGCAAGCAAACAGAACTGACACATAGGCCTACACCTTCACAGAACATCAGAAGAAGAGATATAAAGGGAGACAAGAGAGAGAAGGGAAGAAACTAGGGAAGGTTGGGGGAGGGGGGGGGGGGGGGGCTACCAGCAGACGACTAATAAACTCTCAAGCAGCAGGAATAGATCCTACGACTGCACAGAGCATCAGAAATGAACTGTGGTGCACTCAGTCGGCAACTAAGCAAGTAATAAGCCCATGGAGAGCTGACTATTACAGCAGACACTGGGTGCACTCATTCATACACAAGCTAGAAGCATTCTCTGGTAGAGTGTAGATCAAAACACAGCCAAGCCTACGCTGTAGGTGATAGCCACCGCGACAGATAGACTGATGCAAGATTACAGCAACATCTAACTCAACATACTGAATAGATCAAACATGAAGAGTGATATCGTACCAAAATCCTGTGATCCTAGAAGTAGAATGCCGAAGCCTGACTTTAACAAAGCAAGAAGCATAGCAAAGTATGGAAGATCCGGGTTACCGGCCATGAGGAAGATAGAAGCCTTGAGACAATCACAATGTATAAATCTAAATTCTACTGTAAAATACAAGTGTATTATTACTATTAAGCACAAAACATACACATTCTTCTAGTAGTATGGATAACAAAGTCATGTAACTAAACAATGTTACTTACATGGGCCATAATGGATTGGGATGGTCTAACGAACGCGCGGATGGTAAAATTTCCGTCCCCTAACACAAAGGCGTATGGGGGTAACGCGCGGAACAGAAGCGTTCCTTTTTTTCAAACATCTTCTTTGTTCACGATAGCCTACCGACATATACCAAACGCAGTGCCAGAGGCTGTTCTGGGCTCGCGCGCAGCAATAGGCACAAGACAGGGAAATTTAATACATACATTCACCATTCAGCACATTTATCCTCTCATTCGCGATCAGACAATAGTGTAACTGGTTACATTTATTATTATTATTATTATTATTATTATTATTATTATTATTGTTGTTGTTGTTGTTGTTATTCCCCCCCCCCCTTATCCCACTCCCTCCCATCCTTACCTTCCTCCCTCCCGTCGGAGTGCCGTTGGTTTCTGCATAAATAGTATCCCCACTTTCTGGAAATTTAGAAGACTTCTGGGCATTTCCTATACCCAGCACATCACCAACGATGAAGTCCGACAGACCATCACACAAGCCATTGGACAACACGATGACCTGCTCACAGTGATAAAGAAACGGAAACTCCGATGGTATGGCCACGTCACCAGAGCATCAGGCCTGGCAAAGACCATTCTGCAAGGCACAGTGCAAGTAGGCAGAAGAAGAGGGAGACCGAAAAAGAGGTGGGAGGACAACATTATAGAATGGACTGGTTTGACACTGAGCGAAGCCATGAGGGTTGCCGAGGACAGAGAAAGATGGAGTGCGCTGGTTAAACGACCATCTGTGGTACCCCTACGACCTCCGAGTTACGAGATAGGATAGGATAGGGACAGATGCTGCCTTTTTCTTTTGTTCTTTCCCATTCCTATTTTGTTCTATCAATCTACTATACTATCTTCTTCGCTAGACCAGTCACCTACCTTTTTTCGTGAAAACTCTTCCGGGACAAAATTCCTCATTTGTGTGTGAGGTCTGTTGGATCAGCTTGGGAATATTGGACACTTTCTGCCAAATGGTCACTGGGGCTTCCTATAATATTATTTGGCAATGTAGGCATTTTATATGTATGTGTTTAGTTGATATTTTATAGTGATGTTTGTATTCTATTTTGTTTTTGGTAAACGGGGGTTTGATAAATTAGAGTAGGCTATAGCCTCAGTGTCCCCTGCGTGGGATGCCTTTATTGTAAAGTGACCGGCTGGTGGAGTGCCTTCAGTGTTACCACTAGGGTTGTTTCGGCAGATCTTTTTATGCGGATCAGGGGTGATGAGTCCTCTTTCAGCCAAGTTGTGGTCCTGATTCGGCTCTTTGCAGTCCGCTGGACCATGTAAGCAATGAATAACTAATTATTGTTATAATAATAATAATAATAATAATAATAATAATAATAATAACAACAACAACAACAACAACAACAACAACAACAACAACAACAACAACAACATAAACTGCTGCTAGTAGTAGTAGTAGTAGTAGTAGTAGTAGTAGTAGTAGTAGTAGTAGTAGTAGTAGTAGTAGTAGTGCAGCTCCTCCTCCTTTTCCTACTACTGCTGCTGCTGCTGCTACTACTGCATCACAATTTCGTCAGTGATTGTAAGGTTTTAGTTAGTTTCTTTTTTGGGTGGGAAATGGAGTATTGGAGGGATGGGGAGGGGGGCAAACTTTTGCCTATAGACGAGTTCAGTAATCCACATTCTTGCGATGAAAGCTCTCCAACAAGTATATAGGCAAAACATGCTTGCAGGCTACGCCCTCATCGAAAATTACAGCTAAAACACGTGACGGCTGCGTCGCCCTTGAGGACTGCAATAGGTACTGTTGTACTTCGCCAACAGGAAGGGTGATAGCTTGTGCAGTCAGCGTCATTCACTTTCAGTCTTGCTGCACTAGGTTCCTCGGCATTAGTACCATTTGTGAATTGTATCGTCTGGCAAAACAGTTCACTGCCTCTTTGAAGTCAATATCAACATCCCTGTGCACTTTCAGTAAAGCAAGTCCATTGAGTCTCTGTTGCCCCATTGTAGAGCGCAGGTAGTTTTTCAGGTTGCGCAACTGACTGTTTGAACGCTCACACTCGGCAGTAGTGACAGTCAGGGTACAAAGGTTCTTTAGCATGATGAACTGGTTGGGATAAAAAAAATCCCTGTCACAATGTTTCAGTGCTTCTGATGCCGTGGATGGGATGATAGCTGTCGCATTCTCAGCAGCACTTCGCCATTTGCAAACCCACCATTGGTATTCTGCATCAAGGGTAGCGTTGTCTGGTAGGTCAGACTCCCACAACATTGCCAGTGTCTTCACCCCTTCTGGAACCTGCATGAAACCATCCTGGTTGTCTATTAAAGGGCTTGGCACCAGACAGAGACCATCAGCTGCTACATACATGTAGGTCAGCATTTTTGAACCTCGAGTCCAATTCGGTTGACAGGTGTTCCAAGAAAGGAATGGCAATGCTAATCTTGAAATATTCTTCTGGAGTGGCCGTAGGTTGGTTGTCACGGAGAGTCTGTCGGGATGCTTGACGAGGAACAATAACACCAGTTGTCAAAGCATTTGCCATTTTGCTGACTTCACCAAACCAGGCAACGAATTATAGTTCATAATTATCAACTTAGCATCTTAATTAATATTTCTAAAAAGTCGTTTTGGGGGGGATTATGGCAGTATCAAGGTGAAGGTGCTGGAAGAGGCTTGCGGCCAGAACAGGAAAATATGGCTGCATTTACTAATTTAGGCTTAGGAGTTGGGTTACTTGGTCGTTTCAACGGGAAAACACTTTGGACGTTTCAACGGATCCCTTGAAATGGATTTCCGTTGAATTGTCTATAAATAACTCTTTGTACCTTGGACCAAAAGTGACTACAAACTGCAATGTTTTAAAAACAATTATTAAAAAATTGAAACTCTTTGCATAAAAAAAAAAAAATTTTAGTTTGGAGGGGGGTTTCCGGAACCCAGGTAACCCCCCCCCCCCCCCCACCCTGGATCCGGCCCTGGATAATCATACGACCCTTAAACACAGACACTTAATCATGCGTCAGATAAACACAGGCACAGATAAACATATGGACAGATAATCACAGCGACAGATTAACACAAGAATTTTCAACACACGGTTTATAATCACAACATTTAAAACTTAATAGTATTTAGGCAGAATATCCCAAGGCAGTGAACTCAGTTGGGTTGAAGCAGGTCTATTAAACGGGCAACGTTGTTCATGGAGCAGTACGATGTATACCTGCATTAGCTCTTGGTCCTGAGGATGACGTCATGGATGCTTTTGAGCTACTGGCAGATGACTTTGACGAGCAAATGCCTGAGATTCTGTCATATTTCGAACACACTTACATTCGTGGATGAAGACGGGGCTGGAAGACTAAATTAAATTGGCCCTATACTTATCTTACTGTTGTTGTTTGTAGATTATAGTCACACGACACTTTCGCATATCGGTGACTACTGGACCGATTTATACTGACACCAGCGGGCCAGTTGTTGGTAAAGGGGAAAATAATATGATCACACGTTGACCAATCCGGGATTCGAACCAGCGACATTTCGGTTACTAGCAAGACGCTCTTACCAACTGAGCTACCCGGCCCCACAGTTATCTTACTGGTTCTTTCTGAATTTTTATAATGTAGGTGAGCGGAGTATTTGGACTCCTGTCTCTCGACCACCATCTTGAGAACACGGCCCAACCCGAACTATTATATTTTGTATTTGTAAAAATATGTGCCCTGCAAGGCGGAGAAGCGTGTTGATTTGCTATGCTAAGGTAAATTAACGTCCCCGGACACGTTGCATATAGGGGACAAACCGCGTGTTAATTGTATGTATGCATGTATGTGTATCAGTTTATAGTCCCCTCTCCTCCCGATAAGGATTTTCAGAGAGGAGACTGATACTTGATTAATAATGTTAATTGTAAACCTGGTTGCCGGCTACTAGCGCCACGACACTCCATACAAGCCACTGCCACTGACTTGCATAAAATACCTGCCGACAATGTAGTCCTGCTCACACCAAAAGCAGAACATGAATGGTCAGCCGGGGAGAACAAATGTCGTGTCGTCTTGTTCTGCATAACCCAATGGCCGCTCCAAAGGATTCTGCACGGCAGGAACCACCCAAGGCTAGTCTAACCAACAAATGTAAGGTAGACAACCTCTCTCCCAAGCTTGGACCAGTCACCTCCCTTTCCGTCACAAATCCCACAGCTCAAATCGAACCATGTCCCCATGGACATTCTTAGTGATGTTATAAACCCTTTTATCTTATACATTTTAATTTTCTTAATTTTCTGCTTTCTTCTTTTTTGTAGAAATTAAATGAATGCTCCTCCAACCCTATAGCGTCTTAACTGATTTTTAATGTGGTCCTGGAGCACTGCGGCCTTATAGAACTTAAGCAACATTTTAACTGACTTTTAAATTAATATTTACATTCCCTATAATAAGCTTAGGTGTCAGAGGACTTTAATTTAAATAAAGAATGATTGATTGATTGATTGATTGATTGTTGCTTTAGGTCCAGCAGACTCTTCCGAGCCAAATCAGGACCGGACAACCCCCGATCCGCATAAAAGATCTGCTGAAACAACCCTAGTGGGAAAATTGAACGCCCTCCACCGGCCAGTCACTTTACAATAAAGACATCCCACGCAGGGGACGGCTGAGGCTTTACCCCAACTACTCGAACCCCCGGTTACAAAACCAAAATAGAATACAAACATCATTATAAATTATCAACAAAACATATACATATAAAATGCCTATATTGCTAAATAATAACATCATAGGAAGCCCTAGTGACCACCCGGCAGAAAGCGTCCAACACTCCCAAGCTGATCCAACAGACCTCATTCACAAACAAGGAGTCTTGTCCAGGAAGAGTTTTCAAGAAAAAAGGTAGGTCATTGATCTAGCGAAGAAGAAGATAGTATAGCAGAGTGATAGGACAGAGCAGGAATGGGAAAGAATAAAGAAAGAAAACATGAAAAATGTTGTGTACTGAAAAGCTGGCCTTGGTTATTTCAAAGACAGACGTCCAGATTACCACAATTTCGTTAGCCACTAATGCAAAAGAAACAATGAGAGTAATGGGTTATACAGTATAATGATATTGATATCTTAACAATGTAAGGTTTGTTGCTATTATGCAGAAGTACAAACAATGGGACTGCACACCAAATAACAATGAGAGCGGGACGCAAGGATTGTATGTTCTAACTTTCAACGCCTAAGAATCGAGATTCGTGAAAAATAGCTACACGAAAAGTGGCATAATTTAAAGTAAGTTTGATGCCGTTTTTTCAAGCTTAATTTTGCGCTAGATACTATTCTAATAGAAGAGTTTATTAGTTCACATTATTCCACTGCACATTTTCAGATAAGCAAGTTTTAAACAAAACAGTTTGCATCGTCTTACTTGCTGTTGTAAAAGTTTTTGAGTAAAATCGCTCATGAAATATCCTAGCGTGCTGTGTGATGTGGAATGGTTAGCCAAATGATAGAAATTATTTTAAGGATAAGTAATGAAAAGTTTATTTCATATTTTATTTGATATCTCTGATCCTCATCGCAAAACAAATATATCCATATCCATGTTTATCTAGTATAGTATAGTATAGTATAGTATAGTATAGTGTAGTATAGTATAGTATAGAATAGTATAGTGTAGTTTAGTATAGTAGTGATGGCATCGTAGGCATCAGCCTTTTGCCAAGAAGAAGAAGAAGAAGAAGAAGAAGAACAACAACAACAACAACAACAACAACGAGAATAGTATTAGTATTAGGATTAGTAGTAGTAGTATAGTAGTAGCAGCAGCAGTATAACTGTAGTAGTAGCAGTAACAACAACGGTAGTTGTAGCAATAGCAGCAGAGTAGTAGTAGTAGTAGTAGTAGTAGTAGTAGTAGTAGTAGTAGTAATATTAGTAGTAGCTCTGTGGGTAACCACGAGAGTGTAAAACACCAGTCCTAAAATTATTGAGGTCATCAAAAGCCTGTATGACAAGGCTACCAGTGCAGTCCTCCACAACAGCGCCATCAGAAACTGGTTCAGAACAAGAATCGGTGTGCGTCAAGGATGCCTACTCTCTCCAACACTCTTTAACATATTCCTAGAGTGCATCGTGTCAAATGTCCTTGCAGATCACGAAGGCACAGTCAGCATAAGGGATAGGCAATCTCCAACCTTTGTTTTGCGGATGACATTGATGGATTGGCTGAAGAGGAACAAGAACTTGAACAGCTGGTACAGAGGCTTGACACCACTCCAGAGCCTATGGAATGGAAATAAATGCAGAAAAGACCAAAATAATGACTAATAACACCAATGGCATCAACATGAACATCAAAGTCCAAGGCCAATCCCTCAAAACAGTGCACAGCTTCAAATATTTAGGAGCCATTGTATCAGACAATGGGTCCCGACAGGAAGTCATACTCTGGATTGCACCAACAACTGCACCGCACTGACAAGGTTGAAGCCCATTTGGAAAGACAGGACCATCAGTCTACAGTAAGGCTGCTGCACTCCCTTGTCATCTCCATCTTCCTATAGGCTTGCAAAACATGGACCCTCACAGCAGATCTACAACAAAGAATACAAAGCATGGAGATGAGGTTCTACAGAAGACTTCTAGGCATTTCCTATACCCTGGCCAGCCTATCACCAACAACGAAACCCGACACCATCACACAAGCCATTGGACAACACGATGACATGCTCACAGTGGTGAAAAAACGGAAACTCCGATGGTATTGCCCCGTCACCAGAGCATCAGTCCTTGCAAAGACCATCATGCACGTCACGGTGCAAGGAGGCAGAAGAAGAAGTAGATAGAAAAAGAGGTGGGAGGACAACATTTGAGAATGGACTGGCTTGATGCTGAGCGAAGCCATGAGGGTTGCTGAGGACAGAGAAAGAGTACTCTGGTTAAACCACTGACCTATCCATGGGTTAAACGATCATCTTTGGTGCCACTACAACCTTCGAGTTACGGGATAGGATAGGATAGTAGTAGAAGGTTGTGATTTCTTTTCTAATAAATAAGGAAGTAGTAGCAATAACAGCAGCAACTGTAGTTGTAGCAGTAGCAGCAGAGTAGTAGTAGTAGGCTGTGCTTTCTGTTGTAGTAGATGCCGAAGAAGTTCTAGCTGTTGCAGGAGTCTAGCTATATCTAGGTTAGTACGGCTCAGTCTGACTTCCATCGCCTGTGTACTACGATCGTGAGCTCCATTAGGGCATATAGCAAGGGGGTGTAAACTAGGTACTGATTTTGTCTGCTAGAATGCTCGGGCATCAATGTTCAGATTCATTACATTACATTACATAATTGTTGCTTTAGGTCCAGCAGACTCTTCCGAGCCAAATCAGGACCGGACAACCCCCAATCCACATAAAAGATCTGCCAAAACAACCCTAGTGGGAAAACTGAATGCCCTCCACCAGCCAGTCACTTTACAATAAAGACATCCCACGCAGGGGACGGCTGAGGCTTCACCCCAACTTATCCAACCCCCGTTTACAAAAACAAAATAGAATACAAACATCATTATAAATTATCAATAAAACACATACATATAAAATGCCTACATTGCTAAATAATAACATCATAGGAAGCCCTAGTGACCACCTGGCAGAAAGCGTCCAATATTCCCAAGCTGATCCAACAGACCTCATACACAAACAAGGAGTCTTGTCCCGGAAGAGTTTTCAAGAAAAAAGGTAGGAGACTGGTCTAGCGAAGAAGACGATAGTATAGCAGATTGATAGAACAGAGCAGGAATGAGAAAGAGCAAATGAGAAAGACAGCGACAGTGGGAATTTAAAGCACTAAATTTTCAGAAAGTGGGGATACTATTTATACTGAAACCCCCGGCACCCCAACGGGGGATGTTCAGATTCATATTTCTCAAATATCAGATAACTAGAATGGCAAAGCACGCATGCCCTTTAGAGAACTTGCTCATAAAAGTCTAAATGAAAATGATTGCCCAATATGGATTAAGTTTTATAACACTTAAATAAAACCTTTGCATTAGAACACAAAGTAATATTGACTTTTTATCTTGCAATGACTGTAACACTTATTTATGATCAAATAAACTATAGCAGAAATGCTAATACATAAAAAACAATGGTGACCTTGCAATGACCTCGATATTGGGATGACCCTGACCTTCACCTGACTGCTATCATGTATGATCAAATAACCCAATGTTGATGCATAACGTGGGTAAGTACAGAGTTATTCCACTGTAAAATGACTAATCTTGATGTTTTTCATAAAGTCTAACATGACATTGACCTTCAAAATCAACACAAAAATGGAAGAGATATGAAAGATCAATCTATGATTTCTAAATACAACAAGTTTGAACTTTGTATCTCAAATAGTTTAGGGTCAAGGTCACTTCAAAGTACCCATATGAACAAACTTTAGACAGCTCCAGTGGCCTCGGTCTTGAGTGAGACTGACCAAACTTGCAAGATTGATGTGTCTCATTAATATCAGTCACGCATCAAGCAATCATAAATCCACTATGAATAACTTTGGAAAATTTTGAAATTTTGTGAAAAATTGTCATTTTTGACTAACATTGGTTGATCCTGTGAGCTGGACCTTAAAGTGAAACCATTCAATCAATCTCTGATAATTTTTCGAGATCTCATGGCTTTACCAAATTCTAAAAAGTTTCGTTTGTGATACGATTAAATAAGTTCCATGTAATTGTTTATGTTAAAGTTTAGCACCAACAGACAGACGTACAAACAGATGGACGGACAAACATTTGGAAATCATTTGGACTAATTAGGACTCATCTTGGATAGACCTGCAAAAATCGTAAAATGTTTAATTTTGGGGCAAGTACATACACACACACACACAAAGCTACATTGGCAGATAGTCTGGCCATCTATTTGCATGAATTAGACTGTAAAATGGTTTTGTTTTGTAAGTGGAAAAGTAAGACACACTTACCGTGTGTTATTCATCATACACGTGAAAATATCCTCAAGGAGCTGGTGCTATTGTTCCAAAGTGAGGAAATCGTGATTAACTGGGAAAACTATGTCAAGGCACAATGCCAAGGTTACAACGTTATATAGTCAAGTTCAAACAATCCATCTTCTTATATTGTCACCATTGTTTCACTAGTTAACACTGCATTTTATCTCTTGTGTTTGGTTGGATCAAAACTCGCTCATAAAACCTTCAGGTTTAAACTACTTTTCATTTGTGTATTTCCAGATAACATTCCCTTTCATTTTTTCTTTCTGATTTGCATTTTTCATGTTTCTAAATTTTATTTATTTTTAAAAATTAAATTGTGCCAGAGGTTGAGATCAAAATTGCACAAAAACTTTTTAAATGTCTCTTTCATGGTAAGAAATTACTATTTGCTATTTATATATTCATACATTGTGTGTGTATGTGTGTGGGGGGGGGGATGAGTGGGCACACTTACACAGTGTCATCGGGACAAATCGGTGAACATCTACATAACTTGTATTGACATGCCTACTTGTTTTGAGGTCAGAACAATGATCCGTTTGGGTTAGGGCTGGGTTAGGGTTAGGGTTTGAACACTTCAAAGTACTTAAAAATGGGGATGAAATATGACCAAATGGGCTTCCTGTCGTGACCCATTGTCTGATACAATGGCTCCTAAATATTTGAAGCTGTGCACTGTGTTGAGGGATTGGCCTTGGACTTTGATGTCCGTGTTGATGCCATTGGTGTTGTTGGTCATCATTTTGGTCTTCCCTGCACTTATTTCCATTCCATAATCTCTGGAGGTGGTGTCAAGCCTCTATACCAGCTGTTCAAGTTCTTGTTCCTCTCCAGCCAATCCATCAATGTCATCCGCAAAACGAAAATTGGAGATTGCTCTACTCCCTATGCTGACTGTGCCTTCGTAATCTGCAAGTGCATCTGACATGATGCACTCTAGGAAGATGTTGAAGAGTGTTGGAGAGAGTAGGCATCCTTGATGCACACCGATTGTTGTTCTGAACCAGTTCCCGATGACGCTGTTATGGAGGACTGCACTTGCACTGACTGCGCTGAGGACATAGAAAGATGGAGTATGCTGGTTAAACGATCATCTGTGGTGCCCCTACGACCTCCGGGTTACGGGACAGGATAGGATAGGATAGGAAATATGACCCATTGTCAGCACAACGTATGTGGCTTTTCGGGAAAGTCATGATAATACTGTGTAACCTCGGCTGTGTGGGGGTGTGGGTGTGTGTGTGCATGTGTGTGTGCGCGCGTCTACTCTTTGTGAAAATGTAATCTAAACTTTGTTTCCATGATTTTACAACAGGTGTAATCTTTAACAATTGCTATACATCTGTGAAGTGTTTATTGTTGCATAACACACAAACCTGCTCATAGAGGTGCTCAAGGCACTGCCCAAAGTAAAGATTTACAGCAAGACATATTAGTATCACAATACTGAGTGACTGGTATTGTCTTTGCCTTTTCCTATAGTTTTGGTTTTGATGGAGAAACACCACTGGTGTACTCATGTCTTCTCTTAAACACTAACAAAAATACTCCAAGAACATAATTAAGAATTTAGATCATTACATTTTATTAATAATTCAAGAGATAACAAACAGAATGTTAGTTAGTCTGGCCATTGTTTATAGGATCCAGCAAACTGCAAAGAGTCGAATCATACAGAATGTAAAAATTAAACACAATACAAAGAATATATATGTAATATGATGTGTATTTGTGCATTCAAAATCAACAAGTGCTTTCTAATAAATATCTACTACAAGCCACGACTGAATCATCTGTTTCACAAAAGATAACCGGCCAATCAATAATGTTATATAAAATCCTAAAACATGGAAGCATTATGAGTACAATTTCTTAGAACCACACACACTATATATGAAGTTCATTAGGAAAAAACAAAAACAAACAGTAATATTTTTAGAGTAATTGGTCCACCCCTTTCCTTGTTCAGAAATATACCAGTAAGAATAAAGGGCAAATCTGTCAAAGGCCTTTTCAAAATCAAAATCTCTTCTTGGTAACTCCTGCAGAACCTTTGGGTACTATATTTCAATCACAGCGGTTGTACAAAATAGTGTTACAGAATTAAAACTCAATAATGCCATCTCAGTCTCATTTTCAACATGCTTTTTGAATGGATAACTTATTGAACTTAATAAATATTCAACAATTCTATTACATAAGCAACAATCAAACAGCTATATTTTATAATACATTCAAGTGATTTGTAGTTCCTAATAAAAATGGGTACAACTTGGTCATTGAATTTTAAGCCCGATTTCCAATATTTATGTTGGTGCATAATATCGCAATATCACATGCAACAATCACAAATTGAATAGTACGGCACAAGCAAACAAATTACAATAAAATACATTTATACAGCAACAACAATTTTTATACAAGGAATATACATTTTAAACACATCTTCAAATATGATATTTATCACTGGTAACTCCTACAATTTAGGTTAAAGATCCCCCCTCTTTCCCTGATAATGATTTTCATGTATAAATCTACTTTTCCATTTGTGATCACTTCCTAATTTCTGTATCTAAAACCAGCTCTGTGGGTTCGGGCAAATAGAATAGACCCAACGTTTCCCGGCGTGTCGTAAGAGGCGACTAACAGGGGTGATGTTAGCACGGCATCACTGGGCGAAAGTCTTCTACACAGAAGTCACCGGCCAGGGCGGAGGAACCTCACGTTACTACAGGTTCAACGACCACGTGCTCAGGGCCAAGGCGAGCCACACTGTATTCGTGGATTTCGGCTGTGGCCAACAGCCTGGAGAGGATTGGGCCCTGCCAGGTCTTTTTTGCCCAAGACACACTACATGATGACACAATCCACTAATTCCATACCGGATCGGTCGTCGCCCGGGCCGTCACCCGGCACAAGGACCGCGCCTTCCGTTGGCCACCAGGACGGAGGTGTTAAGTATGCTACTGATGGACAATATAGCAAGATCCGCACGAGAAACAACATCGTCATAGGAACCTGGAACGTCAGGACCCTAACTGCGGAAGGAAAATTAGAAGAACTGGCCCACGAGCTGGACCACTATCGATGGAACGTTCTAGGTATCAGCGAACTGCGCTGGAAAGGCCTAGGTGAAACAACGACTGACAAAGGCCACAAGCTCTATTTCAGCGGTAGAGATGACAGGCACGAACACGGCGTTGGATTCTTGGTCCACAAGAACATTCTAGCCACTGTCATGGGTTGCCGCCCAGTCTCCAGTAGACTCATTACCATCCGTCTGAGAGCAACCCCTTTCAACATTACCATCATCCAGGCCTATGCCCCAACATCAGACTATGAAGACAGCGAAGTGGAGGATTTTTATGAAAATATACAGGCGGTCCTTGACCAAGTGCCGAAGAAGGACATAGTCATAGTGCAAGGCGACTGGAATGCCAAGGTTGGCCAAGATGCGCACCGCAACTGGGGAGACACATGCGGACCCCACTGCAACAACGAGACAAATGACAGGGGTCTGAGGCTATTGGAGTTTGCCAGATACAACAATCTGGTACTGGCAAACACGCTTGGTCTCCACAAAAAATCCAGACGATGGACATGGCACAGTCCCGGCGGGGAACATCACAACCAGATCGACTACATCATGGTCAAGAAACGCTTCAGATCAAGCATCAACATTGGCAGGACACGCACTTTTCCAGGAGCAGACATTGGAAGTGACCACGATCTCGTGATGATGTCTTTCCGGCTCCATTTGAAGAGAGTAAATACAGCAAAGTGCACTAGGCTGAAGTTCGACCTGGACAAACTGCAAGACCCGGAGGTGGCAAAAATATTTCAGGCCACAATTGGAGGGAAATTTGCACCACTGCTTATTTTGGGGGCAGGCGAAGTAGATGTCAACACCATGACCAATACCTTCAACTCAGCTGTAACAGATGCCGCCACTGAGATCCTTGGCAAGCACCGACCAAAGAAGAAGCCGTGGATCACACCTGAACTTTTGGATCTGTGTGATAAACGAAGAGAGTTAAAAAAGAAAAAGAACACCTCACAGGGAGCTGATGTCTACCGAAAAATCAACAATGACATCCGAAAAGGCATGCGCACAGCAAAGGAGAACTGGATAGAAGATCAATGCCAGGAAATAGAGAACAATCTGAACAAGAACAACAGCAAGAAGGCCTACCAGACTGTGAAGCGGCTGACAAGTGTTAAACAGCCCAAAGTCTCCACTATCCAAAGCAAGTCTGGCATTTGCCTTACAGAAGAACAAGAAGTCTTGGACAGATGGACAGAGTACTGCTCTGACCTTTACAACCATACACCAAATGGAGACCCATCAGTTCTAGCATGTCCCGAGAGCAGAGAAGAAGAAGAAATCCTCCCAATTCTCCGGGAAGAAGTTGAGGCAGCAGTGCAATCGCTGAAGAAAGGGAAGTCAGCGGGAGTGGACAACATACCAGCGGAACTGCTACAAGCAGGAGGAGAAGCGATGACTGATGCTCTCACCACTATCTGTAACAAGATCTGGCAGAGTGGGGAATGGCCTACACCATGGACCCAGTCGCTTGTCATCACTCTTCCTAAAAAAGGTAACCTTCAGGAGTGTGAAAATTACCGCACCATCAGCCTCATCAGCCATCCCAGCAAGGTCCTCCTGAAAATAATACTCAACAGGTTGAAACCACAAGCTGAACAAATCATAGCTGAAGAACAAGCAGGATTCATGGCAGGGCGAAGTACCACTGAACAGATTTTCAACCTCAGAATAATCTGTGAGAAATACCTACAGCACCAACAACATCTATATCATGTGTTCATAGACTTCAAGAAGGCATTTGACCGAGTCTGGCATGCAGCTCTATGGGCAACCATGAAAGTGTACAACATCAGCCCTAAAATCATAGAAGTCATCAAAAGCCTGTATGACAAGGCTACCAGTGCAGTCCTCCATAACAGCGTCATCGGGAACTGGTTCAGAACAACAATCGGTGTGCGTCAAGGATGCCTACTCTCTCCAACACTCTTCAACATCTTCCTAGAGCGCATCATGTCAGATGCTCTTGCAGATCACGAAGGCACAGTCAGCATAGGGGGCAGAGCAATCTCCAATCTTCGTTTTGCGGATGATATTGATGGATTGGCTGGAGAGGAACAAGAACTTGAACAGCTTGTACAGAGGCTTGACACCACCTCCAGAGCTTATGGAATGGAAATAAGTGCAGAGAAGACCAAAAGGATGACCAACAACACCAATGGCATCAACACGGACATCAAAGTACAAGGCCAATCCCTCAACACAGTGCACAGCTTCAAATATTTAGGAGCCATTGTGTCAGACAATGGGTCTCGACAGGAAGTCCTCTCCAGGATCGCACAAACAACTGCTGCCCTGACAAGGTTGAAGCCCATTTGGAAAGACAGAACCATCAGTCTACATTCCAAAGTAAGACTGCTGCGATCTCTGGTCATCTCCATCTTCCTATATGCTTGCGAAGCATGGACCCTCACAGCAGATCTCCAACGAAGAATACAAAGCATGGAGATGAGGTGCTACAGAAGACTTCTGTGCATTTCCTATACCCAACACATCACCAACGTTGAAGTCCGACAGACCATCACACAAGCCATTGGACAACACGATGACCTGCTCACAGTGGTGAAGAAACGGAAACTCCGATGGTATGGCCACGTCACCAGATCATCAGGCCTTGCAAAGACCATTCTGCAAGGCACAGTGCAAGGAGGTAGAAGAAGGGGGAGACCGAAAAAGAGGTGGGAGGACAACATTCGAGAATGGACTGGTTTGACACTGAGCGAAGCCATGAGGGCTGCTGAGGACAGAGAAAGATGGAGTATGCTGGTTAAGCGATCATCTGTGGTGCCCCTACGACCTTCGGGTTATGGGACAGGATAGGATAGGATAGGAAAACCAATTACAACAAGTATGTTTTTACAAGTGGGAATAGGGTCAGGGGTAAGATATCCCTATCAGCTTGTACAAAGACGGGCACAAAACTGGTCAATAGTAACTTCCCACAAAACCAGGACATATCTTTACACATCACTGACTGAGTTTTACCCTATCCTATTATACAATACAAAAACGACCCATCTTTCCACATAAAACTGGTTCACCCTGACCCCATTTACCCACAACAAATCACCATAACTTCCAAACTGATCACATATTCCAAAATAAAAAATTGATTCAACTGATCACAAACTGATCACGTCTTTCACCAAAAAATCCTCTAAAACTTATAACATTTTTCCATTAAAAAAAATCAAAATTATTAAATCTTCACACAGAAAACCTCCAAATGCATCAAATCTGCCTAAAGTAGGCATATCTGCCCATAAAAAACATCTAAACTAGTCGCATCTTCCCACATAAAACTTCCCAACTGATTACATCTTCTCACAAAACAACCACTAACCTGTACTTCATCTTCCTCCTATGAAACTGTCTCAACATGGAACACAAATAAGGAATTATCTCATCCCAAAACAAAAACAGCAACCATGGCAAACACCTACCAAGACTAAAATTATTTGTAGATATAAAATAAAAAGTAAGGAAAACAAATTCTGCAAGCAGTAAACAACAACATAAAAAGACATGAAGTAGTGTACCCAAAAAAAAAAAAAGTTGCCCTTATGTTGTTTATTATCATCTGAAACTACCAGCAGCTAAATCAACAAAGCTACTGACTCTTCCACAATCCAAATGATAATCAAAACCTATTATTAAAGAATAGATCCATCTTCAATAATCAACATGAAGTCCTCGATTTTTGTTTTCAAACTTGTCTGGCAATCACAAATAAACACAATAACGTAATTATTTGCCGATTAAGATGAATAAATATTTTGGTATTTAACGATTGTTGACACTTCTCTCTCAATCTAGTCTTTGTTTTCATTATCCACTTTGCACTTTGAACTATCGATCTTCTGATTAATATAAGTATAGGCGGTACACATATAAAGTACATATGCACCCTATGAAGGGCATTCAGGGTGACTGACTGCTCAGTTATACAGAGACCTTCTTCAATGGCTGCAAGGTCACCTGCAGATAAAGACAACACAAGAGTCATAATAATTAAAATAGTAAATGTGTTGCAGGGCAAAGTAGTATTTAGTGAAATCTGGAAATACTATAGGCAAATTCCATAATCAGGTCATCCTTATGGGAAAATTTGGCATTTGGGTTTAGGCTGGTTATTTAAACCCTGAGTATACAGAGTTTCAGCATTCCTTCATGAAATCCTGGATCATCCTAATTGTTTTGATAAATGCATAAATATTATCTTTGCAGAAACTAATGATATGATACTTATTATTGTATGACTTTTTTTTTTCCAATTTACAAATCGTTTGTATTTGTTTCAATTTTTAGATTAATGAATGTAGAATATAATGTTTAGAGTGATTAACTGTATTGTTCCTTGCATACACAAACAAATTTCTTGCAATACAGCTAAACACACAAAATACTGTGCATGATGGCTGTGAAAATTGTATAATCAAGCAATAGAATGACTACTTTTTAACCAGTTTTACCAATACTGAACTTTTAACATTTCTTTGTAGGTCGAGTACTTAAGACTCCAATTGCTGCACCCATGCGAGTTAAAAACTCCACAGCAGTGCAAACTGGACAAACAAGTGATATGTTTCAGTAGTACTCTGTTTCTCTCAAATGAATGCATTTTCACTAACCTTCCATATGTAGTCACAGACGTCAAAGAGAGCGTAGCAAGGCTGAGGGACGTTGACAGCAAAGACACCTCTGTCTTGACCATTGACATACAGATGAAGGCTGTGACTGCTGTCCAGACACACACCCACACGATTCCCAGCTTGCAGGCCATTAAGATGTTGGCCTACTGTCTGATACAAATTCTGAAATACAACATCCCATCACACTGATGAATCAACTAAATAGTCTATAACTGATGCCTTACATACTTAAAAAATCCATGATAATTATAAGTTATAGTTGATTAAAACGAAGTCCATAATATAAAAGATGTGAAAGGAGAACTTTGTCTGTGTCTGTGTGTGTGTGTGTGTGCTTGCATGCATGTTAATATTCATTGCCACACTTGGGACTCTACAAATACAAATATTTCCTTTAATAATTTTCTCTTCTTCTCTATAACTACATGCCCACATTCCTATCTTGCCTTTCTTCAAATTCCTCCTGCCCCAGATTGTCTGTCTTTCTCTCATTTCCCAGATAATATTTAGTTTGGTGTTGCAATTCATTTCCAGATAGGCGTGGGAATACAGTACAAAATCAAGTGCAGCCAGGTAGGGGTGATTTTGGGAGGTGAGTGGATGGGAGAGGGAGAACAGAAGGTGAAGAATGCGGAGAAGTGAAAGACAAATAATGTTTGTGTACTATGTTAGTTGGATGGTAGGGCGAACTAGAACTGAATGGAAGGGATCGCCTTCCTTGAATTTCTAAAACTACAAACTGCAGCTTTGACAGACAACAGACATATTGAGTTGGCAAACAGAGTGGTCTGGAACGTTCAATTCCATGGTTATAGTAATTGAAAATTCAGGTCCGATGGTATTATATTACTGTTTGTTTTATTGTAAGAAGACATTCGTATCTGTTGTAATAGCTAAATTTTGATTGGTTGAGCTGAACACATGACCAGCACATGACAGCTCATTAATGTACATTTGGGTTATGAGATTTTTCACTGACCATTATTTTGAAGGGTAGTCACACCTTACGAGTTTAGTGGCCATATTTGGCTTACGTACAACAATTAGCACTTTTTCATGACAATGTCATGTACTCTTTCACAATTTGACTATAATATGAAACAACTTTACTAAGATCGACGCAGCAAAAAGTGAATTCAACTGCCTGAGCTTGCTAAGTCATGTGTAGCAGACAACCTTTTTTGCATGTAATCATGTGTGTGCGGAGTAGATTAGGTTGACCTCTAAACCTGTGACCTCACTCTCGCGTCTGATTGGTCCTCGTAAGCCCGGCTTATGTATTTTTGCAGAAAAAATAAAAAATGTGCCGTGGGGCCAGGTAGCTCACTTGGAACAGTACTAGTAACCGAAAGGTCACTGGTTCGAAGCCAGGATTGGCCAATGTGTGACCATATTATTTTCCCCTTACCATCAACTGGTTCGCTGGTGTCAGAATAATGTGACCAGTACATTACATTACATTATTATAGCTTTAGGTCCAGCGGACTCTTCCGAGCCAAATCAGGACCGGACAACCCCCGATCCGCATAAAAGATCTGCTGAAACAACCCTAGTGGTAAAACCGAAAGCTCTCCACCAGCAAGTCACTTTACAATAAAGACATCCCACGCAGGGGACGGCTGAGGCTTCACCCCAACTTATCGAACCCCCGTTTACAAAAACAAAATAGAATACAAACATCATTATAAATTATCAACAAAACACATTCATATAAAATGCCTACATTGCTAAATAATAACATCATAGGAAGCCCTAGTGACCACCTGGCAGAAAGCGTCCAATATTCCCAAGCTGATCCAACAGACCTCATACACAAACAAGGAGTCTTGTCCCGGAAGAGTTTTCAAGAAAAAAGGTAGAAGACTGGTCTAGCGAAGAAGACGATAGTATAGCAGATTGATAGAAAAGAGCAGGAATGAGAAAGAGCAAATGAGAAAGACAGCAACAGTGGGAATTTAAAGCACTAAATTTCCATAAAGTGGGGATACTATTTATACTGAAACCCCCGGCACCCCAACGGGGGTATGTGACCAGTAGTCACCTATATGCTTCGGTGTCATGTGAGTATAATCTACAATCAACATGCGCTATCCTTGTGAAATTTTACATTAGCTAGTACGCAAGGAAATACATAAGGAATTCATAAGCATGACACAAGTGTGGCCGGGTGCGTAACACAAGTGTGGCTGGGCCTTTAGAGGTAGATTGTGTTGGATTTCTCGGAACAGTTTTCGCAGGTATATATTGTTTTATTATTAGAAAATGTTGTATCATAAAATGTAATAGTATTATTAAATGACGATATTGTATTCGTTATGTAATAAATTAATTATAAATAATTTTGATATTAGTGTGAAGGATGGAGTGGTGGGGAGATGAACATGGTAGTTCACTGTGATTTGGGAATAAAAAATTGAAATAACTGAAACTACAATTGCAGTGTAAAGCATTCATTCCAAATGTATGAATCAAATTAATTAGTATAATTGAAATAATAATTAGTTGTAGAATATATGTTTAGGCTGGTTAACTGTTTTCGATATGGATGAAATTGATTGTATTGCGGCACTGGTCCCATCACAGGGAAAGAGTGAGGAGTAAGTAATGGTCCAAAGAAAGTTTTTGTATCTAGAAAACTTAGTTGTCGTTAACTCCTTTGGGGTCCTCAAGAAGAAGAAGAAGATGAGGAAGACGACGAAGAAGAAGAAGAATAGAAGAAGGAGGAAGAATAAAGAAGAAGCAGAGGAACACGATCAAGAAGAAGAGGAGGAAGAAGAAAAGAAAGAAAGAAAGAAAGAAGAAGAAGAAGAAGAAGCAGAAGAAGAGGAAGAAGACGAGAAAGAAAAGGAGGAAGAAGAAGAAGAGGATGAAGACGGAGTAGGTTGAAGAAGAAGACACAGAAGAGGACACAGAAAAAAAAGAGGCGGAGGAGAGGAGAACAAGGAAGAGAGAGAAGAGGAGGATGAGGAGAAAGGAAGAAGCAGTAGAAGGGGAGTGAGGTTAAGGAGAAAAGAGGAAGATGACGATGTAGTCGCATAAGAGCCCAAAGAACTAGTTATCGCCGTATCAGACAATAAGAGGTCAAATTAAGACTTTTGCTTTGACTATACATTATATATAGAGCTATAATTTCTTTCCAGGGACAACAGTGATTAAAAGTGTATTATTAATTATGAGTTATTTATTTAATTCTTTCAACGGATTTATTCTGTGACCCTTGATGTGAGTAGAAGCACTTGTATTTATTTCATCTGATTCTTGTAAATCATTGACAATGTATTAATTTATGATTAATTACACATACTATACCATGACTCAAGAATGCAATGTTATTGGCGTTGCTAGGTGAGTGCCCCTCAAAGCGGAAGCTGATACAAAACAAACCAATCATAGAGTTGCTTCCCCTGCACTAACAAACCCACGTGCGTCCTGTGCTACAACATGCGTCCAAGATGCTCACGGCAAAACCGCACACCTCAGTCCTTTTTTGGCACTTGTTGAGTGTGGTTGTGCCTACTCTTAGCTCTCTGCTTTGCTGGCTTACTGTTTCGTTAGCCCGACAGTTTGTTGTTGCTGCCGCCGACGGAGTCGTGTTTCGGTGCCGACTTGGTGCCAGCCTTCTGATTTTTACCCCTCGGGTTTGCTGCGTTGCGCTTCGCTGTTGACCACTCCTAGGCCTCCTTCTACGTTATCTTCCAGAGGCTTCAGTCCCTTCTGTTCGTTCTCGAAGTCGGGATGTCGTTTCCGCCAGGGTTATGGCCTCCCTTTTGGCGCCGTTTCGATTCTCTGGTTCTTCTGGTTGGGGTGCGTTTCTGGCAACCTTTCAGCCCACGGATTTTGGTCTCAGGTCCAGCTGTCTTGGCATGTCTGTCGCCTGGGGATGGACGCCGTTTGCCTGGCTATTCGTCGTTTCTGCCCTTTCGGCCTTGGGGCATCTTTCTCGTCCGCTCCGACAGTACCCCGGTGGTCTCTCTCTCATCAACCGCTTCGGGGTACCCTTTCTCCTGCTCTCTCCTTACAGGTGGGGAGCCTGCTTTTGTTGTTAGCGGATTTCAATGTTTGTTCATCTCGGTTAGACTCCTCGAGGTTCTTCCCGTTTTGTCGGGGATGTTATCCGAGGAGTGGCTCTAAGGCAAGCTCGGATTTCGCGGCGGATTCCGGCCTGGGATCTTTCTGGTTTTGAGTTTTTCTTTGGGAATCCCTTCGAGCCTTTGCGTTTCGCCTCCCTTTCGGCTTTGACGCTTCAACTGTTTTTTGTGGTCTCTCTCGCTTCTGGGAGACGCTGTAGTCCGGTTCATGCTTTCCGGCCTCCCGGCGGATGTAGCTTTTGAGCATGATCGTTCTGTGTCCCTTCGTTTTACTCTAGCCGGGTGGCTAGCAACGGTAATTCCTCAGGCGTCCGCTCGTTTCTCTGTGCGTTTTGAAGCAGACCGCAGTTCAGCGATTCCCCTCTCTTCGACTAGGGCTCTTGAGATGGGGGCATGGACATCCCCCCTTAGCAGTTCTGCATTCTATCCGGATGGTATCCATGTTGGAGGCTGCTTACTGGCGTGTTTCAGATGTTTTTCTTCAGCTTCTATCTGAGGGACACTCACCGTACTCGAGAGGTTGGATCCTTTGGTGTCAGTTCCGTTGGCGCAGCTCAGCGGTCCTTGTCCACTTCTTTAGCTTGTTTAAGGTAAAGTTGCTTCCCTTCATCCTTTTCGTGCTACTCTGCATTCTTGAGTCATGGTATAGTATGTGTAATTAATATTAAAATTTTATCTCTAACTTTAATTTATTATTAATAAACATACTTACCATGACTCAATTCTATTTCCCTCCCTCCTCTCCGTAGTTCCAAATAAGGACTGAGGTGTGCGGTTTTGCCGTGAGCGTCTTAGATGCGTGTTGTAGCACGGGACGCACGTGGGTTTGTTAGTGTTTGTTTGAGGGGCACTCACCTAGCAACGCCAATAACATTGCATTCTTGAGTCATGGTAAGTATGTTTATTAATAATAAATTTAGAGATAAAATTTTAATTTA
The DNA here is from genome assembly GCA_036898135.1 of Oncomelania hupensis. Lineage (NCBI taxonomy): Eukaryota > Metazoa > Mollusca > Gastropoda > Littorinimorpha > Pomatiopsidae > Oncomelania > Oncomelania hupensis. The sequence continues at coordinate 18,601,239 of CM072519.1, read as the reverse complement.
ATTGTTTAATAGTGTGACAATTAGTTCAGGGTTAGAAGGTAGAAAAGTTGTGAGATGGGAGAACACGCAGATACACTCATACACGCACGCAAATTCTTGAAATACCCCTTTTCTTTACAGTGGTGATTCTGACATGATCCTCTAGTAAAGTCAACAAAAGAATGACTAGATTTTTTTGAATGTACATTAGTGAGCTGTCATTTGTTCAGTTCAAATGAAAATTTAGCTCTCACAACAGTTAGTAGGTAGCGGCAGTCAAAACTGGGTTTTGAAGTGAGAGTTTATGTTTTGTGATGTCTTGAAGGAAAACTAAAGTACAAGCAAACCACACAAAAAAGTGAGTGAATACCTGTATTAGTTCCTGAGATATTGATATTTTAGTATATAAGCTGCCGCGACTGTGTTCAAAACTGTAAAAGATGGCAACTTTAGCAGCATGTGGATACCACATAGTTATCTCCAGCCCTTTCAGCTTTTCAGGATCTGTTATCAGCAACCAGGAATAGAAAAAACACATAGTTCTAGCCCACTAATCTCAGATGGCTTCTGTCAGCAAGCATTCAAACGTAACGAAAAACACAATTGAAACCATCGCAAAATTGCACGGGAGGGCACTTTGGGTCATCACAATTCACCCAATTATGTACAGCAGCTGTCTTAAACTTTCAGATATTCCAAATAGATTTGTGTAGAACATGCCCATTTTTTTTCAGACAGCTTAGTTCAATACTTTTGGAGTATAAGAGCCTCAAAAATGACAAAAACCTCAATTTGTCAAGCGGAAATACAGTCCTGAACATAAGTTTCTCACACTTCAATGCCAATAATTCAGAAAATATTTAAGATAAACCAAAATTTTTGGTGTGTAGATAGATGACAGTGTAATCTTTACAGACATCAGTAAAATTCAGTGTAATGTTTAAAATAATCCAAAAAAAGTGGACAAAGCCTCAAGGTTCTCCAGCGGAAATGAAGGAAATTTAGGGGGTAGCACATTTCAGATTGCAATATTTCATAAACTACTGAAAATACAGTTATGATTTTTGGTGTGCAGATTGATTATAATGTTAACTTCACAAATATGTGTCCAATCAAGTAAGATATTTACTAACAAAAAGTAACATTGTTCACAGTTCTCTGGAGAGAACTAAATTCTTGCAAAGTGCACAGTCGGATGAGAAGTGACAGTCAAATGCATACATCTCTTCTTCAAAGTCAGTCAAACAAAGTTGTCAGTCAAGTACTGCTTGAAACATGTGTACATGGCTGGCAGGTTTGCTGGAGATTCAACTGTGAATGTTCTGCCAGAAGAAGAAAATGGTGCAAGTACAATGTTGCGTCCAAAAACAACTGATGCAGGAATCTGGCAGCAGTCAGCTCTGCTGGGCCAGCGGAACACATTCTCAGTGCCTCTTGCACCTTCAAGAAAGTTCACTGTCCCCTCCTCCTCACTCAAAACTGATGTCACCTCCCCAACAAAGTAACCCTCCACATAGTACACTGCTATGATTTCTCCGACCCTCTCAAATTTGAAGTTCTTCTCGAAGTCAACGTCTTCACTCCCGCCTTCTTCACAGCCAATCTCTCTGTCCTGATCTTCATACTCCTCCTCTTCAGTGTCAAAAAGCAACCGCTTCCTGCCCTGTGGCTGCACTCTTTCTTCAGGAAGGAGACAGGGTAGCTGCTCAAGTGGTTCCGCACCGAAGTATTGCCGCAGGCGGTTGTACAGTATCAGTGGTGTGCCTGTGACAATCAAGAAGCAAGACTTTTTGTTCAGAACCAGCTTTTGGAACTGGATCTCTGCTTGCATGGCTGCCTTCAAACTGCCATTGGTTGTGTAGTACTGCAGCATGTTGTCAACGTCATCAGCACTGGAACAAGGGCCACTGTGCTGCCTCACTGCATTCACAACACGTTCCGCCTTCTGCCCCCTCTTCTCCTCTGCTGCCTGTTTCTGCTGTTTTTCTGCATCCATTTGTTCTCTTCTCTTTGTCAAGACGTCTGCTTCCATCTGCTTGTGTCTCTTCCAAAGAGGTTCGGCTTTCTTTGAGGAAGTGGTGAGAAGGTGGTGCTGGTCAGCGGCAGGCTGCTGCAAGAACCAGTTTGTCAACGATTTGTTCTTTTTCAGCATACAAATTGTTGAATGGTGATGAAGGCTGCCATTCCTCCTTTTGAAGAGTGAGAAGTCAAGGTCTGCGAAGGATTCCTCCGCAACGAGGTTGGTGATGAAGGAGTGTTGCAGCCTTTGGCGGAGAACCTGGTCGTCGGAGTTGTGGTACTTGCCACCAGGAAGAAAATCTTCAAGTTGCCTCTCAGTCACCACCAGCATTGCACTGCACATCTTCTGGAGTAGAGCTTTGACAGCTGTGGCCTTTTCCTCGCTGACAGCAAGCAGAGACTGCAGCACATCTGGTTGCTCACGAAAGACAACCCCAGTGAAGACCAGCTCACAGTTCTGCGACAGGGCTGGTGATGGATCTTGTTCCCAGTTGTGAAGAGTGTTCCGCAGATCTTCTATATATCTGTAGAAATCTAAGTAATGGACTTTGCTTCCCAGCAGCATCCAGTATGGACCAGTGATTCTGAAGTACACTAGGCCAAGGGCGACCAGATGGCAGTCAATCGTCTCGTCCTTGGAGTCCGCAAGCCTGCAAGCACAGTCTGGATCTTCATGTTCCTCTTGGAAAGGTATGTTTCCAGGCAGTCCTCAATTTCCTCTCTGTGATAATGGAGACTTGCAGCACCCTGAAAGGTGTTGTTGAAGCGATTTTCGCGGAAACTGGAAACCGTAGACTGCCTCTCTGCCACAGTTGCGCAGTAAGCTAGCCAAGCATCACGGCATCCATTTTTGTCATCCCCGCGAGGTCCAAGGCAGTCACAAGCCATGCGCGTGTACCTGTATGCCAGACATTCACCAGCTTTGCAGAAGCCAGGGGGGGCCTCAGCTCTGGTCTTGTCTTCATCCAGCAGCATCTTCTTGATTTCAGATGCCAGGCCCAACAGGAAGTGGGCATTGCAGTGCAGAAAGTTGAGCCCATCCTCTGTTTGAAGCAACACACGCCGTTCCTCTTCAAGTTGCATTGCATATGATTTCATCACTGCCGCTCGGTCACTCATGATGCTTGACAAGCCCGAAAGCATGTGCACAAAGTTTTGCTGCGTTTCTTCAAATGCATACAGGTCACTCAGCTCTTCCAACATCTGCATGCTGACTTCCACAAGTGTAGTGGTATCCTCTCTCGCCACTGGAGTGTATCCCAGGGAGTATGTTCCATCTGGTGTGTTGACAGTCTGGCAAATGTATTTGTTGCCACTGCGACTTGTGCCATCAACATGTAAATCATAGTGTTCTTGGGATATGAGCATGTCTGCCACATGCATTTTGGTAAGAACATGTGCCTGGTCGCTGAATCGCAATGCAGTCCTCTGTGATGGCAGATCATGTTCTGGCACTTGTGCATCCAAAATATGACGCACAACAGTCTTAATGACATCACCGCACCTGCCTGCTGACACCTCACACTCTCCAACAAGTGCCATTATGCAGACTCTGGCGGCAGGGAGAAAATGTCCGTTTTCATCTTTGAGTCTTAAAACACCATCTGGCTGCTGTCCAACAAGAAGCTTGGGAGGTTGCACAGCCAAGTCGTGGATTCCTTGGTTCAGCTGGGCTATCTTCTGCCGAGTTTTTTCTCGGAGACGTTGGAGTTGCGTCTTCAAATGTGAAGCCCGGGTCTGTTCAAGCTTCACTTTCTGGCGCAATGCCCGGGCTACTTGTTCACACCTGCCTGCTGCTTGCTGATTGATGGTGGCTTCTTGTCTCTTCAGTTCCCTTTCTTTTCTTTGTAGACGTTTATACAAGTTTGTTGCTTTTTGTAACGAAAGGGGTTATTATCAAGAATTGCGTGTATGCGTGCGTGAATATTCTGCGTGTTCGCCCGTCTCACACTTCCTAACTCTCAAGAATTCTTTTGGCTGTCACACCCCCTTCTATTACTAGAAAAATAAACAAGAATCACAACGTTCACATAAGTACATACAACATCAATCAATAATATGGAAAAATATGTATATATATATAGATTTGTACTCACGTACTTTGTAGAACAATCCGTGAATTAAATATACCACTCACAAATCACACACATAAAGTTCCAAGGAGATAATCCGAGAGATTGTACACTGATCTCACAAACCCACGAGTAATACTCCAGAAAAGACAATCCAAGAATCACCAGTCACAAAATCACCAATGAGGTCCAGTCCCGTCGACAGAGAGAATTATTCCCCAGAGTCTCACGGAGGCTATGAATCGCTATGTCTTTCCTTTGTTTTAAATCCTCTGTCTCTGTCCATGGATAGTTCCTTCGTTCCTCTCAATGTCTCCTTATCCTTTTCTCTATCTGTCCTAGGCCTTCCCCTCTCTTCACCGTCCTCTTCACCTTCCTTCAATAAACCCCCCAGCCGCTGTCGCTGCTACTGCTGCTGTGGCGGCTGTCATCGCTGTGGCCGCTGCCGCTGTTGCTGCTGAGGTAGCAATGGTTGCTACTGCTGCTGATGTAGCAGTGGTTGCTGCTGCTGATGATGTAGCAGTGGTTGCTGCTACTGATGATGTAGCAGTGGTTGCTGCTGCTGCTGATGTAGCAGTGGTTGCTGATGCAGATGATGTAGCAGTGGTCGCTGCTGCTGCTGATGTAGCAGTGGTTGATGATGCAGCAGTGGTTGCTTCTCTCGTCTTCTTCTTCGTCTTCTTCTTTGGCTTCTTCTCTGGCCCCTTCTCGATACTTCCACCCCTCCTTCTTCACGACTTCTTCTTCTTCTTCTCGTCTTCTTCTTCTCCTTCTCTTCTTCTTCTTCTTCTTCTTCTTCCTCTTCTCGTCTTCGTCTTCTGCTCCTTCTTTTCTTCTTCTTCTTCTTCTTCTTCTTCTTCTTCTTCTTCTTCTTCTTCTTTCTTCTTCCTTCTTCTCCTTCTCTGCTTTCTTCTTCTTTCTTCTCCTTCTCTTTCGCCTCGAGGCCCCTCAGCCGGAGACTTCTGAAAACATACAAGTTTTCCCCCACTAAATATCTTGATACATAGACTTTTCTGTATTACCACATGTACCTTTTCTCTCTCTCTGTGACAGGACCAGACCAGCAACATATAATTCAAAACTCATATGTGTAGAACACAGTTCACACATACGCAAAAATTGTAACTCTAATTATTACACTAATTAATACATTCTTGACGCTGACTACTTTCATTCACAAAATAAATATAATACTATACATTGCAAGTTGAGGTCTCAACCTCAAATCAAATAAAAATCCGATTTCAATTCGTTACTCAAAAATAATATACAACGATCCACTATCTCCATCACCACCCTAATCCATCCTTCATACTAATAACAAAAATTATTTATTATCAATTCTTATTCCACAATAAGTAGAATATAATCATAGTTAAATATTATTATGTTTATAATACAATATTTCAATGATAAACAATATATATATACCTGCAGACGCAGCTGCCAGAAGTACAAACACAACCACACTGTGGTACACACCAGAAGAGACTGCTTCACGTTTGAATGTGATTGGCCAGTCGTCACATGACTAGCTCAGCCAATCAGCATTCAGTTTTCAATTTAAAAAACAACTATTATGTATGTCTTCACACAGGAATAGACTACAATACACCAAAAAGTCATCGGACCGAAATAGTATAAAACCGGTCCGTGACAATACCCCCTTCCTGCAAAAAGAAAACGCCCGAGTTTTCTGAATTTTATCAGAAAGAAAAAATTACTACAATTATGTCCATCTAAACTGTACAAACAAGTGAAAAGAGATAACTGGTCATTAGCACTTATCTTAAACATAAACATATTGTATTAAGCAATCACCCAAAGCGCAATAGACGTACACAATATGTAGTTCAAGACCAAGCATGTTATCGTGATACAGCGAAACAAAAATCAATAAGGTACATACAGAACATTTTACAGTATTCCAATAGATTTCCAGTATTAAATATACAATAGCAGAAATATACAAAGCATGTTCATTTTTCACAGATGCTATGGAATACCCTGATGATAGTGTCTGGTTTTGGCTACAACTGTTTTGAAGCATTCTTGAGCAAGTTTGCAAGATTCTAGGATCTTGGTTTTGATGTGTTTGAGCTGAATAGTGTCCGGGTAATGTGTTACCAAATCAATGATGCTGAGTATGCATCTGTGACCTTCCTCAGACAGCGGAGAAATCGGTTCTACTAAATCAGCTGTAACCCGTTTGAATGTTTCTGAAATAGTCGGCAGCTTTTCTAACGGAACCGGTGGAATACCGTGTCTCTTGTCTTGAACACTAATACAAGTATGACCTTGATCTTTGATGAGTGTGGAAGCACCCGAAAAAAGGTCGGACACACCTGGTAAATTCCCTACTATCAAATCGGCCACTGGTTGATCAATGACACAACACAACACAGTGCCAGAGAAAAATGGAGTGTCAACAGACACTTTGGCCAACGGAAATTCCTCAATGTTTCCGCCGAATGTCAAACATTTACCCTCTTTGCCAGTGTACTGGTCGTGCGAAACCAGTCTCTTGCGAACTCCACAGATAGTAGCACCTGTGTCTCTGAGCACACTTGCTTTGAGGCCATTTACGGTACCTGACACTAGCTTGGGCTGACCACAGTTTTCATCACCAACTGGGCAAATGACTTCCGCGACTAAAGCTGACTGAGTGTTAACTGGAGGGTCCTGGTACTTCTGCGAACCACTTTCAGTATCTTGAGTCTCTGGGTATCCATTGCCACTAGCATAAGGACACCACGTTGATATGTGACCTACACCCCCACAACAATAGCAAACTATGCCCTGACTATTCTGTCCCCTGTTAAGAGGAGGTCTGCCTGCGAAACGAGGACCCGGTCCCGAATACGTATTGCCACGACCACGAGGAGCCTGATTGATTTGAGCACCCCGTTGCGTATTCATGTTCTGATGTGCAAAGCCCCTATTCGGAATAGGACCTGCGGGTTGGTAGTTTCCACGCGGAGAGCCACGAAATCCCGATCCCCGGAAATTATTCCATCTTTGGCCAGTCCCACGAAATTGATTCTGAGTGGGTACATTCTGGGAAATCGACGCGGATGCAAAAATCGAGTCATCTGACTTCCGTGCCAGTTTCTTTTCCGGATGAGCCATGCGAAATGCTTCAGCACTGTCTATCAAAGCCGCGAATTTTGTCAAGTTTCTTTCCTTCAAAAACACGGCGAGATCTCGCGAAACAGAAGCAATAAACTGCTCACACAAAATGAGATTCCATAGCCCATCAAAAGTCTTTTCGCAATCTGATAGTTGGATCCATCTTTCCAACAAGTGAGAAAATCGCTTTGAAAAAGTTACAAAACTTTCCCCCACTTCAGGCCTAACTGATCTGAATTTTTCTCTGAATCCATCTGCAGTGCACTGAAATTTCTTAAGAAGTTCTTGCTTAAGATCATCATATGAAACTGTACCGGTAGCAGACAAAGAATGATAAACAGCTAAAGCCGGGCCTTGTAGCAATGCAGTTAAGTAAACCACCCATTTACTGCTATCATAATTGAGAGCTTTAGCATGAGCCTCAAATCGGTACAAAAAAGAATCAATGTCATCCCTATCTTCTTTGAAAACAGGTAGTTGGGGCAACTTTGGAAATGAAGGGTTATTGCTTCGAGTCCTAGGTGTAGTGGTATCGCTCTGCAGTTCAGCTTGTTTCAACTGAAGTTCAATTTCTTTTCCCTTTAGCTTAAGGCTTTCCCTATCAAGTTCCATCTGATAATCCATTTTCTTCTGTTCATGTGCCAATCTCCTTTCCTGTTCTTTAGCATCCTGCTCTAACTGAAATTTAACCTTTTCCCGTTCCATTTCCTGTTTAACCTTTTCCTGTTCTCTTTCTTTGGCCCTATCATGTCTCTGAAAACACTGCTCAATGTACTGCTGTAGCTTTTCGTCAGTAAAACCTAACTTCTGGGCTTGAGTCAAAAATGAATTAAACAAAGTATCATATTCCTCAACCGAAGACATGGTCAGCTGAATTCAACCGAGAATAGATTACTAAAAAGTAAGACAATGCGAGTGACAACTCAACAACTAACTTACTGTAATACAAGGTAAAAATTATTTTTCCCAAGTTTCACAAGGCCAGAATTATTACAAAAATCAAAAGCAAATTCAGATTTGACAAGAGAAAACAATTCAAAATCGAAGCAAGCGAAGTTTGTCAGATGAAAAGTATTTCGAAATCAATGCAAGTTCAAGTTTGACAAAATAAAATTATTTCAAAATCGAAGCAAGGTAAGTGTAACATAAGAAAATTATTTCGAAATCAATACAAGTACCAGTTTAACATATCATAAAAGAAAAGAAACAATGTTTAGATTATATTCAGTCTAAGTACAAGCAAGCATCAGAAAACCATACTAAATGCAACAATTTATAACTGTCAACTACCAATATTTAAATCTAAATTATGACAAGTGAAATGTTATAAGTAATTTGTTTTGAAATGAAAACAAAACAAAACAAAACAATAATAATAATGAAACACTATACTAAATAAACAAACAACGACAACAACATCACAACACAACAAAGAGAGAACTAAAATTCTAAACTAATATCGGTACAATATAAGACAAGAAATCAATAGAAAAAACAACTAAGTTCCACTTCGGCTAGAAAACACCGGAAGTTCCGTTAAAATGCCAAAAATAAATCCTAAACACCTACAACAACTAAAATAGGGGTGTGACAACTATAACTATACAAGACAGGATCCTAATAAGTATATAAAGAAAAACAAAACAGTACTGAATAGCTGAACTAGAATTAGCAATATATATATACAACAGGAAGAAAAATGAATCTAAGCCCTTTCTGATCCCAGAACTATACAAAGAATCAGACCCGTAAGGAAAGAATCGGAGACGGGGTATAATCTATATAAACAACAACATACTACCCAAAAAGAAATGAAAACAACAATTTAAACAAGTCAGTTACCCAGTACACACTCCTAGCACACCAAAGTTAACTATTCCAAAATGTATACAAAACCCTTCTACTTATTCAAATCCCAACAACAACTCCAAACAAAATAATTAAATAATCTTACTCCCACTAACTAGCTACGGGTTTCAGGGTCACCACTGTAACGAAAGGGGTTATTATCAAGAATTGCGTGTATGCGTGCGTGAATATTCTGCGTGTTCGCCCGTCTCACACTTCCTAACTCTCAAGAATTCTTTTGGCTGTCACACCCCCTTCTATTACTAGAAAAATAAACAAGAATCACAACGTTCACATAAGTACATACAACATCAATCAATAATATGGAAAAATATGTATATATATATATAGATTTGTACTCACGTACTTTGTAGAACAATCCGTGAATTAAATATACCACTCACAAATCACACACATAAAGTTCCAAGGAGATAATCCGAGAGATTGTACACTGATCTCACAAACCCACGAGTAATACTCCAGAAAAGACAATCCAAGAATCACCAGTCACAAAATCACCAATGAGGTCCAGTCCCGTCGACAGAGAGAATTATTCCCCAGAGTCTCACGGAGGCTATGAATCGCTATGTCTTTCCTTTGTTTTAAATCCTCTGTCTCTGTCCATGGATAGTTCCTTCGTTCCTCTCAATGTCTCCTTATCCTTTTCTCTATCTGTCCTAGGCCTTCCCCTCTCTTCACCGTCCTCTTCACCTTCCTTCAATAAACCCCCCAGCTGCTGTCGCTGCTACTGCTGCTGTGGCGGCTGTCATCGCTGTGGCCGCTGCCGCTGTTGCTGCTGAGGTAGCAATGGTTGCTACTGCTGCTGATGTAGCAGTGGTTGCTGCTGCTGATGATGTAGCAGTGGTTGCTGCTACTGATGATGTAGCAGTGGTTGCTGCTGCTGCTGATGTAGCAGTGGTTGCTGATGCAGATGATGTAGCAGTGGTCGCTGCTGCTGCTGATGTAGCAGTGGTTGATGATGCAGCAGTGGTTGCTTCTCTCGTCTTCTTCTTCGTCTTCTTCTTAGGCTTCTTCTCTGGCCCCTTCTCGATACTTCCACCCCTCCTTCTTCACGACTTCTTCTTCTTCTTCTCGTCTTCGTCTTCTTCTTCTTCTTCTCCTTCTCTTCTTCTTCTTCTTCTTCTTCCTCTTCTCGTCTTCGTCTTCTGCTCCTTCTTTTCTTCTTCTTCCTCTTCTTCTTCTTCTTCTTCTTCTTCCTTCTTCTCCTTCTCTGCTTTCTTCTTCTTTCTTCTCCTTCTCTTTCGCCTCGAGGCCCCTCAGCCGGAGACTTCTGAAAACATACAAGTTTTCCCCCACTAAATATCTTGATACATAGACTTTTCTGTATTACCACATGTACCTTTTCTCTCTCTCTGTGACAGGACCAGACCAGCAACATATAATTCAAAACTCATATGTGTAGAACACAGTTCACACATACGCAAAAATTGTAACTCTAATTATTACACTAATTAATACATTCTTGATCGCTGACTACTTTCATTCACAAAATAAATATAATACTATACATTGCAAGTTGAGGTCTCAACCTCAAATCAAATAAAAATCCGATTTCAATTCGTTACTCAAAAATAATATACAACGATCCACTATCTCCATCACCACCCTAATCCATCCTTCATACTAATAACAAAAATTATTTATTATCAATTCTTATTCCACAATAAGTAGAATATAATCATAGTTAAATATTATTATGTTTATAATACAATATTTCAATGATAAACAATATATATATACCTGCAGACGCAGCTGCCAGAAGTACAAACACAACCACACTGTGGTACACACCAGAAGAGACTGCTTCACGTTTGAATGTGATTGGCCAGTCGTCACATGACTAGCTCAGCCAATCAGCATTCAGTTTTCAATTAAAAAAAAAACTATTATGTATGTCTTCACACAGGAATAGACTACAATACACCAAAAAGTCATCGGACCGAAATAGTATAAAATAGTTTTGATGACTTACAACGCATTGTTGAGAGCCTCCTGAACTGCCTGGTTCTTTCCTTCACAGATTGCAGTCTGTTCCTTGCTCTGTTCCAGCTCAAGCTTGCTCTGTTCCAGCTCAATCTTTACTTTTTCAAGTTCTTTTTTTTTATTCTCGACCATATCCTGCAAAACCTTGATGGTTTCTTCATCTTGCTGCTTTTGATGCTCCAGGTCTTCAGTGTAGCGTCTTTGACTGGACAACTGTCTCTGTGTGGCCGACAGCTTCTGAGCATTAGGTGTGTGCCAAGCATCCTTCAGTGGTGTAGGTGTTGACACCGTGAACAGTGAAAAATCTGATTGCTGTGACAAAAAGAGATTCAATTTCTCCTGCCCTCCTGGATGATTGATGCTCTTGGCCAGAGATCGGTACTTGGTGAATGTTTTGTTCAGTTTTGCATTGAGTTGAGGATCACTCAAAACATCAACGTCAGCGCCAAGAAATGTTAGAGTTTGTCTGCACGAAGTCAGCGGTAGGTTCTCCTTTTTGTGGAATGATATCAGATCGAGCACCATGCCATTCACAAGTTCTGCTGGACGGTCAAGGTCTTCCAGAAGGTCTGGATTCAGCAGGTGGTTTCTTGTGATCCTATGTTCCAGCAAATGTACCCCAACGTTGCGGCCCATGATGCAACGCCCTGCGTCGACGTCCAAAAATGCTTCTAAATCTAATCTATTCTCCTTCACAAGCTTTCTTGCTTCTTTCACGGTTCCCTCAAGTTTTGCTTTGATTTCAAGTCCTTGCAGCAAGTTCACGTCAAACACTTTGGGGAGAAATGAAACCAGGTCACTCCAATCCCTCCCAGTTTCCAACCGAAGCAGGTCCAGCTGCAACAATAGCTTGTTGGTCAGTGGTACCAGCTGAAGTTTGGGTGGTCGACCTCTTCCAGTTGCTGTGAAAGCAGACTTCATTTGCTGGAAGTGAGCATCATCTGTAACAAAACAAAACAAAAATTAAAATTTAATGCTATGTTCATAATCCTTTTGTACTGAAACCATGAAAGCCTGTTTACTTTTAGTTTTACTTTAAAGGTCCCAAAACTAAAGTCGTGTATTTGGTTATTTTTAACTCGTTTCTAATTTTATTATAACACCTTGCTTGTCATGAGAAACAAATTAGTAATCACACTAGTTTGATAGACCATAAGAAGAAGGAATGGTGAAGCGTAAGGGTCAGGGTTTAAACCATCGGATTAATAATTCAAGATTAGTTTGAAACAAATCCCTACGACCTCCGAGTTACGGGATAGGAGATATCGATAGGAAGGGTTAGCTGCGTCGCTATATAGGCCTAGTCTTGCACTTCCGGTTTCAGCAAAGGAACAATTATTCCTTTTATTCCTAATTTAATCCTTAAGAAAACAACTCAGAAACAAAAACCATCGGATTAATAATTCAAGATTAGTTTAAAACAAATATATCACATGTACGGTGAAAGGCAAAAAAAAACTTAGGTCGTTTATCAAGCACCCCCATTTCAACACCCAATACAAAATGACCCAGCACAAACTACTATCATCAAAATGAAAAATACGCACTCAAAACGCTAAATCCAGCAGAATGGGTCGGAAGATCAACTTCTAAACACTAAATGAATAGAAAAACATCAACACTTACCAAGAATGGGTTTGATTTCTTCCACAAATTGTCTTGAAATGTGCGTCGCCATCGCTTGGTTTGTACACTCCGCCATAACTCGCGATCATCACAAAGGATTTCCACGATTTTGCAGGTACTCGGTTTTGATTGGCTTACGCTCCGCGCGCATGAATCTTTGACGGAAACTTCTATATTCATCGGATTCACAAGAAATCGGACTTTCTAGCGCATCTTTTATGACTATGATCGGTTGAGTAGTTTTTGATTTACAAAAGGTTAAAGTTGGGCAATTTTTTATTGTCCATAACTAAAAGCCACCATCGATTTAACCGAAAAAATAACCCCCTTAGAAAGGAAAGGGACTCTTTCTTTAGCAGTCGACACTGGTTTCCGATCGTTGAATGAAGCTATTTTTAGGAAATAATATGCCAAATGGGACACCCCACAGAAAGTTGAAGAGCAAGTAGTAATGGCGGTCGCGTTACGGCTGGCCAAAATTCCGGAGAGAGACTATTTGTGATTCACGCACACGCATTCAATCTAAGCACATTTTGCAAACAAATGGCATGGAGTAAAAGACAAAGAATCCAACATCATTTCTGAAGTTTCCATTTTCAATAATATGCCATATACTAAAAGCTGTCGGAAATTGAAAATGTGCTATTTTCAGCATAGATATCTCTTTCCCGCATGGGACTAGCGTTAATGCCGCTACCTACAGTTAGTAATATTTTCTTAAAATAAAACTAACAATAATATAAAGTTATCAGACCCAAATAAATATAATACCAGTCCATGACACCTACACAAAGCAGATGGCAGATCTTGAAAGTTAAGTGAATATTGTGCACAACATTAAAGGAGAGACAATTCAAATAAGAGTAGACAGCAGATGTGCACAACCCCTTTTTTTTTGTTTTTTTTGTTGTTGAAATTGCGTAAATGTTATTATCATTTTTACCATCCTCATCATAAAATCAATCAATGAACCAATGATCATCATCACCATCATCATTTTCATCATCACCATCACCATCGATCTGGTGCATTCAGCAAATCACGATGACGGTCACTGCCTTTCCTAGAGGAAATTGGACAGGTCAGACGCCAGGCGCAAGACCCGCTGACCCCAAACCCTTCTCCTTGTCAATAGCTAGTACTGATCAGAAATTTTCATGGCATTTTCAGCCAAGAGATCATACTTTTTGCATGTTTATTGTTTTGTTTTCATTTTATTTTTTTCTGCCTGTATATTGTGATCCACCAAACATGCAGGGACAACACCCACCTCAGCACAAATGACAGATAGATCCTCCACTTTAGTTCTGCTACTCCCAAAGGTGAAAATGCTTGCCGCATTTTGAAAAGCTTCGGCCTTTAAAGTGTGATCTTTGGAAAACAGTTGTGTTGAGATATTGGTGCAGCAAGTGCATATCTGCACTGTCCAAGTAATACTAGCAGTGGAGGGAATGGAGGAAACTATTTTTTTGTGACAACAGCATGTTTTGGGTTGCCTGAAGTTTACAACTAGCTGCTGCATAAAATACGTACCTGAGTTACTGTGTTGTATCCATACTGATGCCACACCTGCTGAGTCTGCACCTTAAATCCAAATCAAACACGATCACATTAATTAACATTCTGAGTGCAAAGAAATATGGACAAACAACCTTCATTCTTTCTCTGAAAAGGTGAAAGAATTCTGGGGACAACATGGGCGCACACCCTTAATGATGGCCAATAGGTTTCACAAATAATGTCTGTACACAATCCCTGCCAGGCCCAATGTATTTCATTATGGTAAACTAATTAACCACAATAAGCACTGCCAAGATAATTAATTAGGGCAAACCAAACTAGAAGGGCAAAGCCGATGTGACTCGCATGCTTCTTAGAGAGCCTATCCTATCCTATCCTATCCCGTAACTTGGAGGTCATAGGGGCACCACAGATGATCGTTTAACCAGCGTACTCCATCTTTCCCTGTCCACAGCAAACCTAATTGTTTCGCTCAGTGTCAAGTCAAACCAGTCCATTCTCGAATGTTGTCTTCCCACCTCTTTTTTGGTCTCCCTCTTCTTCTACCTCCTTGCACTGTGCCTTGCAGGATGGTCCTTGCAAGACCGGATGATCTGGTGACGTGGCCATACCATCGGAGTTTCCGTTTTTTCACCACTGTGAGCAGGTCATCGTGTTGTCCAATGGCATGTGTGATGGTCTGTCGGACTTCGTCGTTGGTGATAGGAAATGCCCAGAAGTCTTCTGTAGCATCTCATCTCCATGCTTTGTATTCTTCGTTGGAGATCTGCTATGAGGGTCCATGTTTCTCAAGCATATAGGAAGATGGAGATGACAAGGGAGCACAGCAGCCTTACCTTGGAATGTAGATTGATGGTCCTGTCTTTCCAAATTGGCTTCAACCTCGCCAGGGCAGCAGTTGTTTGCTCGATCCTGGAGAGGACTTCCTGTCGGGACCCATTGTCTGATACAATGGCTCCTAAATATTTGAAACTATGCACTAGGTTGAGGGATTGGCCTTGGACTTTGATGTCCATGTTGATGCCATTGGTGTTGTTGGTAATCATTTTGGTCTTCTCTGCACTTATTAAGTTATTTCCATTCCATAGGCTCTGGTGGTGGTGTCAAGCCTCTGTACCAGCTGTTCAAGTTCTTGTTCCTCTCCAGCCAATCCCTCAATGTCATCCGCAAAACGAAGGTTGGAGATTGCTCTTCCCCCTACGCTGACTGTGCCTTCATGATCTGCAAGGGCATCGGATATGATGCGCTCTAGGAAGATGTTGAAGAGTGTTAAAGAGAGTAGGCATCCTTGATGCACATAATTGTTGTTCTAAACCAGTTTCCGATGGCGCTGTTATGGAGGACTGCACTGGTAGCCTTGTCATACAGGCTTTTGATGACTTCAATAATTTTAGGGCTGATGTTGTACACTCTCATGGTTGCCCACAGAGCTGCATGCCAGACTCGGTCAAACGCCTTTTTGAAGTCTACGAACACATGATATAGTTGTTGGTGCTGTAGATATTTCCCGCAGATTATTCTGAGGTTGAAAATCTGTTCAGTGGTACTTCGCCCTGCCTTGAATACTGCTTGCTCTTCAGCTATGATTTGTTCTGCTTGAGGTTTCAACCTGTTGAGTATTATTTTTAGGAGGACCTTGCTGGGATGGCTGATGAGGCTGATGGTGCGGTAATTTTCACAATCCTGAAGGTTATCTTTTTGGGGGAGAGTGATGATAAGTGACTGGGTCCATGGTGTAGGCCACTCCCCACTCTGCCAGATCTTGTTACAGATAATGGTGAGTGCGTCAATCATCGCTTCTCCTCCTGCTTGAAGCACTCCAGCTGACTTCCCTTTCTTCAGCGATTGCACTGCTGCCTCAACTTCTTCTCGGAGAATTGGGAGGATATCTTCTTTTTCTCTGTTCTCTGGACATGCTAGAACTGATAGGTCTCCGTTTGGTGTGTGGTTGTAAAGGTCAGAGCAGTACTCTGTTCATCTGTCCAAGACTTCTTGTTCTTCTGTAAGTCATATGCCAGACTTGGTTTGGATCGTGGAGACTTTGGGCTGTTTAACACTTGTCAACCGCTTCACAGTCTGGTAGGCCTTCTTGCTGTTGTTCTTGTTCAGACAGTAATCTATTTCCTGGCATTAATCTTCTATCCAGTTCTCCTTTGCTGTGCGCACGCCTTTTCGGAGGTCATTGTTGATTTTTCGGTAGGCATCAGCTCCCTGTGAGGTGTTCTTTTTCTTTTTCATCTCTCTTCGTTTATCACACAGGTCCAAAAGTTCAGGTGTGATCCACAGCTTCTTCTTTGGCCAGTGCTGTCCAAGGATCTCCATGGCGGCATCTGTCACCGCTAAGTTGAAGGCCTATTAGCAATATATTCTCCATGACAATAAGTGCTCAGAATAGACCATGTTTTAACTATAAGGGCAAAGCCTGTATAACTTAAATACTTCCAATATTCTACATGAAACTGAGTGCCCCCTAAAATTGAAACAGATGACAGTACAAACTGAGGTATAGTCTGTGCATGCATGCATTCCATCACATGGATTTTAAAGATCCTGACGCTCATGTTTTAGTCAGGCGAGCACAGGTTATACAAATACACTCAGCATGCACTAGGTCCCTTCTCCCCATCCCCAGTCACCCAGGATTGTGCTCGGTCATCTTGGGGTCAGACTATTCACACAAAGGTTGCAGGTGGGCATCTCTGGCGGCTTGGGTTAGATCCTATATCGACCAGAACTTTGAGCAGCTCTTGAGCTGGAAAAGCACTATATAAGATTGATTAAATATATTAAAATGCAAAGTAATACTGCCATGACTTTGATCTTGACCTTGAGTTGACTTTGACTTCTAGCTCCAAATGGACACCAATGTACAATCAAATAAACTACAGCAAAAGTTCTATTATGCAAAAAACAGTGCCCATGGGATAGCCTTGACCCTTAATGACATTGACCTTGGGGTGACCTTGACCTTCACATGACCTCTGATGCTCATGTATGATCAAATAATCCAATGTTGCATATTATGGGTCAAATATAGAGCCATTCCACTGTATCATGACCAATTTTTAAATGTTTTGTAAGGCCTAACATGACCTCGACTTTCAAAAAAAAAAAAATCAACATGAAAGGTCCATCTATTATCTTTGCATTACCTTGACCTTGGAATGACCTTCACATTCATGTGACCTCTGATGTTCATGTAAGATCAAATAAACCAATGTTGATTAATACTGTTGATTAAATATAAACCATTCAACTCTAAAATGACACTTGTTTAACCTTATGTTTTGTAAGGTCTAAAAGGGACCTTGACCTTCGAGATGTTCATGATAAATGAAAAAAAAGTCATATATTTGAATGCTCAAGCTATAATCTTTTACCCAGAACAAGTTTGGATTTTGTATCTCTCATATATAGTTTAGAGTCATGATCACTTCAAAGGACCTATGAACCAACTTTGGACAGCTCCAGTGACCTAGTACCTTAATCATGGAGCAAGGTGACCAAGTCTGCAAGGTAGGTGTCTTATTTTGAACTTATCGCACGAAGATTTGCAAAATGTTTGAAAAAAATGTTATTGGGCTGACTACATATACACTCAACATTGCTGCAAGCATTCAAGTCAACAAAACCATTTAAAAACAAAAAATAACTTGGTGAGATCTGAAATCAGATGAAGCGCTGAAAGCAACATGTAACAAGTGGGTGCCTAGGGCAGACTGAGTTAGATTTTGTATAGCTCAGTGCCATGCACACTGCATAGATGAAACTGGTTGAGGGAAGCTTACTTTTGCCTCTCCCCAGTCTCTGTAGCTGGTCGTAGAGCCTTCCTATTATGTTGGGCGACAGTATGTAGTTGGACCCTCGGGTCTCCCTTTTTTTTCATTTTGGGATGTGGTGTGCAATGACATCAGTGTTTCCCAAAACGCACATGTGTGCGTCAGAGACGCACAAAAACTGAAAAAGGGCGCATGAAAAAAAAAAAGGTGCGTCACAAGGGACGCAACGTTTTTGTTTGTTTTTTTTACTGCCGTTATGTATCCCGGCACCTCTGAGTTATCGTGCGCCCGAGCCGAGTAAGCGCGGTGATCTCCCCTACCCACTGACCGCGCTGACACGCATGCGCAGACTTTTTGTTTACTTCCGAAAAGCTGAAACATGTCGCTCGACACATGGCTACGGAAAACGATAACCCGCACGGCAGAAATGGGGAAGACGATGCAATCATTGAATGTTGAATCATCATTTTCAGTTCTCCCTAGACTAGGCAATGATGATCTTGTCTGTAATACGCAGTTGAACAGATTTTTTGGTCTTTTTTTTTTTCTTCTGGTCATCGACTTAGTCCCCTCTAACACTAACTGCTTTTACAGAGACAATTTGTCAGTACATGCAGATTGATGTGTGTAAATTGTCGTATGACCATTTCATGTTTGTTCTATGGTCATTTTATTTAATTTTAAGGTTCCTCTAGTCAATGATGGATTCCTTTGTAACATTTATCAGAACAGTATTCCTTTTGTTGTGTTGCTTGTTTTATGGCTATTCATAATTTTCAATAAAGTTGCATTGAAAACTAAGCTTTGTTTGACTTTGAGGCGTATTTGTGTGTCCTTGATGTTGGTAATCAAAATCAAGGTAAATGTAGGAATTGTAAGGGGACTCTCAAATTTTGTAAGGGGACTCTTAAAATTTTGCACCAGAGAGTCCCAAGGACTCTCTGAAAAAAAGCTGTGGGAAACACTGGACATAATACTTCAAGAAAACCTGCAATCTGTTTAAAACCAGCAGTAGAGATTGAAAAGAGGCGAAAGTAAGCCTCTGCCAGTTATAGCTACTCAGTGTGGCATGCGCTATATAAGAACGATAAAATAAATAAAATAGACAAATAAATCAAAGAAATATATTAGACTGAACCTGTCTTGCATTCAATTCCAGTACCAATCATTTCAGATAAATTATTCCCCCCCCCCCTTTTCCCCCGCCAACAAACACCACTTACCAACATGCCAATGCAATTTTAATAAACAAAATTACAACTTTCTTGACCTGATTACAATATTTGTTAAAAAAAAAAATATATATATATATATATATATATATATATATATATATATATATATATATATATATATATATATATATATATATATATATATATATATATATATATATATATAACAAAATAAACAGAAAAATATAACACAAGAAAACAAAGCCCATATGACTCACATGTCCCTTAGAGAACTTATATTCAAAACAGTCTACATGAAAATTATAGCCCAGAATGCATTAGGTTTTATAAAAGATGGCAAGCCATTGAAATTTATTTCCAGACACTTACAAACATGGCCAAATATTTTTTAACTCAAAAGTGATAATTTTTTTGTTGGAGTTCTGAGTTTGCTTTATCTTAAAGAAGCAAAGGCAAAACATGGAACAATAGGCCACTATCTGGACTAACTGATAAAGCAACAAAGTTTTTAAAAATCAAAATACGCTCAGCCAATGTTTAGAAATTAGATACAGTGCATTTAACACATTTACAAAATGGTGAAGGGCAATGACCTTGACCTTTGAGAAAGTACAAATATGAATGATATGATGTAATATGCTTAGCAGTAGATTTGGGGTCCAATGCATAGCCGCAGACTTCTATTGCGAAAGTTACAAACTTCGAAGTTATAAACTTTCATGTAGTTGCGAACTACGGTAGAGCGCTATGCACGTATGCAACCCATCTGTTGACTAAGAAGTTCTGACCTGATATTTTTAGGCAGGGGAATCCCCAGTATTGCGCATGCCCATAAATGTAAATGAAGTGAGTTATATGGAGTCTACCAAGTGAAAGGCAGATTTTTTGCAAAAGAGAGATTGTTACTCTTATTACTACGATTGGACCAAATTACACGGCTATCAGCACTTTGGCGAAGACAGGCGATGTTTGTAAAAAGAAAAGGATGGGAAGAGGTGACCACTTTTGGCGGCATGGGTCTTGAGATAATTCGTCAGCATGTGTATGTTTGTTTGTTTATGTTTGTTTGTTTATTTCTTTTTAACGTCTATTCACTGAAGTAATTGTTGACTAATAAGGAGGGTGGGGTTTGATGAGGGAGGGAATGTTAAGGAGGGGAAAGAAGGAAGTGATACATTGCAAGTAGGAGAAGAAAAAACAAAATAGCCACATATCAACAAAACTTGATTTGAGTTAGTAAACTAATATAGAAAAAAATATGAAGAACATTAACAAATCACATTAAAAATAAATAAATAATGACATATTAACATCCGAAAACAAAGTGACGTAAACCTTATGTAATATTATCATAATTAAAGACATCTTTATGCGATGACTGTGTATGAAATATTATGATTGTCATTTTGATACAAAATGTCAAACAGGACTATAAATTAAAGATTTTGCTATGATTATCCAATAGTCAATATTTGTTTTACTTTAAACAGTATGAATGTTCTGTGGAATATATTGTTGCACTGCAGTCATGATCAATGATATGTTTTATAGTTGTATTATTTTTGAAAATGCAAACAATATCCTTGAAAGCATGTGTCAGGCTACAGCCAGTGACGCATCACCAGAGTACAAGACACAACAACTGCAACAAGAGGTTGAGTGACCTCTTTCTTGCAAGGGGGAAATTCGATGCCGTCTTCTAGCACATTGGCTAGCTCTACAATCATGTGCCTCGGCAATCGGAATCTTTTTAGAATTTGACTATTGTTCCACACCTCAAATGGATGTGTTATGTCTGTAAATACTCGATTTCTTTGATGCAATCTGTAATTTTGCTGCCTACACCAAAGAACGCATGCCATGTTTGCTTTCGCGTAATTACTAACTTGTCCGATGTGGACTACCATAGTTGGTAACTTTGGTACGGCCTACTGGCTCATACATTACGAACTACCGCTCAAAGTTTGTAACTTGCGAACTAGTTGATAACTTTGTGTGAAGTCTATTGCTATGCATTGGACCCAGAGTATCCACAAAGTAAAAATGATGAAGTTCAGTTACTGTAAAGATAATGCAAAAAGTGTTTTTAACAAAACAAGTTACATTTGGAGCAACGGACTAACCAATTCACCGTCCAACAACCGAATTGCTACTCAAGATAAGCCCATGACTTGAAGTAACCATATACTAAAATTCTACAAAATCGATTCAACCGTTTTTTACAGACATTAAAAAAATATATATTTGGACTATTTAGAGGACTCCTTCGCTCAGATTTGCAAAATTCTGAAAAATTATAATTATTATTAATTAAAATTATAATTATAATAATTATAATAATTCAAGGATTTTACATGTGAATCAAAGAAAGACAAAAGAAATCAATCAACAAAAAAAAAAAAAAGGGCTAATAATTAAAATAATAATGAATTCAGAAAAAGGGAGAGAAACATACACACACTCACACACACATATGCACACAGGCAAAAAGAACAAAAAAGCAACAGGAAGAACTGCAAATACACATCTTCACTACCACCACAACAAAGAACAAAAGAAAAGGAAGGAGGAAGTTGCAACAAGGACAGAGTAATATAAAATTTGTTATTTTAAATTGAATCAAGTACATATTTTGTAACTAATGTACGTATTGTTTTACTTGTAGGGTGCCTGATATGTAAGTTCCTTGGTTACAGATGACAATTGTTGATGGCATAATGTACGCCCAGTGCAGTATGTCTACAACATCAGGAGACTGTGTGCTGACTCCAACAACAAAGGCACCAGAAAAACCAATACCACAGCTCGTATCATACTTGTCTATCAGCACCTGGACACATCAAAATAACTTTGGTATACTGACACCAACATGGGACAATAAAGGTAAAGACTATATAACCCACATGCTACTTTGGAAATCTATTAACAACTAGAAGTGCAAAGCCCATATAACTCACATGCTCCTTATAAAACTTGCAATATATGAAAATGAGTGCCCAGAAAAAAACCACAATAAAACAGTCTCATTAAAATGCAAAATACTGACTGATCTTTCTATGCACTTGATCTTGAGATGACCTTTACCTCCTGCTCCAAATATACCTCTTGTACTATCAAATAAAATAGAGCAAAAGTTGTATTATGTGTCATGAAGTGAATTGGCAAATATTTACATTTGTGTATACATCACGTGTTTATAGAATTAGTACACGAGCGATGGCTGTTGTCATATAATAGAGCACGTGGCGTATGTATTCGCTCTGCGTGGGTACTATATTTTCTAGTTCATTAATATTTTGGTGATGAGACTCGGCTATACAAAAACTGTTTGGAGAACAGAAGGCTGTTCTCGTATGCATCTGATTTGGATGAAATAGGATTAGGATAGGGTGTATGAGTGGAATGAAAGATAAGACTGAAAAAAGGGTGAATGCTTATTTAGTGTGACCTGGAAATATTGTGTTACTGTGTAGGCTACTTCTGTTTTTCACTGTGGTGATTCTGAATTCTGTTCATGACAGACACGGTAATTTGAATATTTATATTTTATGATTTACTTGTCAAAATATAATATTGAAACAAATTTAGTAAATTGCATATTTTCATCAAGTGATAAATGTAATTTTTTGTCAAACCGGAAACAGAATTGCTTCAGAGAAAAATAAGATCATATTATAGTTCAGCTATTTGTTATTTTATTACTCTAGGACTAATAGTTTTCTTAAATTCCATTTTTATTATTCTTCTACTACTTTGAGTGAGAAAAAAGAGAACCATAAAATTAGCAAAACGTATATTGGTGTTGTGCTCCAACTGTTGTGTATTTTATGTCTTAGTAGTAGTAGTAGTAGTAGTAGTAGTAGTAGTAGTAGTAGTAGTAGTAGGGACAGATGTAGGCCGTGGAGCCTTTCTGAACGTCCCATCTTTTATATTTATTTACAATGGTCTGCATTGCATGCAATTTGCCTACATATTAGTCATAGCTGTAAAATAAGTCTATAAATTTTGGAATTGCATCCAACTGGTTTTTGAACTGATTAGTAGTTTTAGCACTCTTTAAAGATATTGGAAGGTCGTTCCAATTCTTACAGTTCTATATGAAAAAGAGAATTTCCTAATATTAGTGTTACAGTGTCTAACAAAGATTTTGCCTTCAGATAAGCGTGTTGTATTACTATGAGGATTAGCAAAAAAGTCATTCCATTCTAAGTCATCAATGTTATTATAAATTTTGAATACTTGTATTAGGTCACCTCGTAATCTCCTACCAGACAGTGAATGTAAACCAAGGAAAAAAAGTCGCTCTTTATAGGACATTTTTCTACATTCTATAAGTAACTTTGTTGCCCTTCTTTGAACTTTCTCTATAGCAATAGACTGCTGTTTAAGTTTAGGATACCATACAGAATTTGCATATTCCAGATGGGGCCTCACCAAAGCCTTATACAACATACAAAATGATTCTTTATTGATAAATTTGAAAGTTATTTTAATTAGTCCAATCATTTTATTTGCTTTGTTTATGCTGTTCTGAATATGAGTGTCAAAATGTAAGGACATATTAAAAGTTACTCCAAGGTCTTTTTCTTCTTCACATGATTGTAACAGTTTGTCTAAACCGCTAACACCCATCTTATACTCATGCCCAGGATTTCTTCGACCTACATGCAAAACCTTACATTTTTCAACATTAAAAAATAAATTCCACATCTCAGTCCATTTTTGTAGTTTATCTAGATCCTGTTGTAAAAGTTTAGAATTATTCACTGTATTGTATATCTTTGTATCATCAGCAAATAATTTACAAGGGCTAGCAATACCATCTGGTAGGTCATTAATAAAAATAGTAAATAAAACGGGTCCTAGAACACTGCCCTGAGGAATTCCGCTAACAACCTCCAATTTATCAGACAGTGCATCTCCCACTTTAACAGTTTGAATTCTATCTGAAAGAAATTCCCTAATCCAAGACACAACATATCCATTAATACTATAAGCTTCTAATTTTCTTAAAAGGCGTTCATGGGGTACAGTATCGAATGCTTTACGGAAGTCTAAATAAATAATGTCCACAGGACGATAGTTCCCTGGGTCAGAGCGTGTACCTTTTTTAAATATGGCAGTAACTTCAGCGGTCTTCCAATCCTTTGGTAACTGACCAGTTTCTAGTGATAAATTAAACAAATTACAAATTGGTACAGCCAATTCATTGCATAATTCTTTTAAAACTCTTGAAGGAATTTGGTCAGGTCCCTAAGCCTTTGTTGAATCTAGGTTACTTAATTTTGTTTTAAATGCCGCAGGAGTAAGTTTAATGTCAGCTAATGAAATACCATTCAATTTACTACATTTCTCAAGATTTGGAATATTTGTCATATCCTCTTCTCAGAGATGAGAATCCTAAAATGACAAAAAGGAGGAAAAATTCCAAAGTCTGTCGAGTGGCGAAGCAGGTACACGATGCTAGGGGGGTCCGGGGGCATGCTCCCCTGGAAATTTTTTGAAAAGATGTTTAACATCTATGCATTCTGAGCCTTATTTTATGGGGTCAGATCAGTTGTTTTTGTGGTACTTAAATGCTGTTGTTAGCTCTCGATCTCCACAGTTCAACACATAATGAATTTATTTCAAACATCAGTTAAGCCTTGTATTAATAAAACATTCCTTTTGGCAGCAGACAAGAATGGTTTAAATACCAATGATAAGACAAGGCTTTACCAATGCACATAATTATTGTCCAAAACAGGGTCATAGCTGCCAACTTTCTGGGAATTAAAACAGGGATCTATTGAGGGCGCGCACAGCGCTCCCGAAACAGCTAGCGGGGTCCGGGGAAATAATTTTTTAAAAAAAGCAAAATGGTGCAATCTGGCGCTATGGGAGCATAAAATTTCACTGTTTTATGTTCAATTTAACTCTCAATCTTTCACTATTTTAGGATGGTGGACACACTGAAGACAGAAAATACATGGTAGAGTCAGATAAAAAGTTCAGTAGCATTTTGAGCATGTGTTTAATTACAAAAAAGGCAGGCATGACATGTTCATACAAAAGCAAATGATAAGAAGCATATTTCTAGGATAGTGCCTTTATTAAAAAGGCTCCATAAAATAAAAAAGTGAAGCATTTTCATTAAATTTAGCTGTAATAATGTTTTGAAGCTAGTACTTTAAAGAGTAAACACTGTAGTAATATTAATAATGTCATTTGAAGCTAGTATACCCTTATAGTCTCTCTCTATATTAAGACATAATAAAGAAATACTGTAAATTTATGTCGGTCTTTTACAAAGAAAAGTTTAGCTGTAATAATGCCTGTTTTGAAGCTAGTACCTCATACAGAATACACATTTTGCAATGTTAGTCTAGATCTAGTTTGCAGTTGTAAGCCGTTGGTTTTTCTTATGTTTCTCAGTATACTCGTGACAAACAATTGCTAATCGGCCTTCACATAGTCGACGTTGATGGTGCATCGGCACACTTTGCAAAATGCACTATACGGATCATCTGTGCAACTTTCGATGAAATCAAAGTCTTTTCTGTATGTTTCAGAAAACGTGGTTTCCAATTTTGGCTTTTTCGGCCGGTCTTTATTTTTTTCAGAAGCCATCACACCGATAGGTCTAGGCCTAATCGCACAACACAGGCTAACAAAAAGCAGGGGAAAAAAAAGGTTAGTCCCGCACAGAATGCATCAACAATGACTTCCGGTTTCAAAACTATACTTTCAGTTTCGCTCGGCTTTGCTTTTAATAATCTCATCTAGGAGAGAGAGGGGAAAAAAACCTCAAAATTCGAAAAAAACTGAAAAACTGAATTTTCAAATGCGTTCCGGGATAAACGGGAGTAGCAGCTAAACACGGGATATTCCCGGATTTTCCGGGATGGTTGGCAGCTATGCAGAGTTGTACGTTTATACATAGAATCAGTATGAAGCCTCACTGACAATCTTACAGTCACTCCAAACAATACAATCATAAATACCTCGATTGACTGTTCAAACAAGGTTTACAATTTCAAGATAATGTCTTTGAAAAACCACAACAAGGAAAGCAGAATATACGGATGGTTTCAGGCAGTAGTTCCTTCAAGCTATTTGAGTGACATCACTGTCTCACTATAATCAGCGGGAGTGTCTGGGAACAGCCGGCACACGGAAGAAAGAGAAATCGGGTTATCTCGGCTTTTTACTGCAGCTTGGTGGATCGACGGAAACGAGATGAGAGCGAACCAAATGACAACAATCCGCATGGGAATAACGAGTGGGAATAAGCTGCGAGATCGAAAATCAACAACTCACCCTAGTCATATACACTAAAATTTTCTCACCGGATTTAAACCGATCTCAAAAATGACCCTGGGACCTTTCGAAAGAGCGGATTTCCGCTAAAAGGCGGAAGATTCTCATCTCTGTCTTCGACATATACACTTGCAAAAAAATTATTCAATGTTTCCGCTTTATCTGAATCTGATACCGCAAAACTACCATCACCTTTTTTAAGAGCATTTACACCAACACTACTTCTCGTCTGTTCCTGAACGTACTTCCAAAATTGTTTAGGTTTGCTTTTACAATCATGTGCAATTTTCATCTCAAATTCTCTTTTTGCATTTTTAATTATTCTGTTGCACTGATTTCTTACTACTATATATCTATTATAATCTAAACCAAGTTTGCTCTGTAAGAATCTCTTATACAGTTTATGTTTTTTTTTTATCTTTCGAAGAACCTTACTATTCATCCAGGATGGTTTTATTTTTTTCTGACTAGCACATTTTATTTTTGGAATGTGTCTATCCATCCCCGACAATATTACATTCTTGATTTTATTCCACATACCCTCCACATTATCCTCCAGAAGTGTTAAACCTGACTCAGCAACATATTTTTTAAAATATATATAGCTTCCTTTACTCAAATTAAATTTGTACTTATTAATTGGCAATTCTTTACACTTTGGGATGTATAGTTCAAATATCAACACATCATGATCGCTCTTACCAAGTGGAGCTCTATGTATTACATCTGATATTAAAAGTTAGTTTTATAGATTAACGTCCCCGGACACATAAGCGTATAGGGGACGAATAATGATATTAAAAGATCATCATTTACCAATATAAGATCATCTAGTGTTGATTTTTGTCCTTCTCTATGCCTAGTAGGGTTGTTGACTTTCTGTATAAGATATGCATCCCTGATACATTCAATAAATGTATTATTTTTATCTCCACACCATTCACCATCCCATCTTACATTTGGAAAGTTAAAATCACCAGTAATACAGACTTTGTCGAACTTCTGTATATCTTGATTCTTAAGTAATTCAAATAAAAGTTTGTCATTATCGACTGATGAGTTGGGGCTTCTATATACACAACCTGAGTACCCTTTCTCCCTTTCCGCCAATAAATGTTCCCCGAACACACTCCTCAAACTTTGTATTTCCCAGCATATTCCAAGTCCAAGGGAACATAAAACTGATTTTTAGCCTTAAATTCTGTAATCCCGATAATATCAGGTTTTAGTTCATCAATCAGAAGAAGTAATTCACTTTTTTTATTCAACAGTGAATCCACATTACTGTACAAAAAATGTGTAGAATGATTAAAACTATTTACATGCACCTCAGTATCGGCTCTAATTCACTTCCCCTGCATCTGTGGAGCTGCAGCTCCTTGACGCTGGTCAGGTCTAACTTGCCGCTTGACAATTTCAAACTTTCTGTAGTCAATGCGAAGATCAGTCTCCCCTTCTTCTATCCTCATGCTCATTTCAGCTCTAAGTTGTTTGATTTTTTCTCTCTCCTTTGGTGTATTATCAGTATTTATAAAAATACGTTCCAAGGGAGGTTTGTTTTTATTTAGCTGGAAAATGCCCTTCAAGATTTTGATTTTTGTCTCTTCACTTCCCACCTCCATTCTCAGCATCCTTGGTTTTACATTTTGCCCTATTCTCAATGGACCCAACCTCACTGGGTTTTTTGCCTCTTCAGCCTTCACTTCTGGAATTTGGCTAATCAGTGCTCTTACTCTGTCTCTGTCTTCCATCTTTCTTTCCTCTGAAGTTTCCTTTGTGCTCTCAGCAAGATTTACAACAATTATGTTCAGCTTCCTTTTTGCCTTCTCTTCTGTCTCACGTAAGTAGTTTTCCACCTTCTTTTCAATAATTCTTGTGAATTCTATGTGTTCCTCCTGGTCATGCCTCATTTCTAATTGTTCAAGTCTCGTGGTCATTGTTTGCAGCAGTTGAAAAATACCATCAAGTTTAGCCTCTATTTGTGATTTCACTATCACCTCCTTCTCTCCACACCCATCACAAGTCCACTGAATAGAGCTAGCACCCCTACAACAGTTGAACTGTGCATTAGTCAACCCACTGCAAGATTTATGACAAAATTCCTTACAGAGGAAACATTGTATGGTTACGTCACCTTGCCCATCATCAATAGCATCATCACATTTCAAACACACCCAAGATACATGCCCCTTAGTGTTTTTCTGATTCTTTTTAGTGGCAATTTTTGTGCCACTGTTTTTTCTTTCAGCCATGGTTAGTACTAATGTGACCTAGATTTAAACCAACTAGCCTAGAATACTGCCAAAATTTGCAATGATCAATAAATATTAATACTTAGCAGTAACCATCAAAACAAATCAGTATTGAGTATCAGTATAAACTAGTATAATAGAATCGTAACGAATAGGCCTACCTTCAGTGAGAAGATTAGTAAATTTAGTTACAAGGTTCAAAAACCAGTCTATATGCTCTGCAAACCTCTTTAAATTGAAGAATAATATTCTCCAATATAAATTTAATAAATTATACTTAATTCAAATTTATACTATACGCTGCTGATAGTAATATCCAAAAAAGATTGTGTTCAAAATTGACCCTAAACAAAAACAGCAGCCATTGATTCACGCATGCGCAGACCACACAGTGTTTCAAGTTTATCTCTGTGTCTCAGCTTGTGTAATTGTATAATGCCTTTTGATGAATGTGTGTATACATGAAATTGGAACATTAAAAACTGTTTACAAACTAATATCAAGTTTGTAGGAATCTTCTGAGAATAAAGCTAATTATTTTATAACACGCGCAATATGTTTATATATATTTGACCAAAACCAACAAGTAAGGTCTGAGAGCGAGAACCCATTTTCGCACGATTTTTGTAACTGCTGTTAAGAATCCAGTTTAAAACAAATGGGTTCCAAATTTTGAAACCCACTTTTTTTTAAAACCAACTTTCATGTCGGTGCATTAAGCACATAAACCTGATTATATGGTTCTGAACGCACACACACACATACATATAAATACATACATACACACATACTTGCACACACACAAGAACAGCAACCCCACCAGTTCTAAAAACAGAAAATAATAACTGTAAAATTCTAATAAATAAATGTAATAAAACACACATAAATTTAAAAAAAAAATAATAATAATAATTGAAGGCAATGACGTTTTCTTTAAAACTAAAACTAATAATAATAATATAGAAAAAAATGTTTGTCTCAGCCGAGAGGCGAACCCGGCCCCTTACTTTGTATATACAAGTAACAGACGTTATCGAATGAGCTAACTGCCAGCTGTGACATAAACTATAAAAACAAACTATATTTCGCGTCAGGACTGCACACAGTCAGAGGATTGCAATGCACTTTTTGCAAAGACTTGGAACTAGCGATCTTGGCATGAGAGGCTAACCACAAACCTAGGTATTGTTCCTATGATGTGTAGTCAAACTTCATTCAATGGTTCTTTGGAAATGGCATCCAATAGACCAACCTGTCTGACCCAAAGACTGACATAAGGCTAATTCTGATTCCCTCTGACTATTTAAAAGTATTTCCAGACAAATACACACAAAAAATTAAAACTTTACATTAAAGTAATATTGATCGACCTGTTCTTGAGATGACCTTGACCAACACTCACGATAGATCAAATAAACTAACGCAAGAATCGTATTATGTTAAAAAGCAGCAATGGCCTTGACTTCTGGATGTCCTCTGATGCACATGTATGATCAAATAAGCCACTGCTAATGATACTATATGGGTAAAATATATAGCTTTTCCACTGTATGATGACAAATGTTGTTGCATTTTTTGCAAGACATTAAAATAGAACCCAGCAAAAATATATGAAAGATCAATCTATGATCCCTAAATACAACAACTTTGGGCAATGTATATATCACAGTTTAGGGTCACTAAAAAGTTTCTATATAAACCCACTTTCGATGGCTCCTATGACCTGAGTCGAGTTGACAAAATTTCCATTACATATCTATTATGCACCAAACAATTGTAGACCACTATCAATAGTTTAGCACACACAAAATTAAACAAATGTGAAAAATTCCCATTTTATACCTAAGACGATGTAATCACCCTGCATATTTATTATTAAATGCTTGAATAATTATTAAACTAACTGACAATTATCCATTTTGATGAAATTTGTATTTGTCAAAACCTTTGACAAGGTAAACCTATCAAGCTACAAATATCACTGTTAAGTCCTCAAAGATAGAGTACGGAAGCGAACGTGTACTCCGTTTGACACAAAGACCATTACACAGCAAATTTTGAGTGGGAGAGATGGCTGCATTCAGTTGTTGCAAAACTTATGACATCATGCACTTAGCTCTGTTTTTTACCACCTAAACGGATAGCACTGTCTTACTACTTAGAAAACAGTCCTTCAATGTTAGTAAATGTACAACAGTTACTTGGAAAAGATAGATTTACATTTTATCTTATAATAATATTTATACCGAGAAGAACTTGAGGCAGCAGTGCAATCGCTGAAGAAGGGGAAGCCAGTGAAAGTGGACAACATATCCGCAGAACTGCTTCAAGCAGGAGGAGAATCGATGATTAAATCCCTCACCATTATCTGTAACAAGATCTGGCAGAGTGGGGAGTGGCCTCCACCATGGACCCAGTCACTTGTCATTACTCTTTAAAAAAAAGGTAACCTTCAGGAGTGTGAAAATTACCGCACTATCAGCCTCATCAGCCATCCCAGCAAGGTCCTCCCGAAAATAATTCTCAAAAGGTTGAAACCCCAAGCTGAACAAATCATAGCTGAAGAACAAGTAGGATTCAGGGCAGGGCAAAGTACCACTGAACAGATTTTCAACCTCAGAATAATCTGCGAGAAATATCTACAGCACCAACAACATCTATATCATGCGGTCGTAGACTTTAAGAAGGTGTTTGACCGAGTTTGGCATGCAGCTCTGTGGGCAACCATGAGAGTGAACAAAATCAGCCCTAAAATTATTGAAGTCATTAAAAGCCTGTATGACAAGGCTACCAGTGCAGTACTCCATAACAGCGCCATCAGAAACTGGTTCAGAATAACAATCTGTGTGCATCAATGATGCCTACTCTCTTGAACACTCTTCAACATTTTCCTAGAGCGCATCATATCACATGCCCTTGCAGATCACGAAGGCACAGTCAGCATCGGGGGTAGATCAATCTCCAACCTTCATTTTGTGGATGACATTGATGCATTGGCTGGATTAACAAGAACTTGAACAGATGGTACAGAGGCTTGACACCACCTCCAGAGCTTATGGAATGGAAATAAGTGCAGAGAAGACCAAAATGACGACCAACAACACCAATGGCATCAACACGGACATCACAGTCCAAGCCCAAGCCCTCAACACAGTGCATAGCTTCAAATATTTATGAGCCATTGTAACCGACAATGGGTCACGACAGGACGTCCTCTCCAGGGTCGCACAAACAACTGCTGCCCTGGCAAGGTTGAAGCCCATTTGGAAAGACAGGATCATCAGTCCACATTCCAAGGTAAGACTGCTGAGCTCCCTTGTCATCTCCATCTTCCTATACGCTTGTGAAACATGGACCCTCACAGCGGATCTACAACGAAGAATACAAAGCATGGAGATGAGGCGCAACAGAAGAATTCTGGGCATTTCCTATACCCAGCACATCACCAACGACGAAGTCCGACAGACTATCACGCAAGCCACTGGGCAACATGATGACCTGCTCACAGTGGTGAAGAAACTGAAACTCCGATGGTATGGCCACGTCACCAGAACATCAGGCCTTGCAAAGACCATCCTGCAAGGCAAAGTGCAAGGAGGTAGAAGAAGAGGGAGACCGAAAAAGATGTGGGAGGACAATATTCGAGAATGGACTGGTTTGACACTGAACAAAGCCATCAGGGTTGCTGAAGAGAGAAAAAGTTGGAGTACGCTGGTTAAACAATCATCGGTGGTGCCCCTACGACCTCCGAGATACGGGATAGTATATGTAGTGGTGTTGGTGTTTTTGGAGAGAAGAAGATAAAGAAGCGATGATGATAAAGTGATGGAGGCTAGGGTGATGAAGAATTCTCACACATTCTCTCTCTCTCCCCAACGTCAGTTCGTTGATGACCATTGAAAAGTTTTATTCTCGAAGTGCATCATACTAAGAGAGCGCAACAGGCAATGCTCGAGTCGAACAACCATTTCCTGCTGCATTGTGCCCTGTGCTCCGTTGTGCTGTGTTGTGCCTCTTGCTCTCCCCGAAACATTTCACGGTGCGTGCTTTTATGGAGGACCGCGGACCGTACTGAACCCGATGTTTAACGCGTGCTGTGCGTCACAAAATGTTCGGCTCTCGCGGTAATTTGTTTCAGTTGTTAATCATTATTTTACATAGAATGCTTAAAATGCTAACGAATACTATACAAATTATATATGGGCGGAAACGCGGAAATACGACCT
Organism: Oncomelania hupensis; assembly: GCA_036898135.1. NCBI lineage: Eukaryota > Metazoa > Mollusca > Gastropoda > Littorinimorpha > Pomatiopsidae > Oncomelania > Oncomelania hupensis. Next base: position 18,568,289 of record CM072519.1, on the reverse strand, counting down.
TTCTACTGATATAATAATATCGGACCTATCTGCTACGAAATAAAAATAATACGCAAATTAAGAGAAAGTTGGCTGCTGATCTTAAGAATGTCACGACTCTAAACTCGTACTAATTCTTTAATTTAATACAATTATAAATAATAATAATAATGGCAAAGAAAGAACGTCTCCCCTTTCCAACGATATATAATATAACATGGTTACTATTTTGGGTTCCGACTATGATGGACTAAATTAGCAAACACCTAACACAACAACAATATTTACATTTAGCCTCTTCTTACAACTTTTCCTCCATTTCTCTTCCGATGTAGGTCCCTATAAAACTAATATTTAATTTAAGTATATACTATTAGATAATGAACTATCTAAGGCATCGGAAAATATCACACTTAAGGTGTTACAGTGGAAAATCTTTGCTATCGCCATCATCGACAATTTTGTTCTTATCATGTGTTAATCTATGATTACACAAGGCAAGAAGAGCGTTACGACCGGCCAAGCTCGGTTCAGCGGTTGCTTAACATACAACAGTCACAGTGCGGTGTCTTTATCACCGTGATATGCATCGCGCTATTCTAAACATCGCGCTCTAATTCAAAATTGCTACATAAATCACAAATAAAGTTTATATATTCTACTAGAGAATTTAATGCTGCGTCTAACGATTATAGGCTTTAAGGGATCTGAAAAGTATATATCAAATTATTGCATACAGGTAGTTTAAACATAACAGAGAACAGAAGGCCCAAGTATCGTAATGATCAGAAATTATTTATAGCCCAGCCCGGCTACATATAGGATAGGATAGAAATAGAAATAGGAATTAGAACAAAATATTGTATGATTTAGAAGATTATTATGAGTAGAGTTTAGACTTTATTAACTTCACTAATGAAGTCTTAATCGGGTTTCAACCTTAATTTGCCTTTCAAAGCCCATAAATGGTGGGAGTAGATAATAATAATAATAATAATAATAATAATAATAATAATAATAATAATAATAATAATAATACTGTATGCTATATACACGCCTTTCCCCAAATCAATCAGGCTCAAAGCGCTGCGATCTGTACCAACATACACTCTCACCTGTCTCATACACCCTCACACACACACACACAACAAATACACATCCATTACTCAAACAGGTGAGGTAAAGGCAGGAAAATCGCTTTTGGAAGATGGGAAAAAAACTCGAATTTTTTATTTTTAAATTATTTTATATTGACTGCGTCCTGTACCATTATTGAAGGGAAGAAGGAAACCGGAGTGCCCGGAGAAAACCCTCTGTGACCTCAATAGTCTCGTACCTAAGTCACATACGTTCACCCTTTGCGGGAATCGAACCCGCGACCTTCGGCATAGGAAACCGGCAACCAATCCACTGCGCCACGAGGCCACCCCAGATCCTAAACTTTCCTTTGTACTCCAATCTCAATGGTGGAAAGGCTTGAAGAGGTTGTTGTTCAGCACTTGACAAAAATTATAAGGCTTAATTCAGGTGAGGTTAAATTCAATTGTTAATTTTGTTGCTTAGTATTTGTAGAATGTGTTGTAGTAATACTTTAAGGGTGAATTATTAAGGAAAAATGTAACTGAAATGAGGTGGGAAATGAAGGCCCACTATTTTGTATGAATGTGATGTTCGGGCAAATAGAATAGACCCAACGTTTCCCGGCGTGTCGTAAGAGGCGACTAACAGGGGTGATGTTAGCACGGCATCACTGGGCGAAAGTCTTCTACACAGAAGTCACCGGCCAGGGCGGAGGAACCTCACGTTACTACAGGTTCAACGACCACGTGCTCAGGGCCAAGGCGAGCCACACTGTATTCGTGGATTTCGGCTGTGGCCAACAGCCTGGAGAGGATTGGGCCCTGCCAGGTCTCTTTTTGCCCAAGACACAACACATGATGAGGCTATCCACTAATTCCATGCCGGATCGGTCGTCGCCCGGCTACACAAGGACCGCGCCTTCCGTTGGCCACCAGGACGGAGGTGAAAAGTATGCTACTGATGGACAAATTAGCAAGATCCGCACGAGAAACAACATCGTCGTAGGAACCTGGAATGTCAGGACCCTAACTGCGGAAGGAAAATTAGAAGAACTGGCCCACGAGCTGGACCACTATCGATGGAACGTTCTAGGTATTAGCGAACTGCGCTGGAAAGGCCTAGGTGAAACAACGACTGACAAAGGCCACAAGCTCTATTTCAGCGGTAGAGATGACAGGCACGAACACGGCGTTGGATTCTTGGTCCACAAGAACATTCTAGCCACTGTCATGGGTTGCCGCCCAGTCTCCAGTAGACTCATTACCATCCGTCTGAGAGCAACCCCTTTCAACATTACCATCATCCAGGCCTATGCCCCAACATCAGACTATGAAGACAGCGAAGTGGAGGATTTTTATGAAAATATACAGGCGGTCCTTGACCAAGTGCCGAAGAAGGACATAGTCATAGTGCAAGGCGACTGGAATGCCAAGGTTGGCCAAGATGCGCACCACAACTGGGGAGACACATGCGGACCCCACTGCAACAACGAGACAAATGACAGGGGTCTGAGGCTATTGGAGTTTGCCAGATACAACAATCTGGTACTGGCAAACACGCTTGGTCTCCACAAAAAATCCAGACGATGGACATGGCACAGTCCCGGCGGGGAACATCACAACCAGATCGACTACATCATGGTCAAGAAACGCTTCAGATCAAGCATCAACATTGGCAGGACACGCACTTTTCCAGGAGCAGACATTGGAAGTGACCACGATCTCGTGATGATGTCTTTCCGGCTCCATTTGAAGAGAGTAAATACAGCAAAGTGCACTAGGCTGAAGTTCGACCTGGACAAACTGCAAGACCCGGAGGTGGCAAAAATATTTCAGGCCACAATTGGAGGGAAATTTGCACCACTGCTTATTTTGGGGGCAGGCGAAGTAGATGTCAACACCATGACCAATACCTTCAACTCAGCTGTAACAGATGCCGCCACTGAGATCCTTGGCAAGCACCGACCAAAGAAGAAGCCGTGGATCACACCTGAACTTTTGGATCTGTGTGATAAACGAAGAGAGTTAAAAAAGAAAAAGAACACCTCACAGGGAGCTGATGTCTACCGAAAAATCAACAATGACATCCGAAAAGGCATGCGCACAGCAAAGGAGAACTGGATAGAAGATCAATGCCAGGAAATAGAGAACAATCTGAACAAGAACAACAGCAAGAAGGCCTACCAGACTGTGAAGCGGCTGACAAGTGTTAAACAGCCCAAAGTCTCCACTATCCAAAGCAAGTCTTGCATTTGCCTTACAGAAGAACAAGAAGTCTTGGACAGATGGACAGAGTACTGCTCTGACCTTTACAACCATACACCAAATGGAGACCCATCAGTTCTAGCATGTCCCGAGAGCAGAGAAGAAGAAGAAATCCTCCCAATTCTCCGGGAAGAAGTTGAGGCAGCAGTGCAATCGCTGAAGAAAGGGAAGTCAGCGGGAGTGGACAACATACCAGCGGAACTGCTACAAGCAGGAGGAGAAGCGATGACTGATGCTCTCACCATTATCTGTAACAAGATCTGGCAGAGTGGGGAATGGCCTACACCATGGACCCAGTCGCTTGTCATCACTCTTCCCAAAAAAAGGTAACCTTCAGGAGTGTGAAAATTACCGCACCATCAGCCTCATCAGCCATCCCAGCAAGGTCCTCCTGAAAATAATACTCAACAGGTTGAAACCACAAGCTGAACAAATCATAGCTGAAGAACAAGCAGGATTCATGGCAGGGCGAAGTACCACTGAACAGATTTTCAACCTCAGAATAATCTGTGAGAAATACCTACAGCACCAACAACATCTATATCATGTGTTCATAGACTTCAAGAAGGCATTTGACCGAGTCTGGCATGCAGCTCTATGGGCAACCATGAAAGTGTACAACATCAGCCCTAAAATTATAGAAGTCATCAAAAGCCTGTATGACAAGGCTACCAGTGCAGTCCTCCATAACAGCGTCATCGGGAACTGGTTCAGAACAACAATCGGTGTGCGTCAAGGATGCCTACTCTCTCCAACACTCTTCAACATCTTCCTAGAGCGCATCATGTCAGATGCTCTTGCAGATCACGAAGGCACAGTCAGCATAGGGGGCAGAGCAATCTCCAATCTTCGTTTTGCGGATGATATTGATGGATTGGCTGGAGAGGAACAAGAACTTGAACAGCTTGTACAGAGGCTTGACACCACCTCCAGAGCTTATGGAATGGAAATAAGTGCAGAGAAGACCAAAATGATGACCAACAACACCAACGGCATCAACACGGACATCAAAGTACAAGGCCAATCCCTCAACACAGTGCACAGCTTCAAATATTTAGGAGCCATTGTGTCAGACAATGGGTCTCGACAGGAAGTCCTCTCCAGGATCGCACAAACAACTGCTGCCCTGACAAGGTTGAAGCCCATTTGGAAAGACAGAACCATCAGTCTACATTCCAAAGTAAGACTGCTGCGCTCTCTGGTCATCTCCATCTTCCTATATGCTTGCGAAGCATGGACCCTCACAGCAGATCTCCAACGAAGAATACAAAGCATGGAGATGAGGTGCTACAGAAGACTTCTGTGCATTTCCTATACCCAACACATCACCAACGTTGAAGTCCGACAGACCATCACACAAGCCATTGGACAACACGATGACCTGCTCACAGTGGTGAAGAAACGGAAACTCCGATGGTATGGCCACGTCACCAGATCATCAGGCCTTGCAAAGACCATTCTGCAAGGCACAGTGCAAGGAGGTAGAAGAAGGGGGAGACCGAAAAAGAGGTGGGAGGACAACATTCGAGAATGGACTGGTTTGACACTGAGCGAAGCCATGAGGGCTGCTAAGGACAGAGAAAGATGGAGTATGCTGGTTAAGCGATCATCTGTGGTGCCCCTACGACCTTCGGGTTATGGGACAGGATAGGATAGGATAGGATAGTGATGAAAGAAACCATGTCTTTTTGAAATTGAATATGGCTCACTGGTTTAATGACATCATGAGCAGAAATATTGTGGTGGCTTTCTGAGGAAATTGAGGCATGGAAAATGGTGAAGATAGTGAGAAAAAATTTTTTCCTTTAGCCTAGAAAATGGCTACTGTTTAATTACTTGGTTTGGAATGGCATGATACTATATGTGCAGTATTATCAGTACGTCTCGAATGTGTGCACAGATCCAAGTCATATTGTAGAAAACTTCCGGTTCTCTCCACCTTCTGCTCCCCCCACCTTGAAACTATCTTCCTCAAGTGTCGCCCCTTCTATCTCCACCGTGAATTCTCCTCCATTGTGCTAGTGGGAGTCTACATCCACTCCGCTGCCAACCCCACCATCGCCCTCAGTGAACTATCCAAACAAATCACTGACATTGAGAACTCAGACCCCGACGCCCATGTCATCGTCCTTGGTGATTTTAATCACAACTCCCTCAGTAAGCCCCTACCCCGCTACAAGCAGCATGTCAAGTGCAAAACAAGGTATGAGACAACCTTCGACCTGTGCTGCAGTACCATCAGTGGCGCCTACAGCGCCATAGCACGCCCCCCCTCTCGGCAACTCCGACCACAACTTCATCCATCTACTCCCCAGAACTGCAGGAAGGCGGCTGGCCCCGACGGGGTGTCGTGCTTCACCCTCCGCCACTGCTCCCATCAACTCGCCCCCATCTTCACCTCCCTTTTCAACTCCTCTCTCGAACTGTCCACTGTTCCCTTCTGCTTCAAGACTTCTACCATCATCCCCGTCCAGAAGAAGGCCAAGGTGGCGTCTCTCAACGACTACAGACCGGTGGCACTGACCTCCGTGGTGATGAAAGTGCTGGAACGACTAGTCCTCTGGCACCTGCAGGCTCTCACCACGGAGATGGACGCTCTACAGTTCGCCTATCGCGTCAACCGGTCTGTGGACGACGCCGTCGCCTTGGTACTGCACTTTGGCCTCCAACGAGTCCCCCGACCGCTACGCTTGACTTCTGTTTATCGACTTCAGCAGTGCCTTCAACACCGTCACCCCCCAGAAACACTTCGACAAGCTCTGCTCCTTCGATCTTCCTCTCTCCCCTGTCACTGGCTCTTGAACTTTCTTCCTTATTGCCCTCAGACTGTCAAGATCGGCTCCAACCTTTCCAAAACCCTTATTCTCAACACGAGCACACCGCAAGGCTGTGTCCTCTCACCTCTCATCTACTGCCTCTTCACCAATGACTGTGTCCCATGCTGACAGTGTTTAGCTTGTGAAGTTCGCCGACGACACCACGGTCGCGGGCATCATCTCCAACAGCGACTAAACAACATACCGCCAGGAAGTCGATCGCTTGGTGTCGTGGTGCGAAGACAACAACCTCGAACTGAACACCTCCAAGACTGTCAAGATGATTGTGGACTACCGCAGGAACCAGGACCCCAAAGATACACTGCTCATCAATGGATAAGTAATCGAGACGTGGACTCGTTCAAGTTCCTGGGTTCCCTCATCTCCGACGATCTCAGCTGGGGTGCCAACATTGACACCATCGTGAAGCGGGCCCATCAACGACTGTACTTCCTCAGACAGCTGAGGAAGTTTGGCCTTTCCAAAGACATTCTCCTCCAGTTCTACCGGGTCGTGGTCGAGAGCGTCCTAACGTTTTCCATCACCATCTGGTTCGGAACAGCAACGCAGCTCGACAAAGACCGGCTGGAGCGGGTCGTGCTCATGGCAGGCAGGATTGTCGGCTGTGAGCTTCCCTCTCTGGCCTCCATCTACTTGACCCGTTCTCTCAAAAGAGCCGACAAGATCATCTCTGACCCTTCCCACCCCCTGTTTGAAATTCTCCCCTCTGGCCGCCGCTTTCGATCCTTCAGATCCCACACTTTCCGTTTTAAAGATTCCTTTTATCCTCAAACTGTAATGCCGCATCCTCCTCCCACCGCTAATCCCCCTGCCGTGTACATGCCCTGCTCCCCCCTACATACATCTAGATACTACAGTGACTGTTATAATCCAGAATGTTTTTGTGATCACTTTAGACTAGTCATTTGTGTATTACTATATCTGTTTATGTATTTTAGTATGCTATGGAGTACCATGTAATAAGGATGCTTTCAATGTGAGTGTGTGTGTGTGTGTGTGAAGTATTAGTACAGGCGATGACTGTGTGCGAGCCTTTGGGTATGTTTGTGTGAGTGTGTGGTTGTGCATGCATGTGTGTATTTGTGTATGTAGGTGTGTGTGTATGTGTGCGTGTGTGTGTGAGAGAAAGAGAGAGAGAGAGAGAGAGAGAGAGAGAGAGAGAGAGAGAGAGAGAGAGAGAGAGAGAGAGAGAGAGAGAGAGAGAGAGAGAGAGAGAGATGTTAAATATAAAACATTCTGCCATTGTCCAACACCAAATAATATTCCGATTGTTGTATCTATTACATGTCAATTGGTGAAATAAATTCCTGTTATCCTGTTAATTGTATTTTTTGTAATAATAATAGTTGTCATGCAAAGGCAACAAATGCAACATTGATTAAGAACAAACCACTTTCGAGTGAATTGCCATGAGGTGAAGATGGTAATTTGATGATGATGTCTATTTATAATGCGCATGTCTCCATCCACTGTTGAATATAGATATTGTGAGACTTTTGATGCCAAGTCAAAAGGTTTTTAATCCATGACCTCAGAATAAATACAGTGGAACCTCCGGTATACGACGTCCAAAATCTGAGAAAAAAACGGTCTTATAATAGAGGTGGTCTTATACCGGAAACAAGGGGTGGGGTGGGGGGGAGGTCAGGCTCGGAAAGGTATGTAGTCATAATTTTCACACTCAACAGCATGTATTCTCTGACAAAGAAAACTGTAAAACATGTTTCATTTTTAGCTTTGTCTTTTAGTCACAACTTCAAAAATAGAAAACCGTCGGGTCTTCAGACATTTTGAACAGGGAAAAACTTTGAAATTGAAGACTGTTTTCGATTAATCAGGTCCTTTCTAAGTTGGTCAGTGCAGAAGCTCTCAGTTTCGATGTTTTCCTTTCGCCACTTTCTCCACTCTACCATCGTAGTTTCACAGATTCCTTATCCTTTATGATGAGCTGAATTTGGGTCTTAGACAAACAACTCTCCCCATTTTCACTTCTTTCAATCACTTTTATTCTCTCTGCCAAACTCAAAACTTTCCTCTTGCGCGACGCCATTTTGACAAGCCAGTGTAGGCGAGTAATGTCCCTTGCTTGCGAACCGGAAATAGCAGACAATAGTACACTAACATGAGAGAAAAAACGAAGGTACAGACAATAAATTTACTGATATCTCTTTTAAATTGCCTAAGACTGTCGTATAAAGGGCTTAAGATACGGTCGCTGGTCGCATAAACGAGGTTGTCGCATACCATAGGTCATTTATTATTGGATGTAAATCCGTCAGAAGTTTTCAGGTCACATAACAGAGGGAGTAGTATACCAGAGAGACGGATACCGGAGGTTCCACTGTATTAACATTGTCACAGGGCAGTCTGTGATGAAAGCCGGGCAGTCTGTGGGTGAAGAGTTAAGGGGTCAGGGGTCGTAACTGCGTGTTTTGGAGTGTGTGATTATTATAGTTGAAGCGTGCAAAGCGTGATTAAGCAGCATAGGTCGGTTAGCCAGTTGGAAAATATACTCACTGTAAGGCAGAACAGGTTTGAGAGAGCTACTGTGTAGACGGGTTTTGTCTAGTGCTCTAGTATTTTGGTGTGTTCTGGAATAGGGTAGGACGGTTATCAGTGGATTATGATAACTGGTCCAAGTATACTAGTTGGGAATATTGCTGTTATCTGTGGAGTTACCACTCAGTGCGGAGTGTAGCTAAAGTGTAGCAAAGTTCGTTAGTGTGTGGTAGTTTAGCATTGAGGAATTGTCTGCTAAGGGAACTACACACACTGGATTACCCTATTGGAGTACTTTCGTAGGAGGGCAGTGGAGAAAGGCGACGGAGTGCGTTTACATTCGAGCCGGTTGGGTGAGTGGAATGGTTGTTTTCCTTGCTGTGCCCGGGAACCTAGTGCTGGCTGTTTGGGGTTAGGTACAAAAGCTGTGCGCAAGAATGAAGAGGAAGAATGAGGGAGGAGAATGGGGGTGGAGAGTGATGAAGGTAAGGATGGAAGTGGTTGCTGTTGTTGTGGTGGCTGCTTGATATGAATAATGTGTTGATGTTTACATGTATTCATTTGCAGCATTGCTCATTTCATGCATTCATAATTTCATTGAGTTTTATGATGCGTTTGTTTACAAGTGACAATAACAGAAGCTAAGGGAAATAAGCGAGAGAGAGTCAAGGAAGGGGAAGCGGACAGCAGTTGTGTCTCCTCAAGCATCAGAAGTTAATTGAGTTAGAGAAGGGGGGGGGAAAGTGTGATGGAGGGAGGGGGACAGAAGCAGGTAGACAGGATATTAACGATACGACAAGCATGTTGCAGGTTCGACAGTTCGTCAGTTCGACAGTTCGTCAACTGGTCAACGTTGTTCAACGTTAACCAACGTCGTGCGTCAACGACGACAGCACTTGGTCGGGTGGACTAAACATCATCATCGCCACCTGTAACGTTACGCATCCATCGTTGTCTTCTCGTCCTCACCATTGACTTGATCATCATCATTCCTCAACCCCACCCTTCCTGTGGTGGTTGTAACGTGGGTGGACGGAACCTGGCCTCGACGTCGCGGTGTGGCTGACTGGAGGAGTCCAGCTGTGTGACGACGACGGTAGCAGGGCTGCCGCGACTACTGCGTCACCATCATCATTTCATCACCATCGTCAGCGGCGAGTGGGGGCGGCGACGCCACCACGTATGGTCATCATCAGCACCGGCCCGACAACAGCTACAAGAAGGGGGAGGATACCGTTACGGGGACTTCGTAAGCCGACGCTGCAAGGAGGCGACAGGGACTTCATCCCGCCAGGTGGGCCCGTTCTTTGTTGTCCCTCTCCTAACACTCGACCCCCCTTTCGTTTAGTACATGCAAACGGACATTGGCTGTGCACGGTTCGATACATGGACCTTGGTTGATTAGCAACCCTCGATCATCCTGACGTACCATTTCATTGTTTCATTGAACCATTGATTGTTTCATCATCATTTTTTTCGTTTCATGTGTAAATGTTGTATGTGTATGAGTGTGTGGCTTGAATGAATAAATAGGTTGAAAGTTGTATATATAATTGTTGTGTTTTCATCATTTCGCGTCTGCAGGAAATCGTCATTCTGTCTGGGTTGTCTGCGTGTGTAAGTTGTTTGTTTGTGGCGTCTGCTTGGACAGAGTCGTGGCGGTGACAAACATGCATGTGCTACTGTAGTAATTGTTGAGACTACAATAGGTATTGAAATTGTGCGGTTAAATGTTTTGAAATTGTTGTGTTTCATTTACAGGTCTTGCGTTTTGTCAGTGTCACTGAAATTGTGAAAAGGAAGATTTTTGGACACTCTGTGACAAGTAATTTTAGGACGTTTTATGTAGCGTAACTGAGGACGTTTTACGGTTAGTGATTTTTGGACAATCAGGGTTTGTCAATTATTTTCAACAAGAGCTTGGAACATGTCATTTTTTACTTTCCAGCTCAAAAAATTACTTTCCCGCTCAAAAATGAAGTTTAAGCAATTGACTAGTCTAATCAAATCCCCTGTAATATATCGGATTAGAGTGCGACGTCAAAATTCTAAACACAGGTTCCACAGGCTACTATGCAGATCAAAGTAAACATGATTCGGTGCCGATGACCAAGTTGTGTTGTTTGATGTTCACAGCTTCTAGCTTACCTTGGCTAGGGACTTTCATGATTTGTTTTTCCCGGCAACTTTTTTACTTGCCCCGCGAACCGAGAAATGGGATTTAGCAGTCCCTGGCAATTTGCATTGAATATTTTGATAATTTACAAATAATTGAGTGAATACATAAGCATAACATTCTCATTGTCCTAAATTGTGTTATTTTTAATACTTTTATTTTATTCTTTCATTCACTTAATCCTATCACCCTTTTCTAAATCACAGCCAGCGCATTTCTTATCTGTAACTATAATTTTAATCCACTGGTGTAAAGAGATAGGGTTACAATGCAATGATTTTACCCTGTGACCTTGATACTGGTGAGATCATTCATTCACTAATAATGTGTGAGCTCTTGCACAGATAAACCATCCTACCATACCTCAGTCAGTTCCCCAACAGCCATGGGCAGTCTCACAACAACAACACCATTATTACAGCCTTGTGTCCTCTCTGCTGTTTTCTTGTCACCAATCAGCACTATCTGTGATCCATGTCTGTCATGGAATTTGAATAGATCAGTCTGAAAAAAATTTAAATAAATAAATTTTAAAATTAATTCAATAATTTTTTTAAAGGGTGCTGAGTTCCCTCGCTCTCTCTTACACACACACACAATAAAGGACAAAAAAAAAAAAAAAAAAAAAAAAAAAGAAGTTGGAGGAGAATGAAAAAGAGCACAATTATGAAGATACTATTCCCAGATTTTAAAGATCCTGATGCTCATATCCTAAACGGGTAAGTGCCAGTTACATAGGTGTTAGACCATGTGCCTAAGAATGCAAGCTGGCGCCTTGGACAGCTTGAATTAGATTCTGTATTGACCAGTGCCTAGAGCAGCTGCAGCTGCTCTTAAACTGGAAAAGCTCAATATAAGAACATTAATAATAATAAAAATCATCATCATATTTGTTATTAATATGCAAGCTAAGAGTACAGCAGAAGCGTGCATATAATATCTAGTTATAAAAATATTGAAGTTAGTACTAGGAGGAAAAGGCAAGGTAGGGGTGGTGGTGGTGGTGTGTAGGGGTTAGAAGGGGGGTATTTATTAAAACTAGAAGGGCAAAGCCCATGTGACTCACATACTCCTTATGGAACTTGCAATATTTAACATGAAAATGAGTGCCCAGAAAAAAACTAAATGGAACAGTGGCATTAAAATGCAAATACCTACATTTAGCTTTCTATGCTCTTGACCTTGAGATTACCTTTACCTCCGGTTCGAAATACACCTATGGGCTATCAAATAACTGCATCAAAAGTTGTATTATGCCCCAAAAAGAGTTACCTTGGGATGATCCTGACCTTCAGTGACCTTGACTTGGGATGACCTTCACGTGACCTCTCATGCTCATGTATGAAGGTCATAACCCTTTACTGGGCATAGCGAAGGCCGAAGGTCTAAACAGGCAAAACGCCCAAAAGCGTCCGTATCAACCATGTAGTTATATTCTCGCATTGTTTGAAAGATTGCGAGACTTCCGGCAATTGACTTCCAGTTTATTCTGTTGTGAAAACATTCAACTGCATTTCCACAAGTTTTCTCTGTGATGCATTTGTTTTTTCGATTTTTTTTTCCTCAATTTTTCTTGAATGAGTGTCTAAAATGGATGGTTTGGATTCTTCAACTGATGAAGGGGAGTTTACAGGCTTCCATTTATCAGACATTAAAGTGAGAGAAATGGACTTGGAGTTGGAGAAAGAGATCGGTACAGACATTAGCGTCGGTAGCGTGCATGCATCCGATCTTTCAAACTGGCAGGAAAGTGAAGAAGAGGAGGGGGCTTGTTTGGACTTTTTAAACTTTTTTTTTGTAAACACATGGAGTAATAAAAAACAAGACATGACAAGAGAAGAATAAAAAGGTAGATAATCAATAGAGAATTTATTTCTGTTCATTTTCCATTTTATTTCATTTAAAGCTATGCACTAATACCTAAGATGTGGTGTTTTTACAAGCGTACCCCTACATATCTCTAAAATTATAAAAATTCTTGCCTGTTTAGAGCTAAAAAATAGACAAACGTGTGCCCAGTGAAGGGTAAAATAACCTATTGTTGTTGCTTACTATGGGTAAATAGAGCCATTCGGAGCAAATCAGATGAGAGTATAAACCGAGGTCCAGACTGTGCATGCACACATTCCAACACATGGACTTTAAAGATCCTGGCGCTCATGTCCTAGGCGACGCAATTGCACCAAGCACACACAAGGTCACTCATCTCTCCTCCTCCACTCCTGATCGCACAGGACAGTGCTGTCCTCTGGGCGTCAGATTATGTGCCCAAAAAGCTGCAAGTGGGCGCCTCCGGCGGCTCGAGATAAATCCTGTATCGGCCGGCACATTGAGAATTGGAAAATGGATGGAGACGTGCGTTCTTTACGGATATCATCATCATCATTCCACTATATGATGACCCATTTTAAAAATGTTTGTGCAAGGCCTAAAATTACTTGACCTTCAAGATCAATGGAGAAACGGAACATATATGAAAGATCAATCTATCATCTCTACATACAACAAGTTTGGACTTCATATCTCTCATAGTTTTGGGTCAAGTCACTTCAAAGTACCTATACTAACTGACTTTGAACAGCTCCAGTGACCTTGACCTTGGAGGTCGACCAAATTTGTATAGTATGTGTGTCTCATTAATATCTATCATGCATCAAAGAATCATAAGTTCAATATTAATAACTTGGAAAAAAAAATGTTATGAAAAATTGTCATCTCCAAGTGGTTTTATTTTAATTTTTTTAACCGCTCAACGATGGCCTGATTCAGTGATTGTTTATTGACCGATTGATTTGATGATTGATATTCTTACCTTATATTCTTACCTTCATGTTTTTATTTGATTTAACTGACGGTGGCCAGTGTTTGTAATGTGTGTGTGTGTGTGTGTGTACGTGAAAAAAGGCACACATGGGTTTCAGACCTTGTCTTTCTTAGTAACAAATGGGTTTATTTGCTTGGAACCCACTTTTTTCCAGGAACCCACTTTTTTCTAAGTGCGCGGGAGTGCTCTTTTAGTGCATGGGAGTGCAGTTGTAGTGCATGAGAGTGTTTTAAGTACAAAGGAGTGCTCTATCCGGGACGGAGAAAATACAGTCAATTTTCGGAGAAATTTGAAGAAAATTCGACCTATTTCGTCGCCTATAGGAGACGAACTAGGTCAACTTTTTAGACGGAAAGAGCCAATTTTGACTTAGATTCTTACATTTCAAGAAGAAGTTTGCGTTCTTTCCGTCAAAAAATCACTTTCCGATTCCTACATTCATAAATAAACCCAGTTCTGATGTATTGCAAATATGCGTGTGTGTGTGTGTGTTGGGTTTATGTTTGTATGGTAGGACATGTGCTTATGAAATCGTGTGACACTGTGATACCTTGTTTCGCATTCCACCATTTTAAAACTATTTTAGAAATGACCTGCTTCTAAATCTTGTAATTTCCCTATGTGGATAGGTTCTGAAATATTAACCCACTTGCAATGCACAGACAGACGGCGGTTGATGGACAGACAAGTTTTTGTTTAAATGTCATTTTTGGACTATTTAGGGCTCGTCTTGCACAGATTTGCACTAATCTGTGATATATTTGTTGGTGTGTGAGTACACAGACTCACATTGCTATGAAAACAAGTCAAAAATTAAAGTGGAGTGATGTACGAATTGCTTTTTTACAACTTGAGCTTGCTTGGGGTAATTACAGCGATACACTGGCCTTGAAAGCAGAGCAAATAAAAACATGTAAAGGATTTAGGAGTTCTTTATTACTGTCTCAATCCCCACCCCAATCCATCTATTCCTCCAGTAGCAGTCATCACCACTCACATTGGCAGTGACCTTGGCCCGTTCGACCTTAACCTCTCCCAGCTTGGCCAGCTCCTGCTCCACTCTGCACACTGTATTCTCATCCACCATCAGTGTTGCTGTGGTGACTTCCTCGAACCTTTCAGGCAAGGACACATGACGGTCAAGGTCCCTGAGGCGAGGGGTAAGCAGTGAAGTCATGTCACACACCACATCGTGAGCCTTGGACTCGTGAGCACGTTCACCCACAGTCTTGTGCAACTCTAGTCGCAACTTGCGGCTCAGCAAAATGACCCTGGCCTTGGCCACTGAGTCACAGATGCCTTCACGAGTTTCTGATACCTGGATCAAGGTCACACATACTAGGTTAATGTTTTAATACTGGCTCCTAATAAAATGCCTATCTAGTCACACATGTGAGTGATAGTTTATGTATGTACATCAAATTCCATTACTGTTGTGAATGACATAGACTAATTGTTGTCACAACAGTTAAATCACAAAGGTTTAAGTCCATGTTTCATGAGGACTTGGAATTCAACATGAACACATTTTGTGAACATAAACCGAGAACATCAAAGTTGTTTGTGTTACTGATGTTGAAACTATTACCAGTCAGGCAAGTGACAGTAAAATCAACCTACAATCAGATCTGTGTTGCACATGGTGAACTTTAAAACACAAACTACATTTTATCCCTGAACACTGAATCTGTGTTCAGCACTGGCCATCTTACTGCTTCAGGAGAGGGGAGGAAAGAGCTGTCCTTACCTTCAGTTCTAGGCGGTCACAACAACCGTCAACAGCGGCGTGCAGTCGAGTCCTGAGGGTACGGATCTGAGTGAGGTCAGCCTCAGCCTGTGCCTTTGTCTGAGTCACGTGATCTTCCAACTCTGCCAATGCTCTATCCAGCTCTGCCACACCTCCACTCAGCTCCTGTATCAGCTGGCCCAGAACCTGCAGCAAGCCACAGTGTGTGTGCAAGAGTGTGTGATATGTGCGCAAGTGAGTGCATGTATGTGTGCATGTGTGTGATGTATATCCCTGTGGGTACAATAATGACCATGTTATAATCCCTGACTTTTAACACTGAACTTCTTTTCTAGAGCAATTTATTTACGTCATCTCCTGCACAAAACCAACTGTGCTGGTTTACAAGTCTTGTGTTCATACATGTAGAGTGAACTGGGTCGGGTTGCCAGGTTAGCCCATTAATAAGATAAGATATTCAATGTGTATAGGGTCCAGCGGACTGCTATAGGAGCTGAATCAGGACCACAGAAACTATTCTAAATCAGACTAGACCGCTAATGCATTAAAATATGATAAAAGTAAACTGAATGCTGGGTGCAGCACACTGGCTTCACAGATTGTGCATCAGCAACACTGCCTAAAGGTTGAATGCTGCACACTTGCCTCACAGCTGCATGAGACTGCTTAGCTTTTTCTTTTAGCCTCAGACAGCAAGTTCTCCATTGCTCATATTTGTTTCCCACTGCAACACTGTACAAAAGCAGAGCTGCCAACCCCTAAAAAAATTTCAGTAGCAAACAAAGAAAAATATCAGTAGTTTCAGCTCAATTTCAGTAGCAAATGTACGAACAAGAATTTTCACATGATAAAATGAGCATTATTTAAAATGTTGATATTAGCTTAAATAAAAACCAAACACCAACACAAAAAGCATTAACTTTCAAATATTTATTTTTAAAATGATAGAAATGTTCCTGAAAAAAAAACCACAGTTTTAACATTTTGTTCGGAAAAGCTAACCCAATGGCTCACTACATGTACTAATGGCATGGATACTGCATTGGTTTAAAACCAAATTGTTAAAGCTGCTATTTATTTTTTTTTTTTTAAAATTGTCAGTTATAGGTTCACAGGCATAGACATGTTAGGGCTTTTCTTCTGCTAGGGCAGAAACAGTTGCCCTCTTGCATCTCTGTAGCAGCTCTACTGGCAAATCTGCCTGGTAGCAAGGACGTCCCTGGAACTTTGACTTGAGGTGTGTAATCGTGTAATCGCCTGAAGGAAACACTGGGATCACAGGACATGACTGTGGTCTCTCTTTCTCTCTCTCTCTCTCTCTCTGTCTACCGCGCAGTGGCTGCTGAGCTAAAAATAGCGCACACGCAAATCTATGATATTGACAAAAGCCTAGTAGGCCTACGTCTCTCGCGGCTTTGTTTCGATACTTGTAAAAAAATAGGTATGCTTTGAAATTTTTCTTCCGTAGTATTTCTTGAAATGGCGTAGTTGCGGAATTAAAGAACATTTTCCGGAGAAACTACGGACGTTCCGTAGGGGTTGGCAGCTCTGCAAAAGGCTGTTCAGTTTCTCGAGATCTTCCTCAATTGTTATTCTAGTTGTTCATCTCCCACTTCTTTTTCCATCCCTTCCCACCTCCATCCATTTTCCACGCCTTTATCATCAACTACCTGCCACGCTCAACAATGTGTAACATCCATTTTACTGTCCATGACCATGGACACGAGCATGCGCAGTTCTGTGTTCCCGTTTAACTTGAGGACACGTACAAAAACACTTTTTAATTGGAGGAAAATTGTTGTCAAACTTTTTTGTTCCGCGGAAAACCGTACTGTTCCCGGCAGAAATATTTTTTTCCAATAGTGGAAATTCGCTGAACCGTTAAAAATTACAAACCCTGTATCACAATCCAATGTTATTTTCACTATGCCGATACTTTAACAACTTACTTTTCAGCCCTTTAAGTCATTAATATTTACAGTTTCTTAAAGGTAAAAGTCACTGAGATCTATCAATTTTCAGACATGTTTAGCACTGTACCTCAAGAATGGTTTAACAGATTTTGACAATTTGTGTTTACTTGCAGATAGTTCAAATAGTGACCAATCATTCCATGCTTTCATTTTTCCTTCTTAAATACAATAAAACCAAAACAGAACAGCAACATGAAAATTAACATTTTTCGTAAATGCACATTTTCAGTGTGTGACCGTCTGGAAATACATCTGAATGGTTTGCCATCTTGTTTTTAAACAATTTCTTTCCTAACCTATATAATGTTCAGTACATGGAAGTTAGTTATTCATTGCTTACATGGTCCAGCGGACTGCAAAGAGCCAAATCAGGACCACAAAATCAAGCCCACAACTTCGCCGAAAGAGGACTCACCCCCGATCCGCATAAAAGATCCACCGAAACAGCCACAGTGACAACACCAAAGGCACTCCACCAGCCGAGGCCACACTCCAATTTATCGAACCCCCGCCCACAAAAAAACATCACTACAAAAAACTATAAACATCACTACAAAATATCAACAAAACACACACATATAAAATGCCTACATTGCCAAACAATAACACCACAGGAAGCCCCAGTGACCATTTGGCAGAAAGCGTCCAACATTCCCAAGCCGTTCCAAAAGACCCATTGCACAAACGAGGAGTTCTGTCCCGGAAGAGTTTTCAAGAAAAAAGGCAGGTGACTGGTCTAGCGAAGATGAAGACAGTATAGTAGATTGATAGAACAGAGTAAGAATGAGAAAGAACAAATGAGAAAGACAGCAACGGTGTGAACTTAAAGCACTAAATTTCCAGAAAGTGGGGATACTATCTATTGCTGATGTAATTGTGTTTAAATAAAACATTAAAGTCCAACATTGAAAACCAGGTTTGCAGAATTATCAGTATGCAAGCAATGTGTGTGTCATTACCAAGACTGTTATTGATTAATAAGACCTGCACAAGTCCACTCACTGGCCTGGCTTGATTTAGATCTTGATTGTAACCATTATACATGCACAACGATACTCACTGTTCTGGCTTCTTCTGCCCGCTGCTGCAGCTCCTTCACCTCAGAGCAGCCTCTGTGCCGTGACGTGGCACACAGCAGGCAAAGAGAGGTGTCGTGCTGGGGACAAAAGAAGCGACACGGCTCTTCAGGGTGCTGGGAACAGGGGTTGGGGCGCTGGAACTCTGCCAGACGATCAGCTGTCAGGGACGACACCTCTTCAAGAACATGATGACGGGACACTTTCAATTTGCTGTGTATCTGAAAGATTAAAAAAAAGAAAGATATAATATACATAAACAAACAAATAACTTTATAAAACATTAAACAAACAAGTTAATGACTACATGGGTTTTTATATGATGTCATATTACTAGGAGTTATTTTCATTTGGTGCTTTAACTTCTGTTGGTCAGTGCTAAACTGTACCATTCAGATTCATTACACTTCCGATGCGCTTTTCAATTCATTTGTATAGTAAGTGCTAGCAGTGTTCCCTCCACCCCCAAAAAATGAGAGTCCTTGGGACTCCCAGGTATAAAATTTTAAGAGTCCTTGTGCAAATTTTGAGAGTCCCCAAATCGGAAAAAGAAATGAAAAAACAAGCCCAAGCCTCCCTTTTTTTTTTTTTTTTTTTTTTTTTACTTCGTTAAAGCGTCACATTAGTTATCATAATCATATAAAACCAAAAAATTAAAACATGTATTAAATGTTTATTTAAGCCTGAGTCGCTTGGTTGCTGCAAACTCCTTCAGAGCACCCTGCACAACAGCTTCCGTATTTTCGATAATGACAGGATCTGTACTTGATGTTGCTGTGGATGAGCGGGTTTTGGGCCCAGTCAACCAAGTCAGAAGTGACATGATCGTGTATGATAGAATCAAAGAATGGATTCACGAAAATTTCTTCTGTTCAGTGAATGGATTGCTTGGAGGAAGTTTACAATGCGAGCGCATGCGATTTTTAAGGACAACTCCCGACACAATCTTTAATCGTCTGCAATGGCAGTCTCAGTTGGGTTCTGATTCTGATTATGCCGTGCTCGTTGGTCGTATTTTTGACTTCAGCGATTCGAAAAAAATGTGTGCATCCACAGGACGCACACATGCAAATCTTTCTGCGTCATTTTTCATATTTTGTGCGTAATTGACGCACTACTGTGCGTAATCGGGAACACTGGCTAGTCACTTGCCTACCTTCAAATCAAGGCAATCAAAAGACGGCAGTGGAAAAAAGATGTCTGCCTCAGAGTGTGTCATTCAGAGTGTCTAAGCCAGCGAAGGCAGGTGCCATAAAGAGTAGGGTGGTGACTCAGCAAGCTTAGCTACTCTGCCAGGCCTCTGTGTGTCACATGACTGATAACCATGAATACACAGATCACGCATTTTTTATGGAAGTGTTTATGCGCTCAATAAAAATCATTCAGACAAAATGAATTTGAAAAAATGGATTTAAACAAAACAAAACTACAATAAAAAAAACAAAAAACGTAAACATAATAATTCTCTTATTTAAAATAAAATTTAAATCACAAAATTTAAAAAAAGAAATTTTATACATTCTCAAAACTATTTGTTTTGTAACCCTTTTTGAATACTCTTTGGCTTGAATTTGAACATTTAAACTACAAAGACAACACCCATATGACTCATATGCACCTTATGGAACCTGCAATGTTCTACATGAAAACGAGTGCCCCAAAAAACTGAAAACGTTTACATCAAAATGCAAATACTGGCTTTGACCTTGCAATGATCTTGTCCTTGAGGTGACCTTGACATCAAGATCCAAATGAACACTCATGCATAATAATAGAGCAAAGGTTGTATTATACCCCCCAAAAAAATTTACCTTTGGATGACCTTGACCTTTGATGACCTTGGTCTTCACACGACCTCTGATGCTCATGTATAAACAAATAACTCAATTTAGATGCATATTATGGGCCAAATATAGAACCATTGCACTATAGCTTTACAAATTTTTCATGCTTTGGTAAGGCCTAAAATGACCTTGACCTTTGAGATGAGCAATAAAACATCCTATGATCTCTACACACAAGTTAGGACTTTTAATCTCTCATAGTTTAGGGTCAAGGTCACTTCAAAGTACCCATATGAACTGACTTTGGACAGTTCCAGTGACCCTGACCTTGAAGCAAGGTTGACAAAATTTACTTTGTATGTGTGCCTTATCACACTTCAAACAATCTTTAATTCAATATCAATAACTTAGTAAAAAGGTTGAATTTTGTGAAAACTTGTCATTTTTTGACAAACATTTGTTGACCCTTTAGTGAAGTCATTCATTTAGAGATCATTTTTGAGTATGGATATACACTGTCCGACCATGTTTGGTTGTGATAGATGAAATAGGCTCCAGGTACTAAAATTTTGCACATGAACAGACAGCAGATAGATGGGAAAAAAAGTTTCAAATAATGATAATTTGTGGACTAATTAGTACTCATCTTGCAAATATTATAAAAAAGTGTGGAAAGTGTGTTTGTTTGGGTGAATACATAAGTGTTACACTCGATCGATGTTGGTGTTTTTCTATCAGTGTTTGATTCAGCCCCAATGCTGAAGTACTGATGAGTGTAGCTCAGATTCGTTTATCCACGCAGCCTGCTCACTCAGCAACAAGTCAAAGTCTTCGTATGAAGTTTTCCACTTTTATTCAGCACACATCAACAACTGCATACAATCACCTTTTCACTCTCAACTTTTTTACTTTCCAACTCACTATCAACTACACTTTCAACAATCACAACACCTTTGAAACAGTGCGGCACTTATATAGTCTCTTGATACTCCCGAACAATTTAAAACACGGTAGAAATGACGCACTACCACCAATCAAACTAAAGATCGTCATCACTGTCTTACGTCATACATCTCGTCAGCGAGCGTTGTGGCCAAGTGGGCTAAGGCGGGACTAACTTGCCTTGTCCACAGGCCAGAAACCATTGGCGCCTGACAGGTGTGGGTTCGATCCTGCATCGGGGCGTTATGTTTCTCCGAATATTATTTACTTTCGACTCGGGCAACGTCTCGGGGGTTTTCTCCGGGTACTCCGGTTTGCTCCCCCAGCAAAATTTCAAAAAATTTTTAAAAATTTAAAGAATTTCCAACTTTCAAAAATCACAACTAATGTTAGGTAGGTTGGGTTTGGGCGCGCCACAGGCTGCGACTACGCCTTCCACAGGGGAGGCGGCCCAGAATTTCCCGATAAAAAGGGACAATAAAGCATTAAAATCTAAAATCTAAATCTAAAAAAAAAAAAAAATCTAAATCTCTATACACATTCCCAGAACGTTCTCAAACTTCTACAAGTTTCTATCGACAGTAAACACGCAGATCTAGAGAATTCTCCAATAATATCGACTAACGAAAATTATCAACGTTATACAAAGCTTCTTCTAACAACAATGCAAACTCAAATCAAAGGTACATACACTCTACTATTGAATACTTTGCAAAGCGAAACGATTAGATCTATCGTGCACGCTTCAGCCATACTATCCTTCGCGTTTCAACGTAACAATAAGACACACTGCTTCACTCATAAAGTCTTTTTTTTTGTTTTGCTCATGTGCTGTGATGGATAGATATTGCACTTTATACATGGCCATTCACTTCAGGCAAGTTGAAAATTCTGGTTTTTAGCACCCCTGTCAAGAGTCCAATACTGACCGCTGTGCACTGAGCACACAGGACGTCGGAGCACTGAAAACAGAAGGAGGTGGCGGCAGCACCACATGCATGGCATTTGACGTCTTTCTGGTTCAGAAGTTTCTCAGCCTCCACCATTGCCTCCATGGCCAGGTCTGAGAAAAACATCACATCACAAACATTTGATAAATGTGTTTGGGAGAACAGCACTAGCACACAATTAATGTGTTTGGAAACACGTCATAAGTACATGACAAATATTTTGCACTGGTTTGAATAATTATGTAAGAAAAAGCACAGATCTAGGTTAGGCCGCCTACCAGGCACAGCTGCATGTCTCCCATATTTGTTGTTTAGGTTGTGTTTTGTTTATTTATTTAGTCACTGTCCTTTTTTATCGTTGACTGTTTATAGTTGACTGTAAATTGTGTTGTGAGTGTGCATTAACATCTCTAGAATCATGTCATGACTTGCAGTTGAGACTGTAAAACATTTCAAGGTACTGTTCATCAGTTTTAATATAAGGTTATTGTTAATAGTTAATGACTTTTCCTCGTTTTGTTTTGTAGTTAAAGTTGTTCTGTATTCATGTAAGTTCCAAAAGCTAAGTCTATATTATTTTTCGGTAGGCATCAGTTCCCCGTGATGTGTTTTTTTTTCTTTTTCATATCTCTTCTTTTATCACACAGATCAAAAAGTTCAGGTGTGATCCACGTTTTTTTCTTTGGGCGGTGCTTGCCAAAGATCTCGGTGGCGGCATCTGTCACAGCTGAGTTGAAGGTGGTGGTCATTGCGTTGACATCTACTTCACCAGCTCCCAAAATGAGTAGTGGTGCAAATTTCCCTCCAGTTGTGGATTGGAATATTTCTGCCACCTCTGGGTACGCTCCTGGAAAAGTGTGTGTCCTGCCAATGTTGATGCTTGATCTGAAGCATGTCTTGACCATGATATAGTCAATCTGGTTGTGATGCACCCCGCTGGGACTGTGCAATGTACATCGTCTGATTTTTTTGTGGAGATCATGCGTGTTTGCCAGTATCAGATTGTTGCATCTGGCAAACTCCAAGAGTCTCAGACCCCTGTCATTTGTCTCGTTGTTGCAATTGGGTCAACATGTGTCTCCCCAGTTGTCGTACCAACCTTGGCATTCCAGTCACCTTGCACTATGACAATATCCTTCTTCAGCACTTGATCAAGGACAGCCTGTAGATGTTCATTGAAATCCTCGACTTTGCTGTCGTCATAGTCTGATGTTGGGGCATAGATCTGGATGATGGTGATGTTGAAAGGGGCTGATCTCAGGCGGATGGTAATGAGTCTACTATATACTTGGCAGCAACCCATGACAGTGGTAGAATGTTCTTGTGGACCAAGAATCCAATGCCGTGTTCGTGCCTGTCATCTCTCCCACTGAAATAAAGCTTGTGGCCTTTGTCGGTCGTTGTTTCACCTAGGCCTCTCCAGTGCAGTTCACCAATACCTAAAATGTTCCATCGATAGTGGTCCAGCTCGTTGGCCAGTTCTTCTAATTTTCCCTCAGCAGTTAGGGTTAGGACATTCCTATGACGATTTTTTTTCTCATGTGGATCTTGCTAAGTTGTCCATCAATAGCACACTTATCATCTCCATCCTGGTGGCTAATGGAAGGCGTGGTCCTTGGTAACCCTGGCGACGACCGATCCGGTCTGGAGTGAGTGATTCTTATTAATATTTTCTTATTATTATTATCAATATTATTACAAAATCTTCAAATATCTTCAAATATTTAGGAGCAATGGGTTCCGACAGGAAGTCCTATCCAGGATCGCACAAACAACTGCTGCCCTGACAAGGTTGAAGCCCATTTGGAAAGACAGGACCATCAGTCTACATTCCAAAGTAAGACTGCTGCGCTCCCTTGTCATCTCCATCTTCCTATATGCTTGCGAAGCATCGACCCTCACAGCAGATCTCCAACGAAGAATACAAAGCATGGAGATGAGGTGCTACAGAAGATTTCTGGGCATTTCCTATACCCAACACATCACCAACGACGAAGTCCGACAGACCATCACACAAGCCATTGGACAACACGATGACCTGCTCACTGTGGTGAAGAAACGGAAACTCCGATGGTATGGCCACGTCACCAGATCATCAGGCCTTGCAAAGACTATTCTGCAAGGCACAGTGCAAGGAGGTAGAAGAAGAGGGAGACCGAAAAAGAGGTGGGAGGACAACATTTGAGAATGGACTGGTTTGACACTGAGCGAAGCCATCAGGGCTGCTGAGGACAGAGAAAGATGGAGTATGCTGGTTAAAAGATCATATGTGGTGCCCCTACGACCTCCGTGTTACAGGACAAGATAGGATAAAATATTACAAAATCTGCTTGGTAAAACAACAAAAGCATGGAATAAATGTGCAAATAAAAATATTACAAGAAGGCAAAGAAACTTGATTTGTAGTTCTTTTTCGTAGGAAAACCCCCCGTCTACGTCATAACTTGTGCGCTTCCGGAAGCTCACGACCTCCTCATTTGCATTACTAATAAAACTTCGCTGAGTAAAAATGGAGAATTTTCATCATTTTGACGAATCTTGATTCACAAGTAAGTTTTTGGAATTTTTGCATATATCGGGTCAATTGCTATAAACGTAAGCTTGAATAAGTGCTTTGACTGTATTCTCTTACCATTTTTTTTGTTGTTGATTAATTCAAATAGGGTGCTTTTTGGGGGGTTGCTTTTGGTTTCAGATGTAAAATGGCGGAGGAGTTTGTGGTTTAGATTGAGATTTTCAACATAAGTTTTGCATTATGTCTAGGTTTAAAGTGTCTCTTTAGGGGCATAGTAAAGATGTAAAATCGCGTTTCGAGTGTATTCTTATTATGTGCATAAACAGTCCTTGGTTTAGGTCACAGGTTCTGAAGTCTCTTCTTTCGTCTTTGTAAACTCGTAGGCCCCCTATGTATAGTATGTGTCACCTCTACTGCCTCAACAGTGGGTACACACATGTGTGCTAACCACTCGAGAAATAACCACCCCAAATATCTAACACATACCACACCAGAGGGCACAATTAACTAATTTTATTCACACAAAAATAAACTAATCAATATATTTATAACTAATCCCCCTTGTATACCCACAATTAATCACACTCAACTTTAACATTAATAAAACTAGTAAACAAACAATAATAATAAATGATAGAGATAAAAGTTTCCTTTGGAGTCTTTCTTGCTACAGCCTAAATAACAACACAAGTGGAAGTAGACCAGCAAATTTTTTAACTAAATTGTACAAAGTATTAATTATACACAAAGACTTAATAATATTGTAAACAGTAATAATAATATTTCTCAGTGGCTACAAATTATACAGGATACTTGACTATAGAAAATGCCACTCTAAGTAAGTATACATAATTTCTTGGAAAAGATATCTGTGCATGCCTATGAGTCATGTGTGATATATATATATATATATATATATATATATATATATATATATATATATATATATATATATATATATATATATATATATATATATATATATATATATATATATATATAATTAGGTAATTATTGAAATTAATTATGGGCTGTTGGATCTAGATAGAGAGAGTCTGTGTTATTTGTGATATCATGTACTTTCTTGGTGCGTAAAGTGTCCTTCGTTTATCTGTCCTCTTTTTCCTCCCCACTGCATGTTGCTTGTTCTTTCTATCCTTTTGTTTGGTTTTATTGATTTTGACTGACAAGACTTATCATCACCTCATTGGCCAACCCGACGCATCTTTTTGGTTTTATGACTGGACTGTTCATTTTTTTCTTTCATTTGATTTTCTTTGGTGCCTGTCTTTCCTGCCCCTCTGGGTTTCTTGTGTTTCTTCTCTTTGTGATTGTCTTGTTTCCTCTCTCTCTCTCTCTCCCCCTTCCTCTCTCTCACCCTCTATCCAGATCTATTGCTCTCTTAAGGCAGTGGCAAAAGCGTGCCATGTTTTGGTATGGGCTCGAATATCAGTGGTGAACTGTGTTTCGTAGATAAATCTTGTTTGTGTATTTTTTATTTTTGAGATCTTTTTCCATGAGATCAGGATTATGACGCAAGACTGAGTTTTGGTAGTACCACATATATACGTTTGTTTCAGCCTTTTTCGGGTTAGTTAGATTGCTGGGTCTGAGAGAAGGCTGAGTAGTTTTTAGTTCCATATGATGAAAAAGTTGTGCTTACTTGTGTTTGTTTTCAAAGAGATAGATAAAGTTTAAATGTGTTGTACACCCTTTGTAGGGTTTTGTGGAAAGCTTTTGTTTCTCCTGCCTTTGCTACCAGATGTTGTTGTCGCCTTTGGATCTGTATGGTTTCTAAACGTTTTACAGCGGTCATAAGGTACTTGTAGTTATTTTGCGTTTTGCATAGGTTTTTGTTGCTTTGTGCAAATGATTATGACCTTTATGATTTTCTCGTTTTAGTGACTGTTTTGGTATGTGCGAGCCTTTTCTGCAAATTAATTTGATTCTGATGTTCTTTAAGCTTTTGATTTTCTAATGCTTGATAGCATTTGTTTTGAGTTAGAACTTGGTCTTTTGTCAGAAGAATTATTGAGGTGAACACTTTGTGCAGGCTTTGTAAATAAGGACAAGTCAAGTTTATTTGTTTTTAGCTTGTGGTCAGTCATAATTCGCTAATAATGCTGAGCTTTTTCGGTTTGACTAAAGCTAATTGTCATCGCAATTTGTCGTACTAAGTTTTAACAAATATGATAACTGTTTTGGTCTTTAATGAAGATAAAGTTTTTTGTCGAATTATTGTCCTTTTTCGAAATGTTAACAGTTTATTGCGTTTTTCCCTAAAGCTTTGCTGTTTTGTCTCTGCCAGGGTAGTTAGCTACGTTTTGGGACTTCAGGTGTATTTCCTAGAATATGTTGTTAAATGTTTCCGTATGTGAATTCAGTTAAAAATGTTTTACTGAGCTAGGTCATCAACGAGTATTTCCTAGTTTAGGCACAGTACCGAGGCTCGTTGGGTGAACATAGGCAAATTGTTTGTATTTTGACTAATGTTAGATGAGCATAGTCAAATTGTCTTGCGCCAATTGTTTTGAGGCTAGAAAGAATAAACGTAGCCGAATTGTCGTTTAAGTTAAAGGAACATAAAGCGTTCGTTCCTTCGTTTTGTTCTGGCTTTGTTCTGGCTTGGTTCCACGTAACCTAAGCTAAATGATCTTTTTTGAAATCATCTAAAGTATTCATCTTTAAGTCATCCTCTGATATGTGTATTCTTTCCGTCTCATTGCTCTGATTGCATCTTGCTTGAATAAGGGTTTTTGAGACATTGTTTGGTACACTTGCTAATGTTTCTCGTGTTTGTGTTTCTTTCTTTTCACAGTATTTTACCACACATCTACTGGCACAAGAAGAAAGCTTAGTTCTCATTCATGCACACAGAAATTAGATGTCCCTACACTGATATGTACACACACACACATACGTATTCTTATGTGAGACACTGACATATTTCGTGAATGATCTTGGACTACGAATAAATGAACTCTATGCTGCTTCTGTGTTCAGTGTGCGTCATTACTTAACCCTAAATTAATACGAGGCGCCTGACGACCGAATGGAAACTCTCTTTTCTAAATGGCGGCGATTACAATATCTATTTACAGAAAATCAGCAAGAAATCTCGGCTACATTCTCTCCGCCGATCTGTCCCTCAAAAACCACATCTCCAACGTCTGTCGCTCTGCATACACGGCCATACGCCAAATCAGCTCCTTTCGTCACTATCTTATAGTCACTGCCACCAAAACCCTAGTCTGCGCTCTCGTCCTTTCTCGTCTTGACTATTGCAACTCTCTCCTCGCTGGCTCCCCAAAACACATCATTGACAAACTACAAAAGGTTCAGAACTCAGCAGCTAGACTAGTATTCCGAGCAAAGAAACGCGATCACATCACACCTCTACTAGTCTACATTCCCTTCACTGGCTTCCTGTGCAAGCAAGCATAGAGTACAAACTCTCTGTTCTCTGTCACAACTTCACAGATTCTTGTCCTTCCTACCTTGCTGATCTACTGTCTGTCTACTCTCCTTCACGCACTTTAAGATATTCTGCTGACACTCACACACTCAAGTTTCCCGTCACCCGCACTAAGACATACGGCCAACGTGCATTCGCTTACTCTGCACCCAAGCAGTGGAATTCCCTTATTACACATAAAACTGACATTCTTTAAAGTTCATTTTCTTGAGCAAGTTTATGAGGGAATAATAACTATTTCTTTACAGACTTTCTAAGTTAGTCTCGCTGGATGGCAGTCAGTGACCAGCGTGGTTTCCTCAGATGCCCATGTCAGTTGAGATGCCTGGTTGTAAATTTGCTCCCGGTGGGTCCAGTCAGACTCAGCCACATCACACTCCAGAGTGGAGATGCCACTACCACCAGTACACAAAGACCGCAAATTAAAGAGTTGTGATGGTATTTACCTCCCCTGGATAAGGACGAAGAAAATTTCATCCGCAACTAAAGGCATTGCCGATTCAGAACCACAGGCACGAAGATAAGTTCGTAAGGATTTCCCAATTGCATCACCGGAAATGAAAGGGATCACTACGAACCAAGTGTCGCTGGTCGTTCTAAAGTTCTCTTTTCACATTATTTCTTTCTTTCATTTATTTAATTTATTACCTGTAGGGAAGCTATTGACCAAGGCTTGCAATTTGTCACCGTCTATCGTAATCTTGCTGTGATCACCGTCACCATCACCGCTAGTTTCCTCTTTTGGGTCTGAGCTGTCTGCTACAGCTCCACTCTCATCACCATCCTGCTGAAAATAAATATATAAACAAACTAATTAAAAACAATGAATAAATAAATAAATAAGACAATTAATATTCAAGCGAGTCAGAGGCAATACACCTTTTGCTGCTAGTTACTTCCCTTGACACCTTCCCGCACGCACAAGAGTTCAATCCCCATAAAGTCAGGCTGAAACGGTTGCCTGCTTATGTAAAGTCTGTATGTACATGCACCTTGCTGTCATTGCAGGAGCTTGTGCATAGTGTTATATTCACTCATAATGTTGAATGAATTACCTTATTAACAAACAAGTACCATACTGTTGATTCATAAATATCTTGTTACTTAATGGATGTATATGAAAAGCCTATTGTGTAACGTGTGTTTCCTCCACTATCAAATCGGTACATGCATGCACTTTTGAAACTGAAGTGGTTCATTGATCATGAGAGAGAGAGAGAGAGAGAGAGAGAGAGAGAGAGAGAGAGAGAGAGAATGAGAGAGAGAGAGAGAGAGAGAGAGAGAGAGAGAGAGAGAGAGAGAGGGAGGGAGAGAGAATAAAACTGAATGTTCTGTTCCGAATGTATTGTGTTCACTTTAGTAATAGTACTACTACTACTACTACTACTACTACTACTACTACTACTAATAATAATAATAATAATAAACAACTAATAATAATAATAAATTTTATACAGCGCACATATCTCATGGTACATGCCAATTCATTTTACACAGGCGCACGCAACCGTATGGTGGAGATAAATAAAGTAAGCTCATTACATGTAATGTTAACAACAATGGTTTATTCACAATTTCTTCTTCAAATATTCATTAATTGTTTCTACTCAGAAAAGACCCACCAGCAATGGCTTGTCAGCGGTTGGGTAATGCTACGTAACCTGAAACTTGCCTGCATTGAACGCTCACATATACAATAGGCTACAGCTACTGTGCTGTGGCGTAACGCTTGACAAAATAGCCAGGTTCTGGTACTTTTACAGGAAACTGGCCTATTTATTTGTTACCATACTTTTACGCTATCGATAGCACGATCATGAAGAGTTTATTTAATCCCCATTATTGCGGAGAAAGCTCTCTGAGCCACTCTAAGCATAATAAACAAGTTTGTATTAAATGGTTTTGTTTATTTCATTTCATTGTTCAAAGTGCTTTTCCAAATCAAGGCTCTGCCCAATACAGGATAGAGTTCAAGCCGCCCAGGCTCCCACTCGTGTTACACGTATTTATCAATAGTCCATTCAGTCCCGATGCTTGAATCTTGATATGTGCAACTCGAATTCGTTTATCCATACAGCTTGTTCACTCAGCACCAAGGCAGGAGTCGTCGTATAAAGTTTTCCAACTTTATTCAGCAAACATCACCAACTGCATACAAGATCACTTTCCGATAATCACTCCAAAAATCACTTTTTTACAAGCAGACAGTACACTATTTATATAGCCTCTCTGCAATCTAGAGAAACTTCAAACATTCCAGAATGATACAATAACACCCAATCAAAATAAAACTTGTCACCGGAACTATGCACTGTCTTATGTCATAGAACATTACTTAGTTTACAAGCTATCGCCTGATAGATCTGGAAAATTTGACCGACAACAAACAAGCAATTCCAGAACGTTCTCCATGGCAGTACAACAATACTGATTGATGGAAATCATCAACATTATACAGAGCTTTTTCTAGCACAGCGAAGAATCAAATCAAAGGTAAATACACACTATTATTGCCTGCTTTGCAACAGAAAACGTTCGGAACTATCGTGCGCGTCTCAATCCTAACAACTTGCACCCACCTTTGGGTGCATCGTCTGACACCCATCATGTAACTGAGCACAACCTGGGGAGATAGAGTATGGGGAGAATAGACCAAACACTTGCTGGATGTATTTGTGTAGACGGCACTCATTCGTCTCATACAAGAGCGTTTGAAAGAGTAAGGGTGCAGCGTTTCAGGGTAATGTATTTTTGTTGTTGCTTTTCTTTCCTTGTCACTGCAAGCCGTTAATGGGCTTAGAACCACTACCAGTACTGGTTGCAATCTTATCATTTAACATTTAATACTTCAATTGTCTTGCCATTGCATACACCACTGAGCCCACTTCGCACTCCACTTTGCAGTTTTGTCTCTGGCAGTCTTCAAAATTTGCCAAGAATCACATCAGAAATACCCAAAGGATGTGTCTCTACTGGGGAGTAGTATAGGTGCTATGCATTTAGCTGGTGGGAGAGGTTGTACCTTATGTAATCTGTAGTATAATAATAATAACCACCAAACTAGAGTGCAGAATATGACTAGTGTACAGAATACAGAGTTTATTCAGCCATGCACTAGATCGAAAACCGGTCCGTTGCAAGGCAATGAAGGGCCGATCAGTACACACGGTCAAATCGACTAAAATATAAGACAAACGAAATGGTATTCTGATATTTAGTTTATGCTAACACAACACACAGATATGAAAGTAACTAAAATGCAAAAGGACTACCACAATACAAACGATATTTCACATAATATGATCAATTCTATAGCACAGAGTTAGAGAATGATATCCACTCAGTCGTATGCCGTTCTTTGTCTAGTATGTTAGCGTGCAGCGTGGGAAGCGAGACTGCAGGCATAATATGAGGCTAGCCGGCTGGCTGCAGGGCTTGCCAGCTATAATTAGCCTAGTAGCTCCACTGGAAAGTCCTTTCCAGTGAAAGAAAGCACAGGCGTGGCCAAAGGACAGCAGTTATATTGCATATTAATATGGACATTGCTCCAATGTTGGTAAACATTCACACACGCACATCCACACCACAGGCAAATATCATCATGACTACTGTCATAGATCTTGCATACACTAAACTCTTTATAAGGTTAGTGAGGCAGTGTCTGAGTGCTTGTAACTGGCCTCACCCATCCACCACTTCCCCAATGACATTTTTCAAGGGCAGCTAAATCATGTCCTGCTTATCAGTTATAGTAGATGATTTTTCAGACTGTTCAGACATGACATTTAGATTCAAATTTTGCAAATATATTATTATCAGACACCAAAAACATTATGACTACATAAGCAAATGGTCATCTCTATATTTTTGTACTTGCTTTCACCTTCTGATCAAAATAATGTTCACATTCACTTAAGAATTACAATACTTCAAATATAAACCAATTAAAATTATAAATGTTGGGGGTACTACTGCAGATTGGGAAGACAGGACAATCATGGACATACAGGACAAACAAAAGACCACACAAACAATTAAGGGAGGCCAAAATGGGACCAAAATAAACCAGATGGCAAACTATTCAAATGTATTTACGGACACTCAAATGCAAAGCTGAAAAATAAGCATTTTTAAACTAATTTTCTTAGAAGTGTACTGACTTGGCTTTATCATAAAATTGGGTCAAAATCTGTTCAGTGGTTTATAAGATATATATTAAAAGACGAATAGATTAACTGACCGTCAGACCGCTCAACCTTTATCTCATTTTTATTTTCCCCAACTATTTCAAAGTTCCCCCACCCCACATTTCCCAACTATTTCTGGAAATACAACAAAACAGCATCAGAAAACAGAACAGTAACCTGCATGATGGGCCAACGGCAAAATGGACAGGCAGCACAATGCTCGGACTTGACCCACGACACCAGACATTGGCAACACAGAACGTGGCCACATGGCAACACCTTTGGGGATGAGAATGGCTCATGACATCTGCTGCATTTGCAGTCGTTTGCTCGGCCCATTGCCTCTGATGCTGCTGCTGCTGCCATCACTGCTCTGAAAAGTATTTGGAAATATTTAATTTCGGTGACAGCATTGTAGATTTGAAAAACAGCCCTGTCATTGCGTCAATGTCTCCAACTGTCACTAAAACACCCAAATTAAATTTTACAACTGTTCCCAGCTAAACAGAAACCGACACTGCATGGTTATAAAGGCATGTTCGGAAGTTCGCCAAATGCGAGTGAAAAAAATCATGTGGACCGCAGTGACAAAAATTATATCAAATTTCAGTTAACCGCATATGCACATCCATCATTTGCAGATTTTTACCCATTTAATTTAATTTTGTTTGAAAGTTATTATCTGGCTATCTAGTGAGAATTCTGGCAGGCCACATATACTGATTTTAACAAGGTTGGTATAATCTCTATATGAGTACATTGCTGACATCCATTATTAAAGGCACCCATGTTTGCCTTTCAGTAAAGTGTTAACATTTGTAGAACAACAGACAGGCCTCAAGTGCCAATCAGTCATGTCAACTCAAGTCATTAACTGAGCGGACCTCAAGGCTTGTGGGCATGCCTAAATGTCTGCCTATCTGCCCCGAGTTGCCTAGGCAAAGCGCTATGTAACGCTACGTAACTACTTTGGCGGAAAGTCTGCGGAACCCTATGCTCATGGAGAGCACTCTGTAGCGGTCTCAAAAGATTGTTTGCGAAGAGAAAAAGATGGCGGCCAGAGCGTTGGGCATTCAATTTATGAATGGCAAAGTGTTCAATAGTGAAATAGCAAGAGATGACTTCTTGTAATTTAAAATCTGGTAAGATGTGTTTTGGGACCCATTGATACAATGGCTCCTAAATAAATGCGTCCCGACAGGAAGTCCTCTCTAGGATCGCACAAACAACTGCTACCCTGGCGAGGTTAAGCCCATTTGGAAAGACAGGACCTCAGTCTACACTCCAAGGTAAGTCTGCTGCGCTCCCTTGTCATCTCCATCTTCCTATATGCTTGCGAAACATGGACCCTCACAGCAGATCTACAATGAAGAATACAAAGCATGAAGATGAGGTGCTACAGAAGATTTCTGGGCATTTCTTATAGTTTTACCACGCACATCACCAATGATGAAGTCCGAAAAACCATCACACAAGCCATTGGACAACATTATGACATGTTCACAGTGGTGAAGAAACGGAAACTCAGATGGTATGGCCACGTCACTAGAGCATCAGACCTTTCAAAGACCATCCTGCAAGGCAAGAAGAGGGAGACAGAAAAAGAGGGGTGGGGGAGGGGGGGTTAGGGCGGAGGAGGGGGGGGAAGGGCAGGGTAGGGGGAGGCGGGAGGGGAAGACAGAAAAAGAGGTGGGAAAACAACATTCGAGAATGGACTGGTACATGTATATATGTTACTCAGTTCATGTCTTCACAGACGTTTTCAGCTCACATGCAGTAGTAGATATTTTAGTTTTTACCTTTTAATTCTGCTAAACGTCTTGAAAATCCTGCAGCCAACTACTTGTATCATGGATACACACACCCAAATACCAATCACCGTACATGAACAGAATGATCGAGTAATACAGTATATTTTGTTTGGTATTAGGCTTTAATTGAATGAGCTAACACTATCAAAGATAATCCTTGGCCTAACTCAATTCATTACCATATCAATTTTGAATTTTCAATAATTGTCAATTTGAATCGATGGCACTAATAAATTTTAACGTAATTATTTAATTTGATGCGCTGCGTTGATCGATTCGTTTGCAAGGGCGCAATTACACAGAAACCAACATTAATTATGCCTAGTGTTAGTCAACTGGAAGTCGATTTTTGTGTGTGATAATCACCCTGATTTTATTTAGGACTGGAAGAAAATCGACTTATCCTGTACTAAAACACATACATTTGTACAGGTACAAAGTTCTGCAGGACTTGGCAAGAGCGCCGCCGCCGGCCTGCATTGCCCAACCGAAACCGAAAGTACAATTAATTTTAACTAACTATATTAGTTGACAGCTAGAAAACGTGTAGGTGGAAGAATAGTCGATTACCAAAGTGTTGTAACAAAACAAAAGCACTTACATAACAGTGGGGTAATAATCAGTCGATTCTATGCGAAAATGATGACACCTGCTTCGATAAGTAGTGCAGAGCTCACTTTATAAAAGTACAGACGTCACAGCGGCATTCCCAGAACTGTGACGTCACCAGTCACGTGACCTCTTGGCGGCGTCAGCATCTGCGTCTCGGATATGAACATTATTAGGGTTGGGGTTAGGGTTAGGGTTAGGGTTTGGGCTACGATACCTAAGAACATCGTGAAAAGGCCGGCCCGGCCACATCTTGTTACAGATAAGGGTGAGTACGTGCGTCAATCATCGCTTCTCGGAGTTCTCCTGTTAAGCAATTCTGCGGGTATGTTGTCCACTCCCGCTGACTTCCCCTTCTTCAGCGTTTGCACTGCTGCCTGAACTTCTTATAGGAAAACTGGGAGGATTTCTTCTTCTCTGTTCTGGGACATGCTAGAACTGATGGATCGTGGAGGCTTTGTGCTGTTTAACACTTGTCAGCCGCTTCACAGTCTGGTAGGCCTTCTTGCTGTTGTTCTTGTTCAGACTGTTCTCTATTTCCTGGCATTGATCTTCTATCCAGTTCTCCTTTGCTGTGCGCATGCCTTTTCGGATGTCATTGTTGATTTTTCGCTAGACATCAGCTCCCTGTGAAGGGTTCTTTTTCTTTTTTTATCTCTCTTCGTTTATCACACAGATCCAAAAGTTCAGGTGTGATCCACGGCTTCTTCTTTGGTCGGTGCTTGCCAAGGATCTCAGTGGCGGCATCTGTCACAGCTGAGTTGAAGGTGGTGGTCATGGTGTTGACATCTACTTCACCAGCCCCCAAAATGATCAGTGGTGCAAATTTCCCTCCAATTGTGGCCTGAAATAGTTGTGCCACCTTTGGGTCTTGCAGTTTATCCAGGTCGAACTTCAGTCTAGTGCACTTTGTTGTATTTACTCTCATCAAGTGGAGCCGGAAAGACATCATCACGAGATCGTGGTCACTTCCGATGTCTGCTCCTGGAAAAAAGCGTGTCCTGCCAATGTTGATGCTTGATCTTGATGCGGAGGAACCTCACGTTACTACAGGTTCAACGACCACGTGCTCAGGGCCAATGCGAGTCACACTGTATTCGTGGACTTCGGCTGGGGCCAACAGCCTGGAGAGGATTGGGCACCGCCAGGTCTTTTTAGTGGATAGCTTCACCAAGACACACTACATGATGAAGCTATCCACTAATTCCATACCGGATCGGTAGTCGCCCGGCACAAGGACCGCGCCTTCCGTTGGCCACCAGGACGGAGGTGATAAGTATGCTACTGATGGACAAATTAGCAAGATCCGCACGAGAAACAACATCGTCATAGGAACCTGGAATGTCAGGACCCTAACTGCGGAAGGAAAATTAGAAGAACTGGCCCACGAGCTGGACCACTATCGATGGAACGTTCTAGGTATCAGCGAACTGCGCTGGAAAGGCCTAGGTGAAACAACGACCGACAAAGGCCACAAGCTCTATTTCAGCAGTAGAGATGACAGGCACGAACACGGCGTTGGTTTCTTGGTCCACAAGAACATTCTAGCCACTGTCATGGGTTGCCACCCCTTGGGGTCATGAGCAATCTTGCCACTGTAGATTGTTCAAACCTATAAAGGGAACAGTGAAAGCCACAGTTGAAAACCTGTCTTTCCTTTATAGGCAAGACGCTTCACTGCGGCAACAGTACCCCCGTTGGAGTGCCGGGGGTTTTCAGTATAAATAG
This sequence comes from Oncomelania hupensis, assembly GCA_036898135.1. Taxonomy (NCBI): domain Eukaryota; kingdom Metazoa; phylum Mollusca; class Gastropoda; order Littorinimorpha; family Pomatiopsidae; genus Oncomelania; species Oncomelania hupensis. The sequence continues at coordinate 18,531,833 of CM072519.1, read as the reverse complement.
TATCCCCACTTTATGGAAATTTAGTGCTTTAAATTCCCACTGTCGCTGTCTTCCTCATTTACTCTTTCCTATTCTTGCTCTGTCCTTCACTCTGCTATACCATCTTCTTCTTCGCTAGATCAATGACCTACCTTTTTTCTTGAAAACTCTTCCTGGACAAGACTCCTTGTTTGTGTATGAGGTCTGTTGGATCAGCTTGGGAGTGTTGGACGCTTTCTGCCGGGTGGTCACTAGGGCTTCCTATGAATGTACTATTTAGCACTATAGGCATTTTATATGTATGTGTTTGGTTGATGATTTATAATGATGTTTGTATTCTATTTTGTTTTTGTAACCGGGGTGTTCGCGTAGTTGAGGTCAACCCTCAGCCGTCCCCCGCGTGGGATGTCTTTATTGTAAAGTGACTGGCCGGTGGAGGGCATTCAATTTTCCCACTGGGGTTGTTTCAGCAGATCTTTTATGCGGATCGGGGGTTGTCCGGTCCTGATTTGGCTCGGAAGAGTCCGCTGGACCTAAAGCAACAATAAATCAATCAATCAATCATGGGTTGCCGCCCAGTCTTCAGTAGACTCATTACCATCCGTCTGAGAGCAGCCCCTTTCAACATCACCATCATCCAGGCCTATGCCCAAACATCAGACTATGACGACAGCGAAGTGGAGGATTTTTATGAAAATCTACAGGCGGTCCTTGACCAAGTGCCGAAGAAGGACATAGTCATAGTGCAAGGTGACTGGAATGCCAAGGTTGGCCAAGATGCGCACCACAACTGGGGAGACACATGTGGACCCCACTGCAACAACGAGACAAATGACAGGGGTCTGAGACTCTTGGAGTTTACAAAAGAAGATACAACAATCTGATACTGGCAAACACGCTTGGTCTCCACAAAAACTCCAGACGATGGACATGGCACAGTCCCGGCGGGGAGCATCACAACCAGATCGACTACATCATGGTCAAGAAACGCTTCAGATCAAGCACCAACATTGGCATGACACGATTAAATCTACATGTTTGATAACAATGATGTGACTATTCCTGTGAACTTATGAAGGATCTCTAAGAACATATAATATCATCTGTTTTATATAATAGACTATCTCATCTGCCTTTACAGCTATCAACAAATAACCTTTTTGTGAGAAGAACATTCTACTATAAAGACATTCTACATGACTTTGAGTTCGACATATAATAACTTTTATAAACGAGTGGAAACTGGGCTGTAAACGGAGTTTGCCTACTGACAGTATAGAGAAGGAAATATTCGCTGAAGATCTACAATAAAGAACTGTTCCACGAGTGAAGAAAAAAGCAAAGACCTGACTGTCTGACTGAAAGCAAAAATACTTTTATTTTCACGTTTAGGGTGAAGTAGACTCTGAGATGATTCCGGCTGCCAGTAAGGTGTCTATCTCTTCCTTGATGGCTCGCTGCTGCGACAGTGGCATCGGGCAGAGCTTCTGGCGGACGGGTGTTGGGTCGGTCATCGTTAAGGTTACTTCGACGAGGTCTGTCCTCCCTGGTCGGTCTGTGAGCACAGTCTGATGTTGTCGAATGACCTGTAGTACTTGCTGCAGGGATGTCGTTTGGGTCGGATCTTCGGCTTTTAGCCGAAATTTTTATAAAATAGCCGATAAACTGTCCGTCATGTCGGCTCGCCGAGCCGAAGTTTTCACGGGTGAATCGGCTCGGTTTTGTCCATTTTTGCTATATTCCTGTGCGGTACGCTTGCAGTTTAGGTGTGGATTCGATAAGTACTAAATTCTGTTTTCCTGAAAAAGTTACACTCAGCGAACAGACCCGTATTAGTCATAGCCCGATGTCGTCCATGATAAAATTGACGTCAATAGTAGCCTAATTGAAGCCAGTGACGTACGAAATAAAACGTCACTTTCTCATACAGGCATTAAGAGTGCTTAAAAATCATTTTTAAAATGCCTACGAAAAAGAAATCGAGATTGTTGGCCGGACAAAGTATACTGTCGTTTGGCAAAAAAGAAGTACAGTGGATGAAGTTGAAGCAGGTAGTGGTGGTTCAGAGATACCCACGGGATAACATGCTTGAGCTCTGGCACCTGATTGGGAAGTTCCATTCAGAAGACTTTCCGAACATGCTGAAGCTTGGGCATCTTGCACTGACCAGCCCTGTCCACACTGCTGGATGCTAACGAGGGTTTTCAGCACAGAACCTGGTACTGACAGCCCTCAGGAACAGACTGCTGAAAATCAGGACATGCTGATGAGGGTGAAACTGCACGGGCGCAGCATTGACCTGAATAGAGCTTTGGCTGCCTGGCGTCAGGCTAAACCCAGAAAGCTGTAGGCCAAACAGAAACTCTGACAGTATTGTGGTCTGTCAAGGGACAGTCTAAACTTTTTATTGTTTTTGTCTCTAAAATTTAAGAAAATAACATTTCTTTTCAATGTTCTTATTCTACTCTTAAAAGTATGTTTTATTACAAAGATATGCATCCACAGAACACCTTTAATATATGGAGGTGGAGTGTGCACGTTAACGTAGTGAATCTAGTCAAAAAAATTAGTGAGACTGCTTTGGAAGAGAGAGCCTAAACTTTCTGTAAAAAGCCGAAAGTTTCACGGCTGTTTCGGCCAAATCGCCGAAGAAAAAATTTCCTAGCAACATCCCTGCTTGCTGTTGCTGTTTGGCGGCTAGGTCTCCGTTGAGTATCACGTCTTTGTGGGTTTCTTTGGAGTGCAGGGGATACTCTACTGCATTGGTCTCCATGCTTTCTCCTTCTTCCGCGATGGCGATGGCTAGCAAGTTATGAGTGCTGGGGGTGGCTGGTCGGTCCGTGTATTTCTTGAGGAGATTGATGTGGTTGTATCGGGCTAGCGGCGACTTTTTTTTTCCTAAATAAGAACAGGTCCTGGCCTAAAAATAGCTGCGCCCGAACATTTCCGAAGTTGGTTTCAGACAATCGGATAAACCCAGTACTATATATAGGATTACAGGCACATGATCTCACCACTATTCGTATTATGATGTGTGCATGATATGATAAAATACTATTCACCCCCCTCCGAGAGTTAATATTTTTAATGTAACATTAAAAATTCCTCTCTCTCTCTCTCTCTCTCTCTCTCTCTCTCTCTCTCTCCTCTCTCTCTCTCTCTCTCTCCTCTCTCTCTCTCTCTCTCTCTCTCTTCTCTCTCTCTCTCTCTCTCTCTCTCTCTCTCTCTCTCTCTCTCTCTCTCTCTCTGTGTATGTGTGTGTGTATATATTTTTTCCCCTTGCAAAATATAGTACAGTATTGCTGAGTGTTTATATTTCTCAATTAGAGCCAGTTGTTTAAAATTTAAATAACTAGCTTATTAAATTTACTTTTATGTTTATCAATTAAAGCAACTTTTTTTTTTCAATTTAGATGATTACCTTATTAAATTTATTTTTACGTATGTGCTTGATATAATAGCATGTGGACTTATTTTGTTATTTTTTTGGTTTGTTTGTTTCTTAATGATACTGTATTATTAATACTAATAATAACGGATTTGTATATAGTGCTGTACTCCAGCCTACGACCAGACTCACCGAGCCTTACATATAGTCATTACATTAAAATACATGCGCTCGACATTGTGTTCCATCTCTTAAGATGTTTAATTATATTCTACATATCCTCATAGATTCCTTTCTCTCTGATATCCTGTATTGTTTTGGGGGTAATGAATAAATTAAATTGAATTTAAATTGGATTAATCATTTTTTAATGTTTTTTTTTGGGGGGGGGCTTACAATATTTTTCTTTTACAATTATCTTTCAGATTACCAAAATATATACTTTTCTTCTTTTTTAATATTATTAATATGATTGACTTCTCAGGATAGTAAACTGTTGTATATATTTTAATAATTGTGCATTAATGTCTGCTATTAGCTTTGTTGAAGAATGGTTATGATTATTTTATTGTGTGGTAGGAACATAGCTTACTTATATACATGATGTCGCACACAATAAAAAAATCCCATAGTAATGTTGTGTACATGAAAAGTGAAGAGTGCATAGGCCTATATAATAAGCACACTCATAATGTTGAAAGACTACTGTAAAAACAAGCTTTTTCATTCTTTTTTAGGCATCCTATATAGTATTACCTTCCTGCATTCATGTACGTGTCAGTTGCTCATGAATACTAAAGAGAGATAATATATATCTGTATCTATATAACTTAGATCTATCTAACTACACAAGCACACACACATTTACGTATATATTGTATTACAATAGTATGTGTATATATAACTATTTCATATTCTCCTTTACAAATAAATAATAGAGTAACACCTTTTTTTACTTACATAAATACATGTACAAATACAGCACTGAAAGGATGGATAATCAAAATATCTATATATAGGACAAGCGATCATAACATTATTATGTACTAATAAAACGATTCCAGATATTTAAAAAAATGAACAAAAAGTAAACTATAGCAGTACAATTTACATCTAGACCTAGTACTACAAAGAATATGTGTATCTTCACATAAATGTATGTGTATGCAACAATGTATACCTACACGCACACAAACATTACGCTACATAGACCTATACATAATTCATTCAAATACACACATACAAATATAAATACAAATAAATTATATAAGCATAATGACTAAAAATAATAATAATGTTTAATAAATAAAATTAATTAATAATAATAATAATAATAATAATAATAATAATAATAGTAATAATAATAATAGTGTAGTAAACCAGCTATACTACATATGTCTGCTTTAGATTTAGTGCATTAGGCCTACTACAGATTGTTCAGTTACACTACAGTCTGAATCTGTGACCCTGTGGCCTCTCGGCTGTCACAAATGTCAAGTGTCACAATCCTAGCACAGTAGTGCTCGGTTGTTTGTTTGTTTGTTTGTTTGTTTGTTTTGATTAGCCATGCCCACAGTCTAGTGCAGGTAACAGGCCTGAAAATGGCGACAAATTTAGTCGCCATGGCTAGTGAAAAAAAAAATTGGCGACTAAAAAAAAAACTTTAGTCGCCAAATGCGAGTGCGCTAAAATGAACTTTTTTTTAGTTTGGCTAGTAAAATTTTTAGTTTGGCTAGTAAAATTTTTAAGTTACTAGCCAAAGGCTAGTGGGACCTTTTTTTCATTTTCAGGGCTGGGTAAAATTGCTTCATCGATTAAAATTTGGGGGCATAAGGAACACACAGATAGATGAGCTGATCGCGCCATTTTGATCAAACTTTCTGGGCAGAAGGCGGAAGTAACGAGTAACGACTGCCAACTTCGGAAATGTTCGGGCGCAGCTATTTTTAGGTCAGGACCTGTTCTTATTTAGGAAAAAAAAAGTCGCCTCCCGTTTACCTCTATTTGGTAGACTGTCTTGGATTTCCTGGCAGTCACCCGGTACGGTCCTCTCCAGGCGATGTCCAGCTTGTTGGTTCCACTTGGAAGTAATAGTAGCACTTGATCGCCGACTTGCAGTTCTCTGTCCTTCGCGTGGCGGTTGTAGTACTTCGCCTGACGGGCTCTTGCCTTTTTCAGTGCTTCACCAGCTTTCTTCTACGTTGCTTTGAGGGTTTCCTGCAGGTCTGCGACGTACTTGGTGGCACCTCTGGGTGTGTCGTCTATCTTGGCTTCCGTCCAACTTCTGCGTAGGGCTTCTAGCGGTCCTGCTAGAGGTCTGCCGAATAGCAATGTGGACGGGGTGTAGCCTGTGGCTGCATGGGGCGTTTCTAGATATGCGAACAGTGCCGCATTCACGTAGGTGTCCCACGCTTCTGGATTGTCGTCGGCTACTTTCCTGAGGATGGTGAGAAGGGTTCCATTCAGTCTTTCGACTTGTCCGTTGCTGGCTGGGTGGTACGGTGGTGTGCGAATGTGATGAACTTGTATCAACTCGAACACGTCTTGCATCAGGCGGCCGGTGAACTGAGATCCGTTGTCCGTTCTAATGAGTGCATCTGCAATCTTCCTGGTGTCGATCGCTGGCAACGGGACTGCTTCGCACCACATCGTACAGGCGTCGACGAGTGTGAGTAGAAATCTGTTCCACTTCTTGGTCATGGGCAGTGGTCCTACTATGTCTACTGAGACTTGCTGGAATGGCACACCAACTACTACTGATGGTCCTAAGGTAACTGGTACGGTGTGATGTCGCGGGGAATATCGTTGACATTGGTGACAAGATTTCACGTAGCGCTTGACATCCTCCGCGATTCCTGGCCAATAGTAGTGTGCGTTGATTCTCTGTACTGTGGCTCCAATTCCCATGTGTCCGCTGAGTGGCATGCTGTGGCCTAATTCTAGTACTTGGGCTCGAAGGGTGGCTGGTAGTACTAGCAAAGAGCTTATAACGGAAAGAGAGGGAACTTCCATTATGTCCTATACAAAAATGCGAGACGCTCTCACGGATTATTTCCCTTTGCTCGGGCTGGCTATATTTCACCATCTACTATATGAATGATCTGTGCGTGGTAACTTATTGAGCCTATGCCATTGCAAAAGAACATTTTTATGGCAACGTTTGCAAAAAGCAAACTTTTAACCATCATTATTATTAACATTCCGCTACTGCTGTCTTTTTTTTGTGTTTGTTTGTTTATGTTTACTTATTGACATTTATTAGGTGCTTTTATGCTGCTTATGTGTGTATGTCATAGGTTCGTTTTCTGCCCTGGAATTTATTATTTTTTAATCAACGACAGATATTTTAAAATTAAAATATGCATGACAGACTGTTTCATTTATCCGAAACTGTAAAACCGTAATCGAGAGAGAGAGAGAGAGAGCTAGAGAGAGAGAGAGAGAGAGAGAGAGAGAGAGAGAGAGAGAGAGCTCTGTCATTCAATCAATTAATCACAATAAAGCACAATAACAAAATGTTTCACTAATAGTGTGAATTTAATTTATATCAGGTGTCCCCCAACCCTCTCACCTCCCACATCACTGGCTTAATAACATCAGTCACTTCATGGAAAATAATTAAGTAATCAGACAGAACAATCAGAACCTACTGGCTAGACTACAACATTCCACGCAATATAGATCTAATGCGCAGAAATTCACAGATAAGAACAAGGACTGAGTTTCTACATTACATTTTTTCCCGTTTACACTCAAACGAAAAGGGATTACAACAGATCAAGGACTATTTTTGTGCCTAGGTAAGGGGTTATCTTGCACAGTATTTGATCACGAGGAGAAAACAGACTTAGTCTAATTTAACTTGTTAACATAAGCAGTTTGACGAAGCCAAACTGCCAATCTGACATCTACTTTTGAAATATAAGCACAAATATAGTCAAACAACCTAGCAATAACGTAAACAGTGAGCGACCTGTTGCTCGTAAACTGTCAGCAAGCAAACTGTTTTGGATTTAGCACATATGTATAACATGAATCATTCAAGCCGCTCTCCGATTTACAACTTATGTTAATCTGATGAATAAAATTTGATACAACAACAACAAAAATCTCCGATTGTTTTAACACTAACAACACTGCAGCTGTTTTAGTTTAGGCCTACATAAACACACAAAAAAAGGTTTTTCAATTGCAATTTACCTTTCTTTGTCTCTTAGAAATTTGAAAAAGGACTTGCCAACACAATTTTTCTTGTATCTGGCATTATGGCAATTCATAGCTGTGCAAAAGTCACCGCCCTGTTTTACTCGGTCGCCTTTTGACTTTCTGCCACGAGCCATTTTCAGCATGTCGACAAGGGAGCATAACTCGTACATTTCTTCTCGCGGTTCTGTACCAAGTTCCCTCTCTTTCTATCATAAGCTCTTTGGTACTAGTTGGGTGTGATCTCCACCTCCTTGTCGATGTAGAACTCCGTCTTCCATGTAGAAGTCTCCTTTGTGCGGGGGGGTGTGCGCCTTGGGTATCTTCTGGAAGCACTTGGCTATCGAGGTGTCCTCTTTCTGTGCTGTTTTGATCTCTTCGAGTCCTGGATTCGGGGCTAACTCGGGCTGGGGTGGTTGGGTTTTAGCCTGGGCCCTGGTTTGCACTGCAGCTATCTCTACAGTTTTAGGGGGCGGGCCTAAGAACACATACCTACATCCTAGCACTAGATAATACAGGGGTTTCTGTAAAACAGCTGTTGGATTCGTCCTGTGACGTACCTACTCTCTACTTCTATCCAAGCTATTGGGCAAGTAGTCGTCGGTTTCGTCAAGTCTGCTCCTTGTAGTTCGACTGTCTTGTCCGTCAAGTCCGCGCGCGATACAAGAGATTCGCTAACTATCGCGTCGTATGATAGACCTGTGTCATACAGACAGTTCGCTTCTTTTCCGTTGACCTTGACCTTGTCTGTCACCGATGGGTGATCTCCGATGGGGTGTGGCTTTGTTCCGCTGCTTTGAGTTAGAACTCTATGCGCTAGCCGGCTTTCGCGCTCGTCCCTACGTTGTGCGGCCAACTTGAACCATTCTGCGGTGGAGGGATTATTTCTGTTGCAGAACGAGCAATACCGTTTCTGTTCTGCGGGACCTCTTTTTCCCGAATTCCGTGTTGGGTCCTTTATTTTGCCCAGGTCTGGGGTGATTTGGCCTATTCGCGGTGCGCTGTTCCCGGTGAGGGCTTCTTTTCTGTGCCTCTTTCCCGTTAGACTTTAGGTATCGCCTGACTGGTCCTGATTTGGCTCGGAAGAGTCCGCTGGACCTAAAGCAATAATCTTGTATTGTATTGTATTGTATGGTCTCGCCTGAAGCTCTTGGCTTCTCCGTGGGCGGCCACGTACCTATCTGCGACCTTGACCAGATCTTCCAGTCTTTCCGCGCCCTGCTCTACTGAGAATGTTCTCAGCTCGGGGGTCATGGTTTCCCGTAGCTGTTCCCATACTAACAGTTCTGTCAGTCCATCATATGTCTTAGCCGTGGCTGACTGGCTAATCCACTTATCTAGCATTGTGGACAACCGATCCGCGAACTGCGCATAGCTCTCTCCTTTCACTCTCCGGTTAGTGCGGAATTTTTGCCGGTAGCATTCTCCTGTTAGTTCGAATCCCGTTAAGAGTGCCTCTTTTACTTTGTGATAGTCAGTCACTCTGTCAGTCGGTAGCTTACTGTAGATGTCATATGCCTTTCCTCTAAGCCCTTGACTAAGCTTAAAAGACCAATGTGTGGGATCTAGTTTATACTCAGTTGCTAGGCGCTCAAACCTAGTCAGATAGAGATCTAGACCTTCTCTTTCATTGAATGTCCCCAGTGGAAATGACATCCCTAGTACGGGGTTGGATGCTACCTCTAGTTGATCTGAGTGGGGAGGGGTTTAGGAAGAACTTGAAGCTCCTGATCCTAGTCTTCTCAGCTCTAACTCATGCTGTCTGTCTTTTTCCTTTTCTGCCCTCTCATACTCCCATCTCCTAACTTCCGCTTCTCTCTCTGCTGCTAATGCTGCCTTCTTCTGTTCTGCTTCTAATTCTAGTTTCTTCTGCTCTGCTTCTAATGCTAGTTTCTTCTGCTCTGCTTCTAATGCTAGTTTCTTCTGGTCTGCTTCTAATTCAAGTTTCTTCTGTTCTCTCTCTGCCTCTAATTCTGCTTTCCTCTGTTCTGCCTCTATTTTCTTCTGTTCTCTCTCTGCTGCCCTCTCTGCCTTAGCCTCCTGTTTCTCTACCTCTGCATTTATATACGCAATTAAGTCTCCTCCAGCTAAGTGTAAAGCTTCTCCTAATTCCTTGAAGCGTAATCTCAAGGCCACTGGGTCTGACACTGTCAAAAGTGTCTATGACCAACCTCTGAATCACGTGGAATACAAAAACACTAGCAATATTGCAATCTAATAAAAGGAATGCAAAAACCATAACATTCGTAATCAATAATAGAATAAAACAAAAGTCAAATGGTGTACAACAGTTACTTAAGCAAAACCTGCAAAAGAACAATGCAACATACAGGCACAAAAAGAATTGAAGCAAAAAAGTTTTTAAACAAAGAATAGTGCACCAAAACTGTGTCCTTGTCCTACACTTACAACTATTCTAAGTTATTATACTTATACTAATACTGTTATCTTATTCTATTGTACCTAGATCCGGTTATACCTAATTCCTATTATACACAGATCCTGACTAGGCTCACCAATTAAAGTGTAACGGGGTTTTTTTTATTGTTGCTGGGCTCTGCACAATGGAATGCTGTAACCCTCACATCTTATTCTATGGGAACTGCTAGTGAGTTACCCGGTGAATTACTTTAATACATTTATTTGTTTAGCTCGGTCTGTGTTAAGGCTGGGGTACAGAGATAGATAGAAAAATGGTAAAAGATCACTGTCACACTAGCTTTCACACGGCTATGAATCATATGTAGTCCAGCCACTTGATAACAGTCAAAATCACACATTTATTTCTTCTACTCTATACACGATCTTCGAAGTACGAATCTAACTTAAAAGTTCAATTGTAAATGCGAATGGTTCGCTCGCTGATAGTCTAGGCAGCTATTGTCTTTTTCATAGGACTCGGGCTACTAGCGTTCATGAAGAGGGGACTACTGTGGTCCTTTTGATACAGTTTTAGTGCACTGTTTCCTGGGCACTTAACTGAATTGATGTGTGGGTGAAGCACTGCGTTGAGGTAGCTTCTGGTACACGCTGGGTCGTCGTGTAGTCTTTGACTTTTGGTACGACGTTTGGGGCTATCTGCGCACGATGCTGTAGATGCCTCGGCAGCCAACTCGAATCGTAGATTAGGTTCTGCTTTTCTGTTGAGTTGGGCTCACAATATCCTGCCTGCTCGTCTGTTCGACAATGTCAGGCCCGTGGCTACTTGATTGAATTCAAAAATTCAACAAGCACTGCTTCCCTGTTCTATCAGTGGAGATATTTCTCTGCTCGAGGGTAACTGTGTCCTGCTCAGAGCTTTCCACACAACTGACCTATACTTGGCTTGGACTGAATCTGCCAGAACTGGTTCTAAACGCTCTACCTGTGTCCCGATTGGCGGAAACAATCTAAGTGGCTATAAAGTTCAAAACTCGATCGTAGGCCGCGATGATGTCACTAAACGGCTCGCGTCCGCTCGCAGTGTGTGTGTACACATCAGTTATACCTTAATCGTCTGCTATAGACTACAGTAACCTTCTAAGTTTTACTACTGCTAAACAAGCAAAAGCTCAAATAGTGAGGGGTAAACGGGTCTGCTTGTGACATAGTTGTACTTGAGGTCTGTGTCGTTTATGTGTTTTACGTAAATCTCACGGGTCACGTGACAGAAGGTAACGAGGGGTTGGTGTTCATTTGTCATTTACTCTATCTCTACAGCAGTCAACAGCCAAATAACCGAATATATGAAACACACAAGCACACAGACATATACGTAAATGATTGATAGAAAACCAAATGGATAAATGAAGGAATAATTAACTAAGATGTTAGAACTGTGGGTTGGTGTGAAAAGAACTTGTATACCTCTCTAGAGTGTATGTTCCCACAATCTGGAGTGGTCATACTGAGTAGGTGTTGAGTCTTGAGTAAAGATGTCTTGAGTAAAGAGTCTTGAGTAAAGAGTAGGTGTTGAGAATCTGAGTAAAGATATAATACCTATACTCAATATAGCATATACTTTCAAGTATGCACAATCCTGGGCGATTGGGGATGGGGGAGAAGGGCTATATAGCGGTTGCTGGGTTTATTTTCCTTAGTATACAGGGACGGGTACACACAAAAACCTAGCGGAGCGTGACCGGCAATTTCCCACAATCTGTTGCTGTTAATTAAACGGGAAGTCCTCTCCAGGATAGCACAAACAACTGCTGCCCTGACAAGGTTGAAACCCATTTGGAAAGACAGGACCATCAGTCTACATTCCAAGGTAAGGCTTCTGCGCTCCCTGGTCATCTCCATCTTCTATACGCTTGCGAAACATGGATCCTCACAGCAGATCTACAACGAAGAATACAGAACATGGAAATGAGGTGCTACATAAGACTTCTGGGCATTTCCTATACCCAGCACATCACCAACAACGAAGTCCGACAGACCATCACACAGCCATTGGACAACACGATGACATGCTCACAGTGGTGAAGAAACGGAAACTCCGATGGTATGACCTCATCACCAAAGCATCAGGCCTTGCAAAGACCATCCTGCAAGGCACGGTGCAAGGAGGCAGAAGAAGAGGGAGACAGAAAAAGAGGTGGGAGGACAACATTCGAGAATGGACTGGTTTGAAACTGAGCGAAGTCATGAGGGTTGCTGAGGACAGAGAAAGATGGAGTACGCTGGTTAAACGATCATCTGTTGTGCCCCAACTACCTTCGAGTTACGGGATAGAATAGAATAGGAACCATGGGAAATAATTATGTGCCTGAAGTCTTAGTGTGGCGCTCAATGAGGCCCCTCTGCTAGCGAAGCCCCGTGATGTTATCGAGGACCTCTATAACTTTTTAAAGTTGCTTACACGCATATCGGAGAGCGTTCACCTCTTTATGTGAATTAATAGGTCTTCTATGATTACACTATCTAATGAGTGTTCACTTCTTTAATGTGAAGTAATATGTCTTCTATGATCACATGTAAAAGTTATAGGGTAAAAGACTTTAGACTCACTTTAAGTTTAACAGTACTATAGCTGTACTATAGGATTGAAGACAAAATCTTTTGTGTTTAAATGAATTACAGCTATAACATTCATTGCATAGTACGATCTAGTACTGTAGCCTCTAGAAACTATACTGCGTAACTCGATGAATAACTACAATCGCCATATCGATTATAATTATCATAGCTGCTACTAGTAGCACTATACGTATACGGACCGAGATCTGTTGCGCGCGCTAGTAGTTCAGCCATACTATAGATCATGCGAATCATATCTCGTTAGACTATACGGTCTCTGGCAGTACATGTACGTACGCTTACTCGAGTGGTCACAAGAATAATTAGGTCGAACCAACAATGATGGCGAAACAAAATGATGGCCAACAACACTAATTAAAGGCATCAACACGGACAACAAAGTACAGGGCCAATCCCTGAACGCGGTGCACAGCTGCAAAATATTTAGGAGCAACAGACAATGGGTCCCGACAGGAAGTCCTCTCCAGGATAGCCTATCATATCCCGTAACTCTGAGGTCGTTTGGGCACCACAGATGATCGTTTAACCAGCATACTACATCTTTCTCTGTCCTCAGCAACCCTGATGGCTTCGCTCAATGTCAAGCCAGTCCATTATCCATCCTCCCACCTCTTTTTCGGTCTCCCACTTCTTCTACCTCTTTGCACTGTGCCTTGCAGGATGGTCTTTGCAAGGCCTGGTGATCTGGTGACGTGGCCAGGATAGCACAAACATTTGGAAAGATAAAACCACCAGTGCACACTAAGGTAAGGTTGCTGCGCTCCCTTCTCATCTCCACCCTCCTATACTCTTGCGAAACATGGACCCTCGATCACAGTAGATCTACAACGAATAACACAAAGCATGGAGATGAGATGCTACAGAAGTCCGACAGGCCATCACACAAGCCATTGGACAGCACGATGACTTGTTGGTCCTGATTTGGCTCGGAAGAGTCCGCTGGACCTAAAGCAATAATCTTGTATTGTATTGTACCGAAGATGATCGTTTAACCAGGGTATTCCATTCTTTTCTGTCTTTAGCAGCCCTCATGGCTTCGCTCAGTGTCAAGCCAGTCCATTCTCGAATGTCGTCTTCCCAACTCTTTTTCTGTCTCTCTCTTCTTCTGCCTCCTTGCTATGTGCCTTGCAGAATGGTCTTTGCAAGGCCTTATGCTCTGGTGACGTGACCATGCCATCGGAGTTTGCGTTTCTTCACCACTGTGAACAAGTCATCGTACAATACAATACAAGATTATTGCTTTAGGTCCAGCGGACTCTTCCGAGCCAAATCAGGACCAGATCATCATCATCTGCGGTGCCCCAACGATTTCCGAATTACGGGATAAAAAGGCATAAACACGGAGAGGATAGGATAGGATAGGGGACATAAAGTTATCCGGGCGGGCTCTCGTCTCAGAACACTACCGTATGAAAGCTTCCCCGAGCTGCAAGGTTTTCTTCGGGAAAGGCGGGTACGGCGGTTGCCTGGCAGTGCAAGGCCGAACTAGCGGAACTAAGAGTTGCAACTGAAATCAACCTTTCGGTTGATCCGGAAGGTTTGACGGAGGACAGAGCAGAAATTGTAGGTGAGAAACTGTGTTCGTTTCCAAAAGATGTCTGCCTCAACGTTAGACAACTATGGCGCAACATGTGGGCAAGCCGGCTAAAGTTGTTTCCCCTCGTATTTCCGAACATGGTCTACTTATACTTGATGTTTTCGATGTTTGAGGCCGGATGGCCAGTTCATCGGTTCTACTGTTAATTGCTATTTTTAACTGTGGCATGCGTGGCATTTAATCTTGTGTAAAATATGAACTAAAGTATATACTATTCCCCAAATAATTCTGCCTATGTCTTGTATTAATTGCATGAGTTCCCCTGCCCCCTCTCAAATTCGATCCCTTGAATATTAAAACAGTAGTACGCTAGAATTATGTTAAATTTCAAAATTTCGGGTGGGGTTAAATTTGTTGTTTAATTCCTTACCAGCAAAACAATAATGTTCTGCTAGTATTCGTTCATATGAGTACATAGTCATAGCATTATTATAGCTATATTTCACATTGGAAAGTCTAACAGAATTAGGCCGAACGTGTGGGCCAATGTAAACTTATTGAGTTATTCCAAAACCAAAAGTATCTATATCTATACCAAAACCTAAAATATGTATACCCATGGCAAATTTAAACAACCATAATAATGGTCGGTGCATTTAAAAAAAATTCAAATTATTGCATGCAAATCATATATATTGTAAACTGCAAAAACAATGAGGGGATGTCTTTATAAGCCGCGAGGCTTTAGGCAGCGATGCCTGTCCTACATCCACTACTACTACACTACTACTACTATTGATCGTGGGTCCTCAACATCAAGAAGAGAAGAAGTATATCCTGTAAGTCATGCAATGCCAAAACCGAAAGTACCTACTAAGCCTATGGCTATGCCAAAAACCGAAAGTCTAAATCTATTCTAAACCGAAAGTATCTAATTCTAAACCTATGCCAAAACCGAAAGCATCTAACCTATTAGAATAAGTCATTAAATGCCAAAACCAAAAGTATCAATAAAAATAAGAAAAAATATGCCTATTTTGAGTATTATAATGCCTTTTACAAACCGAAAGTAGGTCAATAGGTAAGGTTCCTGAAATGACATCAGCGTGAGTATTTATAATTATGCTACACGTAGAGTAGTTTCTGTTTCATATACTGAGTCGATTCATTTGAAAGACCAGTCCACCTTTGCGTTCTTTGACTGAGCTCAAAGGCATCGACTGGTCTTCCAGGCATTGACAGTGTGTATGCACTTCATTGAAACACGTACCGACCTTCCCCAGGAATCGTCTTGTAACAAACAACTAACCTAAACAAACCATTGAATGGTGTAGATTACGGTCGTCGCTTTGTGAAGACATTCACAGGCGCTACACCGGCTGTGGCAGGTAGGTCTAGTTTGAGTATTCGATCCTTTGTCAAAATAATAATGTTTCAGTTTACAGCATATTAAGGCAGCTTAATTAATTAATGTTGTCTGAAATACAGCAGGAGCAGTAAGTATCGTGTCAGAAATATTCCACTTAAGTTATGAATCAAGCTGCAAATCTAAAGCAACTGAAAATCCCAAGAACAGAAAATAAAGAAATAAATAACGATTTTCTTCCGATAGGAGAACGCAGTTGCCTCAGTGGTGTATGCAGTTTACTAAAATGTCAGGTGATAACATTGTAGCCTGTATAAGCAGTGTTTTAAACCACACTGACAGCCTGAAGTCTAATAATAATAATAATAATAATAATAATAATGAAAATGATAATAATAATAAATACATTAAAAGTTATTTTAAAAAAAATTACCTGTGACACTGCACCCCTACTTCTTTGGATGAAAGTATAAACCGATGTCTAGTCTGTGCACTCACGCATTCCATCACATGGACTTTAAAGATCCTGACGTTCATATCCTAGATGGGTGAATGCCGGCTACACATCACAAATACACCCACCACGCACCAAGTCCATTCCCTGGTCGGCCAAAATTGTGGTCTGGGTGTCAGACTATGTTCCCAAAGGTTGCAGGTGGGAGCCGTAGGCGGCTTGAGTTAGATCCTGTTATCACCCAGCACCTTGAGCAGCTCTTGTGCTGGAAAAGTGCTATATAAAAGTGATAAAATAAATAAATAAATTAATTAATTAATTCTAATGTAAAAATGTCTTCGTGGTACTACCCGAGTTCTCTACAGGGCAACTATTTCTTTGGTGCCTCCTTTAATATGAGGGGCCATGTATCCAGCAAATAGAATCCAAATATGTCGTTAATTAAAGGACCCCAATACAAAATAACTCATTTCAACGTCACAGACCCTTTTGATATAAATCGATATTCATTTGTTTATGACCCCATTAATTACATATATTGTTTATAGTAGGCACAGTTGTTTAATTGCTTGCTTACAGAAGAGACGTCTAATATTAAGTTTAGCGGCAGTTTAGAGTAAGAATTAAATATTACATTAGTTTTTAATGTAACAACAATACAAAATTCATTGTCACAAAACAATTAACCAACTTCCTTCATACCCTGGCTTTTTAAATTTGAAAATGATAATTATGTGGTACTGGCACAGTCCATAATGAAAAATGAAAATGTAAGTGAAAGCTTGTCTCATGGAACGCATATTTGGGGAGACGAGAATTTGTGTAAATCTCCCATGAATTAATTATAGATAACATTGCTTTAAAAAAAAAAGAAAAAAAAAGGGCTGTGATCAACTTACAAGGAAAGGACTGAAGAATCACGCACAGTAATCTGGCATTATTATTTATATGCATGATAACCTGTTATTCCCACTCTACCAATAGGCAACACTTATAATTTATTCGGTTCATTAGCCCCTTCTTCTCATTCCCCATGCGGAGCAGCAATCTTTTAAATAGATCGAAGTTGGCTGCCAACGCCGGTCATATATATGCCAATATAGGAATGGATCACTGCCAGCATAAAAGTGCCTTGAGGCACTATCAAGATCAAGAAGAAGAAAAAAAAGAATATATTATGCGGTCCACTGGGGAGGTTGCGACACCTAGAAAAGAAACCAAACAATGAACAGAGATGGGTACTGGTGGTCATGATGGAATAGGATTGGGGGAAGGAAGACGAAGAGAAACATCATAGGTTATCTCAGTCGTCAGAGCGCACGACTTGTGTACGTGCTTCTCGGGTGACGTGGGTTCGAATCCTGACCTCAGTAAACTATTTTGTGATTGCTGGATAGTAATTGCCAGCGCTTTGAGAAGCTCTCTGAGCTTGTAAGTGCGCTATATAAGAGTAATCTCTTTTTATCTGAGATTTAAAGTTTTTGAGCAGTTAGTTCAGTTACGTAGCAGTAAGTTCACAACTTGTTTAGGTGAGACACCTTCATCATGTGTGTTCTGCACAAACTATTTGTCTCCCTAGTTCACAACTGCTTCATCGGGGAGATCTCTACAAACTGAACATGACACTCGAACAAATTAAGACCGCCTATACAGCTATAGTGTAATGTTTCAGATAAGTTTTAAAATGTCAGCAAGAAACAGAAGAAGGCTTGCTACATTGAAAAGATTGGCCAAACTAGCTTCCTAGTTGTTCCTGTGCTAATGCAAGTATAGAGTTATTACATTGTTTGCTTGCTTGCTTGTTCACAGAATGCAGTGTGAGAAATGTGACGAACGTCTCTCTGAGGAAGACCAGTTCTGCCCAGAATGTGCCACACCCAGACCATCTGAGACCATTGTTTGCATCCACTGTGGAGTTCACCTGACAGGGAAATCCAGTTTTTGTTCATCTTGTGGCAAACCACCCTCTTTGAAATGTCCATCATGTGGAGCTGCTCAGAAGAAGGCTGGCCGCAAGTTCTGCAGCGCCTGTGGTCAGTCAATGGAAGCCAAGAAAGCACTGCCGCAAAAGCCTCTTTGCCCGAAGTGTGGGGAGGAACTTGAGGAGGAAGAGAAATTTTGTCCAGAGTGTGGGGAAAACGTTGCCTCAGCTGATGTAGGTGCTTCTGCTTTACCAACCTCAGTCCCTTGCAGCGAAAAAACAGAGCCAACTCTGACAAGTCCTGACAACGTTGACAGCAGAAGCCAGCTCTCACTGGTCCCAGTCCAAGAATCGGGTGACCTGTTCCCTTTGGCAGGCACAAAGGCCACAGAAGAGGCTGCAGCCAACAGTGAAGCAGCACAAGGAGCAAGGAAAGAGCCTGAAGTAGCAGGACCTCAGCAACACCAACAAGACCAAACAGAAAACAGTGCAGATCCTAATAACCACAAAGTTGATGGTGCCCAAGCCAAAGAGAATGTAAACACAAATGCCGCAGAAGGGCAAACCAAAGAGGATGATTCTAGTACTGCAGAACCAACCAAAGGAGCCGAAAGCAAAGTAGAGTTAGATGGAAACAAGGAAGCAAATGAAAACAGGAATGAGAAAAGGGACAACCTGGAAAAAAGAGCTGAAAACAAAGAAACAAGAGATTTAAACAAAGAACCAAGAGATGAAACCAAAGAAAATGATGCTAAAAAAAGAGCTGAAGACAAAGAAACGAGAGATGAAAACAAAGAAACAAGAGATGAAAACAAAGAAAACGAGGATGCTGAAAATACAGAAGGAAATAAGGACAAGCAGGAACAGAATGATATGAACGACAAGAAGGAAGGGGCTGCAAATGAGAGTGAAAATGATGAAAACAAGCAAGAGAGAAAAGAGAATGATGTTGTTGAGAGTGTTGCAGATAGGGCCATTGCAGATACACTCACTGATGTTAAAACAGGCCAAGGCACACAAGCTGTGAACAATGATGAAAGAAACAGAAGGAGAAGGAGAAGGGGTCAACCAGAAGCTGAAAATGAAGTTGTACATGATGGTGCAGAAGGCAGTGCGAGTCAATTGGGTAAGAGGTCAAAGACCAAAAAAAAAATGTTTTGGACGTTATAGGTCTGTTTGTTTTGACTTTAGTTTGCTTGCTTGTTAGTTTGTTGAAGATGGCACTAATAAAATTGCTTGCAATGTCTAGAACATTATTTTTGACTCGCGTGCATAGCAGTATGAGTCTATGTACTCACCCCCAATCCCACCCACCCCCCCTCATGACAGTGGCTAAAATGTCTTTGTGGACCAAGAATCCTACGCCGTGTTCGTGCCTGTCATCACTCCCGCCGAAATAAAGCTTGTGGGCTTTGTCGGTCATTGTTTCACCTAGGCCTTTCCAGCACAATTCTTTGATACCTAAAATGTTCCATTGATATTGATCCAGCAGTTAGGGTCCTGACATTCCAGGTTCCTATGACGATGTTGTCTCTCGTGTGGATCTTGCTAAGTTGTCCATCAGTAACCCACTTATCACCCCCATCCTGGTGGCCAATGGAAGGGCAGTCCTTGGTAATTCAGGCGATGACCGATCCGTTATGAAGTGAGTGGTTCTTTTCATCATACGGTGTGTCTTGGGCAAGAAAAATCTGGCGCTGCCCAATCCTCTCCAGGCTGTTGGCCACAGCTGAAATCCATGAGTACAGTGTGGCTCACCTTGACCTTGAGCACGTGGTCATTGAACCTATAGTAACGTGAGGTTCCTCCACCCTGGCCGTTGTAGAAGACTTTCGCCAAGTGATGCTGTGCTGGCATCACTCCTGTTTTAGTCTTTTCTTACGACACGCCAGGAAATGTTGGGTCTATTCTATTCAGTGCCCGAACCCATAGGTTTTGGGGTTATTTGATCATATATGAGCATCAGAGAGAGAGAGAGAGAGAGAGAGAGAGAGAGAGAGAGAGAGAGAGAGAGAGAGAGAGAGAGAGAGAGAGAGAGAGAGAGAGAATTAGTTGGAGACAAAAATAAATATATATCTCTGATGACAGTCAGTGGTTAACCAAGTGTGTTGTAACAGACTTCATAATGAGTCTTTTGAATTGAACCCTTGCAGAAACTGAGGACTGGCCATCTGCTGCAATGCAATGAGTCTGTAGTTATTTCCATAAACAGTGGATAAAAGTAGTTTGTGTTTTTTTTAATAGTTTTTTTTTTGGGGGGGGGTAGGGTTATTTTAATTGGAAGAGATTAATGTCCTATTACTCTTTGTCCTGGGTACCACTAGGCTGTAACTACTATGATTTTGCTGTCAGCAAAACAGCTTGAATTGTCACCTGCATGGGTGACAAGTACTTGCAAATTTAAAGAATGCACCTCCCCACCCCTCTCCACAGTCCCAAGCCCCCTCCAAAAATAAAATAATAAAAATTAACTGTAAAATAAAGCTTTTGATTTGTAGAACAACCACAACAGTCTGCAGAAGAGCAGCAAGACTCTTGTGTGGATGGGGCAGGGAGGAGTGGAGAAGAGAAATACAGTGATGAGGAGGAGGAGGAGGAGGAGGAAGAAGATGACAGCACCAGCAACACCACCGAATCCAGGGACAGCAGCCAACATCGACGGCCGAAAACAAGGCGGGGAAAGAGGAAGATGTCCAAGCGACAACGCAAACAAGAGGTTTTACCAATACACACACATGCATGGGCATAAACACATGCGCACACACATGTACACTTATATACATGCACGCGCACAAGCAAATAACAAGTGTGAAGTTATAGGTGTGTTCATGCATGTTTGCAAACTATGTTGTGTGTGTAGTTTTTGACTCGCAGGCATTGATGCATTTCAATGTGAGTCCCCTCCCCATTTCTCTCCCCTCACACTTCCCATTCCCCCTCCCATCCCCCACCCACCCACCCAAAAAAAAAAAAAAAAGACTTTTGCATATCTGTGCGAGATGAGTCCCAAATAATCCCAAAATGATATGTAAAAAAATTAATTTGTCCCTCTGTCCGTCCATCTGCTGTCCGTCCGCCTTCCGTCTGTGCTAAACTTGCAAGTGGCATAATTTCTTAGAACCTATTTCATCTATTGCAACCAAACTTTGTTTCATGGTATATGCCCATGAGACTTCAAAAGTGATTAGTGAATGAATGACTTCACTTTAAGGTCACAAGGTCAGCAAGTGTTAGTCCAAAAATGATACCAAAATGAAATCTTTGTCCACAAAATTTAACTTTTTTTTCAGTTTTAATTTTTGATTTTTTATATGTTTGACCCTTTTTTGTCACTTTTTATCGGAAAATCCTGTGCCACCTCCCTTGGGGAAGGTGTAGTCATAGCCTGAGGGGTCCCCCAAATCCAACCTACCTAATATTAGCTGTGTTCTTTGAAATTTAGCTGGGGTAGCAAACTGGAGTGCCCGTAGAAAATCCCAGAGACATTGCCTAAGTCGAAAGTAAATAATATTCGGAAAAACATAACGCCCAGAGTCAGGACCAATCCTACACCTGTCAGGCACCATTGGTTTCTAGCCTGTGGACAAGGCAAGTTAGTCCTGCCTTAGACCACTCGGCAACAACGCTTGCTCTAAGTTATTAATATTGAATTTACGATTCTTTTATGTTTGATAAATATCAATGAGACACACATGCAAAGCAAATTTGGTCAACCTTGCTCCATGCTAGGTCAAGGTCACCTTTGCCATGTACCTCCATCACCTTACCCCAACCATATGTTTTATTTCCTGTCGTATTTGTTGTTTTCAAATTCTCCCTATCAACAATAGATAGAGATACGTACGCGTTACAAATGGACATCATCATGAACATGAGAGGCCCCGCATATATATTGGTATACATCTTTTCCATTTCTTGAATTTTGAGTGTGAATGCATTTACTGATTTATGTGCAGAAGAAAAAGGCAGAACATCAAGCTCAAGCGTGAGTATAACACTTTCTGGACTATGGATCGAATAAGTACAATACTTTGTCGCAGAGGATGATGCTTTCATTCTGACCACTCAAGGGCTATGTTTGAAATTCTACTTTTTTACATGAAAACACATTGAAAGCTATTATATAACATTTTAGATTTTGTTCTTGATGTATTAATTCACATTCACCCACAACCATACACTTGCTTCACAAAAGCGTGATGTAAAATGCACAGCATTTCATTTATAGTTTGCGTCAATTTATTTGTTCATTATATTGCCAGAGCAAAACAGACAACAAAGGTCATCTTCCATGTTGTCATGTCCAAGTCATTCAAAGAACTGAAGGCCAACAATCATCATGTGTACTTGTGCTGGACACCAGATCAATCCAAGCCTCGCAACACTGACTTGATACCAATGCATCAGATGGAGTGAGTGTCTATAACGTCTGTGGTGGGAAATGGCATCTTTGTACTAGTTTGTTATTTTAACTACGTGTAATTTTAAGTTTTAGAACGTAAAAGTCATCTGGGCTATAAAAATCATGCATGGATCTTATTTCATTGCTTCAGATTGTAGTTTATTCAAAACATTTACCTCTTGGGTGGCTGAAGTATTTTTTCAGTTCAGTTTTCAGTTCAGAATTTAGTATCTTCACCACAGTGATATTAGACAATGCAAGAATGAATATTTTATCAAATATGCTGCCTAGCTGTTGTAATGTGCACAGTGGGTTACTCTCCCGACGTGATGTATGGGTGGCTAAAATTCTTCATCACATTAGTACTGCAGAGAAACGGGCGCGGGAAATCTGCATATGTAAATAATAGTTATACATCTCCTTTCCAGTTAAAAGAAAAGATTTCCTTATCAGGGAGTCTACTTGTGTCACTGCAGTAATTGTGAAGTAATTGTGGTCATACTAAAGTGTTGGAACTGTCAAGATTACACATTTTCATATCAAATAACAGTGTTTTAGCACAATTTATGTTAGTTTATCAGTATTTTCCACTTTATATTACGAGAGCAGTGCACCATGTTTGTCACAACCGAACCCAGTTCAAATTTATGAATGTGTGTACCTGTGTTATTTCACTACAAAACACATTTTTATGGTGATGTAATGTATTTTTTTCACAAGTTAATTTAACTATAATATGAAACAACTTTGCTAAAAACAACACACAAGTGAATTTGACTGTGTAAGCTTGCCGAATGGAGTGTAGCTGGCATCCTGTGTTTTGTATAAGTACTCAAGGGAGGCAGCCTGTAGCTGTTCGATCTGCACAGATTTGCATAAAACACCGACAGCAATACACTGCATATAAAGTTATACTACGTCATAAAGAGTGAGCAGCTGTACATGGGTAAAACGTTATCTCCCAAAATATTCATAAACCTAACTTTCAGATGTAGAAAAGGTTTGTGGTTTACACTGAATACAGATGCTACAAAGAAGCTGACATTGTTGTACATTTCAGACACAAAAAAGAGTGGTATTGTTATCGCTAATGAATATTGTTAGGGTTTCCATGCTTCTATCTATAACTTTTTGATTCACAGTTCTGTGCATACCTCCGAGTTTGTTTGATAAAATGTGCAGTACTTTTGTGCCGATATTTAATACATAAGTTGTTATAGAAGTATGAAGACATTTATTACATACATGCGGGCATGAATTAATCAGTGTTCTAATAAAATGTATACTATCACATTTCTCAGTAATCAATTTGTTTTAGCAACGCAACAAAAGGCAAAAGCTAAAGAAGTGTTGACTTTAACTAAGTAATTGAAAGGCTAGTCATTTCCAAAACTCATTGAATTCAGAATACAAAATGGCACATTCACAAAGTTTTTTTTTTTAGTATGTTTTCATTCCCCTTACTTTTGTACTTGCTGACACCCTTCAGCAAAGTTTCAATACATGATTTTAGAGTTTGTTAAGTAATAATCCCATTTGTAAACTTTATGCAACCCTGATATTAACTGATGGGAAATCATGAGGGCACCGAGTATAAATCAACTCCCTTTGTCATTAATCATGTAGCCGTACAAACTGTTTCAGAAGATGTTTAAGTTTGTGTTGGATTATTAGTGATTGTTGATTGCAGTTTGTGTGCCACGTATATTATCAACTTAACCTAACTGTTTAATGTTACAAGAGAACATTTTTAAAGACATCTCTTCTGTTTTTATTTACCAAGGAAAAGGGAAGATTGTGGATGGTTGTATGAAGGCGAGGTAGAATCTGCAAGACTGTTTGGCCAGCCTAATACTACACATGGATACAAGTACTGTGTGGAAGTGGATGGCAAATACATTTGGGAGAGATTGTATTACCAAAAGAGCAAAACCACCAAGCCTGAGGCACGAGAGCTACACATACCTCAACAGCAAAGTCTAGTGAGAGGTAATTTTATAGTAAAGCTGTCTGAGTGGAAAGTCACTAATGATTTGACATGCATAGCCTATTCACTTTGTTCTAGCTGATATATCTCCCACCAATACACCTTCAAGTGGGATATTTCAATAAATAAATGGTAAAATATTAATGTAGAAACAACTTACGAAAATGTTTGTGAGTTCCTGAGTAAATGGTGAAAGTGTGAGGTTATAAACTTTTGTTTCTGCATTTCTTTTCTTTACCAACATATTATTGAACGGCTAGCTGTTTCCCATACTCCTTGAATACAGAATACAAAATCAGTTTAGTTATCCTAGCTGTGGTTTACTGCTCTTAAAAGATCAACAAGAAGCATCCCACACACACACACACTCACCCACCCACCCACACACACACACACACACACTCTCTCTCTCTCTCTCTCTCTCTCTCTCTCTCTCATACTCATGACACGCGGCTCTCACGTGGTAGCGGTGACCGAGTCATGGCGGCTTACCTGAATTCTCTGTGACAAACATTTCAATTTGTGCAAAGTGTGAGGGACATAGGGGAAAGCCGAAGTCAGCAACCATGCCCAGCGATAATATCCAGCACCGGCAAGCTACCGGCAAATTTCTTGCCAAAGTGATGGATGATTTTGTGAAAAATTCGCGACGGAAGAAAAGTGAGTTCAGTGACAATAGTGACTTGTGGTGCGCCATCACTGTGTTGTTTACGCAGTCGGGTGGCAGTGTGTGCAAGCAGGCACGCTTTGGAGTAACGACTGCGGTGTTCGTGGCCTGCTTGTTGATCATGTGTGGTGATGTTGAAAGTAACCCTGGACCCAACTCCTCGCCGAAAAAACAAAACCCAAATGAGGAAAAAGAAGGACGACGTGACTCTGTCTCTACCCCACCCACCCTTCACCACGAAACTCTCATCACCAAGGGCTTTGAGGCCATCATGGAACGCATGGCAAAGTTTGAGAGTAACCAGCAACAACAGCTACAGACTATGAAAAGTGGAATGGACGATCTTAGACAAACCTTTGACACAAAACTAGAACAGATTGGTGCCACACAGAAAGAGATACAGAGTAAAGTGACGGACTTGCAGTCTCAGTGTACCGATCTTCAAAACGAGAACGCTGATGTAAGGGAAGAACTGTGCTTTCTTAGGCAAAAATGTGATTCGCTGGAAAACCATAGTCGCCGAAATAATCTGGTATTTTATGGTATTGTTAGAGACTCTGGCAGCGAGAGCTGGGAAGCGTGCGAGCAGAAGGTGAGGGAGGTGATAGAGAAGGGACTGGGTATAACAGAGAGTGTCAACATAGAGAGAGCGCACAGAGTAGGAAGAGACAACGCGATTGTGGCAAAATTCCTCTCCTACAAGCAGAAAATGTTAGTACTGTCTAAGGCACGTCAGTTGAAATCATCACAACACTACCAGCGCGTTTTCATTAACGAAGACTACTCTAAAACAGTGAGGACGAAGCGGCGATTTCTAAATGAAAAGGCCAAAGAACTACACAAGAGTGGTGAAAAAGCGTCAATGAAGTTTGATAAACTGATCACGAAGGAGGGGGTGTTTACATACAAGATAGACACGAATGAGATGGTGATGCTAACGACACACATGCTCAGAGACAAACATCAAGACGGTCAGGCGCAAGAAAACGACAACATCGACAGAGCAGGGTGGGGGAGACAGGCAGAGGGGGAGTACAACAATCAGAGCCAGAGGGACGACTGGAACATTAATCTCTTGACCACGGCCGCAACCAGCGAGGAATTTCCACAGCTGCCACACGCGAGACAAAGCGAATACCGAGATGACAGCGACAATGAGGTCAGTGAAAGCGAAACGCGCGACAGTGTGTCACAGGCAGCGACACCGACTGACACTGCAACTAAGCCAGCTAGGCCTACATCACCGCACCGCAGCAATGAAGCGAAGAAAAGTACTACGCGATCTGACCTTGACCCATCAAGGCCGGGTAGCAGCGTCAACACGCGACGTCACAGCATGAGTAATACCGTAACTAACCAGAACAGTAATAGTAGGGGAAGCCCCATTGTGACGCGTCTGAAATCACGTGCAAACTCAGTTAGTAGGCCTGATCAGACGAGCGCACGCTCAAAAGCAAGTGACAGTCATAGGAACCCTTTTCAACAGTGGGCAGCAAACAGCAGCCGAACCCAACACCAGCAGCAACTAGGGGGACGAGGGGCTGGTGTAGCTAGAGGAGGGGGAGCAAATAGAGGGGAGAGAGAGAAGGGCAATAGAGAGGAGCGGAGATAGGGAGGTGGCCGAGGCCTATGTCATCTTTCAATATGCACTTGGAATTGCGAAGGTTGGCTTAACAAATTAGACATGAAAGACGTTGTCCAATCACTTCATCAATTTGACATTTTTTCCCTAAACGAAACGTTTGTAGACAGTGAAAAATTAAGTTACAGGATGTTTAAAGAGTATGATGTGTTTTGTTCAAAGGCTGTAAAGTTGAGTGAAACGGGGAGGAAATCGGGGGGAGTTTTAGTGTTTGTAAGGAAATCTTTAATTCCATTTGTACATGAAATCAATATCAAATATGAGCATATGGTTATTCTAAAGTTGAGCAAAGAGTTGGTTGCACTGACTAAAGATGTTTTTCTTATTTGTGTGTACATTCACCCCTATGACAGTAAGTACTGGCACACTACAGATCAAGGCCAAGGCATTGAAATTCTAGAACAGTGTCTGGTTGACCTGTACGAAAGATTCAACGACATTTCTGTAATTCTATGTGGTGATCTAAATGCCAGGACAGGCTGTCAGAATACAGTGCTGTTTGATGTTGATGAAATATGGACGGATGAAAGTGGAGAGAGGGAGTCAGATAAAACAGCATGGGAGCGGAAATCTGATGATATAGAAGTAAATAATTTTGGAAAAAATCTACTTGAATTATGTTCCATGTTTGATTGTATTATTGCAAATGGCCTATGTAAATTTGACTTTGATGACTCATTGACTTATGTATGTACGAGTGGAGGGAGCATGATTGACTATTTTGTGTTGTCTACTGATTTGCTATTGAATGACTTTGTGGTTTCTTTAAAAATGGAACTTTTTGTCGAATCGCCACACTTTCCAGTTGTTATGAAGTTCTGTACTAACAACAAGGCTATGGAACAAGAAGATAAGGGAAGAGGGAAATGGGTAAACAAAACTTTTTGGGACAAAGACAAAGAAGAGGAATTTGTAAGGACGTTTTATTCTGGAACTATCATGGACATGTTTGATAAAGCCAATGCACTCATTGATGTCAATGTTGAAGAATCTTTGCTATTGTTTACCGATGTGATGCGCAAGGCGAGTGACTGTATGGTGAAACGCGTGTGTGTAGGCGGGGCTAGGCATGATTCTGAATGGTATGACCAGGACTGTATGATGGTGAAGCGCGCTGTGCGGCACTGTCTAGCGAACTTCAGGCGCACGAAACAGGCACGGGAGAGAGAGCTGTATGTTGCAGCGCGAAGAGAGTATAAGAATTTAATTGTTAAAAAGAAAGTAGCTTTTAGGCGTAACAAAGCACAGTATTTAACGTCGCTAGAAAATAATGGAAAACTTTTTTGGAGAGAATTGAAGAAGATTTCAGGCAAAAGAAAAAGCGAAATAAGCAAGAGCATAACTGATAACCAGTGGTTTAACCACTTCAAAAACTTGTTCAATGGCAACATAGTTGTTGAAAAAGATGATCAATTTGCAGAGCAGATACGAAGTGCAGATGAAGAGGATGTATGTTACGAACTTAACAGACCAATAGCTGAGCAGGAAGTCAGAGATGCTATAAAAAAGTTAAAAGTGGGTAAAGCCTGTGGTACAGATGAAGTACTTGCAGAAATGTTAAAGCTATCAGGGGAAGCAATCGTGGGGTATCTTACTAAAGTATTCAATGCGATCTTTGATACAGGGACTTATCCAGAACAGTGGACTAAGGCGATTATAGTACCGATATTTAAGAAGGGGGATACGGGGCTTACTGATAATTACAGGGGGGTATCTTTATTAAGTATTGTAAGTAAATGCTTTACGTCAGTGTTAAACAGGAGGCTTGTACAGTGGGTGGAGGAGCATAAGCTGATCACAGAATCACAGGCGGGTTTCAGGAAAGGGTATTCCACCACAGACCACATCTTCACGTTAAATGCAATTATTGAAAAATGTTTTTCCAAAAGAGGTGTTAAATTATATGCCTGCTTCGTGGATCTGAAAAAGGCTTTTGACAGTGTCCAGCATCAGCCATTGTTTGATATATTACTATATGACAAAAATATTAATGGAAAATTCATGAAAACTATTGTGTCAATGTATAAAACAGTTTTATCGTGTGTGAGAGTGGAAGACAGACTTACAGAAATGTTTGATTGCCCAGTAGGCTTGAGGCAGGGGTGCATTCTGAGCCCAGAAATGTTTTCTTTATTTATTAATGAAGTTGCATCAGCAGTTGACAGAGATGGAATGCATGGTATTCAACTGTTGCCAAATCTGATTGATCTATTCTTATTACTTTTTGCCGATGACATTGTTTTACTGTCCATCACCGCACGCGGTCTGCAAAACCAAATTAATATTTTAAATGATGCATGTAAAAGATTATATTTGAATATTAACTGTGAGAAGACAAAAATAATTGTTTTTCGCAAAGGTGGTTATCTAGGACAGCAGGAAAAATGGTATCTCGATGGAAATCGAATTGAAGTTGTGAATGAGTACAATTATCTAGGTTATGTTTTCACAACAAAGAAAAGTATTAAAAAAGGAGTTGATGTACTTGCGACAAAGGGTAGACGTGCCTGCATTGAATGTGTGAGGAACCTTTCAAAAATTAATGACATTTCTAAAAGTTGCTTTTTTAAAATATTTGATTCTCAGGTAAAACCGATCTTATTGTATGCCTCAGAAATATGGGGACTTAGCAGAATAGACAGCATTGAAAGAGTACAAATGTTAGCATGCAAACGATTTTTGAATGTACCACTAGGAGTCCCTAACAAATTTATATACGGAGAGACTGGGCGTTTTCCCCTTTACGCTGACAGTGTAGTCCGATGCCTTCGTTATTGGCTGAAACTCACCAAGTTGGATGCAGACAGGTTGCCTAAACAAGCGTACATGATGCTTTGTAACTTGGATGATAAAGGAAAAATGTGTTGGGTGACTGGAATCAGAAATATTTTGTTTTCTACAGGCTTTGGCTATGTTTGGTTACACCAGGGAGTAGGCAGTGAAGAATTATTTATAAATGTATTCAAGCAAAGAATGCAAGATGTGTTTGTACAAGAATGGGAAGGTGCTATTCTCAGAAAAGATAAGTATCAACGATATAGGGAATTCAAAAATGTGTTTGAGTCAGAATCATATTTTGAATCAATGTACATTAAATGCTTTAGAGATTGCTTGACAAAGCTACGGCTTGGTGTGCTTCCAGTGAAAGCATCCTTTTTAAGAATGACATTAGACTGTAGTAGAGATGTGCTATGCCAGTGTTGTAATGTGTTAGAAGATGAAGATCACTTTTTAAATGTATGCACCCTATACAATAACGAGAGAAAGAAATATTTAACATTCCCGTTTCAAACATATGTACATGTTCTAAGAAATGGCTCAAAATTTCAGATTTGGAGAATATGTATGTTTATATTTCATGCCTTGAAAACAAGAAATGAATTTTATGAACAAGTAACACTAAGCTGAACCTTTATTATGTGATGGATTGTGTCTTATATCCACAAGCTGACCACGTGATCTACCTTATATTCTAGGGGCTGGAGGCCCACAGAATTTGTGTTATTGTTGTGTAATTGTGTATTTTTTGGGAATTAAACGGACGATGTCCAAACGTCAAACGTCTCTCATACTCATACACATATCGCCAGTATCATACACATCCCAAAATCAGTTGCATATATATATAAGACCTTGTCAATGTGAAGTTTGTATGGCCTCTCTTATAAAAGGATAGGGCTTTACAAAAGACTGTATTTGTGCAAATTATTAAAGCATATTCTTTTTAATTGAACCTTACCCATTGTCTAATGACTGTTCTAGAATTGTATTTATGTTACATGTATTTCTTCTCAAAGAGGACAAACCACCTTAAATGGTATTTTGGCTGTGACAAGTTATTTTCAAGTTTCATTTCTTGACTGAGTGTTCTGATTTGATTGAAGAAAGAAAGCAAATTTTTCATAATAGTTTTTTTAGAGAAGTTGATTGTGAAAAAATGTTTGAATTTTTATGACAAACTGGATTGTTTTGTGAATTTTGAAATCTGAATAGTTATGTAACGTTTTAATATACTACTTTTGAGATCCTGATTCAGTTTCTTGACTGAACCCTGTTAAGACTAACTAACTAACATGCATTGTAATAATATTTTGGACTCACAGACATGCAGCAATGTGAGTCTATGTATTCAACCCCCCAAAAATAATGTTTGCAGATTTTTTCAAATCTGTGCAAAATGAGTCTTAAATAGTCCAAAAATGACAATTAAATGTTTAAAAAATGTGCCCGTCTGTCTTTCCGTTGTCCGTCTGTGCAAAATTTGTAAGTGGTTAATATTTCTTAACTACATCAATCACAACCAAACTTGGTAAGATGATGAATATTCATAAGACCTCAAAAATGTTCAGTGAATAAATATTATACACATTTTACCGTAGTTTATTTGATCGTACATGAGTTGGAGCCAGTGATCAAGGTCATCTGAAGGCCATGAGCATAGAAAGATCAAAGTCGGTATTACTTTGCATTTTAATGCCACCGTTTTATTTTTTTCTGGGCACTCATTTTTATGTAAAATATTGCAAGTTTCTTATAATGTGAGTCCTGTGGGCTTTGCCCTTTTAGTGGTTTTTTTCCCTCATTGTTTAGTGATGTATTAATTAATGTGCAGGTGTTTGGCATGTCTATGACTGGATGTCCTACCCAGATGGAATGACCGGATTTGTTGATTCTCTTTGCCACGTTTTCCGTCCTGAAAAGTCTTCAAGCGACAAATTTGCCAGGGACCTACATATATCCTGTTCCTTGTTCCTGCCCAAACCACAGATGATCATGAAAGTGCTGAGTAGCTCTACTGAGCCACATGATTGTACAGCTGAAGACTTCCTGAAGACTATTAGCATCATTTCACACAAACTTTCTTTCATCCTTAATCAGGGAGACATGCAGAAGCTTGTTAGTGATGTGAGGATAACAAATTTGCATGTTGAAATTTAAATCAATTTATTTTGTAGGTGTTACTATGGCTGTATCCAGCGGGTTATTCAGAATCAGTCTTTAGTCTGTATAAGCCAAAATTAATGTTTTATAGGTTTTCTGAATGTTATTGTATGTGCATGTTTGTTTACTTCTTCATGTTGTGTGCTGTTATGACTATAAGGACTACCATATAGGGTATATTGCATGTTAAAAAGCCATGTCCCAAGTGAGTATTGTGCAGAGAGCATGTCTCTAGGTTCCGTTCAATGTTGACATAACCCCTTTATGGTTCAGTTTAGCAGATGTTAAGAGAGTTCTGACATCAAAACATTGTTAAGTAGGGAAATAGCGTGATGTTTCAAGCAGTCAAGACACTTTATTACAAAATAAATTCAAAATGCATAGGATTTTATTTTGGTGATGCGGTAAAATATTCAGTCACTCTACAACAACAAAAATGCTTCCATTGGACATTAAGACATTGAATGATCTAAGAAAAAAAGTTGTTTTAAGAAGTAAACCATGCACTCCTCACGCTCTCTTCCCACACACACACACACACGCACACCCACACACACACACTCACACACACACACACCACACACACACTCACACACACACGTGCATACAGGCTCACTCGTACACAGTTCTACATGGGTATATAAATTGAGGCATTAAAATGTCAGCCTCGGGAAAGAAGCGGTGTCTAAACCAACTGGTTCTAACTTTTAATGCTCTGAAGCGTTTGCCTGATGAGAGGAGGAGTTCAAACAGATGTTGGCTGGATGAGATGGATCACCAATGATGTTGCTGGTCCTTCTAACCAAACATATCTATATATATAAATTGCTTAGCCGGAAGTCCTTCTTCGGCTCTACTATAAAGTTTGTCCGGTATGGACGCTGATTTGGGCAGGTGCTGGCCGCTGCGGATCGGCCTGCTGTGTGCTCAAAACCAGCGAAATCGTTATAGCCGACATTTCCTTACCGAACGTTTAACCGTTTCTGAGATAAATAAATAAACAAAATGTCCACAAACTGCAATAGCCTCATTCCGCGCGCTTCCATTAAAAATCAAATTGAGGTTTCAGCATGTTTTCCCATATAGACCAAAAAATTGATGGTCTTTCTAGGAAGCATTGGTAGCTTACTTTGTAAAACATTCGCCTACCGTGCAGGACAACCCAAGTTCGAATCTCACGCGGGACTTTTTTTTTTTTTTCACTACAATATGGATATTTTTCTTTTTAATTTAGGCTTTTTACCTTTAATTTATTATTATTATTATTATTATTATTATTATTATTATTATTATTATTATTATTATTATTTATAAACTACTACTACTACTAATAAATTATTATTATTATTATTATTATATCAAATTTTCTTTTAAAAAATTTGTGTTTTTTATGATTTCTATTTGTATTATTCTATATTCAATATTATTATTATTATTATTATTATTATTATTATTATTATTATTATTATTATTATTAATAAACTAATAATAATAATTATTATTATTATAATAACAATTATAATATCTTATATCAAATTTTATTTTAAACCTTGGTGTTTTTTCTGATTTCTATTTGTATTATTCTATATTCAATATTATTATTATTATTATTACTACCAAGGATCGGGATGGGGTGGTACGTGTAGGTAAAAGGGGGCTACTGGTAGGTTTAAAGGGGCATGGGTAGGCATAACGGGGATACGGGTATATATAAGGGGGTATGGTGATGGTCGATTCCTTTCATCCATACCTGCGAAACGATCAACGGGGAAGTATCAAGGAGGGTACAGGTAGGAACCAAGGGGGTATGGAAGGTATCAAGGGGGTATGGGGAGGTATCAAGTGGGTTCGGGGAGGTATCAAGGGGGTATGACGAGGCATCATGGGGGGGGGGGGCGGGGAGATATCAGGGGGTGGGTGGGTATGGTGAGGTATCAAGGGGGATATGGGGAGGTATCATCGTCCAAATGAAACTCGCAGACAAAAGTTCTCTCTGTCTACATTTTAAACAGCATCATGTGTACCCTGGCTTGCCAGGGTACAAAAACCACTAGTGCTGTATATAGACGTGAGAGATGGTAAATTGAAACCAATGATTTTAGCCGTGCATTTTATAATTATTTCAAGTTGAAACTTCTCACCCAAAGTAGCACCTTCAAACCAGACTCTCAATCACATCTCAATAGAAGTGCACGATAGAAATGTTTTGTGTAGAATTTGCTTTTTCCAATCAACTTTGGAAATATTATGTTTTCACTTGGGCTTTCTGTACAGGTCCATGGGACATGCAGGGTTGCCAACCACTATGCTACGGAGCTACGCAAATCGAAAATTTACTACGGAAAGTCAATTTTCGACGATAGTATTACAGTTTTAACGAGTTTTATTGAGCGCCTGTGCCTCCCGTAGCACCTCAAGGTCACGGTCATTCAGTTTACGTGCACGGTGTAATAGATCATGCTCCCAGTGCATGTTAGGAAATTCGACCAATCACCGTGAAGTGGTTTTGCAAACGGCCAATCGGTGCACAAAACCTCGACCTTTCTGTAACACTTTCGTTTCCGGGTCACGTTCTACAGCGCGAGAAGAAAAGTTTGTGTGCGGCGTATTTTGAATCCATGATGCAAAAAAAAAAGAAAACTAGCGATGAAAGCCAAGAAAAAAAGAAGAGGACAGCAAATCAAGAGTACAGGAAAGAGTATTCTGAAACATTTCCGTGCATCACTGCGTCATCGAGATCAAAACACAGCGTGTATTGTACAGCATGCTTGGCAGATTTTAGCATTCAACATGGCGGCTTCCACGATTTGACGCGACACGTGAATGGCAACTGTCACAAAAGTCGTTGCCCTGATCCAGAAAAGTTAGTCCCTGTTCAGTCGGTAGCCACCTTCTTCAAGCCCGATATGGATCTCTCAATAATTCGTGCGGAAACACTCTTCACGACCTTCGTTGCAGACTGTGTATGCATGTCTTCATTAAAAAAAAAATGCGAGGATGTATCATTTTGTAACGTCAGGATGGCGACAGAGAGAGATTTTCCAAAAGCAAAGTCAGAGAGAAATTAAAACAATTATGTAACTATTAATAAAAGAATTGCCAAAATATCTGGAAATTACGTTTTGAGAATTTATTCAAGTTTTTGTGTTTTTCATCCAAGTGAGTTCGTTTTAGAAAATATATCCATTGCCGAAAAAATTACAAAGGGTCAAAGAAAAAGGCTGCTGATTGTTTTGTACTAATTTCGATTCAAATCTTGTTATTTTTCCTGGGTTTTTCGTCAAATCTTTATGTTCCTGATGTAATCTGATGATTACATCATAATTTCGATCAATCTTTAAAGTCCAGCTCAGATGGATGTGTCCTCCTCAGTTTTTCCCTCAGTTTTCGTCCTTAGTTTTCGTTCCCCCCGCGCCGACGATGCTTCGCTGCTTTTATGGCCGTAGTTTCTATGCTCTGTTTCCATAGCGCCGTTTGTCCATTGTCCACATTATCCAAACGACGTCCATTCACAAGGCATCTTCCTTATTTCCGCCAATGGTGTGTAGTCTTCTGTTTCTCTTGCATAGAAACTGCAAGTTTTCCAGCCCTGTTGTTAAGTCACGTGAGATTTCATCATTGTAGTCTTGCGCTGCGGTCCCGAAGAGAAAGAGTTCCATCCATTTAGGTCTCGAAACTTCCATATTAAGCTAAGTTAAAACAAACTATTACAAAAATCCTATAGCAGCCTGAACAACCAAATATGCATAACAATATCAACTATTTCTAACTACCGTTTCCAAACAATTTACAAACAATCTTTTTCTAAACTATATGACGCAATTTTGACGACGACATCATGCGCAGTAATGACGTCAGATTAATCTCCAAAGTCTCTTTTCTCGAATGCAGGCCATTTCTTCGGCACAGTTTTATGCAACATAAATATCATAATTGTCTTTGAGTATGCACGCGCTCGCATAGCGAAGTCTTGTGGTGAAACCATTGTCCGTTTCGCTGCTTCATCATCAGTCATTTTGTAATTGTGGCTCAGTAGACGTAGTCCATTCAAGATGGCTGTCCGTGGTGCTGGTTAGTAGATCTCTCGCCGATGTCCCCCTTCGGCCTCTCTGTGGTCATACGCGGGTCTCGGCTGTAGATCCACAGCCCCTCTCGCCATGACTCAGGTACGTCCGCCCTCCACTGTAGTCCTCTCGCGACTCGGATATCAATCAGCCCGCTTCGCCGGTCATATCGATGCCGCTCGGGTCTGTTTTTATCTTTTGTTGGTTCGTCCGGAATAAACATACCAACGTGTTTTCTTGGTCTGTAGATTTTTCCCGTTTGTCACAATGCCCCTCCGGTTGAAAAGAATGATTCTCCTGAATCATCTTTCAGTCGATGATAATAATTTCTAGTTCTGGGGCTAGGTTGTCCGCTTCCGCCACCGCAAGGTCCAAATTGAAGTCATCGTTGATTGTCGTTGTTTCTTTGTGTCCGTTGTGTCCTGTTTTCCTTGCCATCGTTTTCGGTGGTGTCGGTGGTTCGAGCGGTGACGGAGGCGCAAGGCACGCTTTTGCCTGGAATGCGGCCCAGTCCCAGACTGGAATCGTTGCTCTCATATTGTTTAGATAATGGAGTTCCGCCTCCCAATCCCATTCTAAGGTCCCGTGGCTTTTCATATGTCGTTCTAAGTCATCTTTCTTCCTGAAGATGTGCTTGCATTCTTGTATTTCGCATTCGAACACTCGTTTATGGGTTTCCATGGCTGTGAACAGTGATTGACTTTTGGGCTAAGTCCTCTTATATAATTTTTTTTCCCCCCATATTTCTATGGAGTCTCTCCTTGGATCATAATAGCAACAATCATAGTAACTATATTTATATGGCGAATTTCTAAGGTTACGTATTTGGTTCCCATGGCTTTCCATTGAATCCAACGTTTTGTACGACACTCGCCGTAGCGCGTTCTCCCCTTCCCGTATATTGGATTGGCGCCCTCCCTCTACATCTCTATGGTGATTGGGATAACACCATCGTTTCTCCTGGATATGTCCATAAGAAAATTATCTCCAAACATCCCAGCTTCCCAAAGATGATTGGGATAACAAATCGTTTCACCTGGGTATGCCCATAAGAAATTTTCTCCATAACATTCCAGCTTCCCAATCATGTCAAATGTTTACTTGGAGACAGTGATGCTGTACAATTCATTGGAGTAAAGGAAATTTAAAAAAAAAAAACGCTCACCAGGAGATCTAGTGAGATTCTGGACATTGTCTTTTAGGGTTGAAGTAATAAAAAAAATCATTTTCTTTAAAAACAAATCCATTTTATAAGTAGCTGATGTACTTATAAAATTAAAAAAAAAAAATCTTTTATAACTTGTAATGTACTTAAGAATATAATAATCTAAAATATATTCCATTTCATAAGCAGCTGGAGTGCTTATGAATATAAAATAATAACTTGTAATGTACTTAAGAATATAAAAATCTAAAATATAATCCATTTCATAAGCAGCTGGAGTGCTTATGAATATAAAATAATCATATGAATTATTTTCGCCATTTTTACTATGATTGTTGACTGTAATGATATATATATATATATTCATTTTCATTTCTTTGCTTCATTTTTTCATTTGTTTCATTTTTTCTTTCTTTGTTTCATTTTTTCCTCTTGTTTTATTTTTTCTCTTTGTTTCATTTTTTCATTTGTTTCATTTTTTTTTTCTTTGTTTCATTTTTTTTCTCTTGTTTCATTTTTTCTCTTTCTTTATTTTCTTTCTTTCTTTGTTTCATTTTTTCCCTTTTCTTTTTTTTTTCTTTATTTTTTTTTTTAATTTATTTTCTTTCTTTCTTTTTTTTTTTTTTTTTCTTATTAGTATTCTTCAATAAATCGTTTTGGGGGTTGACGGAGGCGGCCACTTCGTTTGTCAACATTTCCGTATCTTTGGCCAACGGGAGATGAACTGTTCTCAGGTTTGGTAGTTTCTCTTTGCTTCAGAGTTTGGCAGCTTTTGTCATTTGTTCGTTCAGCCTCTGGTAACCAACAAAAGGGTTCCCGTTCAGCCTTCAGTTCATCATCGTCTTGTTGCATCTTTTTCAGCTCTCCCGGTGTCATCGTCTCTAACCAATGGCTAGCTCCCCGTCGTCTGCAGTGCATGTGCGTTTCCTCAGCAAAGGCAAATACCTTTGTTTTAGACAGGTGAATCGCCCGCATTTCTTCCGTTTTGTCCCGGAGCAACTCCTGACGACCAGTTAAGTCCTGGTTGGCTTCTTTGACCAATGTCCGACTCCCTTCCGCCGTCCTGATATTGCATAGTCCAGGGACGATCATTTCTGTGTCTGGTGGAATAACCATGGTCTCAGCCGCTCTGATTTTCAGTTTATCTTTGCCCTCTTCGTCTTCGTCGGAGACATTCCGGACTAGGACCTTGAGCGTTTTGTTTCTTCCGTCTATGACGCAGTGGAACTTTGTGAAAAAGTCGTACCCCAGCACAATCTTTGGCTCCATTGCAGCAACGATGAACTCATGATGCAGCTCCACTCCATCATCAATCTGCATTTTTATGATAGTTCGGCCCTCTACTGATACAGGCTGCCAATTCGCAACTGTAAGTTTTGCAGTCATGGATTCCAAGGGCGGTCGCTGTTTTTCTGGTATCCGCCAGAATAAATCAGGATGGAGAATGGATCTCGATGCCCCTGTGTCTACGAGAGCGTCAAACACATCGCCATACATCCGTACACTAACATGGGGTCCATGTGCCGTTGAATTTTCCATCATTATGGGTCGTTTCTCCTCCTCTTCGCTTGTCATGGCCGACGCATGACCCGCAGCCTCGGCCTTGACTAGTTTTTTTCTTGGTTACGCCTTTTCTCTCTGTCTTCCTTCATCTTTTTGCACTTGACCATAAAATGGCCAAGTTCGTCGCAATAGAAGCATCTCCTTTGGCTCATATTGGGTAGTTCTTGACGTGGATTGCGTCGTTCTTCTTGTTGTGTTTGTCGCACAGCGTACAAGCTATCATTCACACCTCTCTTCGATCTGGTCTTCTGAAAAGCTTCATATTGCATCGCCAAGGTCACGGCCTGATCAACCGTCTTGGGATGGCCCTGCAGTACGACCCACTCCATGTCTGTATTGTTCAAGCTGTCGATGAAACAGCTGACCGCAAATTGTTCCCACGTTTCACCTTCAGCTGCTGGATACGCCTTTCTAACGAGCAACTTGATGTCCATCGCCAAAGAAGCCAGAGATTCTCCCTTTCTCCTCGACCGTGCCTTGAGAGCTGCCCTATGCATCTCTCCTAGGTTGCTGGGCTCGAATCTCTCTCCCAAAGCTTTTACCAGTTCATCGTAGTCTCGGCGTTGGTCTGCCCT
The DNA here is from genome assembly GCA_036898135.1 of Oncomelania hupensis. NCBI lineage: Eukaryota > Metazoa > Mollusca > Gastropoda > Littorinimorpha > Pomatiopsidae > Oncomelania > Oncomelania hupensis. Next base: position 18,492,960 of record CM072519.1, on the reverse strand, counting down.
CAGCAGAGACAGTATGCTGACTGCCTCCTCCCTGAGTGATGCTGCCAGCTCCAGTGCCTTCCTCTGTTGGCTCCACTCATTCATGTCGGCCACCATGTCGAACTGGATCTTGAAATCTGTCCATCTCGTTTTCCCGTCAAACATCGGTGGTTTCCGGTTCGGTCTCCAATCGCCAGCCGCTGCCCTTTCTGGTGTCCGTCTCCTCGGCCCTAACGGAGTCACCTCGGTAGGCACCCACGATGACGATGGATATGGGAACGCCATCCTTTGTTCGTCTTGCCTTGTAAAGTGTTGAATGTTGTCGCCCATGTCGTCCAATCTGTTTCGAAGGCTTCTGAAATTCTGGATTTGGGGTCTGTCATCGTTAGCTTGAGCTTGGTGTCGTGAGCTCGACTCGTCGACAGTTAGCCAGCTGTCATCATTCGTTTCATCGGGTTGCTGTTCCCTTTCTCTTTGCCATGCAAGTCGTTCAAGTTCAGCTTTGATGGCTTCCGTTTCTTTGAGGGCTTCTTGGAGTTCATCCATACTGAGCTTTGGACTGTTTTTATTCCTATCCATTTTAAAAACAGCCTTTTCAAGTCCTTTGTATTTTTAGCAATCCCACTTCTGACACCAAATTTTGTAACGTCAGGATGGCGACAGAGAGAGATTTTCCAAAAGCAAAGTCAGAGAGAAATTAAAACAATTATGTAACTATTAATAAAAGAATTGCCAAAATATCTGGAAATTACGTTTTGAGAATTTATTCAAGTTTTTGTGTTTTTCATCCAAGTGAGTTCGTTTTAGAAAATATATCCATTGCCGAAAAAATTACAAAGGGTCAAAGAAAAAGGCTGCTGATTGTTTTGTACTAATTTCGATTCAAATCTTGTTATTTTTCCTGGGTTTTTCGTCAAATCTTTATGTTCCTGATGTAATCTGATGATTACATCATAATTTCGATCAATCTTTAAAGTCCAGCTCAGATGGATGTGTCCTCCTCAGTTTTTCCCTCAGTTTTCGTCCTTAGTTTTCGTTCCCCCCGCGCCGACGATGCTTCGCTGCTTTTATGGCCGTAGTTTCTATGCTCTGTTTCCATAGCGCCGTTTGTCCATTGTCCACATTATCCAAACGACGTCCATTCACAAGGCATCTTCCTTATTTCCGCCAATGGTGTGTAGTCTTCTGTTTCTCTTGCATAGAAACTGCAAGTTTTCCAGCCCTGTTGTTAAGTCACGTGAGATTTCATCATTGTAGTCTTGCGCTGCGGTCCCGAAGAGAAAGAGTTCCATCCATTTAGGTCTCGAAACTTCCATATTAAGCTAAGTTAAAACAAACTATTACAAAAATCCTATAGCAGCCTGAACAACCAAATATGCATAACAATATCAACTATTTCTAACTACCGTTTCCAAACAATTTACAAACAATCTTTTTCTAAACTATATGACGCAATTTTGACGACGACATCATGCGCAGTAATGACGTCAGATTAATCTCCAAAGTCTCTTTTCTCGAATGCAGGCCATTTCTTCGGCACAGTTTTATGCAACATAAATATCATAATTGTCTTTGAGTATGCACGCGCTCGCATAGCGAAGTCTTGTGGTGAAACCATTGTCCGTTTCGCTGCTTCATCATCAGTCATTTTGTAATTGTGGCTCAGTAGACGTAGTCCATTCAAGATGGCTGTCCGTGGTGCTGGTTAGTAGATCTCTCGCCGATGTCCCCCTTCGGCCTCTCTGTGGTCATACGCGGGTCTCGGCTGTAGATCCACAGCCCCTCTCGCCATGACTCAGGTACGTCCGCCCTCCACTGTAGTCCTCTCGCGACTCGGATATCAATCAGCCCGCTTCGCCGGTCATATCGATGCCGCTCGGGTCTGTTTTTATCTTTTGTTGGTTCGTCCGGAATAAACATACCAACGTGTTTTCTTGGTCTGTAGATTTTTCCCGTTTGTCACAATTGTATGGCTACTGAAAATGTCATAAAACTACTGAAATTCAGAATTTTTACTACTGAAAACTTTTTAGGGGGTTGGCAACTCTGGACATGCACAATCTGATTCGGAATGGTTTTGAATGGTCCTGATTCGGCTCTTAGCAGTCCGCTGGACCCTATACAGGGGCGGATCAGTTAGTTTTTTTGGGGGGGTTTCCAAAATTCGTATAAAAAAATAAATAAATAAATAAAATAAATAATATATATATATATATATATATATATATATATATATATATATATATATATATATATATATATATATATATATATATATATATATAGTATTTATTTTATGTTTATTTTTATTTTTATAATTGTATTCTCTCTCTCTCTCTCTTTCTCTCCTTCTTCTTCTTCTTCTTTCTTTTCCTTTTTTTTTTTTTTTTTTTGGGCTGGGGGGGGGGGTTCCGGAAACCCCGGAAACCCCCCCCTCGTCCGCCCCTGCTATAAACATCGATTAACTATCTATTTATCTTTACCTTTCAGGAAAAGTTGTAGGCTGTACTAGTGTAATACAGGGTTTGCACTAGCACTAGTTTTGCATTCCTAAACATGATCCACTGTCATGAAACTGTGTATGCACAGTCGATTCAGTTCAATTCAATATTCTATTTATTTATAGACATTTCACAAATTAAGTGATTTTAGACTTTTACAAAGTAATTTTTAAACATTATTATAAAAATGGTTGAATGTATGCAGTGGACTTTTAAAAAAAATTATTTTTCAATGAATTTAATTTTTACTTGTATACAATTATTGTTAAATATATAGAACTAGACAAAACAGTACTATGTAAATTTTAAGAAAATTATTTTCTATTATTGATATTAATTAAAAAATCCACGGTCAATAGAATACTCATATACACACTAATTTGCAGGAAACTCTATCCTGGAATACATAATATTATGTAACTCAACCGAGAGGTTATATAGGCAGGGATCAGTTTACTACCGCGCCCTGCGCCATTGACGCATAAAAATTAAAAATGACCCATCTACAATTCTTGCCAGGGGCCGAATGGCGCTTCGATTTTTGGTACCAGTGCGCCACCACAATAACAGTGCACTGTATTGGAGGCGACAAACGTGCTTTTGCTAAGGCAAGTTCAGCGATTGGCTATGAGGGCCCGGTTGTTGATCTTTCAGCCAATAAGAAGTGTTGTACGATTCTTCCAAATCAGAATTTGCTATCGTGTGCGCGTATGTTGTGTCCGTGTAAGGAGGATTTTGTGGTTTTCTTTGTGCCGCTTTGAAAATGCCAACCCCCCCCCCCCCCCCGCGCCCCCCCCCCCCCCCCCCCCCCCCGAAAAAAAAAACAAAAAAAAAACAACTAAACTTGAGGTAGGACAGTCTAGACTGTCGTTTGCTGCTGTTAAACCACAGTCTACCGCCGCTAATCCTACGCAAGATGATTGTGTGAGCTCCGAGTCAAGTCAAAATACTGATCCCTGTTCTGGTTAGTGTTTTGTTGGTAAACATGCTTCACAACACATGCACACTCACAATAATCTATTTTGTTTTAATTTCTGTAATAATATCTCCAGGTTATCTTTTACATGTACGTAAATTACTGCTGAAATCATGGCCCATTTAAATTTGATCTGAGGGGCCCAATGGCCCATAGCTTTTTTGTGTCAGGCTGAACCCTGTATAGGTGACATATATTATTATTATTATTATTATTATTATTATTATTATTATTATTATTGTTATTATTATTAATATTATCATCATCATTATTATTATTATTATTATTATTATTATTATTAAGTGTGATGTTAAACACAGAGATTCAATGCAATAAACCAGGATGTTTACTGAATTAGTATTACAAATTCTGATTTCATGATTACATATATTAGATTTCCTTTGTACACTTTGTCTGTGGTTGACACCTTGCTTTGTATTCATATCAATGAGAGGGTAAAGTTCAAGCTGATGATGACCAAATGGTGATGTTTCAGTGTGTTGAACGCTGTATTGTGGCTCCTCTGCTGAGCGAGATGGAACAGGTTGCAAGCAGCAGCCCAAACACCCGCACCGTGCCTGTGGCCATGTTTGTTCTGTGCTTGGCTTCCAATTGCAAGTTAGCTTTGGTGGAGAAGGACAGAGTGATTGTGTTCAGATCTCTTTTGATCAAGCCTGACCATGACGCCAGAACCTGTCCTGATTTGAGAGATCTGCACAACCAATTTCCAGAAATGATGAAAGAAAAACAGTTGAGTTTGTACATTTGTTTGTTTGCAGCTTTTATACCCACAGTGTTGGGTAATAGGGAATAATGTAAGCCTTCCTGCACCATATAGTTACAGTGTGATAGATGGTCATGCTAATTGTCCGGCGTTGTTTTTGTCAGGAATGGCCCCGACAATCAACGAGCTCGATCTATTCAATTAGTAAGTCTTCCAGTTTGATAGATTTGATGAAGAGTGAATGAACAGACGAGAAAAGCTACGAATTCAACAGATAACAAAAAATTTGACAGAGTTCACACAGATTCAACCTTGCCACCTCTGGAAACATTTTTTACAGCTTCTTTATAGTTATTATTTTTCAATTAATATTTTTAGTCATATTTTGCAAACTTCCGTGAGCATCATTAAAATCATAAGAAGAAGGAACAACACAATAGGGCACAACAAATATGTTTTACTGGTTCACAAGCCCCAAAACAGCACAAAGTGAAAGTAACACAATAGAAAAAAAAAGACTAGAAATAAAGACAGAACAAAATCCCTACATTTCCTATCGTTGCTCGTGTGATGCGTGTAACAATTTAGGTTTTTTCCTATTCATCTTATAAAACTTAAAAGCAGCTTGCAGGAAGGTTCCTAATATGTTTGATAAGGACCCTACGACGTGCAGTGGCGTAACCAAACAACACGTATAGAACTATTCCGATATTACCGTGGCGTGACCAAACATGTAATATCTGATGACGCGCAACCCTAGTAGTTATAACAGGACAGGACACAGCATATTTATCAGCGTGTCACCTACAGAAAACTAAACTTTACCTTGATAGGTAATGCAACAGGTAACATGTCTCAAAAATCATGAGAAGAATAAGAATCTCTCCTAAATCCTTTCTCTGTTTTATAAGTTTTCTTCCAGCCCAAAACAGTGACAACCGCGATTGGAAACCATTACAAAATCTATCATCGCCAGGGAAACTTAGCAAAACAACTACGATTCCCTGAGAAACGTGGACAAAAAGTTACAAACAAGATTCAGTTACCTGGCTGGTCAATGACAACATTTGCAGTGCCGTGGCAACGTAAACAATGCCGTGACAACACAGACAAAAAGCCTTCTCACGATGACGTCAATGCACATAAATAATATTTCCTAAATTATTATTTCACCATCGTGCATTTAGAACACTTTTAATTACTTTTCCTACTTCCAAAATTTTCAATAAAATAAAATAGTTTACACAAATTCAGATCTCATCTTCATGTAGAAAAAACACAGCTAAAAAAAAAAAAACCCTTTACGTCATTTACCATTTCTACGACATTGTAGCTTGTATATGCAATGTCATAGTAGAAACTCTGTTTCGGTTGCGTGCACATTCTACAACGAAGACTAGGCTTATTTCCGTCGAATTTCCGTCCATCTTCTGTTGTTGGCTGGTTACAATCGAATTATATTTCAAGGTAATTCTTTTGTATACTAACAGACAAGTGAAATAGTTAAAGAAATTAACTAGATAACTTCAATGAACGACATGCAAATTTAATTACTATCGATCTGTTTGATCTTGTATACTAACAGACAAGTGAAATAGTTAAAGAAATGAACTTCGACGAACGACATGCAAATCTAATTACTATCGATCTGTTTGAACTTGTTACGAATCACAAGTTATTTTCTGATCTATAACCTATTCAGCAACGCATATTATAAGTTCCACTCAAATCCCATAATTTAGAATTTGTTTGGAATAAGATTTAACACATGCAATAATAACAAATTGATATATATTTGCTTCATGCTTCACGCGTCCATATCTTTCTTGCAATATTCAGTTTCTGCATATACTTTACAATAGAAGAATGTCATTAACACATCAGGTTAATCAGTTTTTCGAATATCACTGTCATTACATAGTTTCATCAGGAGATAGATAGCACATCAGTTTATCACACAAGTCTTAAAAAGTTACTTCACAGTAAGCCTGCCTGTAGCTTACAATAACCAACATCATAACAAGTACAACCATGTCACCACACATTGCATGTATAGTAGTATAGGTATTAGCACTATGTCACACCCCAATCAAACAGTCAGGGTCACAGTTACACTTGGGATGGCTTCATAGTTTGATAAAACCATGCAGGATTTTTTTTCAAATCCAGAAATTTCTTATCCTGTCTAATTAAAAAAATAAAACCTATGAAAAAAAAGTGCATTAGTTGGATAACAATTCGATCATCCAAAACGTTCATGTAATGTTGCTTGGGTTGGTCTTTTCTTCTTTTTAGCTATCAAGAACTCGGTGTACAATACCTCTGTCAGCCAACCCATATTTTGTTCTGGTCTGTAATCTAGGTCATCATTCAAGATGAATACGTGAAACAAAATAACATTACGCATTCTAGCTAAATTCAAGTAATCTATAAATAATAAGTCTAGTCTTTGGTAAATCTTCTTCTTCTGAGGCTGTAAATTTGTTCTTGCAGTCAGTGCTTTTCTCACTTTTTGACTTGCATGCTACCAAGTACGTATTCATTCCCCACCCCCAATGTTTTTTAAAACAAAATTGATTCCAGATTTTCGTGTCCAAATATATGCAAGATGAGTCCCAAATAGTCCAAAATGTTATTACATTTTTGACTCACATGCATAGCAATATAAGACGGTGTACTCCCCCAACCCTCCCTTCCCCACACCCCCCACCCCCCTAAAAAAAAAATCTAAATTTTTGCAAATCTGTGTGAGATAAGTTATAAATAGTCCAAAAATGACATATTAAAAAAAAAGTCTGTCTGTCTGTACGTCTGTGTCCACCATCTGTGCAAAACTTGCAAGTGGATTAATATCTCAGAACCTATTTTAACTATCACAACCAAACTTGGTAAGATTGTGTATACCCATAAGGCTTCATAAATGATCAGTGAAGTCATTTCAAGGTCAAGGTCACAGGGTCAACAAATGTTAGTAAAAAAAAAAGTTTTTCACAAAATTTCACTTTTTTTCTAGGTCATTAATATTGAACTTCTGATTCTTTGAAGCATGATAGATCTCAATGAGACTAACATACTATACAAATTTGGACAACCTTGCCCCAAGGTCAAGCTCACTGGAGCTGTCCAAAATCAGGTATTATAAGTACTTTGAAGTGATCTTGGCCCTAAACTATGAGAGATCTCAAGTCCAAACTGTTTGTATTTAGAAATGATAGATTGATCTTTCATATATGTTCCGTTTTTGTGTTGATCTTCTGTAAAGAGCATGTGAGCCATATGGGCTTTTGCCCTTCTAATTTGTGTTTCCCTTGCAATTACCTTGGGATTACTTTGACCTTCACATGACCTCTAAGACTCAAGTATGATCAAATAATCCGATATTGGTGAACAATATGGATCAAATTTAAAACCATTCCACAATGCATTGACAAATTTTGGGGTCTTTTGTAAGGCCTAAAATGACCTTGACCTTCAAGATCAACACAAAAACAGAACATATATGAAAGATCAATCAATGATCTCTACATACAAGTTATGTGAGATACAAAGTTCAATCTAGGTGCGTGTAGAGACAATAGATTACATTACATTACATGATTATTGCTTTAGGTCCAGCGGACTCTTCCGAGCCAAATCAGGACCGGACAACCCCCAATCCGCATAAAAGATATGCCGAAACAACCCTAGTGGTAAAACTGAAAGCTCTCCACCAGCCAGTCACTTTACAATAAAGACATCCCATGCAGGGGACGCTGAGGGAGGCTGTACTCTAATTTATCGACCCCCCCCCCCCCCCACCTCCCCCCGTTTACAAAAACAAAATAGAATACAAACATCATTATAAAATATTAACAAAACACATACATATAAAATGCCTACATTGCTAAATAATAACATCATAGAAAGCCCTAGTAGTGACCACCTGGCAGAAAGCGTCCAATATTCCCAAGCTGATCCAACAGACCTCATACACAAATAAGGAGTCTTGTCCCGGAAGAGTTTTCAAGAAAAAAGGTAGGTGACTGGTCTAGCGAAGAAGAAGATAGTATAGCAGATTGATAGAACAGAGCAGGAATGAGAAAGAGCAAATGAGAAAGACAGCGACAGTGGGAATTTAAAGCACTAAATTTCCAGAAAGTGGGGATACTATTTATACTGAAACCCCCGGCACCCCAATGGGGGTAGACAATAGATTAATCTTTAATGTATGTTCTGTTTTTTTTATGTTGATTTTGAAGGTCAAGGTAATTTGTTAGGCCTTACAAAATGTGTCAATTTACTGGGGAATGGTTCTATATTTGACCCACCTTATCACATCATGTCAGATATTCTTGCAGATCATGAAGGCACAGTCAGCATAGAGGGTAGAGCAATCTCCAACCTCCGTTTTGAGGATGACATTGATGGATTGGCTGGAGAGGAACAAGAACTTGAACAGCTGGTACAGAGGCTTGACACCACCTCAGAGCCTATGGAATGGAAATAAGTGCAGAGAAGACCAAAATGATGACCAACATTACATTACATTACATGATTATTGCTTTAGGTCCAGCGGACTCTTCCGAGCCAAATTAGGAACCGGGCAACCCCTGATCCGCATAAAAGATCTGCTGAAACAACCCTAGTGGTAAAACTGAAAGCTCTCCACCAGCCAGTCACTTTACAATAAAGACATCCCACGCAGAGGACGCTGAGGATGACTAACAACACCAATGGCATCAACATGGACATCAAAGTCCAAGGCCAATCCCTCAACACAGTGCATAGCTTCAAATATTTAGGAGCCATTTTATCAGACAATAGATCCTGACAGGAAGTCCTCTCCAGGATCGCACAAACAACTGCTGCTCTGACAAGGTTGAAGCCCATTTGGAAAGACTGGACCATCACTCAACATTCCAAGGTAATGCTGCTGCGCTCCCTTGTCATCTCCATATTCCTATACGCTTGTGAAACATGCACCTTCACAGCAGATCTACAACGAAGAATACAAAGCATGGAGATGAGATGCTACAGAAGACTTCTGGGCATTTCCTATATCCAGCACATCACCAACAACGAAATCTGACAGACCATCACACAAGCCATTGGACAACATAATGACATGCTCACAGTGGTGAAGAAACGGAAACTCCGATGTTATGGCCACGTCACCAGAGCGTCAGGCCTTGCAAAGACCATCCGCAAGGCACGGTGCATGGAGGTAGAAGAGGGAGACCGAAAAAGAGGTGGGAGGACAACATTCAAGAATGGACTGGCTTGACACTGAACGAAGCCATGAGGGTTGCTGAGGACAGAGAAAGATGGAGTACACTTGTTAAACGATTATCTGTGGTGCCCCAATGACCTTCGAGTTATAGGATAGGATAGGATAGGATAGGATAGGATGCACCAAAATTGGGTTATTTGATCATACATGAGCCTTAAGTGGTCATGTGAAGGTCGCAGTCATTCCAAGGTCATTGCAAGGTCCCTGTTGTTTTTGACATAATAGTACTGCTATAATTATTTTTTTACTATAAATATTTACTGTACAGTTTGTTTATATGAAACTGGGGGTTAAGCTCTTTGCAAGATCAAAGCCAATATAACTTGTTGTTTTAGTGCAGACGTTTTTCATTTCAGTTTTATTAAACTTAGTCTACATTATTAAACTTAGTCTACATAAAAACAATTATTCAATTTGGATTATTGTAAATAAGATCCCTAAAGGGCATCTGTCATACGGGATTTTCCCTTGTAGTTCTGTGATTTATTTGATCATACACGAGTGTCCATTTGGAGCCAGAAGTCAAGATCATAAGATCAAAGTCGGTATTACTTAGCATTTTAATGCTACCATTTTGTTTCAGTTTTTCTGGGCACTCATTTTCATGTATTGTTCCACAAGGAGCGTGTGAGTCATATGGGCTTTGCCCGTTTAGTTATAAATGATGTGCAATCACAGAATTGCTTGTTTTCTTAGGAATGTGGCAGGGAAGATCATGGCCTTGATGATGGCTGGAAAACAGGATCACGACCCATCATGGATATGTGCTGTTCCACTGATGCATCTTTTGTATGGAGATGCAAACCCTTACAAGGATGCAGACATCTCAGAATATCACAGGACTGAATTTTGGTGGGGGGTAGCCAGAATTCTGGAAAAAGTGAAGTCTTCCAAGGATGTCCCTTGGAAAGTGTAAGTATCATTAATATTCATTCGCATTATTTAATTCAGCATTGTGTGTTGTTGATGATGATAATGCTGTAGTATACAGCTCAGTAACCCACATCCATAATCATGCTCATGTGTAGAAATTAGGTCTCATTGGCCTCATTTGAAGTATGTCGAGGGTGGATGGGTTAACCAGGGTGATTGTTATGCATTCTCTTGATTTTCTGCATGGATCAATAATCCCTCATCCTATGGCTCGATCTTGCTCAACGTTTTTAAATGAGAGGCATGTACCCTATTCACTAAGTTATTGCACTGCCTTCATACAACAAAATGAAAATGCTCGCATACAAGAAAAGTGGCATATTGCATCTATGTGACATAGCCTTCATGTCGGAACTTGGCTCACCTTAATCGCTGATTTAATGCAGCCAGTTTAGTTAGAGAAGAAGGAATAAGTTGTTGGGTAGAAAACTTTAATTTTCATGATTTAAGATTGTCAGTATAATGATCAAGTTCTAACTGTTGCTGTAGGTCTGTGACAGAGATGTACAAAACTCTGAGTTCAACCTTTGATGCTGTCCCATTGATGGCAAGGACCTTTGTGGCCACCTTAAACGTTCAGCATTTCATGGAGCTTCTGGAACCTGGAGTGTTTTCCATGGAAATACTCTTGGCTGCTCTCTTTTATCACATTCACAGCAGTCGACATGCTTGTCTGAAAACTTATTTACAGGTAAAGCTTAACTTGATAATTGTCATTTTAATCATTTCACAATTCCACCTCTGCCAACTTGAAAATTTCTGCCTATCTCTCTCTCTCTTCTTTGCAGCGGTCGTCGTAATCATTGCTTCTTTCAAATCCACCATTACAACTCATCTCAATGCCCAGTTAAGATGATTCATTTTGTATGTGTATAATTAATTTCCTTGTGCTAGTTACATTATTAATTCTCTATTAGGTTTCTTGTTGTAAATTTTTGTGTAAGTATGTGAGAGAATTGCATTTGGAACAGACTAAAATTGAAAAACGCATTAGATATATGTCCTCATTATGATTTAATATATTGTATGATGATGATTATTATTATGATTTAGAGCAGATTTATTGAGGTGATTAGAAATTGCAGTGATAATGTCATGTGTTTTTGCAGAAGATCACATCTATTTTGAGGGATACTTCAGTAATTCTTTCAGACAGGTAACAGTTGTGCTTTTTTTGTCTTAACATTATTAACTAAATGAACCCTAGCTCATTCATTTATTTATCTAATCTAAATCTTCATTCTGTTATATTGCTGTGGATTGTTTATGTATGTGAGAAAGGTACTGTAATGTTATTACATGTGTCTTCACTTGTCCTAGGTGATTTTACAATGTTGCATGTTTTCTGTAAACCTGAAAGATTTTGCGATAAATCACAATGGTGGGTGTGATATTCCCCTGTGCCTTCATACAGGAATGTATAGTAAAATGTCCTAGAATTGCTTAGATTTAGATTAGATTAGATAATCAATGTTTATAAGGTCCAGTGGACTCCTAGCATTGCCCTTGAATAGAAAGAACACATGAGAATGAGATTTAGCAAGAGAAATGCAAAGGGACACAAATAGTTGATCTTCTAAAGGTGAAATTATACTGCCACGCGCGACTGAAGTGCGGACCGAAAAAAGTCGTGTCCTCTTCTTTATTTCCTATCGGTGATTATACTGACACGACTAGACGTAAGGAGTCGTGCGTACGAAAAAAGACGTGCGTGCATTCAGCACTTCTTTTTAGCGTGCGGAAGGGCCCGCTCTCCTATCGAAGTGTTTCGTTACCATCCGGTCTGTTTCCTGCCAAGTTGGAGGACGAAAGATTGATTGTGGCGGTGCGCTGCAAAGAATTGATATATAACAAAGCGGACAAAAATCACAGCAATTGGGAACTTATTCAAAAAGCATGGGAAAACATTGCTAGGGAAATGGGTAATGAAGGTAAAGGTGATTCTGATGAATACATTTGGATATTGAATTTTGTTTCAACCAGCCCGTTTGCTTATGTTTGGTGTCTGCTATCGAATGAATAATGAATATGGATATACAGGTGGCTTTGAATAGTTTAAATACCTCTACCCTGTCTCTCTGTCTCTGTCTCTGTCTCTGTCTGTCCGTCTCTCTCTCTGTCTCTCTCTCTGTCTCTCTCTCTCTCTCTCTCTCTCTCTCTCTCTCTCTCTCTCGTGTAGGCATGAATGAGCAAACATGTGCATAGGAGGGTGTGTGTGTATGTGTGTGTGTGTGTTTGAAAGTGCATCCCAGATACATTGATACATTGATTTTGATTTAGTCATTGTTTTATTGTTGCACTGCCACAGAATAGCTTCAAATATTTAGGAGCCATTGTATCAGACAATGGGTCCCGACAGGAAGTCCTCTCCACCAGCCAGTCACTTTACAATAAAGACATCCCACGCAGAGGACGCTGAGGATGACTAACAACACCAATGGCATCAACATGGACATCAAAGTCCAAGGCCAATCCCTCAACACAGTGCATAGCTTCAAATATTTAGGAGCCATTTTATCAGACAATAGGTCCTGACAGGAAGTCCTCTCCAGGATCGCACAAACAACTGCTGCTCTGACAAGGTTGAAGCCCATTTGGAAAGACTGGACCATCACTCAACATTCCAAGGTAATGCTGCTGCGCTCCCTTGTCATCTCCATACTCCTATACGCTTGTGAAACATGCACCTTCACAGCAGATCTACAACGAAGAATACAAAGCATGGAGATGAGATGCTACAGAAGACTTCTGGGCATTTCCTATATCCAGCACATCACCAACAACGAAATCTGACAGACCATCACACAAGTCATTGGATGACACGATGACCTGCTAACAGTTGTGAAGAAACGGAAACTCCGATGGTATGGCCACGTCACCAGATCATCAGGCCTTGCAAAGACTATTCTGCAAGGCACAGTGCAAGGAAGTAGAAAAAGAGGGAGACCGAAAAAGAGGTGGAGGGACAACATTCGAGAATGGACTGGTTTGACACTGAGCGAAGCCATCAGGGCTGCTGAGGACAGAGAAAGATGGAGTATGCTGGTTAAACGATCATCTGTGGTGCCCCTACGACCTTCGGGTTACGGGACAGGATAGGATAGGATAGGCCACAGAACAATTTTTCGTTTTTGTTTACACAGTCGGACGAAGTCGCGCGGACCTATATGATCACCACTTCCGACCTAGCTGCCCATCCGTTTCGGTCCGCACTTCAGTTGCGCGTGGCAGTATAATTTCAGCCTAAGAGAGTTTAAATAGTGGCTGGGTTCCCTGCTTGTATTTCTATGCTAGACCTGAAAGTGCTGAACAAGAAGAGATGATACATAACTGCTCTTTACTGCTGAGAGTTTAAGAAGATGTAAAAGAAGCATCTGATCACCTAGTCAAAATGATCTCTCTCAATCTGCATTGCCTCCAATGCAATGTGAGTTGACACATTTTCTCCTTTTGCCATTGTGTGGGTCATCCTCTTTTTCTCCAGCAAGATTACTTTGCTAAAAGACCTCATGTCAAAACAAAATAATCATAATAATTACTGTACTGAATAGAGTTTACTATACTAATCCCTCTTTGTCCTCTGGATTCCTATAATAAGCCTCCCAGCTAACCACAACTGCGGGGCCCGATGGGGCCCGCATCGGGCAGCCCGATCGGGCTACCGATCGGGGCCCGAACGGGCAAATGGAAATTGGAACCAATTAGGGCAAAGATCGGGCGATCGTCTGGCTACCTGAAACTTACCCGATCGTAACCAAACGTTCGCCGAACAGTAGCCCGATTTCCGGTAAAGATGGGGCGATCGTCGGGATACCCAAAACTTACCCGACCGTAACCCCACCTTTGCCGAACGGTAACCAGATTCCGGCAAATATCGGGCACACGTCAGGATACCAAAAGCTCACCCTATTGTAATCCATCTTAAACCAGAACACCCCCCCCCCTCCCGATAATGCCCATCCCTAGCCAGTGCTGATTTACCCTAAAATTATATCCCACATAGGCCTATTGTTTATGATATGCGATTGCATGAAGAAAGAATTGAGGTGTCTGGTGTTAATAGGGACTGTCGGCACAGGCGTTTTTGTTTTCGGAAGTCCTTGGTGTGTCCCCACTGAAGTATTTACACACCAATTCGATAACGATATATATTATCGTGATCTTCATCGCTATCGAAATCTTGTGTAAATACATAAACGAAAGGCAAAGCCCAAAAAAACAACCACAGCGGAATAGGTTTTTGCAGGCAAACACAATATCCGAGCACATGCAACTGTAGAAGAAAACTGTAGAAAATTGGCGCCTAAGGACAACCGGAAAAGACCAGCAGTAATGGGCACGGAAATTTACCCTTGGCTTATAATATGTATAAATAAATACAATAGTTAAAAGAAACACTTTAACAATATTTTACATATTGTATGATAAAAATTAAGAATTATAAGCACAATTAAATAATGATATCTTGCTGAATTGATTTTGTATAAATATTTTTCACATACGTACGCCGCAGCAAATGTGAAGCAGACGAAACATTCCACAGACAGTTTAGCCAATGAGAAGCGAGAGTAGGCCTATGTTAGCGTGTGCGCAGAGTGGCTTTGTGATGGGGCAGAGTTGGGCGGCACACGGGAGGGCGAATCGTTACGCATCCACATTTCTGGACTTCGCTACGCATCGGGGTTTTGTAGGGCTATGTGGGTCCCTACTATACCCAGACAAAAGTCGGGATGCCCTACGCGGCGCAAGTGGGGCCCAGATCGGGCTGGTTTGCTGGGCTCCCTATTCTATTTCTTCTCTTCCTCGATGTTCTTATAATAAAAGCTAATTATGTTACTTCATTTGCCACAACATTTGTGTGATTTTATGTCCTTGCAGTCAGGAACTTGTCAGTGATGTGGCCAGGTGTCGAATGATTGCAGTGATTGGCATTGACTTGCTAGAAGAGGTCACTAACACTAAATCTCAAAACAGAAGCTGTGTGTGCGTGGTATCCTCTGTGGTGATTCTCCAGCTGACCATACTTGCTCAGTTGATACACAATGACCATGAGCATGCAGGCAAATTAGGCACTGGATCACCAACTAAGCAGATCATCGAAAACTTCATGCTCTCCATCAGAAGCTGGACCACAAGTGGGCATTGGTTACAGTGTGGCCTTGAGTGGAAAAACTTCTGTCAGGTTTGTCAGTAGATAAATATATGATACTGTCAGTATATAATTATTATATAATACTGTCATCATCATTGTTATTTATCAATGGTTGATTCAGCCCCCTGGTCCTGATTTGGCTCGGAAGAGTCCGCTGGACCTAAAGCAATAATCTTGTATTGTATTGATTCAGCCCCGATGCTTGAATGAATATGTGTAACTTGAATTTGTTTATCCAGGCAGCCTGTTCACTCAACAAGGCAGGAGTTGTCGTATAAAGTTTTCCAACTGTATTCAGCAAACATCAACAACTGCAACAACAACAAGAATCGCTTTCAGAAAATCACTTCAAAGATCATCAGAAAAATCATCATAAATCACTCCTGCAATCGAGAAAAGTTAGAACATTCCAACATGACGCAATAACACCCAATCAAAATAAAACTTGTCACTGGAACTATGCACTGTCTTATGTCATTATGTTAGGAGAATCACATAGCTATTACCAGATCTATCTGGAAGCTTCGGTCAATAATAAACAAGTAATTCCAGAAAATTCTCAACAATATCGACTGATGAAAATTATGAACATTATACAAAGCTTCTTTTAGCAACAACGGAAAATCAAATCAAAGGTAAATACACTCTGTTATTGCATGCTTTGCAAAACAAAATGATCGGATCTATCATGCGCATCTCAATCGTAACGCATCGTCATTGTAGCTGTTGCTCTTCTTCTTATGGGGATGCTGTTGGCTCAGTGGGGAAAGCAAGGTCAAAACAATGGAAGCATTGAATGTTAAGAGATAACATTGCGGACAGTGGTTCAACATAATCATCGTTAATGACCTGGAGTGCCCAAATAATAACATCACCCTGATGCACAGGCAGGCACTGCCTACTCCTTTGGATGAGAGTACAAACCGAGCCATTGGACAACATGATGACATGCTCACAGTGGTGAAGAAACAGAAACTCTGATATAATGGCCACATCACTAGAGCATCAGGCCTTGCAATGACCATCCTGCAAGGCATATGGTGCAATGAAGCAGAAGAAGAAAACAGAAAAAGAGGTGAGAAGACAACATTAAAGAATGGACTGGCTTGTCACTGAGCGAAGCCGTGAGGGTTGCTGAGGACAGAGAAAGATGTAGTATGCTGGTTAAACGATCATCTGAGTTACATAAGAAAGGATAGGACAAACCTAGGTCTAGTCTGTGCACTCACGCATTCCATTGCACAGACCTTAAAGACCCTGACACTCGTGTCTTAGGTGGTAAGTACCAGATACATAAACACATCCAGCAAGCAATTGGTCCTTTCTCCTCCATCTCCGGTCGCCCAGGATTGTGCTCAGTTGTCTGGGCTCTCAGATGATGCATCAAAGGCAGCAAGTGGGCGGCTTGAGAGATCCTATATCAGCCAGTGTTTTGAGCAGTTCTTGAGCTGGGAAAGCACTATATAAGAATGATAAAATAGATTATTCTCTGATAAAGAACTGACAGCAATCATCAGGTGAAAGAAGTAAACAAAGACTGATTATGTGCATAGTACTAGTAAGAATATCTGTAGAATGTAAGACTTATGACCTCTGGTCTGTTGTTTAATAGTTTAGTTCAGTTATTATTTTCATGTTTTATTTTATATAAGGTAAATTGCCATTTATTTGCAGAATATGGAAGACTGCTTGAAAGCCTCAGAGCGCCTGCCTGATAAAAAAATGCAGGAGGATGTGAAGACATCCTTGTTTTACTATGTCAAGACATGCATTGAACAGGTACACCACATGTTTGATTGATCAATATCTGTTTGTTGTCTCGGTCTACATTAGAGTGTGTATAAACATGTGAGCATTTATGCTGGCTACACATTGTCATGTTTTGAGTCTGAATAAGGAAAAAAAACGAGTACACAATAGAATCCACTAACCAGTATAGTTGACCTTAGTGAACTTGCTTGTGGGCTGCCATAGTCAATGAAAGTCAACATCATAGGGCCATATCATATGGTGTGAAAGCAAGTACTATTTCTTGTGAAGTTTTGCCCATTTGACATGACTCAAAAGTCGACAATGGCAGTCCACAAGCATGTGACTCTATATGGCAGTGAAAGTGTTAATCTAATGTGAATGTATTTCAGATGACGGTTTGGGACCAACTGACAGCATCGTTAGAACTTGTTGACCGCCAAAGTCCATTCTGTGACATTGTTGGGCACAAGATCTATGAGTACCTGTCAACTACCATGGTTTTGAGGGTATGTATGAGTATCATCAACTTTTTCTATTGAAATAATTGTGAAAATTTCCCTCTCATTTATAAAAAATTAATACAAACACTTCACCTCGAGATATCTTCTTGTTAATACACATTAACTCATCAAAATAGATTGCCATTACGGCTAAGTTACGACAATAATCGGAATGAGCACAGTCAAGCCAAGTTCACAGACCAGTCCAAGTTTTTCAAGTATTGCACTGTTATCTTCCTTGAGATATTTCTCTCACACTACCGGCAAATCAAAAGAATGGTTGATCGATAGATCTGCTTGTCAAATAAATGTAAGAAGACTGCGATTGTCTTCAAATGTAGGTGAAGTTTTTATGGATAGTGATAGTGATAATGATTTTGTTGCTGATCATTACAGTGATTCTGAAGAAATGGTTGCTGAAACCAACAGATACGCAAAACTAATGAGCTGAGATGATGTAATGAAAAGTATAATTCTGTTAAAATAAGCTTATTTAGCATAAGAAGAAATATATTCAAGTCATAAAATTGGCATTTAGTAGTTTAGTTTATTGTAAATAGCCCATAATTTAGACAACCTGATTTGTTACCAAACTGCTTCACTTTTCAAAATAACCACCATGAGGCTGCCATAGCAACACCCACACAAAAAAACACAAAGTAACTGGTATTACCAATATGCCTACTCTATATATAAGCATTAGACCTTCAAACAGAAAATGTGTACACATTATTCTAATGATGCCCTTTAGTAGCTCTTTGAGCATGGGAACTCCAGGCTGCTTATGTTCAGACAGAGGGATGATCAGTACTCAAAGGGTTAAGGTTAATATTTAATTCAATATTTTTTCTAGATCTTCACTCATGAAGACAAGCCATAGTCACATGCATAGCAATGTGAATCAGTGTGCTCACCCCCTCCCTCTACCACTCCTCCCCCAACACCATCCCCCTTTGTGCGAGATAAGTCCTAAATAGTCCAAAAATGACATATTAAAAAAAATTGTCTGGCCCTCCGTCTGCCATCCACCGTCCATCTGTGCAAAACTTGCAAGTGGATTAAGATCTCAGAAACTATTTCAACTATCACAACCAAACACAAGGTCACAGGGTCAACAAATGTTGGCCAAATTCAAAATGTTTCACAAAATTTCACATTTTTTCTAAGTTATTAATATTAAACTTATGATTCTTTGATGCAGGATAGATATCAACGAGACACACATACAAAGCACATTTGGTTAAACTCACTCCAAGATTAAGGCCACTGGAGCTGTTCAAAGTCAGTATAGGTACTTTGAAGTGACCTTGACCTGAAACTGTGAGAGATATAAAGTCCAAACTTGTTTTAGAGATGATAGATTGATCTTTCATATATGTTCTGTTTTTGCGTTGATTTTGAAGGTCAAGATAATTTTAGACCTTGCAAAACATTTTAAAAATAGGTCATCATATAGTGGAATGGCTGTATATTTAACCCATAGTATGCAACAACATTGGTTTATTTTGATATATGAGCGTAAAAGGTCACGTTAAGTGCATTGTCATTCCAAAGTCAAGGTCAACCCGTGGTCAGTTATTTTAGCATAATACAATATTTGCTGTAGTTTATTTAATACTTAAGTGTATTTGGAGCTGAAGGTCAAGGTCATCTCAAGCTCAAGAGCATAGAAAGATCAAAGTTGGCATAACTTTGCATTTTAATGCCACCGTTTCATTTTGATTTTTTCTTGGCAATCATTTTCATGTTAAATATTGCAAGTTCCATAAGGAGCATGTGAGTCATATGGGCTTTGCCCTTATAGTTTAAAAAACGGTTCAAAAGACGACGTTTTGGTGTTTAATAGTATAATAAAAGTCAAATGACGTTAGATATATTTACAGGATGATATTGAGTCAGATCAACTTTGATGGGTCAGAAGGTTTCCCAAGAATATGATAAACATGACGAAGTCAGGACGAAGTCCGACAGACCATCACACAAGCCGTTGGACAACACGATGACCTGCTCACAGTGATGAAAAACGGAAACTCCGATGGTATGGCCACGTCACCAGATCATCAGGTCTTGCAAAGACCATCCTGCAAGGCACAGTGCAAGGAGGTAGAAGAAGAGGGAGACCGAAAAAGAGGTGGGAGGACAACATTCGAGAGTGGACTGGTTTGACACTGAGCGAAACAATCAGGGTTGCTGAGGACAGGAAAAGATGGAGTACGCTGGTTAAACGATCATCTGTGGTGCCCCTACTACCTCCGAGTTATGGGATAGGATAGGATAGGATAGGATAGGAAATATTAGTTTCAGGACAGAATATAAGTACTATTTGTAAGAACACCCCATGGCATTTTTTCAATATATATGGACTAAACAGCTTAAATTACATTATAGTTTCAATTTGCAGATCAAATATGCAGTACATATTGATATGTTGTGAAAATGTATATTTTCAGAAAAACAGTTGGTGGTATTCAAATGCTCCTGTGGATGCTCTGAAAAACAAATTGTCTGAGCTGTTTAAAAGAAACTGGAATGAGATGTTACCACAGCCACAAGGACTTTATAGGATTGTGTTCACGTGGAATCCATTTCTCATTTACATCACCACTCTTCAACGTAAGATTTTGTTTGGTTGGTTGAGGTGCAATTCTGTGGGTTGTGCATGAGAAAATGGCTTGCATCTGTTAGTTGGTTGGTTGGTCAGTCAGTTTGAAGCACCTCGAAACAATAATATTTTTGACTCACAGGCATAACACATATGAGTTTATGTACTGACCCTCCCCCCCCCCCATTTTCCCCATCCACCTGCTTCCTCCCTCCTCCCCCCCCCCACCCCTCCACACCAAACAACAACAAAAATTTAATCTATTTGCTAATCTGCACAAGATGAGTTCTAGACAGTCCCAAAATTATATCCAAAATAAATGTCGGCCCGTCTTTCTGCACAAAATCGTTAACGTGGCTAATTACTCAGAACGTATTTTATCGATCACAATCAAACTTGGAAAGCTAGAAAATTGTCAGTTATTAAATGACCTCACTTCAAGGTTAAGGTCACAGGTTAAACAATTTTTAGTCAAACAATGACAAATTTCACAAAACTTCAAAATTTTCTTATGTTATTGATAATAGATTTATACTTCTTTGATGCATGATAGATATCAATGAGACACACCAATCCTCATTGGCCAACCTTATTCCAAGGTCAAAGTCACTGGATCTGTCCAAAGTTGGTTCACATGGATACTTTGAAGTGGCTCCGACGCTAAACTATGAGAGATACAAAATCCAAACTTGTTGTATTTAGATATTAGAGATAATGTAAAGACCATAGATTGATCTTTCATATGTGTTGTGTTTTTGTGTTGATCTTGAAGGTCAAGGTTGGTCCTGATTTGGCTCGGAAGAGTCCGCTGGACCTAAAGCAATAACCATGTAATGTAATGATGGCCAAGGTCATTTTAGGCCATGAAAATCTGTTAGAAATGTCATTGTTCAGTATAAAAAAATGTCATTGTTCAGTAAAATGGTTCTATATTCGACCCATATTGTGTACCAACACTAGATTATTTGATCATACATGAGCCTCAGAGGAAATGTGAAGAACAAGGTCATCCCAAGATCAAGAACATTGCAAGATCAATGTTGTTTTTGACATAATACAACTTCTGCTGTAGATTATTTGATTATGCATGCGTGTTCATGTGGAGTCGGAGGTCAACATCATATCAAAATCCAAGTCAGTATTACTTTGTGTTTTAGTGCAGCTGTTTCGTTTTAGTTCTTTAAAATTTAATCCCTACTGGGCACTTATTCTCATGTAGAATATTGTGAATAAGTTCAAAAAGGGGCATGTGCGTCATATGGACTTTAGCACTTCTACTTCGATTGCCAGCTATCAATCTTATACTTGTAGCTTCATAAGAATATTTTATCTAATTCTGGTGCTTCTATATGACAATTATATTGCATTGTTATGAAGTCAGCTTTTTGACTAACATGCATAGCAATGTGAGTCTATGTACTCACCCCAACACCACTCCCATTCCTCTCACCCCCCCCCCCTCCCACACACACACACTTTTTTTCCCAGATTTTTGCAAATCTGCAAGAATAGTCCAAAAATAATATTTTTTAAAACAAATGTTTGTCCGTCCGTCCATCTGTCCGCCATCTGGATGTGCAAAACTTGCAAGTGGATTAATATCTCAGAACCTATTTCAACTATCACAGCCAAACTTGGTAAGATGGTGTGTATCTATGAGATCTCATACATTATTATGTATCATTGAAATCTATCATGCACCAAAGAATCATAAGTTCAATCTTAATAATTTAGGAAATTTTATGGGGTCTCACGGATATCATCTTACCAAGTTTGGTTGTAATAGTTGAAACAGTTTCTGATATTATAATCCACTTGCAAGTTTTGCACAGACACACTGCAGATAGATGGATAAACAGACTGTTTTGTTTTTAATGTCATTTTTTGGACTATTTAGGAATCATTTCACACAGATTTTCACAAATCAATTATTTTTTGGGGGGTGGGTGGGAGGGAGAGGGATGAAAAGAGGGGTGTGAGTACATAGACTCCCATTTCTATGCATATGAATCAAAAATTGGCTCAGCCAGGTTAAGATACAGTGCAACATGTATTTTAAAATGGTGAAGCACAATGACTTTGACCTTGGAGAAAGTGCAAATACTAAAGACCTAACATGCTTAGCAGTTGGTAAAGTACCTGCAGATTAAAAATGATGAATCATTGGTTCAGTTATTCTTGAGATAAGACCAAAAGTGTGTTTTGAACACACTTAAAAACAGACATTCTGACCGACTAATCAACCAACTGACTGACAACCGGACTGCTACTGAACTGAAAGATGGCCAATGATTTTAAGTACCTGTATACCATCACTCATCAAAATCGGTTCAGCCATTTTGGAGATATTGAGCAAAATGTGTTTAGCAACAAAATGACTTCAGTGAATTTGACTTTGCAGTAGAGCAAATATGATTATCACAGGAGGCAGGCCACTAACCTAGGGTTCCTATGAAGTTTGGTCAAAATCCATTCAGTAACTTGAGATATGGTTTCCAACTGATAGACAGACCAACATTTGGCTCATTCTGATTCCCCCCCCCCCCCCTCTTTTTCCCCCTCCCCCTCTCCCAGTATCTTAGCTGACAATTTTGTGATTGCTTTTAAGTTTTGGAATCTGGACTATGTACTTAATAGAGTAATACATTGTACAGTTCACTTACTGAAATTATTTCAGAATGGAGTACAGGTACTCTGTTGATGCCTCAGAAAGATTTTAAGTGCTGACTGACTCCATAACTTTACTTTTCCTGTGACTTGCTTTACCATTGTGCCCAAAGTAGAAATTCACATTCTTTTTTCAAACTGATTGTTTTCAGAGCAAAAAAACTTTAAGGACTACTTGACAAGTGAAGTTATAGAAATGATTGAAAAGACTAACCACTTCCTGGTAAAACTGGGGACCAAGCTGTCAAATGGCAAAATCAGCATGGCTGAATTGCAGTGGCTTCTTGACCATCGACAAGAGTTTGAATCTGTGATCTGTGAGGTGCTGGGCAATGATGGGAAAACAGCTTGTTGCTTTTTGAATTTGAGAGAAAAAGAACTGTCTGCATTCAGAAAAACTGTGCAGGATGTAACCTGTGCTTTCAGATGTCTTCAAGAGATAATTCAGACAGGTTTGTATGTTTTGGTGATCGACTGTAATACTTGCCTATGGTGTTAAGATGTGAGGTGGTGAACTAGATAGAAAATGCATTCTGATGTATGGACTTCTGATTATCCCAAACAAAGTGCATTGTTCACACATTTGGTTTGTGTGGTCTCCAGTATTTAACTTAGTATTTTGTGGTATTTTACTTTCAGTGGGAACAATGTTTGCTAATACACCTGTTCATTGGTCTTGTGTGTAATATGGTGGCAAGGGAAAATGTTATGCTTGAATTATACGAGGGTGAGTCAAAAAGTGATGCCATTTTCTTTAGGACAGGTATAATTATCAACACAGGAACATGTATCATACATCAAAATGAAGCTGGTCCTCTGTGGATCACATCCCTACTTCTCAAAATAGTCACCATTTCTCTCAATAGCAATGTTCCACCTTGGAATGAGAGCATGTATCCCTGCCTCATAAAATTTTGTTGACTGTTCTAGTCATGTCACCAGATCATCAGATCTGCAAGGCAGAGTGCAAGGAGGTAGAAGAAGAGGGAGACTGAAAAAGAGGTGGGAGAACAACATTCGAGAATGGACTGGTTTGACACTGAGCGAAACAATCAGGGTTGCTGAGGACAAGGAAAGATGGAGTATGCTGGTTAAACGATCATCTGTGGTGCCCCTACGACCTCCGAGTTACGGGATAGGATAGGATAGGTTCTAGTCAGCTCTCTCGGTACCCAACGGGCACACACTTTTGAAAAGCCAAGTGATTCGACAATGTTGTAAGCACTTCCATTGTTCACTGAAGGTTTTCTGCCAACTCATCAGGAGTTATCCACCTGTCACTGAAGTTTTTCTGCCAACTCATCAGGAGTTATGCGCCTGTCTTCTCTGATCAGAGCATCTGGCAAACACATTCTGTAATCATCTGTGAATGTTCACAGGGGTTTCCCACTCAGCAACAAGGAATTCAATCACTGCTCTTTGTTTTTGATGCAATTTTAAGGGGACAACCATTTTGAATTTTCCTTGCGAGTCTAAAAACCTACAAAATATTTATAACTACAATTTTTTATATAGATATTTTAATTTAAAAATGGCATTATTTTTTGACTGGTAATTATTTTGATTTCAGGCATGGCTTGTATAAAATTGGGAGACATAACCTTATTCTTGATTTGTTATGAGGGCTGTTAATTTCCACCACCACTTGACCATTCAAGCTTGTTAATCATACCTCGGTATACTGCAGAATAAACAAGCATGATATACAGACATGCCTACCGTCCAATTGTAGCCGTATTTGTTCTGTGAAATTTTTCATTTCGACCGAGTGTACAGAGAATCCAATTTTTCCATTGCGTTCCGGAAAACTAAAACAGAAATTATGCCCGGTGTGTCGGAAAACATTGCAACCACACCTCAGTCTTCACATCTTTACTCGGCAGATCTTCCGAACTTGTTCTAGTTTCTCATTGGCTGCTGAGAATTATCAAGAACACTTTTGTTTAATGCGCATGTTCACATTAGAAATGCAAATGGTCATCATCATGGCATCTTAAAAGCATGTGCGCCATTCATCTCCAAAGGAAAAATGGGAGCAGCATTTGCATTTTGTTAGGTGTGTGCCACAGACATTGCCATTTTGTCTGGCAGAAAGAATGACATCACACGCCACACCGAGATGGAAAACAAGCGAAACGAAAAGCTGAAAAAATGTGTGGACGGTACTAAAAAGATGGTCCTTTGTGAACAACAAATCCTGTCATCTGTTGATACCAAAGTCTTGATGACTAAATTAAACTAGCCTATCATAGTGGTGAAGAAATGGAAACTCCGATAGTATGGCCAGGTCACCAGAGCATCAGGCCTTGCAAGGACCATCCTGCAAGGCACAGTGCAAGGAGGCAGAAGAAGAGGGAGACCGAAAAAGAGGTGGGAGGACAACATTTGAGAATGGACTGGTTTGACACTGAGCGAAGCCATGAGGATTGCTGAGGACAGAGAAAGATGGAGTACACGGGTTAAAAGATCATCTGTGGTGCCCCAATGACCTTCAAGTTACGCAACAGGATATAATAGGATCGTAGCAATGGACAAGTTCAGCAAAGCAGTGAAAGTCATGTTTCCATACCCTGGTTATGAGCATTTTTGGTGTTATTTATAATCATAATGTGTTCCTGGAAAAAATAGTGTCCCTGATTTTTTTTAGGGATTTTCCCCTAAAACTTAAACTTCATGGTAGGCATGTCAGGATATAGGATGAAAATCACACTTCACTGCCAGTTTAAAGGTGCAAGGTGTGGGGGATGACATGTTACACAAATGTGTAGCAGCTCTAGGTTTTATCAGCTTAAATAGTTAGTCATTGTTTCAAAAGTCTAGTAGACTACAAAGACCCAAATCAATACTTAAACAATAACTGTATTAAAACTCTATAAAGCTATGTAAATCTTATAAAACAAACCAATTTATCTGTAAAAATTAGGTTTTATCAGCTGATTGCATCCGTGATAGCAGATAATTTCATTGCCCAGATGTCGACACACAGTGAGTTTTAACCATTTTAATTTTTACCATATTTTTTGCTCAAACTTCTCATGCATTAATTTTAAATGTGAATGTTTTTAATGATAGCGGATGCTGAAGAATGCTACCAGACCTTTGTCAAGGCAACCAGTGAAGAGAAACAGCAATTAAGAAAGGTCATTGAAACTCCTCCAACCCATGATCAGTGCTCAGCTGACAACTACACGCCCAAAGTCAACATCAGTGAGCTTCCTAGCTGGTTTCAAAGTGTTCAACCAGAAATGACTCGCCGCCTGAGCTCCAAGCTGTTTGTTGACATGCTGGACAAGTCTGCTAAGAATGGAAACATTTTACGTTCTGACAAGTGGTGGGAAGTTGTGGAGGCTGTGTGGAGAGATGCTGACCATGAGTGGAGAACAGCCTGCGATGTCTTGAAGTCTGGAAACATCACCTTGACAGAGGCTGAACTGCTTTTTGCTGTCATACCCAAAAACAACATGTGGTTTGAAAAATGTCAGGCAGAGGTGAAGCTGATGGCAGCAAATGAAAATGAACATTGGGCCATTGATCGCATCGAACAGTTGCAGTGTCTGTCACGACTGAGCACCTTGAAGTTTGCTGCCAATGCTTTGTGTGAGCTCCAGCGAGAGTTTGATTTCCCTGGTGACATGGAGAATTTGCACATATTTCAAACTGTTGTGAGTATTTTACGTCTGAAACAGTTACTTACATGAATTACTGCCACATCTTCACCATCTGTGTATATTTTCTAACTAAGTTTTTAAAATTGTTTTCAGAATTTAACAAACCTGTCCCAAAAATCACGGTTTGCTGTCTTTAACACTTGCAATACTGCTGTCAAGTCTAGCATCACAGCTTTTGCTGATAGATCACATCCATCAAATTATTGTGGGCAAAACCATATATGTCTAGTTATAAGGTCTCAATGAGCCACTGTATTAACCCAAAAATTATGTTTAAGATTTTCCCCTGATATTTAATAGGAAAGGACTTAAAGTTTGTTACAGATTTTTAGCTGAGCACCTAGTATGTGAGGCGAGTATGGGTGGTCCAGTAAGGTAGTGTTTTTGGCACACGATAGCAATGTTTCACGTTAACAATGTTGGGAAGGGTTAGCATTTGGATGGGTGAGCATGCTTTGTTGATGACTATTAAGAATCATTGTATAGTATATGAGCTTAAACTACACATCAATAATCTACCCAGATACCTTTAAATATCGATTTATCTCTCAGTGTGTGTGCGTGTGTGTGTGCATGAATTTGTGCATGCGCGTATGTTTGCATTAGATTTCATGATTAAAAGCTTGTCTGTTTGTCCTTTTTTTTCTTGAAAGGTCCATTGCGATTGCGCTTAATGTTGCAACTGTGTATGCAAGATCTTTTAATTGAAGTCTTAAAAGGTGTATAGTGTGTATGTGTGTGACTGTCTACCAACATTGGAGCAATTTTCATATGACATGTATGTTTTCATTTGGCTGAATAAATTCTGTATTTTGTATTCTGATCTTCACAATGTATGTGCAAAGATACATCCTACTTCATAATGTGAAAAAAACTATAATGATCCCTTGAGTAACAAGATGCTAAGGACTTGTGTACAATTAACAATGATTGGAATATGGGCATTGAGTGACTTGCTCCTTTTATCTTGATGTCAGTTGCCTTAGATGTTTATGTTTAATATTGTTGTTTTTTTCTTATAAAATCACATTTTAGTAAGGATATATCATACATGACATTATTATTATTGATTGATTTTAATGGTGTAAACAAAATAAAAACATTACATTACATTACATAATTATTGCTTTAGGTCCAGGGGACTCTTCCGAGCCAAATCAGGACCGGACAACCCCTGATCCGCATAAAAGATCTGCTGAAACAACCCTAGTGGTAAAATTGAAAGCTTTCCACCAGCCAGTCACTTTACAATAACGACATCCCATGCAGGGGACGCTGAGGCTGTACTCTAATTTATCGAACCCCCGTTTACAAAAACAAAATAGAATACAAACATCATTAAAAATTATCAACAAAACACATACATATAAAATGCCTACATTGCTAAATAATAACATCATAGGAAGCCCTAGTGACCACCTGGCAGAAAGCATCCAATATTCCCAAGCTGATCCAGCAGACCTCATACACAAATAAGGAGTCTTGTCCCGAAAGAGTTTTCAAGAAAAAAGGTAGGTGACTGGTCTAGCGAAGAAGAAGATAGTATAGCAGATTGATAGAGCAGAGCAGGAATGAGAAAGAACAAATGAGAAAGACAGCGACAGTGGGAATTTAAAGCACTAAATTTCCAGAAAGTGGGGATACTATTTATACTGAAACCCCCGGCACCCCAACGGGGGTAAAATAAAAACAAAATGACAGTGTTACAAGTGAACGTCCAAATGAACATCATGTTTCAACTTCATTTTTGTGTTTATATATTTGTCAGTATGTATGTGTTTTGCTTTATGATTTACACATTTGTAGACTCGCATGCATGCAGCAATGTCAATCTATGTATTTGGTGTTATAATTGCGTTGCTTATTTTGCAGGACATGAATCAGAAAGTTTGTGACTTGAATCCTTTGGTTTTGGGGACATCGGCAGCTTTGGATGATATTGATTTTGACTGTGTTGGACATTTGGAAAAATTTGGGGAAGAGAGGTGCAGAACTTTTGTGGACTGGATTCAAAAGACAATGACAGGTACATAAATCGGGCAGCACGAGTTAAATCCTGTATCGGCCAATGCCTTGAGCAGCTCTTGGGCTAGAAAATCATTATATAAAAACGGTTAAATAAATACATACATAAATGGCTGAAGGCTTAACATTGAGACCTGCCCAGGTCAGGTAGAACTAAATCACTGTCAGGCAGTTGAGATTGTCAGGCTAGCCAAATGGGGACTGTCTACACATATAGAGAGATAGAGAGATTAGATTAGATAATCAATGTTTATAGGGTCCAACGGCTGGCTAAGCGCTGAATCAGGACCACACAAAACTATTCAAAATCAGACTAGACTGTTAACATTTAGCCAATGCCCAATGCTCATTTTGCTTTTCAGCCCCTACAGTTTGGAATTCTCTTTCTTTAACTCAGTGCTCTTTCAAATCATCTCTTTTCTTTCGCTCTGGACTGAAAACTCTCATTTTCAAAAGTGTCTATCCTTAAATCTCGATCCTTAACTTTTCTTTGTCAAATACTTAAAACACAGTCATAGTCGTTGTGTGTGTGTGTGTTCGCATGCGTGTGTGCATGCATGTGTGTGTGTTCTGATATTTCATGTTTCGCTTTATTTACTTATTTATGATTTTTTTTCTTTCTGTAAATATGAGCTCTAGTGAGAAAGGGAGCTGTACAAATGTTAATTATTATTATTATTATTATTATTATTATTATTTACATTAAAATATGATGAAGGACGTACATAAAAGCTTTACTTATGAAATTTAACCCAGCACACAAACAAGTTGACATGACCTATATGCAATAAAACAAACCAGCATCACGTAACAATTTAAATAGGTTTTGACCATTGCAAACTTTTAAAATCTCATTAAAATGTATCTAACCAAATTATCTTTCTATCTCATCAACCAGATCAGCACAAAATAGTGGACGGAAAAGGATTTGTCACATGCAAAGCACCATGGTGGTTCTTCACTTGTCAAAAACTATGGGTGATGTAAGTTTGTCCTATAGGCAGGCGGGCCAAAACAGCAAAACGCAAAGTTAGGCAAAGAAGCAGACAAGTCTGGCAGAATTACACAAACAGAGAGAAAGAGAGAGAGAGTCAAGGCAGTTAAACATACTGACAGTGGTTCATAGCATCTAGGTTGACAACCTAGTGTATCAATAACACAAGTGATGCTTATACAGCCCAATGCAAAAAAGAGTATAAGCTGAGGTCTGGTCTGTGCACACATGCATTTTGTCGCTTGAACTTTCAAGATCCTAATGCTCCTGTCCTAGATGAGTGAGTCCCAAGTGCAAAAATACACCCAGCACTAAGTCAATACACCCAGCACTAAGTCAATACACCCAGCACTAAGTCAATACACCCAGCACTAAGTCACTTTATCCCTTGTCTTGGGTGGCTCTGCTCTACAGCTGTGGTACTTTTGCTGTGAAGGCCACAGGAATTTTCCACAGCATCAGTGACGAATATTATCAAGAAATGTTAATTTGTCATTGGCGGTGTATCTCCCGGCTTGCATAGCCAAGCTGTTGTTGATGAAAACTCCATTTTTACTCTTGTTTCAGAGGGCATGAAGGAGGTGAAAGTTTTTATTGACATGGCGCTGAACTATGTCGGTGACGACCCGCGAGAGATGGACAAGGTGCGCAACTTGCGTGCTGTCATCACTGGATACGCTCCCTTGATCTTCCCCTCTGGACAGGCCTCATTCTTGGATCAGTGTCGGGAAGTGGCAAAGAACTTGAAAGCAGATCCATGCCTGCCAGACAAACTTGTAAGTACAAGACCTATTGTCATACATCATGATTTTGTGAAAGTGGAGGGTGGAAGTTGTACTATACCAAATGTTGATGAGGATGTTGGTCTTGTATGTAGCATGTTCGGTCTATCCTCTATTTGTGGTGTGTTAGCATATGTGTCTGTGCTCATTAGATTGTACTTGTATGTCTGTGCACATAGCTGTTTGGTTTTGTGTGTGAGCCAAGGTAACAAAATATCAATTTATTCATGTCAATATCAATTTGTTCATGATCGATAAGTATAATAAATATAATTAGATGGTTCTATGTGATGACTCTTTTTTTGTTGTTGTTGTTTTGTTTGACTTATCGACATTCCAAATGTGAAGGTTTATGGTTAGGAACTTGTGCACATTGGAAATTTGCAGGAACTATTGTCTGCAAATTTTTAAACAGAACCTATAAAAGCATGTTTCGACATGCAGTGTAAGTTTAGGGTGACTAAGTACAAGAATACGTTGGTCTTAGGCTGGATTGACGTGCGATCGCCTGAGCTTACAGGAGGGGAATGTGACTTTATTTGTTGACTGTATTGCTTTGGGACTTAATTGTTGCTGTGCTCTGTCCAGGAAAGCACGATATCTCTAGTGCAGTGGTTTGACAGCATCCACAAGTTCCATGGGTCAGTGGAGAAAACAGCCATGGCACAAGTAGCCAGCATCGCCAGCACAGGCATTCTCAAGATCGGCAAAATCAGTCAAGACACCAAACCTGGAACGGTAACATCAGTATTGTATCTCACAGATTAAATTATAAAACAGAGCACTTTTTAGTTGTTGTTGGTTAATAATAATAATAATAATAATAATAATAATAATAATAATAATAATAATGGATGCTGCTATATACGAGTTTTTTCCCCAAATCACCAATCAGGATCAAAGCGCTTTGATCTGTACCAGCACACACTCTCACATGTTTCACTCACACACACACCAAACACCCCTATCACTCAAACGTGTGGTGTAAATGTAGTGGGATAGAGAGAGGTGGTGCGGCAGAAGGGGTCCGCAGAGGGAGGAGGAGAAGAAGGAAGGAAATCAGGAGCCATCTGTTCCCATTTCTTGGCCCATTTTATTTACGTTCAATCAGCAAACAACAAACAACAGCAACCTGTAACAACATACCAATGACACATAAATACATACAAAAAACAAGCAACCATACATTACATAATAATGTCAAGAGAAGAAGATCAATCTTGACCAGGAATCCTATGCATGGATAAGATTAGAATACATTGTATACAAAAACAAGCAACCATACATTACATAATAATGTCAAGAGAAGAAGATCAATCTTGACCAGGAATCCTATGCATAGATTAGTACTGACAATAATACATTGATCAGAACACAGCAGTCATGCTGAGCTCAAATATTTATCATAAAAAAAGAACAACAGGAATTCAGCAAATACTGAATTCAGACATTCATAATAATTGAAAAAGACTATAATGCGTGAATACAGCAACGAGGCTGGATGCAAGCATTAGTATAATCACACCAAACATCCATTTAGGGCATAAACATCGATCATGAATACAGAGGTTGTGCTGAACTCATAATGGCATGACATAAGAAGTGGTGCCAGCCTAATTCGGTGGCCCCAGAAAACATAAACAATCTCATGTGGAGATAAGCAATCCAACGCTTATCGCTGGACTTAATAATACATAGTCATACATCATAACATAAAACAAAACTAAAACAATCATCGCATCATGAAATAAAATTAAAGAAATCAAATTACAAAGGCACAAAACACCAACCTCAGGGTGACGGACCCTTAGCTACCCATGGTGGTGCCTTAGTCACCTTCAGCCATACCACTATGGTTCAGCCTCCTGTAATTTGCACATACTAGTATGAGCAACTCCATTACAAGACCAACCACTAACAATATTGTAACAAGACAGGACAGGATAAAGATTAAAGAGTCTCTCATCCAGAGTCCAGTCCAAACAAGGAGTTCGGGTTATCCCCTGCTATATGTTTATTTCTCGAAGATGTCGGATAACAATTGTAAAGAAAGATGAAACCCCTATTTGTGGAACAAGGGCTACACAATTCATAAAGAAGTCTTGCCTCTAAGGTTATCATAGCAAAAGTCCCACAAATATCTCATTACAGAATATATATCCTATTCAAAACTAGTGTTCAACTTTCTCCCAGCAATAAAAATAACCGGTTTATACAACTTACTAATATGAACAATACTCACAATATGATTAGAACAATAAAAATAAAACCAAGAGAAATAACCAAGGTAGCTCAAAAATTATCTTAATCATACACTCTTTATCTCCCTCTTCCTCATCATCATCATCATCATCATCATCATCTCTCTCTCTCTCTCTCTCTCGCTCTCTCTCTCTCTCTCTCTCTCTCTCTCTCTCTCTCTCTCTAATTACCACTAAGGCACATCAGACAAAATAAAGAAGAATAAAGGGAAATAACCTATTAAAAATACTGCTGGTAACATATACCCCTCTGATAAAAAATGGCGTCCTCGACATTCAAAAAAGAAATTTCGCAAAGACTATGAGAAGAAAAACAATATAACATTTCAAAACTCTTCCACCAAATTATATATCAAAAAGATTATCTGGACAACTTTGCGTTCTCCCGATGTCTACATGAATATTCCTAATAAAAATGTTCAATGTGAAAACAATTAAAGTTACCCAATTTAAACTACAAAACAAAAAAATATAATGAACCAAAAATTAAGAAGTAACAGTCTTTTTGCTTTTGATTTTTCTGTCAACGTTCTGATGCACAATTAGTTAATGTCTCTATGCCTAGCACTCGATGGACTACTGCTTTAGCCATCCAATCGGGCATGTCTCTTAGTGAACTGGACTCTTTGATCAAGAACTGAACACCCTGGAACCATTCGGGTTGGCAAGAATTTAAAGTCATTAGATAATCTCCTGACTTCATCCACGGTGGCTGCTGCCTGGCTCTCAGTGACCGACGAGGTGGAGGAATCGGAGCTGCCTGAACCCTGTCGTCAGCGTTGTCACTCTCATCACCATCGCCATCCGTATTAGCTACGTCACCCTCTTGTACAGGTTCCACAACCTGGTCTACAGGCTGCTGCAGACCTTCATCGCCTTCCGGCTCCTGGGTACCCGTCTGCTCTGCTGGCTGATCGGCAAGAGGTTCTGGCTCTTTGTGCTGATCTTCCTCCTGCATGTGGGCGTCCCCACTGGCATCAGTTGCAGAGTCCCTCTCGGATGTAGTACGTACAACTACATCATCATCTTCTTCTTCCTCGTGTTCTTCAGATTCAGATCTACGATCCAGTATCACCATTGGTTGTTCAATGCTGCTGTCAGTCTCTGTCCCTACACTGCTGCTGCTGCTCCACTGCCTATGTTGCCTCCGGCGTCTGGCATGGAGTCTACTGGCGTCACCTCTCATTGGTTTCTCCTGCTCTGACACCATTCTCTCCACAGTATCACCCAGTGGCAACAACAGGTTGCGGTGCAGCGTTCTCCTCTTTCCAGTTTTGTCCTCCCTCTGCACCACAAAGACAGGAATGTCCTTGTTGGGTTGGTCCAACACCACATAAGCAATTTCTTCCCACTTGTCAGCCAGCTTATGTTTGCCGTCGAAAGCGACGATCTTCACCAAGACTCGGTCACCGACTCCAACATTGGCGTCTCTGGCCCGACGGTCATATTGTTTCTTGTGCTTGGCCCGTGCTTTGTCTGCTGCAGCAGTCGCCAATTCA
This sequence comes from Oncomelania hupensis, assembly GCA_036898135.1. Classification (NCBI taxonomy): domain Eukaryota; kingdom Metazoa; phylum Mollusca; class Gastropoda; order Littorinimorpha; family Pomatiopsidae; genus Oncomelania; species Oncomelania hupensis. The sequence goes on along the minus strand of CM072519.1, from coordinate 18,458,676 downwards.
AATGACCTATTCAGGCGTTTACGCAAGTCTGCTACATACTTGGTAAGTGGAATGCTGTCAGCTTCGCCTGTGTCGATACCAAACGCTATATCCACTGGAAGACGGGGATCACGGCCGAACATCAAGGCAAACGGTGAGAAACCGGTCGACTCATGCCGCGTGCAGTTATAGGCATGAACTAGTGGGCCGAGGTGACTCTTCCAGTCTGCTTTCTGCTGTGGCTGCAGCGTTCCCAACATGGCGAGCAAGGTCCGATTAAACCGCTCCGTCATCCCATTCCCCATCGGGTGATAAGGAGTGGTTCTAGACTTGACGCAGCCTGAGATGTCGCAGAGCTCTTTGATGGTTCGGCTTTCAAAATTGGCACCTTGGTCTGAATGCAGTCTCTTAGGCATGCCATAATGCACGATGAAGTGGTCAGACAGAGCCTGGGCCGTAGTACGTGCCGTCAGATTACGTGTTGGAACTGCTTGGGCAAACCTCGTAAAGTGGTCCGTTATAACCAACACATGCTGGTAGCCGCCCTTGGATGTCTCCAGTGACAGATAGTCGATGCAGACCAATTCCAGTGGTTCAGTGGTTACCACGTTGACTAGTGGAGCCCGAGTGGCGGTCATCTTGCGGCGTCGACAGCGGGGACACTTCTCGATCCAGGTGTCTACATCTCTGGTCATACTTGACCAGAAGAACCTGTCTCTGACCAAGCTCAACGTGCGGTCTCGTCCTGGATGGCCGGAGTCGTCATGGAGACTGGTCAGTACTTGGCTGATGTAACGAGCCGGTAGCACCAACTGCTTTCTTGGCTGCTCACTGATGCAAGTGTTTCTGTACAGTATGCCATTCTCCAGCTCCATCTTCTGTACCCCTGCTGACTGACTGCCACTGCCAAGCCCGTCAATCCAAGCCTTCACCACAGAGTCTTGTCTCTGCGCTTTCTGGATGTCGCTCGCAGTGAAAGTTGTCAGGCTCTGACCCGCTGGCATGAAGTCGGTGTCAATGACATCTGCCGATGCCGCCAAACACTCCACGTAAGACACTGGTTGTTGACAGTTGCAAACGGCTCGGACCGACCCTGCTGGTACATGTAGGAGGGCATCTTCTGACTTCTGCAACTCCGGCAAGCGTGACAATGCATCAGCATCAGCATTACTCATTCCTGGCCGGTACTTGATGTCAAAGTCAAAGGAAGCGAGTGCAGCCAACCAGCGATGACCAGTGGCGTCCAGACGAGCTGTCGTAAGCACATAGGTGAGAGGATTGTTATCTGTGTATACAGTGAATGTATGGCCGTATAAGTAGTCTTTGAATTTTTCTGTTGCAGCCCACTTGAGAGCTAAAAATTCCAGTTTGTGAGCTGGATAGTTACGCTCACTCTTGTTCAGACCACGGCTGGCATAGGCAATCACTCTCTTGCCATTTTCCTGGTCTTGACACAGCACTGCTCCACACCCTGAACCACAGGCGTCAGTGTGAAGCTCGAATGGCCGTGTGTAGTCAGGAAAACCTAGGATAGGAGGCGATGCCAGACGCTTCTTCATCTCCTCAAAGGCTGCCTGCTGTTCTGCGCCCCAGACCCACTTGACTGCTGCCAGAGAGGATTTCTTTCTTCCCTGCTTCTTTTCTTTTGGATTGGGCATGAGGTCAGTCAAAGGCTTGGCTATCTTGGAAAACCCTTGGACGAAGCGGCGATAATAGCCAGCAAAACCAAGAAACTTGCGGACCTCTTCCGGTGTCTGAGGTACTGGCCAGTTGACGACCTTTTCGCACTTTTCTGGGTCTGCTTCAATGCCTTGGGCAGAGACGATGTGGCCTACGTAGCGGACTTTCTCTTGGCAGAAGGAACACTTTTTAGGGTTGAGCTTCAAGCCGCACTCCTTCAGGCGAAGCAGGACTCGCTCAAGGCGCTCAAGGTGTTCTTCAAAGGTGTTGGAGAACACGATTACGTCGTCCAGAAACACCAGGCAAATGTTCAGATGCAGATCTCCAAGGCACTGCTCCATCAGTCTTTGGTAAGTGGCAGGCGCGTTGACAAGACCCATCGCCAACCTGTTGAACTCGAAGAAGCCCAATGGTGCAACAGTGAAAGCTGTCCGTTCACGATGTTCTTCAGCAATTTCAATCTGATGGAACCCGCTTTTCATGTCCAGCACCGAGAAATACTTGGCCCCAGAGAGGCTGTTGAGCAACTCTTCAATGCGAGGTAGGGCGTACGAATCTTTGACTGTCCTCGAATTCAGCTGACGAAAATCAACACAAAGTCTCAACGTTCCGTCCTTTTTCTTGACCAGTACAACGTTGGACGACCATGGGGATTGGGAGGGTCGGATTACTCCACTGTCCAACAGCTGTTTCAGGTGGTTCTTCACATCGTTGTACATGCCGGGTGGGATGAAGCGATGGCGTTCCTTGAACGGCATGTCGTTGGTGAGGTGAATGAAGTGCTGCACTCTGTCGGTGTGACCAACATCGGCATCACACTGCACGAAGCTATCTGGGTGCGCTTTGAGCAAACTTTCCAGCTGACGTACTTGCTCCGGTAAAAGTTCTTCAGCAGATATAGTCACCTTACCCAGGTGGGTCTGTTCAGTCTTTACTTTGCCAGCAAGGTCCTCAACACCAGCCAGACTCACCGGCTGCATTTCGCACAAAACAGCTCTCGGAGGAACAACCACAGTCTGAGTCGTAATGTTAGAAATGTGTACATCTACATAGCCTGTCTTCTTGCCTTGATAGTTGACGATTGCCGGTGCGACATCAAGCAGAGATAAAGAGGAATTGCTGGTAACTGGCTGCAGGATAGCACAGGTAGGCTTATAGTCTAATGCATGGTCGACCATCCCATGTAGAACGCAGGTGCTATTAGGCTCTATGGTGATGCTGCAGTTTCCACCATTCTTCACAATAGCGAGACGATTTCTGTTCTTGGTCAACTCTCTCTCCCTAAGTGTCATGCATCTGAATGACAAGTACCACTGAGTGTGCAACCTGGCTACTTGAAGGAAGCGACTGCCATGCTGAGTGCGTGACACTTCCATGAACTGTTCCAACACGTTGGTCCCCAACAACACTGGCACTTTGCTACTATACTTGCTGTCTGGCACCACCAGCAATAGGCAGGGGTGACCAGTGGTGTCATCGAGTCCAGCCCCTGTGGTACTGATAGAGGCCTCAACATAGCCAGAGTATGGTAGGTACTGTCCATCAGCACACTCAATACGAATGAAGTCGGTCAGAGGGTGGATGGGGAGATGGGCCAACTTGTCTCTGTGAAATGTCTCTGACACTGTAGACACTGTAGCACCAGTGTCCAACAGAGCTGCTGTAACCACGCCTTCAATGGTGATGGTGACGTTGTTACTGCCTCCCACCAAGTTGCTGTCTACAGTTGGGCGATGAGGTTGCACGTCTACAGGTTGCCCTCTGCTGCAGACTGCCTGGAGTTTAAAGGGCGACGTAGATGGTCCAGACGCGCTCTACAGCCAAGTTGTATGTGTCCTCTGCCACCACAGCGGTAGCAGGTAGGTCCTTCCTCAGACCAACAAGGTCGCTGATGCGACTTGCCAGCCTGACGTGTATCAGAATACTGCTGAAAAGAGCTTCGGTTCTCTGGCGTGATGCCACCAGCACCTCTTCCACTCTGATGTCCATAGTGCTGCTGTTTTCCAGACTGCACTACTTTCTTGAGCGAAGCCATTTCTGCCGTCAACTGTTTCAACTGCGCTTCTAGGCAAGTCTCTTTAGCAGGCTGTGCCGCCTTCATCACTGCTGACTTTGTAGGTTTCAGGTTGTAGTCCTGTTCAATCTGTCGAATGGCCAAACACAGCTTGTCCACATCGGAGATGGAGTCGTACTTGTGTGCAGAGCGTTCTTTCAGCTCCGGGCGAAGGCCCAGCCACAACATGCTGTGCAGCATTTCAGGTGCTTTGGAACTCTCCACCTTCCCCACCTCAATTGCCTTGTTGAGCAGATCCTCCAGTCGACAGCACCACTGTGTCACGTCCTCATCAGCCCTCTGCTTTGCGCTGTAAAAGGCGGCAAGTAGAGACTCTTTCATCTGCGCTGCCCCAAACACGCTGTCGAATTTAGTGAGAAGCTGATCAAGTTTCACACCAGGTCCGAGTCGCATGGCAACAAGAGCAGCCTCACCACGAAGAGAACGTCGGATGGCCTCCATGATGGTGGACTCTGAGTATGAAGGGTCAGCACGCAGACAAGACACCTCATACCTCCACAAGTCGTAAGTAGCATCTGAGTCTTTGCCTGTACTGCCGGTAAATGTGGAGACACGGGGCTGACGTGGCCACATGATGTTGGGTATGGCAGACTCTCGACCACCGCCACCTCCAGTCTGTTGCTCACTTGTGTGATGCAATGGCTCTTCTTTGACAGGTGACCCCATAGTAGTCATGACCTGCTGTTTCATCCATTCCATCAAGTCGTCTGCAGTGTCGGCCTTCGGCTGAAGACCCAACGAACGGAACGCCGCCAACAGTTTCTTCTCTCCCTCTGATACCTCCATGATGTGAGCCAGATGTCACCAAGCTCAAGTGTCAGTAGTCAATAACTTCTGCAGTGGTGTGTAACTCTACTGTATCTTCGATGCAGGGGTCCCCTATTGGGCGCCACTTGCAACAAGACAGGACAGGATAAAGATTAAAGAGTCTCTCATCCAGAGTCCAGTCCAAACAAGGAGTTCGGGTTATCCCCTGCTATATGTTTATTTCTCGAAGATGTCGGATAACAATTGTAAAGAAAGATGCCTATTTGTGGAACAAGGGCTACACAATTCATAAAGAAGTCTTGCCTCTAAGGTTATCATAGCAAAAGTCCCACAAATATCTCATTACAGAATATATATCCTATTCAAAACTAGTGTTCAACTTTCTCCCAGCAATAAAAATAACCGGTTTATACAACTTACTAATATGAACAATACTCACAATATGATTAGAACAATAAAAATAAAACCAAGAGAAATAACCAAGGTAGCTCAAAAATTATCTTAATCATACACTCTTTATCTCCCTCTTCCTCATCATCATCATCATCATCATCATCATCATCATCTCTCTCTCTCTCTCTCTCTCTCTCTCTCTCTCTCTCTCTCTCTCTAATTACCACTAAGGCACATCAGACAAAATAAAGAAGAATAAAGGGAAATAACCTATTAAAAATACTGCTGGTAACAATATCATTCTAAGACCTCAGCTAAATAAAACAGAAAACGTCCACCCAACTATACAACAAGACATGTGTCAAAAATAATTAAAGAATAGAAGCAATCCACCATCTCTTAACTACATACTAGGACCACTGCTTGTCCGGTACTTATTTACATTAAATTGCTGACCAGCCATGTGGTCTCAACCTACCACAATAATTTCCAATTGAGAACAGGGAACCATTAAACAGAGGAAAAGATAAATATTTATTCCCTTTGTTTTTATAACAGAATACAAGAACAGAGGCAAATAATTAAAACTCAATCAAACTAACAATTTAAGCACCATCATCTTAAACCCTTAACTAGTGCCTCTAACTGTTCAACTTACAAAAAAACAATTCAATTACAATTCTCATACTGTTTTTGTATTACATGTATAACAATCATTAAAAATGCCACACAATTAACAGTTTACATACCTCATAACAGGGGAGAGGTTTTCCCCCAAGAAGAAAAAAACTCATAGCTGCAATTCACTGCACCGGTTTCTACCTTAGGGTGCTTCTGGAACCATGCAGCAGCAGGTGTTATCTCTTGATTGCCAGAGAGGGAAAAGGGAAGAAAAGTCTGGCACTACCACTTATAAATGGGGGCCCTATCGCTTACCAGGAACCTTCCACAAACAATATAGTCCCTAACATAAAATTCACATCCTTCTTCTAACTATAACTTTACTCTTGCATCACAAATAATCCATATATGAACCCTACCTAATAATATCAAAACATTGCATTTAATGGCCAAACCATAATTCTTAACAAATAACAACTAAAATTATTACACCAGACTGGCTACACAAAGACTTGTTCAGAGGCGGGAGTCTGCTTATCAGCTTGTCTGGTTCCAACCTCACTAAGGGCAGGAGTGGGGAGAGGGATGGAGAGAGAGAGAGAGAGAGAGAGAGAGAGAGAGAGAGAGAGAGAGAGAGAGAGAGAGAGAGAGAGAGAGAGAGAGAGATAGGCCTACTGGGATGCCAAACAAAGACGTGTTCAGAGGCTGGAATCTGCTTGGCCAGCAAAGCTGGAGAAAGAGGGAGGGATGAGGAGGGAGAGAAAGAAAGGGAGAAAGAGAGAGAGAGGCCTATTTGCACTGGGCTAGCTTTGGTCCACACATGCTGGTACCCCTAATCGGGAGAGAGGGAGAAAGAGTGAGAAAGTGCATTTTTCCACAGGTTACATATAGGCAGAGAGATTGCTATTAGAAGATGGAAAGGAAATCACATTTTTATTTTTGACATTTTAGATTGACTGCATCCAGTACCATTATTGTGATACGCGATACAGCACACAAATCTGAAAGGAATCCTATTCTGAAAATTTCTGAAGTTTGAGATCTGATGATGATTGTGGTCTTTTACAGCTCAGCTCTCCATGAAACATTCATGCTCAATACACACGATAAACCAAGAACACACTGGACTTTAAGCGCATGCTGTGCATGTTTGTGAATGTGCGTCAGTTTTCTCATGGGGACCCAGAAGTATTAATGTAGGAAGGCCCTTTGTCTTTGGAAACATAGAATATTTGAGACATGAGTTTGCTGTAGATAGATAGGATACAGACATCAGAAGTATGTACATTACACTTCAGCTTTTCAGCACAGGAACTATTTGGAATGCTAGACTGACTATATATAAACATTATGACCTGCTGTCACAGGACATTGGCTTCAGCGATGTGATCTGCCTTGATCTGCCAAAGGAGGAAGGGAAGGATGAAAAATGCAAGACATACACCTACCAGGACCTGGTGGACCTGCAGAGTCGGCTGATGCTGGTGGTAGGCCAGGAAGATCAAGGCAAGGCAGATGTTGAGCGATTCATCTCGGTAAGGCGCTTTTCTTTTTTCTTTTATCTGTGGGGTTGATGCATGTACTGGATTTTTCAGCCCTTTTATTTTTGTTGCTTTATGCAACTTGTGTCATCTTCTGTTGCTTTGTGAAAGTGTATGCTTCATATTGTCCAATGGAATGGTTGAGGACAAATAAAGGTCTGTATCTGGAGCACTCTTTCTCTTTCCCCACAGGTGATGGACAGCGTGGTGCGCCTGGTAAAGACTTACATACAACTGTGCAGAGATGGCTGCCTGTTGTTCATGAACTGGATGGTCAAGTTCTATTTTGACAGCAAATGCAAAGTTTGCTGCTTTGTGGAGTTCCATCAGACAGATGGAACAGTCAAACAGCTGAAGGGAAAGCAAACTGCTCAGCAGACCTTAGAGAGCTACATGTCCAAGGTCTGTCTTCTTTTTTTTTAAAGTTAATTTTTGATTCACATGCATAGCAATAGTCTATGTATTCATCCCCCAAACATTTTTTCCAGATTTTGGCAAGTCTGTGCAAGATAAATCCTAAATAGTCCAAAATGACATTAAAAAAAATGTGTCTGTCCGCCATCCGCCTCCTGTGCAAAACTTTAAAGTGGATTAGTATCTCATAAACTATTTCAATTATCACAACCAAACTTGGTAAAATGGCGTTATACCCATGAGACCTCATAAATTATCAGTGAATTAATTACTTCACTTCAAGATCAAGGCCACAGGATCAACAAATGTTAGCCAAAAGGTGACTATTTTCCACAAAAATTCTTTTTTTTTCTAGGTTATTAATATTGAACTTATGATTCTTTGATGCCAATAGATACATATCAATGAGACACACATACTATACAAATTTGCATTTTAATGCCACCGTTTCCATTTGTTTTATTCTGGTAACTCATTTTCATGTTTAATATTGCAAGTTCCATAAGGAGTATGTGAGTCATATGAGCTTTGCCCCTCTAGTTTCACTTGTTCTGGATGGGATGAGCACTACTCTGTTTACTGATGATAATAATATAAGTGGAAAATCACATTTTGATTCGTAACGCTCTATCTATTTAGGTCAACAGTTAAGCGGCCTCTTGAAGAAGAAGAGCCTCAGATTGTCTTTTGTATCTGAAGTTGTTATAATTCCATTTGAGAGGCAAGAGAACGGTAATGTTTGTTGTTATCTGTATGCCAAAAGTGACCACAGTGTGGTGAGACTTGAAAGAAGAGATGGATTGGTTTGTACAGGTTGCACAGTGCCTAGACAGCAGCCGAGACGAGTGGGTGCAGTATGTGGCGAAACAGCGCTGTGACTTTGAGGGGCTGAACTTGTACACCATGGACCAGCTGGTGTTTTTGCAGCAGCAACTGGCCTCCATGATGCAGGGGGAAGATGTATCTCCCCACGTCTTTCCCCTCCTCTCCCTTCTCGCCAACGCTTGTGATGAAGACAAGCTGCGTGATGCGCTTGACAAAGGTACAGAGTGTGAGGGCAGACATGTTTGTGCTTGAGAGTGCGTGTGGTTTCAGTATTTTCATAGTTCATTTGAGAAGGAAGTATTATTCATCAAGTATGAAGATGCTTACCACTACAGGTTCTTAATATGTTAAATGTATGTTGTGTGAAAGAGTAAGAGTGTGGCATGTGTTGTGTATGTGAGTTATATGTGCATCTGCATATGTGTGTGGGGCGTGCCTGTGGACAAATGAACATTAGAGTGTGTGTACATATGTGTGTGTGTTTTCAAAGTTTAATTTTTGAGATTTTGTATGCAGATTATTTTGCAAGAACACATTTTCTCTGTTGAAATGTCACTCAGTTGACAGATGTGTAGTTCCTTAAAAGTAATGTAATTAAGATTATTAATGTTATTGTTTCGGTTGTTACTATGGCCATTAATGTGGTTACATGAATGCTATATCCACGTCCCACTACTGCACAGCGAATGACATGGACCTGGAACCCAGACCTGTTGATGGTGAAGAAAAAGAGGAGGAGGATGAGCAAGCCAAGGCAGTGGCCAAATTCATCGAAAAGATTATGGAGAATGGATTCAGCAAGAAGCTGGCCCTCCAAGCATTGGCAAGCGACATAGACCCCTTGGACATGGAAGAAGGTACTGTACCAGCAATGGAAAAATGCTGTAACTGTGTGATTGCCTTGTCTGCCTATTAGTGTCTGCCTTTATAGTGGCCCAGAGGTTACAGGTGCATGTGTGCCTGATAACTACAAGACTTTAAAGAAGGGTGGTTGAAGGGTGTAGGACCCAAACTTTTCTTTTGACAGCACAGTTTTTCTCAGACAAAACAAAGCAAGACAGATTTATAGAACTACGATGTTTAATGTGCTAAACAAGCCATCATCATCATCTTCATCAACTATAGACTTCAATTGCCAACCCCTCTTGTGAAACATAATCTTGCTGACCTTGTGCCTTTGATTTCTGCTATTGTAAATGCTTCTCTTACTACAGGTACTGTCCCAAAGCAGTTTAAACGGGCAGTTGTGACACCGTTATTGAAAAAAACTGGACTTGACAGCGATGTACTAAACAATTATAGACCTGTACCTAATGTTCCATTTATTTCCAAGATCCTGGAGAAGGTTGTGTTAAAACAGTTACAAGGTCATCTATCTCATAACAGTCTTCTAGAAACCTACCAGTCAGCATACAAGAAGAATCATACTTGTGAGACTGCTGTTCTCAGCGTCCTTGATTGTTTTACTTAGACAGGCTGACGAGAAGCATTTTTCTCTTGTAGCATTGTTAGATCTGAGTGCTGTGTTTGACATGCTGGATCACCACATACTTCTAGAGAGATTGTGCACTACATTTGGTTTAAGAGGGACTGTTCTTGAGTGGTTTTCCTCGTACCTCACTGATCATTACCAGTCTGTTGTTATTGATTGCAATACCTCTACTCCTAGTTCCTTGTTATGCGGAGTCCCCCAGGGCTCTGTGCTCGGTCCTGTTTTGTTTTTGTTGTACTCCCAACCACTATCTAATGTAATCACAGCCTGCAACTGCGTGTTCCACAAATACGCAGATGATACAGAACTGTCAAAGAGTGGTCAGGCTGATGACTTCCCTTCTGTTGTGTCTGAAGTAGAAACATGTATTGACAGTGTCCAGGCTTGGATGAATAGCAACAGGTTGATGCTTAACCCTGACAAGCCCGAAGTTATACCCGTAGGCTCATCTTCCCGTCTTAAACTGGTCGGCAGCGATTCTGCAAACATTGGCGGCAGCACCATCCCATTTAATAATATTGTTCGTTATTTGGGTGTCAAGCTAGATAGTTCTTTGTCCATGCATGACCAGATCAGTACCATCTGTCGTGTGTCCTTTCTTGAGCTTCGGCGCATTGCGTCCTTGAGGCAGTTTCTTTCGAGGGATGCATGCACACAGTTGGTCAGCGCTTTTGTGACAACCAGACTTGATTATTGTAATTCAGTTCTCGCTGGTCTCCCCATTAATGAAATTAGCCGACTGCAGCTTGTACAGAACTTTGCTGCTCGGCTTGTGCTTAAAAAACGGAAACGTGATCATGTCACGCCTCTCTTAATGCAGCTCCACTGGCTCCCTGTCAAGTTCCGCATTTAATACAAAATTGCTGTCCTAGCTTTCCGTCACTTCGACCAGTCACTTCCACCATATCTGTCTGAGGTACTCACTACCTACACTACAACTTGTTCTTTGCGCTCATCAGATGAAAAACTTTTGAAAACGCCTAAGCGTCAGCTTAAAACAATTGGCGAACGGTCTTTTAGTTTTCAAGCACCCAAGGTTTGGAATGCGCTGCCTGCCGGTTTAAGACATTGTTCAGACCTTGTTTCCTTCAAGAGCTCCTTAAAAACGCACTTGTTCCGCAAGGCGTTTTCTGTGTAAATAGTATGAACAGTAATAATACTTTCTGAATGATGCTGTACATGATGTAGTGCGAATGTTGTGATGATGTATACGAATGATGTGTGTAAGCGCATTGAGTTGTTATTCTAATGAAAAATGCGTTGTATAAATGCAATTTATTATTATTATTATTATTAATTGAAGTACTTGTGAGAGCTTTACATTGGTGCACTCTGCAATGTACATTTTTAAATAATTTGAACATTTTTTTAGTAGTTGACATTTTTGTCTATATGTGGATACCAGTGTGAATTCGTGGTTGTCATTGTTTGTTTTCATCTTTCATTTTTTTGTTTCTTTCATTTGCTGTCAAACAGGAATTGCCTGGTGCATGGAGAACACTGATGAAGAAGAAGATGATTCAGATAAGGATGTCACCGATGACAGTTCTTCGGCACTTGCAGGTCTAACGTTCAGCTCATCCATGACAGAGGGCACCATCGCCAGTGCACTGAAGATATTGGACACCCTTACAGAGTACGTAGAATAGACAGATAGATATTCAGTGTTATAGGGTCCAGCAGACTGCCAAGAGCCGAATCAGGACCACACAAAATTAAGCAAAATCAGACTAAACTGTTAACATTTAAATATGATAAAAGATGTAAATAAAATCAGTCTCACCAGTAAAATCCAACCAAGAATACAAAACAAGATGATATGATTTATATGCGATAAAACAAACCAACATCATGTAAAAATTGAAAGAGGTGTTGACTATTGCATACTTTAAAAATCTCATGAAAAAGTATAGACCAAAATATTTTTCTCTTTCATGAACCAGATCAGCACATTCAAAAATACAATGGCGGAGGGGAAAGGATTTGTCACATGCAAAGCACTATGGTGGTGGTTAACCTTTTAAAAGGAAACTAAGGGTGACATAAGTATGCCCAATATTAAGGCGAGCCAAAACAGTTTCTTTGGGGGTGGACGCAAAGTTAGGCAAAGAAGCAGACAAATCTGGAAGAATTTGAAATAATTTGTTATTGGTTTGATTAGACCATTTGTTCTGCCACAGCCGTTTACAATAAGAGCCAGTCATACAACGCAGGTCAGAGTATGGAACAAACTGGAAAATCCCTGAAGGGAAATCTTTATGCAGTGTTTGTTGAGGCCACTTCAGCAAAACTCGGTTTGTTCGTATCACACGGGTTGAGAATTTCATACCGTTTTCTTGCCTCTGGAAATGAGCATTTTTCTCGTGTTTCAATTTTTTAAATCTCAGTCTTCCTGATCCAAGTAGGGCAAGACTTTGACGATATAGGATGATCTCCCTTGCAATTTGAGCACTTCGGAGCATCATTGCATTGTTCGCCACTTGAAAAAAGGTTGGTGTGTTTTTACATGCCATGCTACCGTGACCATACCTTTGGCATTTAAAACAATGCAATGGCGAAGATACAATCATGGAAACAGGCATGTTTTCATAGCAAACCATCACTCGTTTAGGCACATTGGTTGTGCAAAAGGTCAAAAACAGAGTATTTGTGGGTACTTTGTTTCCATCTTTGTCTTTTCTCATGACGCTTTGTGCCTCAGTAACACCCTGCTTTGTCAAGCCATCTTTTATTTCTGTCTCAGTCAGGCCATCAAACTGAGATAACCGTACAACTCCTTTGGAAGAATTGAGTGTGCCGTGACAACTCACATTTACATCAAACACTTGGCTACCTAGCTCCAGCTTGGAGCCATCTCTAGATTGTATTTGTTCAGAAATCCTTTCCATGGGACAGTCCACTAGGAAACTTCCATCTCGTAGTCTTTTAATGTCTCTGATCTGTCTGGACACTCCCTCAAACCACTTTCCCACGACAAAAAGGGAAATCTTTTGGTTTTCGTTGATCATCCTAACTATCAAGAAGTGGCCATGTTTTAAAAAGTAAAGATTCCTTGGCTGTACGTCTAGTTTTCATGTTGCTGTCAGAATCATGTCCATGAGTTTGGTCCAGTCCGTCATAAGTTATTTTCAGTTTTTTTTGTGTTTGTTTGTGTCATTGAAGTGTAGGCTCAACGATGGCAGAAATAAATGGTCACCTTAGGAGAGCTGCCGTGCTAGGGAAGGGACAATGGATGGTCAGTGACGTCCATAGCTAGAGGCTTCCCCTCATGCCAGACCTTCCGCATTCGCGATTGTGGAAATTTTTAGACAGGCCACAACCATCCAGCCTCTGACCATACGGAACCAATGCAGGCTTGCATGTATGAGGGAGAATTTTGGGGAGAAAGAAGGGATAAAACCAACCAGTAAGACAGAAGAAAGAAACGGGAAAAGCTACAAAGTTAGTGGAAAGTGTTTTAGGGTGAAAGAGAATACAGGTGGAAGGACCTAAAAGGCAGAAACAAGACAAAAGGGAAGAAAAAGGGTTGGGCTTGTTTAGTCACCCAGCCAGAGAGAGGCTGGGGTCCACCCCCGGCACGCGGAGCCGAGTCCATGGGGGCATTGATGGATTGGCTGGAGAGGAACAAGAACTTGAACAGCTGGTACAGAGGCTTGACATCACCTCCAGAGCCTTTGGAAGGGAAATAAGTGCAGAGAAGACCAAAATGATGACCAACAACACCAATGGCATCAACATGGACATCAAAGTCCAAGGCAAATCCCTCAGCACAGTGCATAGCTTCAAATATTTAGTAGCTATAGTATCAGACAATGGGTCCCGACAGGAAATCTTCTCCAGAATCACACAAACAACTGTTTCCCTGACAAGGATGAAGCCCATTTGGAAAGACAGGACCATCAGTATTGTAAGCCTCCCTGCACCATAGTTACGGTGTGATATTTCGACCGCGCTAATTGTCTGGCGTTGTTCTTGTCAGGAATGGCCTTGACAATCAACGCGCTAGATCCATTCAATGGGAAGATTTACTAATTTTGATAGATTTGATAGAAGAATGAACGAACAGACCAGAAAAGCTACAAATTCAACGAACAACACTTAGAAAATTCGACAGAGTTCACACAGATTCAACCTTGTGTTACACTCGTTCGATGTTGGTGTTTTTCTATCAGTATTTGATTCAGCCCCGATGCTTGAAATCCTGATAGGTGTAACTCTGAAATTAATTTCATCATCACTGTCTCACGTCATACAACCTTATTTGGAATGGAAGCTTCCATGGTTACCACTCGAACTATCCATACGCTTCGATCAAAAGTAAACAACTGACTCGAGAAAATTCTCAAATAATATCGACCAACTAAAAACACCAACGTTATACAAAGCCTCTTCTAATAACAACGCAAAATCAAATCAAAGATAAATACACTTTATTACTGCATGCGTTGCAAAATAAAATGAATAGATCTATCGCGCGCGTCACACACGCAAGCCTACCATTGCACGCGTCTCCAACGTAACATAACCCCCCACTCGAGAAGAAATTTACTTAATTTCTTTCACCAACGTTGAGACGCAACGAACGAACAAAGTCCAAAATTAAAACTTATTTTAGTCTGTCTGGATACTGTCAATGTTCTCAGTTCATTCACACACTCTGCTGAGAAAATCCGCACCAACATTGTCTGATCCTTTGATAGATTCTACTTGCATGTTAAAGTTCTGCAAGTACATAGCCCATCTCATGATGCGACTGTTCACAAACTTGGCAGAGTTCAAGTAAGTTAACGGCTTGTGATCAGTCTGCAGCTTGAACTTCACTCCTTGAAGGTACAGTTCGAACTTCCGGATTCCCCATATGATGGCGAGGCACTCTTTCTCCATGGTCGAGTAATTTTTCTCAGCCCTGGACAGCTTCTTGCTGGCGTAACTGACCAGAAATAGTTTCCCTTCGTGTTCTTGCATCAGTATGGCGCCGATGCCTTCGTCCGCTGCGTCTGTTCTTAAGACGAATTCCTTGAAAGTGTCAGGCAGTCGTAGCACCGGATCCTTCGAAAGGAGATCGCGCACAGTCTGGTATGCCTTCTCCTGAGACGGTCCCCACTCCACTTGATTAGGACAGCCTTTTCGCACCAGGTCCGACAAGGGAGCTGTGATGGCGGAGTAGTTCGGTACGAACTCCCTATAATATCCAGCCAACCCCAGGAAAGATCGTACCTGCTTCTTGGTTTGGGGACGTGGAGCATTCAGAATCTTGGTGACGTTTTCTAGCAGAAGCCCCTTTTGTCCTTCTTTCAGCGAATGGCCAATAAAGTCTATGTTGTCAGTTACCAGAATGCACTTACTGGGTCTTACAGTCAGGTTAGCTTCTGTCAGACGGTGAAGTAGCTCCCTCAAGGTCTGCAGATGCTCTTCCCAGGTGTGGGTGTGGACTAGCAGGTCGTCCCAGTAACACACGACGTTGTCCATCCCTTTGAGCATCTTCCTCATTCCTCTCTTCAGGGTAGCTCCGCTGTTGACCATGCCAAAGGGCATCCTTAGGCACTCGTACTTCCCATCAGGAGTTATGAAAGCTGTCTTTGGTATGTCCTGTTGATGCACGGGGACTTGCCAATAGCCCTTGCTGAGGTCAATCTTTGAGAAGATTTTACTCCCCGATAATTGGCAGAAGAGGTCTGCTGCAGTAGGCATCAGCTCGGGATCGAAGACGGTGATCTTATTAACCTTTCTGTAGTCGATGCATACTCTGTTGCTCCCGTCCTTCTTCTTCACGACCACGACAGGGGACGCGTAGGGTGAACTGGACTCCCTGATGATGCCCATCTTCAGCATCTCATCTATGTCTTTCTTCAAGGATTCACGGGCCTTGAAAGGGATCGGGAAGGGTTTGGTCCGAACGGGAATATTTGAAGTGAGGTGGACTTCATGTTCGACCAAAGTCGTAGAGCCTGGGACATCGCTGAAGTTTTGGGGAAACTCGCCCATAAGGTCCTTGAGCTCTATCTTTTGACCTTCCGTCAAGCTTGGTCCTAGCTTAACATCATCAATGCCTTCTTTGCTGTGGAAGTCTCCAAGTTCCAACAGTTCCTCGCTGTCAAAGCTGTCGTCGATCTCAGCTGCTGTTGCTGCGTGTACAGTCTCTGATGGCCTTTCCACGTACAGCTTAAGGAGGTTGGCGTGGTATATCTTGGAATGCTGGCCGACCTTCACCTTGTAGTCGTTGATCCCCACCACGGTCTCCACTTCGTACGGGCCTTTCCACTGCATCAGCAACTTATTATGATCAGTAGGTAGCAGCACCAGCACTTTGTTGTCAGGTTTAAACTTCCTGTTCACAGCCCTACGATCATAGTAGTGCTTTCCACAGTCCTGGGACTTCTTCAGGTTTTCTCTGGCTATCTCGAGAGTCTGTTCCAGCTTCTCCCGTAGCTCAAACACGTACTGGTTCTTCACCTCTGGGGTCTCTACCTCTTTCGTCCACAGTTCTTTCAGGATGTGCATCGGCCCTCTGATGGTTCTTCCGTACAGCAGCTCGAACGGAGAAAAGCTGGTGGACTCCTGCGGCACTTCTCTGTAGGCGAACAGTAAGGCGTTGATGTAGCGATGCCATTGTCTGGGCTGCTCGCTGCACAGTTTCTTCAGGGTGGACTTCAGCGTAGCATTGAACTTTTCGACAAGCCCGTTACACATTGGATGGTAGAGTGTCGTAGTCAAATGCCAGATGCTCAGCAGTCTGTTGACCTCCTTCATGCAGTCAGAGACGAACTGCGTCCCGAGGTCTGTCAGGATCTCTTCAGGCACTCCGAGTCTGCTGAACATGTCCACCAGCGCCTCTGCAACAGTCTCAGTGTCAATCTTCTTCAGAGGCACTGCTTCTGGGTACAGAGTCGCATAGTCCACTAAAGTTGGTACCCACCGATGACCTTCTTCACTCGGAGGTCTTATTTCGCCAATTAAGTCTAAGGCCACCCTCTTGAAAGGTCGGCCGATCAGAGGCATCCTCTGCATAGGCACTTTCGGGACCCTTCCTCGAGGTATGGTCTTCTGGCAAATGTCACATGATCGGCAGAAACGGCTGACGTCCGCATGAAGTCCTGGCCAGTAGAACACCGCCTGGATTCTGTCTGACGTCTTCTTGATGCCTAGGTGACCTCCCATGATGGAATCGTGAGCTACTTCCATCACTTGGCGCCTTAGGGGTAATGGTACCAAGACTTGACGTAGTGGTTTCCCTCCGTTGACCCTCGGGTGCTGAAAGATTCGGTACAGGATCTTGGCCTTCACCTCAAAATAGACCGTGCCACTGCCTTTGGTCACGTGGTCTTGGCGGTTTCTATACTTGTTTAAAGTGCTATCAGCTTCCTGGAGCTGGATCAGCTTATCTCTGTCCATGATGGCAGCTTTGGAGCTGTCGGCGACCTTCAGTGGCGTAGACGTCTTGTCTCTCTTGGCCTGGGCCCTGGTAGTAACAGCACCGGCGATCTCTGGTCGGCAGGGCTGAGCTGGAGTAGCCACATTGTCCCGTAGCAGCTCTGTAAGGTCTCCATCGGGAAATGGCAATGGATCCTCCTCCACAACTTCGACACGTTGGGTTGAGGCAGGACTCCATTCTGAATCGGGGTCGTCTCGCGCCGTCGATATTCCCGATCATCAAATCATACAGCGGCTTCTTCAGGCAAACCACTTCTACTTCGCCTATGTAGAAAGGGGTGCTGACTTGAATCTTCGCAACTGGCGCTTTCACACATTTGCTGTCGGCCATAAGTGTCCATTTTGAATCGCCAGTGAACTGTTCTTTAGCGATTAGGTCTTCTCTGACGATGACCCCACTGCAGCCAGAGTCTCTTAGGACAGTCACTTCATGATTTCCGACGCGTCCCTTGGAAACAGGCATGTTCTGGACGGTCACAGCTGCACGTCCGCAGGAGTAGCTGTGCGCTCGGTCTCACTCGAAAGAATGACGCTTCCGCCACACACTTGATGGTCAGATCTACTGTTTTGCCGTTGATTGGAGAATCGCCTCTGCCGGTTGCCCGCCACTGCATTGTCCGTATAGCTCCGCTGTCCGCTACTTTTGTTTTGATGACAGTTAGCCGCTCTGTGGTCTGTAGCGTTGCAAGTGAAACAGCCTCTTGAATGCCCTTCCCTGGGAGGATGCGTGGAGTCCGTCTGTCTCTGGCCCGTCTGACTCCCCTGGATCTGGTTCCCATGGTTTCCAGTCTTCTGAAATGGTTTCGTCGCCTTGGGTGGCCCCAGTGTCTTTTCATAAGCCATGAGATATCTTTCAGCAGCTTCAGCAACGTCTTTTAGCGCCTGCAAATTTTGTATTTCCAAGTGGATCGAGAGGTCCTTAGGGCAGGAGTTAAGTAATTGCTCCCTTACAATCAGATCATGGAGACTCTCGTAAGTCTTCCCTTTGCCTGATAATTCCACCCACTTGTGTAGATATGACGACAAGCGCTCCACAAACTGCTTTGGCGTTTCGTCTGACAAAGGCCGGCATTCACAAAAGCGTTTACGGTAGCCCTTCTCTGTAAAGTTGTAGCAATGCAATAGGGCCTCTTTTAAGACGTCGTAGTTTTGGGCGTCATCGTTCGACAGTCTGGTGTAAACTTCGAGCGCTTGCCCTGTCAGAAGTGCACTTAGTCGAATCGCCCAGTCTCGAGGTTGCCAGTTGGAGCTTTCGGCGAACCTTTCAAATCTCGCCAAATAACTGTCAATCTGGTCCTTCCCGTCGACGAACGCTGGCAATTTTGGAGCCATGTGGTCGCTGATGACTTGTGGCGCATGCTGATTGTTTTGGATACGCGCCAACTCTAGCTGGTGCTGACGATCAGCTTCTAATCGTCTCTCTTCCATCTCGTCACGCCGTCGCTGCTCTTCTCTTTCTTGACGCCGCTCTTCTCTTTCTTCTCGGTGACGCTGCTCTTCCTTTTCTAGACGCTTCTCTTCTAATTCTCTTTCTTCACGGCGACGCTGCTCTTCTAATTCTCGTTCTTCGCGCCGTCGCTGTTCTTCTCTTTCTTCACGCAATATTCTCTCCTGGAATTTGACGTACTCCGTCAGCTGTTTGCCTTTTAGATTTAGTTCAACCCCTTTCTGCCAGAAGTCAGCCATCTTGATGCTTTTCTGGAAAGTTCTTTTCTGGAAAGTTCTTTTCTGGAAAGTTCTTGACTGTGCTGTACCTTTCTAGACTGTTCTAGAACAGCACGCTTTCTGCAGTAGCGCTGATGCTTGTCACTAGTCGCCTTCGCTGACGCAGGCCCCGCTGTCCTCGTCGTATGCGATGCTGCACCACGCTGGTGTTGATGTACACGCTCCTGTACTGAAGTAGACGCGACGTCCGCTCGTCGCTCTCTCTAATACTGGCGATGTAGCTCCGAGACTGTCCCTCGACGTAGTCTTGCGGCAGCCACGTAGTCCCGATCTGTTGTTCGCTCGCGAAGCAACTCTTCAGCGACTACACGCCCTTGCAGTCAACCCAAAACTATCGGGGATGTAGTCCCAGTATGTTGGCCCCTCCCGACGCAACTTGTTGGCGGCTACCCTCGATGACTGCCTCTCGTAACGTTGACTCGCTTGTTGTAGCAGTTGAACCCTTGGCTATGGCGTGAATCGCAGCTTGGCCCCCATAATGTTACACTCGATATGATGTTGGTGTTTTTCTATCAGTATTTGATTCAGCCCCGATGCTTGAAATCCTGATAGGTGTAACTCTGATTCATTTATCCACGCAGCCTGCTCACTCATCAACAAGTCAGGAGTCGTCGTATGAAGTTTTCCACTTTTATTCAGCACACATCAACAACTGCATACAATCGCTTTTTCCACTCTCAACTTTTTACTTTCAACCCCCTCTTCTTTTGAAACGGTGCGGCACTTATATAGTCTCTACATACTCAAGAACAAACGAGAATATCCTACATGAAACACCACAACCAATCAAAATTAATTTCATCATCACTGTCTCACGTCATGCAACTTTATTTGGAATGGAAGCTTCCATGGTTACCACTCGAACTATCCATACGCTTCTATCGAAAGTAAACAACTGACTCGAGAAAATTCTCAAATAATATCGACCAACTAAAAACACCAACGTTATACAAAGCCTCTTCTAATAACAACGCAAAATCAAATCAAAGATAAATACACTCTGTTACTGCATGCGTTGCAAAATAAAATGAACAGATCTATCGCGCGCGTCACACACGCAAGCCTACCATTGCACGCGTCTCCAACGTAACACCTTGCAACCTCTGGAAACATTTTGTACAGCTTCTTTGTAGTTATTATTTTGGTCAGTTCATATTTTCACAGTGATATTGTGCAAACTTCCGTGCTCATCATTAAAATCATAAGAAGAAGGAACAAAACAATAGGGCACAACATATGTTTTACTGGTTCACAAGCCCCAAAACATAGCACAAGTAACACGATAGAAAAAGATAGACTAGAAATAAAGACAGAACAAAATTCCTACATTTCCTATCGTTATTCGTGTGATGCGTGTAACAATTTAGATTTCTTTCCTATTCATCTTATCAAACTTATAAGCAGCTTGCAGGAAGGTGCCTATTATGTTTGATAAGGACCCTACGGCGTGCAGTGGCGTAACCAAACAACAGGTATAGAACTATTCCGATATTACCGTGGCGTGACTAAACATGTAATATCAGAAGACGCGCAACCCTAGTGGTTATAGACAGGACACAGCATATTTATCAGCGTGTAACCTATGGAAAACTAAACTTTACCTTGATAGGTAATGCAACAGGTAACAGAAGAAGAATCGTAAAAAAAATCATCCTAAATCCTTTCTCTGCTTTTATAGGTTTCTTCTAGCCAAAAAAAAGTGAGAACCCCGATTAGCAACCATTTCAAAATCTATCATCGCCAGGGAAACTGAGCAAAACAACTATGAATCTTTGAGAAACGTGGACAAAAAGTTACAAACAAGATTCAGTTACCTGGCTCCGCAATGACAACATTCGCAGTGCCATGGCAACGTAAACAATGCTGTGACAACACAGACAAAAAGCCTTCTCGCGATGATGTCAATGCACAGATATAATATTTCCTAAATTATTATTTCACCATCGCAGATTTAGAACACTTTTCATAACTTTTCCTACTTCCAAAATTGCAATAAAATAAAATAGTTTACACGAATTCAGATCCCGTTTTCATGTAGAAAAACGCGCAGCTCTAAAACTCTAACTTCACAGTAAGCCTGTAGCTTACAGTATACATTCCAAGTAAGGCTGCTGCGCTCCCTTGTCATCTCCATCTCCCTATATGCTTGCGAAACATGGACCCTCACAGCAGACCTACAACAAAGAATATTGGACAATACCGTGACATGCTCACAGTGGTGAAGAAATGAAAACTCCGATGATATGGCCACATCACCAGAGCATCAGGCTTTGCAAAGACCATCTGCAAGGCACGGTGCAAGGAGGCAGAAGAAGAGGGAGACAGAAAAAGAGGTGGGAGGACATCATTCGAGAATGTACTGGCTTGACAATGAGCGAAGCCATGAGGGTTGCCGAGGACAAAGAAAGATGGAGTATGCTGGTTAAACGATCATCTGTGGTGACCCAACGACTTCCGAGTTACAGGATAGGATAGGATAGGACTCCAGTTTGCTCAACCAGCAACATTTTCAAAAACACAATATTAGGTAGGTTGGGTTTGGGCATGCCACAGGCTGCAACTAAGCCTTCCTCGGGGAAGGCCGCCCAGAATTTCCTGATAAAAAGAGACAGTAAAGTGTCAAAAATCAAAATTAATTAGTATGTGTTCACCTGTGAGAGAGTCAAAGAGGAAGAGATTAGTGTGGGGAGGGGGAGGGGTAATGTAGGGGGAGGGACATAGATGTCGGTATTTGCATGCAGTAAGAGAAAGTGTGGAACCCTGATAATTCATTTTGTGAGCCGCATGAAAGGATTAAATTATAGTTTTGTGAAGACATGTCATTGTTGAAATGTCATGGTTATCTTGTGTGTGTGGTTATTAAACGGTGGTTCAGTGTTTGCCCTTGTGATCAGTGATCTGAACTTGGAGCACCTGGAAAAGCAGCTGGAGAGCATCTGGTTGTCCTTCTTGAGCAGAGTGAAGCAGAGCGGGGAAGACTTCCTCAGTCTCCACCTTCTTGGTACTGTGCTCCATTGTCTGGCTGAACAAGGTAGGGGCAACGTGTGTACACAAGTTGAGTAGCATTTATTGGGTCTAACATCACATTTTATGTGTAAAGACTTTAAAAAATAAATTATTGCATTACTGTTGATTGCACTTTCTGAATAGTTAAAATGAAAGGAAAGAGCTTATAGTGGTCTTCTTTTTTCTCCACCTACTTCGTGCCCCATGTCTTTCCCACCTGACATCTCATTACCAAGAAAATATGGTCAGTAGTTTGGCAATGAACATCTTATTGGTTGCGTTATTATATCCACATGTTAGACCACATGGAAATTGATTTTCCTTTGTTGAATTAAAAAAAACAAAATTTCTTACATGATATAAATCTGAATCTGTCCCATGCTTTGTGAGGTTTGTTTTATCCTAAATGTTACCTCATAGTTTAAGCAAATTTAGTTTGTATAAATGGCATAGTTTTCTTCATCAACATTATGAACAAATCATATCTTCTTTTCTCCAGAAGAGGTCAACTTCAAAAGAGAACTGCCACCTCCTCTGAGAAAAAACATTCCAAACCTGATTGTGTGTCCCAAATGTGAGTCTTGATTTTCCCTATTTTGCTTTGTCAGCATCTGCAGCAGTTATTCACAGTCTCACTGATCACTCCCAGCTCAACTATGTTTCTAAACGCAGTATGGACAATTGGGATAGTTTAGTGCTTGTGCTGTGGTCAGTTTAATATGTACCTCTTTTACTTTTTTGTGTTAGGATAGCTGAAATCTTGAAATGAAGTTTTGATTTGGATTGCCTTTGTAAAGTTTGTTGTCACTGTGTAGGCAAGTCAACTTTCCACCACTATCTTATATGTATGCTTTTTGCAATTTTTGTATAGTTTGTTGGTGACTTCAAAACAATTTTGAATGTGTTTGTATTGTGTGTAGATTTGACGTTTCTAACTATGTTGTTGATCTTAATGTTAACCAAAAGAAGAGAAAGAATGCTACCCTTATGGACACCCATCGGCTCAAAAGGATCTGATTAATCAGTACTCCAATGAAGATTAAGTTGGCCAAGGAATCAATCAATTGTTCATTCCATATGTGTATGGTATGTGTAGGTGAGGTGTTGAAGACAGTGACCAGTGTGTACATGCACACTGTTGAAGCTCCGCTTCCTCAGCCAGATGAAGTCTTGCTCTGCACACCAAACACAACAGCAGAGGAGGTACTTAATATTCCTCTTTTTTTCTTTGGGGATGTTGGTAATTCCTCTTTACCTTTCTGATGATTTATACTATTGATATTGGATGTGATCCATAAAATCCATTATATAACCTACTTGAAAAAAATCTTTAGGTCTTGGTACCATAATCATTTTCTGAATAATTCATTATATTGAAAATGTAGAAAAGAACAGAAAACCATTGTATTAATTATGTTTCTGTATTATAACTGTGCCATTCACATTCCGAGGCACTTATTTATCTTTTATGAATGAAACCCGAGTATTCTATGAGTTTTGTGATGGCAGTACAGTACAATAGTTTATATTGTGTAGCCTTAATGTCTATTTTCTTTTCAGTAAAAGCACTTGGCAGACTACCTGCTACTGCATGCATTGTGGGTATGAGAAGTTGTTTGTCTTTTGACTTTGATGCTTATAGGCAAGATACGGGCAAGATAATTAACACAAGCAGAATGCTACGTGTACATAGATAAAGAGTTGTAAAGTATTCATTCAAGCTGTTATTTCTTGTGCTCATTGACAGGTTGGGACGTTTCTGCTGAGAGCATTTTCTCCAACCTCACAAACACAGGGGAAGATTCACTGCCTGGCGTTTGCAGATGTTTTGGACTTTGAGGTTGGGGAGGTGTTAGAACAAGACATAAAGGACAAGATCGCCAAAACACGTAAGATTTTAGTCTGAAACATTATAATTTTCAATTTTAATGGAGCAGTACATGTGTTTGTTAAGGTAAAGTTAGTGGTTGCATCAGATAAGATTAGAAATTAGCTTAGTGGTATAACACAGCTGCCACCACCAGGGAGAACTTGATCCTGTCACATTATTTTGTGTTTAAATGTTGGCACTATTATACCTAAATATTTGCAAGAAGCATACACATACCGATGTAAAAATGTGTAATGTTCCAGAGCATGACTACCAGCTGGTAGTCATTTGCACCTCTGAGAACGAATTCAACGCTCGCATTACTGCATCATTGGAAAAGTACAGCCGCCTACCTCCACACGCTGCTGCACAAACAGAAAAAATGCTGGAGTACATCCGCACCATGTTCAAGGTTCCGGATGATGTGGAGGCCATGGAGACAGCAGCTGGAATTGATCCAGAGAGGTACTGTATAATCTGTTTATTTATCCCCAGAGTTTTCTTGACTCATCTCACCCCTTTAGTTGTTACAGGTCAGAACATGGTCGTGTAGCCATGCAAGCAGAATTCCTTCCACTCCCAGGCAACGCACATAACATCTGTGTTCACTAAGTATTATCAACATACATTACTGTCCTTTGTCATCCAGCACAAAGTTTGGGTTACCTTTGTGGCAGGTTGTGCGTGCGGGTGGTGAAATCAACACGTTCTGGCATGGGGAAGACCTTGCACAAAAAGAGGCTCGTCTCCAAATTGAACACACTGCTTAGAGAGGCCCGTTTTGAGGATGCGGAGGAAGATAAATTCTCAGTTGAAGATGATGAGGAGTCTGTAGATGATGCGGATGATGAAGCAGTGCATGTGAGTGTGCCTCTGTATGAAAAGCATGTCAACATCCATGCTGTGGCATCAACTCTGCTGGAACACTTGCCTCCATCCCATGACCCACAACCCAGGCTTATACATCTGGATATTGCCTATGAGGTATGGAGAGATTTTTGACATCCATCCAGTAATGTATGTACTCGCACAAATATCTACATTTCAACATTTTTGCAAGCTGCAATCAAGATGAATCGTAAATACTCCCAAAAGATTTGTTTGTAAGAAAAATTTCCATCCACTCATGTCAGAACGTTAGTGCAGCTTAAAAAAAAACAAACATTTAAATACATAAATATGTAAAAACATAAATATGTAAATTTACATATATTCATGCATTAAATAAAAGAATATATCAAACAAAAGGACCACATTAGGTTTGAGAAAAACTTGCTAAGCAGGAAACGGATTTAGTAAATAAGAGGCAAAGCATGGGAATACTTGTCAAATGCGCTGACATACAGCACTCATTGTGAGGAAAAAAATCCTTAACCGTTACATATGGGTTATTGCGTTGCAGGTGCAGGAAGGTGTGGACTTGCTGCTGTACAACTTGTTAATCTTGGGCTGCATCACGGACATTCATGGCCATGTGTGGCGCAGAGCCACGTCAGACTTCTACCTCATCGAGGCCATGCCACTTCTGGAGCATTCTGAATCCAAAGTAATCGCTATTCTTTATTTTATTTCTTCTGCTATCAATTAAATTTCATTTGTTGTGATTGCTTTCTTTCTTTAGATTAATCTGTTATTTGTGTTTTCTTTATTTTAGAGGGCATTTCATTCTTGTTTGCCAGAAAATTGAGGCAAGGAATGCGATACATTGTGTACTTGACCATTCTGCTGCTGCTTGACAATGTGTTGTGTTTCAGGAGAAAACCCTCATGCACCAACTCTTCTCCATTCTGCCCAGTGTCAAATGCTGCTCTCCTTCCGAGACTCTTACCAGGCTTGGTGATGAGCGGAGACATGCCTCTCTTGGTATGCGTCAGTGATTGTACGATGTATGGACTGGACTGTTTTAATGTATTTAACTTAAATTGAAAGCAACCTGTCCTATGAGCTTGACTTTCCAGTTTATTCAAAATAATAATTTTAATTTGTTGGGTTTTGAGATTATTGTAATTGTTTGCGTGTTTGTAGTAGTATTTTTGCCATAAAAATGTGTTACACTCAACTGCATTTGCCCAAATCATCTTTACTTTTTTAATTCCAAGGTGACTACGAGCTGCTGTTTGATGATGCCGAGTTTGGCAGTCCAGTCTTCCAACGACCCTTACACTATTTGAACTCTATGAAGATCCCTGGTGATCCAAAGCCTTACAATCAACAAGCTGAGCAACCAGCTTTTTGGGCTAACAAGGCTGCTTGCCTTCACACATTGCTGGGGTAGGAATTGAGTACCGGTACATTACTTGTTAATCATCATTGTCTCAGTTTGCAGCATCAGATTTTTAATAAATGTGTCATCTTTTGGTGGAGCAGTACTCCTAATGATCGGTGATGCAAGGAGCAATAGCCAAGAGAAGAGGTGTGCGTGAGAACATCAAGGAATTGACAACATTCTGCATTGTTATCCTTCAGGTCTGACCTAAAGTGATAGTTCCTTGGACTGATTACTGTAGGTAGTGCATGAATAGAATAGTTTGAAAGGCAGATTCAGTACACATTACATTAGATGGTCAAGTATTCATTTATTATGATTGTGAAAACTTTCAGGCACTGTGGATTGAGGAACCCATCGTGGGCAGAGTTGTACCACTTTGTGTCATTCCTGAACAAACAGCTGGAGGACTTTGAGCACTCCATCTTCTGCAGTTCTGACTTGTCTCAGGACCTGCCTGGCTTCCCAGCCTTTGTCCTCAAGTTCCTCATCATTATGTCTAGGGTTAGAGTTATTTACTCTTCTCTTTAAAGGAGTGGGTGTTGTGTGTAACATATGAGAAAGATTGTTCCATGTGTATTCTTCTTTCCTTGTGTTAAGCTTTTCCTTGCAGCTCTAATTCAGTGGTGGACATTTCTTAAAAAAATAAACAGAAAATAATACTAAATGTATTTATCTTTAAAATGACTATGAGATTTACTACAACCTTGGTGGATATATGGTACACAAACAGCATATCTGTATTTCTTTTAAAATACAATTAGCACAAGCAATAAATCATAATAAATTTGATAACAAAAAAATTGATTTTGGAATTATGTCTGTAAAAGCAACAGATCAGCCAATTTTCCCTCTGCTTGCAAATCACACAACTCATTTGTTCTCTATGAGTATTAAATACTATCTAAGATTCCCCACAAGTATGTTATGAGTATCAGCAATTAACTGTACTACCTGTATCAGTATATCAAAATATTATGAAATACTATTGGCCACATGATCATAGTGAATGGTGCAGGATTTTGCCACACGGTCACTGGAAATGGCGGAGGAGTCTCTGCCAGTGCTATCAGATGAAGAGGATGTGGGAGGAATTGAAGATTTACAGATGCGAAGGACATGGGAATCCAGGTGAGAGTGAAATAGCCATGACCTTGAGAATTTTGCCGTTGGTTGTACTGATGTTTATGGAGGGTGTTCAGTGATGGAGATTACGTACAATCATACGTGTTTCACATACTGAGTTAGGAAATCACGCAACGAAAATGTAATGAAAGGGTATAAACATGCACAAAGTCAGTGCCAAAGGGGTATGAAAACGTAAAGCTAAGTTGCTGGGAGGTATCATCAGGTACAACTATTTCGGTCGTGCGTACAGCTTTCGCTCGATTTGGATCATGTGCCTGTGCGTCCTGCGTGACCGCCTATTCATTCTGTCGCTTCCGAGAAACAGCCAATCATTTGCACAATAGTATTCACTATTTTTTCTCGACGTTTTTGATTGGCTATATAAGACTGACAACAACCCAACATTAAAAATTGTCCCATAAATACTCCCGCCCGCGTGCACGCAAAGTGTTTATTACGTATGTTGGTGTACCCCCTAAAAAGCTGAAAGGGGGTATAAAAAAAACGTTATGTTTGCAATGAGGGTATGAAAACCCCCACATGTTTTGGTTGAGGGTGTAAATACCCCTAGCTTAAAAACTTTCTCCATCATTGGGTGTTGGTAACTGTCACACACAAACATACAAGACCCACGTTCAGTCTGTTGTTGTTTGGTCATTTTTCTATCTTTTTGTCTGACTGACAACTCTTCCAACTCACAGCCCATGACTTGAAATAGTTCACACCTTTCATTCATGTGCATTCACATGGTGTATCTTTTGGATGAGAGTATAAACTAAAGTCTAGTCTGCACGCATGCATCCTGTCTGGTGGACAAGATTCTGACACTCATCTTATGTTGTTCTATCCTGTCAGCCCCCACCCGTACATTTTCTTCAACCCTGATCGCACCAGCATGACCTTCCTTGGCTTCACTGTGGATCCCAGCAGTGGAAACCTCATCAACCAAGAGGGCCAGGTGATAGAAGCTGCCATCATGAGACGTGGATTGTACCATTCCCTTGCTGCCAACGGAGCTCCACTGTCTGAAGACTTTGACCATTTGCCAAGGTTGGTATGAGAGCAATGTTTTAGCATGTGCATTTAAATTTGTTTTATTTTGTAGTTACAATTTGGGTTAATGTACTTATATTTATTTAACCAGTATAAATATGGCACACTTGTCCTTGCCATAAGGACATGCTGATATCAACTGTTGCTTTCATTTATTCGTGATAAAGCATTTTCCAATGATAATTCCCTACATATTTCATCTACTACCCTACAGTAGGGGTGTCGGATAGTGCAGTGGTTGGAGCACTCACTACTGTGTCGCAAGTTAAGCACCCTCCAGTGCGGTTAGCACTTGGATGGGTGACCGCAAAAACGTGAAGCGACAAATAACAACGCCCCAGTTGACTCAACTGTGACTGAGTACCTACTCTCTTAAGGGTGGGGAAGGTAAAGCAGCAAGGGAGAAAGATGGGCATCACCCTCATTACGCTGGCCCAAGATAAGTGTGATCTCCAACATCACACTCCCCTACAGCCACAGGGCTATAGGACTACCTTTACCTTTTTTTTTACCCTACAGTAAAATTGTAAAATATTTCAAACAAATATACACAAAGCACTACCTGTGGCATGTGACAGAAGGGAGAAACTGATGCGCTTGTACCAAGTGATGGGTGTGCCGGTCTCCGAGGACAATGTTATTGATCCTGATGACACATATGAACTGACTTCGGACAATGCCAAGAAGATCATGGCAGTCTACATGAGATTCAGGTATGCAAATGTTCCACTATAACATGTGTACATATGTGCATGTGTTGGTTTATTGAGCTTCTGACTAGCTCTGTGTTTGTCGGAGTGTGTGTTATTATTTTTTCATTAAATCACATGAGTGCAGCAATGTGAGTCTATGTGTGTTTTTTTTTTAAATGTGTGTGCTTCCGTTAGTCTGTCTTTCCTCCATCTGTCTGCCATCCGTCTGTGAAAAACTTGCAAATGGCTTAATACCTCAGAACCTATTTCATCTATCACAACCAAACTTGGTAAAATAATGTATACTTATTAGACCTTAACAATAATCAATGAATGAATGACTTCATTTCCAAGGTCAAGATCACAGGGTCAACAAATGTTCATTTTTTAAAATGTTAATTTTTCACAAAATTGATCTTGATCTTGAAGGTCAAGACCATTTAGACCCATAGTATGCAACAACATTGGGTTAGTTGATCATACATGAACATCAGAAGTTGCATGAAAGTCAAGGTCATCCCAAGTTCACTGAAGGTCAAGGTCACTTGTTTTAGGTTGGTGGCTTGAGCTAGGTCTTGTCCTCAGCCAGCGCCTTGAGCAGCTTTTGAGCTGAACAAGCTTTGTATAAGAACAATTCGTGCATGAGGAACAATTGACTGTGGCAGGTGCAACATACCTGTCATTGTGATGGGAGAGACTGGCTGTGGTAAGACGCGCCTTGTGAAGTTTATGTGTGCCCTTCAGGACCCTGGCCACAACCACAAAAACACCATGATCATCATGAAAGTAAGTAAGAAGCTGCTTTCTTGCAAAATTTGTTCTCACATTTTTGTGATGTAATGTGTTAAAATCAATCCTGTACAAACATTTCATTGTGTTGGAATCAAAACACAAGAAGAAAAATGCCATTATACGATAACATGACAACTGGTTTGGGGAAAATGCACGTTTCAAACTCTGTTGTTTAATGTTTTCATCTTCCAAAACTGGGAATTTTATGCTTGTATATATATTTATTTATGTATTTATTTATTGTTTGTATTTCTTTGTTTATTTAATCCAAAGGATCACTATAATACCCCTTTCAAATGTATTATGTACTTTGTCAGCGATTGGATATTTGTGGTAAACATTAGTTTCCTACTGTGTTAGAATGTCAACTCTTCTATCCTTGAATTCATGTGAAGTGACACATAATTCTCACAACTTTATTCACATCAGTGTATCTTCATTAATGAAAAAAAAAATCCAAGATGGCCATTTGAACAGGTCCATGGAGGTACAACAGCAAAGGACATCCAAGAGAAAGTAGCAGAGGCTGAGAAGTTGGCCAAGGCAACCAAAGAGCTAAGTGAACAAGACGGGACCTCTCGCCCCATCTACACGGTGCTGTTCTTTGATGAAGCCAACACCACTGAGGCCATTGGAGCCATCAAGGAAGTGATGTGTGATGGAGCTATGAACGGCAGACCCATCCAGCTCCACCAGAACCTTAAGATGGTGGCTGCATGCAATCCATACAGAAAGTATGATTTTGGCACATGTGCTTGAGTAGCAAAATAGAAGCAAAACACTGGAGCAAATTTGTTAAAAAAAATAAAAAATAAAAATAAATAAATAAAAACTTTTGATAGGGGTAGAGTTTTAAGAAGAGAACAATGAGGAATTTTCCGTATCAGTTGATCAAATACTTAGAAGCAGAGTATTAACAGACCAACCTAGGCTGTGCAGACCTATCCAAAATAAATTACACAGTCATGTGTAACTACTACTGTGCCTTCTGTATATATATGTATTGCACATACATATTGCATAAACTCAGAACCATAATGTTTTGATAATCAGGGGTGGGAATTGTCCGCCATTTGGCGGATTTCCGCCATAAAAAAAATCCCATCCGCCAAAAACAATAATGCTTCCGCCAAAAATTTTTAAAAAAAATTTTTACACTATTGCGGTGTTTAGACACAGCGCAACAGAAGTCTCACCGGAAGTGAGAGGTCGAGGTCGTTGTACTTAATCACCGCCATCATGTCTTTAAAGGCTATGATTGTACAGCGTGGTGAAACTTTTCAAGAAGGTTTTGGCGTCAAATACAAATGGAGGTGGGATTGGTTGGAGTACGAAGTCAATGATGATCGGCTCAGCTGATATTCAGATGTTGAATATACAGCTGTGTACATCTTCAGCTACTATGTACAAATTTTGTGTGTGTGTGTGTGTACAGCTCTCTCTCTCTCTCTCTCTCTCTCTCTCTCTCTCTCTCTCTCTCTCTCTCACATAATCACTGTACATGTATACAGTTATATACAAAAATCCTTTTTGAATTTATGTTATTTTCTTTATGCAATGTGTCTGTTAGTTGTACATTGTTTATCAGCACTACATCACAGCATTATATTCTTTGGTCATTCAAACAAAAAGCACAAGAAAAAAAGACAAAAAAGAATGTTTTTCATACTTCAAAACTACTTACATTTTGCAATCAGAATACGCCAGATTGCACAGATTTTGTTCTTGATTTTGAAAATTTTCCGGGGGGGGGGGGGGGGGGGGGGGGGGGCATGCCCCCAGACTCCCCTAGTTTCCTTTATTTTTCACTTCAGCAATTCCCACCCCTGATAATAAAACTGCAAACTTCACTGCTGCAGGCTCTTGATCATAAATTCTGACTGTATAATTATTGTATGCTGATCTTTGCACCCTTCCCATCATCATCACAGTGATGTGAAACAAAATGAACTGAGAACCGAACCTTTTGTTTCAGACACTCAGCTGAGGTGATTAAGAAGCTGGAGAAAGCAGGTCTGGGCTACCATGTCAGCGCTGAGAAGACCTGTGACAAACTGGGTAAAGGCTCAGTCTTCTGTCAAACTTGAAGAACATTCATTTAAAAATGTGCCCCTGTGGGAGTATCAGATTTTTTTAAAGTGACTGTAACCATCATACATTATACACTATGACTTCTGTGCTATAGAGACTTTAGTGTATGATAGGCACAAGGAACGTGTTAATTCATGGCCTGTCAGATCGATCGTTGAAGTACCATAAAATTAAACATTAAATGATAGAAGTACTATATTCAATTTGTTTCATTACTTTGGTGATTGGCTAAACTAGAGTTGGTGAAGCAATGTAGGAGAGAGATGGGTACCATGCCTGACAAAACTGACCCAGATGGTTTACTCAACTTTCAGCTGTAGTATACTCTCACAAGCAAAAGCAGCCAATGGTTGGTCCTCTACTGTGGGTATAACCTTGCACGTCTGTCTAACTCATGTCTGAAACAGGGCGAGTTCCAATGCGCCAGCTTGTGTACCGAGTGCAGCCTCTGCCCCAAAGCATGCTGCCGCTTGTGTGGGACTTTGGTCAGCTGAATGAAGATGTGGAACGCATGTACATCAGGCAGATGGTGCTGCGATATGTGAGTTATTGCACTTCGGGCTCATTTTTCAACATGAACATGAAAGTGTGTTCTTTCCCCACCAAAAAACAAGAGGCAAATTCAAATCTCAGAAATAATACTGTTGTACCTAATACAGTCATATCAATGAGTTTCAACATTAGCTTTTCCCTGGTAGCAATATATTCTGGATCTATTGGTATTTGTTTGTTTGCTTAGATGTTTACAATGGACAAATGTGTATACTATGGGCAGGTCAGAGAATACAGACTCCATGAACCCTCTGAGAACAGGAGGCTGCACAATGCAGAGGTAGAAACCTTGTGCAACATTCTGGTTCACTGTCAACAGTTTATGCGGCAGAGCAAGGTGTGTTTTGTGTGTTGTTGTTCTTTTTATTAATAAATAGTAATCCGGTACTCTGGTTTGCTCCCCCATCAAAATGTCAAAAACACTACTAATATTAGAAAGGTTGGGTTTGGACGTGCCAGATGCAGCCTCTTATCGATAAAAATGGACAATAAAGTGTGAAAAATCAAATCAAATTAATTAGAAATTTTGTAGCTGCCTAAACACACACACACACACACACACACACACACCCACACACACACACACACACACTCTACACTACACTACACTACACTACACTACACTACACTACACTACACTACACTACACTATCTTGTCTCAAATCACTCCATCCTCTGCAAATCAAAGAACAATCATTGTTATGCTGAAACAAAGCCTCAGCTGAACATCAGTTATCTGCAATGTACGCAAGTCAGATAGATTTTTATCAGCAAACATTTGAGCTCAGAGAGCGCCTCAAGGCACTGCATGTTGTACAAATTTAGTAACTGGCATTCTTTGTAATTTCAGTTTCTTGTACTTGAAAAATAATGTTTTAGTGACTTTTTTCTTCGAACAGGATGAATGCAGTTTTGTCAGCTTGCGGGATGCGGACCGAGCGCTGATGGTGACAAGCTGGTTTCTTCAACAGGAAGATCTGCTGGCCAAAATTCACGACATCTTAGGAGCATGGGTAGAGATATTCAAATTTTATATTCTTTTTTTCATCTGAAAATCTTCATCACTTTATGTTATGTAAAAGAAATTTGTGTATGAAATACAATTGAAACGAATCATGTGACAATAATAACTAGCATGCAGCAGCTAATTATGAGGAAAGTATATCAACCTTCGCACAGTGGTGCAATCAGAATTGTTTGGAACTAAATGTGACCAAAACAAAAGAGATGGTAATTGATTACAGGAGAAATGTAACAGATGTGGCGGCACTCCAGCTGAAGGGACAGGTGGTAGAGAGGGTGGAGGAATACAAGTACTTGGGCACAATTGTTGATCACAAATTAAACTTTTCCAGAAATGCCGAGGTTGTCTACAAGAAATGCAGACAAAGAATGTACATCTTGTATCAGCTGAGATCTTTTAAAGTGTCCAGTCATATCATTGAAATGTGTTACCATGCGTTTATTGAGTCTATTCTAACCTTCTCTTTTATCTGTTGGTTCAAGGGATTGAATGTGAAGAGCAAAAATCAGTTGTGTGGAATAGAGAGTGTGTGCAGCAAGATAGTTGGCAAGAAGCAGGCGACTCTGGAACAACTGTTCCACAAAAGAGCCCTCAGCAAGGCAGTCAGAATTCAGAGAGACCCTACCCACCCACTTTCCTGTCTGTTTGAACTTCTTCCATCTAATCGCAGATTCCGCTGTGCACTAATGCGTACACAGCGCTACAAAAACACCTTCATCCCTACTGCCATATCAATGCTAAATGAGGCCAATGCCAGACCCTCAAACACAAGACTGTCTTGATGTAGGAGTCTCCCAACTATCTCGCTGAGTGTATGTGCATGTTTGTATGAAGACATGCGCGTGTGCATGTGTGTGTTTGTGAGTG
Source organism: Oncomelania hupensis (assembly GCA_036898135.1). Lineage (NCBI taxonomy): Eukaryota > Metazoa > Mollusca > Gastropoda > Littorinimorpha > Pomatiopsidae > Oncomelania > Oncomelania hupensis. Next base: position 18,424,392 of record CM072519.1, on the reverse strand, counting down.
TGTGTATAATATGTGTGTGTTTACTATGAATGTCTGTAAACCAACTTTTAAAATACCATTTACGTGCTTTACCTGTATTTTTTGACAACTGTTATAATCAGTCAACAGTATTATTGCTTATGTTGATCATAGTTTCATACAGTTACACATCTTTTGACCTAGATATATAAAAAATACGTTGTTTTTATCTGCTGTTGAATTTCAAATATTCATAATAACATGTGTCAGTGTATCGTATCACATATGTTTATTTTTTTTGCTGTTTATTATCCCTTTCTATCGCAGTGGCGCGCAACCTATTTACATAACATTGTGATTTTTGATATTCGGAAAAACATAACGCCCAGATCTGGCTTGAACCCACACCTGTCCGCATTGGATCTGTGACAAGGAAGTTAGTGCCTTAGCCCGGCCACAACACAAATATCAATTCGTGGGTGAAGGTTGGACGGCGAGCAACATGGAAAACAAATTTCAGCCTTCACTTCTGTCATATCGACGCACTAAGTTGCCACAAATACAGGCCTCTATTGTTTTTTGCATTCTTTAGGAGCATGTACTTGCCACGTTTTTATACTTATCCCACTCGTTTTCTGCTCTAACAATCGTCGTTTTCGGAATTTTGCAAAAAAAGTCACTCATCAAGCTTTGATAAAAGCAAAAACAAGCCATGGAACTTGGTTTCATATAATGAATTTATAATGTAGATACACGAGTTTTTATGAGAGTCAAAGTTTATATATTGTTGACCTACTAAGATTCATATAAACCGAGATTATTTATCTAACACTGTTGCAACAAAATAATTTTTTATAAGTCCAGAGTGGTAAACTATCATATACACTATGTTTGTATGTATTTTTATTATATTTTAACTGTCTAAAAAGGGCATTGACATACGTGTGATAGAACCAGAGTGCGTGGATAGGTGTTTGAAGGAAAAGATGAAGTGTAAGAGTACGCAAGTGATTAGATTTATAGAATGTATATAAATTTAGTATTGATTTTGTAGCTCTGTTAAATGTTATAACATGACTGTTTTTAATTATATGTTTTATATGCCTGACATACATTGCTGTGAAGTTCCTTATGGGATAATAAAGATTTGTTATATTGTATTTCTGCTTTCAGTCTATAGTACTGTTTTCTTAAAAACTTACAGGATACGTGATGTTGACAATGATGATAATAATGTTAGAAGTGGTGATTATTTGTATAGTGATTCATTGAATCCATGCATAGTCAAGGTGCACTGCCTATGAGTGCTGCTGTAACAACAGTGTTGTTTGTTGCACAGACACGCAACATGAAAGACATGACCAAAGCCTTGGTGCTGGCACTGTCTGTGTGCTACAGGGCAGGACTGCCCAACAAGGAGAAATTTGAGGAGACGATTCGCAGACCTTTCTACCCTGACTTTGACCTCACTGTCCCAATATTCCGGAATATCTTGAATAGGTGGGAACATGTCTACACTTTGACAAGTTTGTTGTAGGCATTCACTAGTACTGTATTCATCTCTTCTTCATTTTTTCTGCAATTATTACCTGTACAATTTCACTTTAATGAATATTTTATTCATTTATGATTAAAATATGTACTGTTGTAAGCTTGTCTTGGGCCAGCAGCACTACTGTCTTCTTATTCTCTTTAGATTAAGCAGCCACAATCAGTACGTTGATTGACATGAGGTCTGGTTGTTCGATGATTCTGCATTGTCATTTTGAAATTTTGTGTTGGTCAGTCAGTCAGTCAGTCAGTTCAATGATAGGGGTTAAAAGAAGTTCTGTTGGCTGCAATCAGCAACTACTCAGGTAAATATTGCTGAACTCTTAAAAATAGGTTAATCAACTGATCTGAAGTGGTTACAATGAACTGGAATAACTGCATACATATAAAAAAAATGAAGAGAGAATATTATGATTGTGTGCAGATGCCAGGAAATTCTGTTGGAAGATGTTAACCTTGGTGAGAAGATAGCGCGTAACCAGGCACTGAAGGAGAACGTGTTCATGATGGTGGTGTGCGTGGAACTGCGCATTCCGCTCTTTCTGGTTGGCAAGCCGGGATCCTCTAAGTCCCTGGCCAAAGCTATTGTGGCAGATGCCATGCAAGGCAAACAATCTGCAGGAGTCATCTTTCAGTCTCTGAAAGAGGTACAGCTTTTCTCAACCTAGTCTTCCCATTCTTCACACAGCGGCAATTTAATCCTTTTGGAACAAAATTGGTCCCACTTTTATTTCATCCAGTAAAGAGCCCACTTTCTTAAAGAAACATTTACTTCTGCCTTATGGAAAGAATTATTAGTGACTGTCCTTTTCTCAGGGCCAGTATTGGTCATCAGGACTCCACATGGGGTGAGTGTTCTAGGAACATCAACAAGGACTTAATGGATGGCCCCTGGTTTGTTTGTTGCAGAGCCAGATGGTGTCGTTCCAATGCAGCCCGCTGGCAACGGCAGAAGGCATACTGGGCACATTTCGTCAGTGTGCCAGGCTACAGCACGATAAGGACAGGCAGCATTTTGTGGCTGTTGCTGTGCTGGATGAGATTGGCCTGGCTGAAGACTCCCCCAAAATGCCCCTCAAGGTAATATGAACTAGGGAAATACATAAATATATAATATATCAATGAACAAAGAATTTTATGGGGGGAAATACCACCTTCCCTACACGAATGTCAGGAGACATTATTTTTGCTACTTTGCATAGTTGGTATACTTTTGTTGTTGCAGACTGCTGTAAAAACGTTTTGCAGAAGGAATTAAATAGGTACAAGAATAATTATGTATGCGAAGAAACACCTCTTGCATACACATGACATATAGGGTTGTCTGCACCAGTAGTTTATACCATTTGCAAATCTTTTTTTTAAGTGTGCACAGACAAATAAACACAGCTCTAGTTCAGGTCAACATAACTGACACGACCCAGATTGTCATTATATGTGATGTAAAACTGGTTTGATTCAGAAATAACGTAAGAAAAGAATTTGCTTTAGGCCACATTTCACATGGATTTGGAAAAGTAGGGGGGGGTGGTGGGGGGGGGGGGGGGCCACCTCTGAGTCTATATCCAGTAGTTCCAGTTATTTTGATTCATTTTCATTTTCTTGTACAGGCGTTGCATCCTTTGCTGGAAGATGGTTGCGAGGTTGAGGATCTCCAGGTAAGCAGAATTCAAAAAAGAAAGTGAACCATAAAACCATCTTAAAATGGCAAAAATTGACAAATATATTTTTTGAATTTGTGTACCATGTTCAATACCAGAACAATCAAACGCAAAATGTGTGGGTCATGATTTCAATACAGTGCATCATTTTTGGTTTCTATGGTCTGATTTCTTGCTGTTTGGTTAGTTGTTTCAGAACTGCATGGGGAGTTCTAGAACATTAGATGAACCAGCTTTGATTTGCTGTTGATATATTACAATTCAAGATGAGATACTTTTCTGTCTAAAAAGAAATAATTGGTAAATAACAGTAATAGACTTTTGTTTACCAGAGAAATCACCAGAAGAATGCAGATGATGATGCTGCTGAAGATTATGATGAAGAAGAAGGTGATGCATCTGATGAGGAAGAATCCATCACAGAGGAACTTCAAACACCTGAACGGGCAAGTTTTTTTTTTTTACTGTTATTACTGCCTGGGGTGTCGGATAGTGCAGTGGTTGGAGCACTCGCTACTGTGTCGAAAGTGAAGCACCGTCCGGTGCGGTTAGCACTTGGATGGGTGACCGCTAAGGTGTGAAGCGACAAACAACAACGCCCCCAGTTGACTCAACTGTGATTGAGTACCTACTCTCTTGAGGGTGGGGAAGGTAAAGCAGCGAGGGAGAGAGTTGGGCATCACCCTCATTACGCTGGCCCAAGATAAGTGTGATCTCCAACATCACGCTCCCCTACGGCCACAAGGCTATGGGACTACCTTTACCTTTACCTTTTTACTGCCTAGTGTTCAAATCCAAGCGAGGACAAGACAAATATTTACCCATTGCTTGTGATTCTAATTCTTAAACTACTGGAATACACCCATTGTTTGTGGTTCCAATTTTTAAACTACTGGTATACAAACAGAAATTACATGCTATCTCTGTGAGCGAGATGTGCATTTTCCCTTTGCAGTGATACAAGGCAGTGGCTAAATAGCGCAATGCTAGGGATTCTTTTTGTGGTTGCAGCAATTTAGGATCCCAGTTGATAATATTCACTTCAGCAAGAAAGGGTTTGTACATTCTACACATGCATGGGTGTCAGTCCTATCCTATCCTATCCCGTAACTCGAAAGTCATTGGGGCACCACTGATTATTGTTTAACAAGCGTACTTCATCTTTCTCTGTCCTCAGCAACCCTCATGGCTTCACTCAGTGTCAAGCCAGTCCATTCTTGAATGTTGTCCTCCCACCTCTTTGTCTCCCTCTTCTTCTGCCTCCTTGCACCGTGCCATGCAGGATGTTCTTTGCAAGACCTGATTCTCTGGTGACGTGGCAATACCATCTTGAGTTTTCGTTTCTTCACCACTGTAAGCATGTCATCGTGTTGTCCAATGGCTTGTGTGATGGTCTGTTGGACTTCATCGTTGGTGATGTGCTGGGTATAAGAACTGCCCAGAAGTCTTCTCTAGCACCTCATCTCCATGCTTTGTATTCTTCATTGTAGGTCTGCTGTGAGGGTCCATGTTTTGCAAGCATATATGAAGATGGAGATGACAAGGGAGCGCAGCAGCCTTACCTTGGAGTGTAGACTGACAGTTTTGTCTTTCCAAATAGGCTTCAATCTTTGTCAGGGCAGCAGTTGTTTGCGCAATCCTGGAGATGACTTCCTGTCAGGACCCATTGTCTGGGTACAATCCCAGACAGCACGGCAATATTGGTGCAACATTGCCCTAATATTGGCTGTTACATTGCCCTAATATTGGAGTACAACATTGCTGCAATGTTGGAAGCGCAAATCGCCCTATTATTGGAGCAATATTGGATTTTACATTGTATCCAATGTATACCCAATATTAGTGCAACATTGCATCTACACTGCAACAATATTGCTCTAACATAAGCTGAATATTGCGTCTGTATTGGATTTAGTATCGATTCCAATATCTATCCAATGTCAGTGTAATGTTGCTCTTATGTTGGTTCAATATTGGTATGATTTGTGATTTTAAATAGTCGTTGGTTCCAACATCTATCCAATGTGAGTGTAATGTTGCTCCTATGTTGGTTCAATATTGGTCTAATTTGTGATTTTCATTATTCATAAGTTCCAATATCTAGCCAAAGTCAGTGTAATGTTGCTCCTATGTTGATTAAATATTGGTCTGATTTGTGGTTTTCATTTGATAAAAGTTTCTCCTACTTCGATGCATTATTATATAGTACAGCGCAATGAATAATGAATCGAAGTAGGAGAAACCTTTAATCCAATGAAAATCACAAATGAATAATGCATCAACATATGTAATTGATGGAACAAAGCAACCAAAATAAGAACTTCAGGTTTTATATTAGTACAAACATTTGACGAGTTTCTCAAATAAAATGTAAAAAAAAAAAAAAGTTTTATCAGCAATGAAATCATAATTATTCAAAAATGAAGTATTTTAGAGCATTTGTTTTCTGTAACTTACGAGTATAACTTCAGACACAAAAAATACATTGCAGTAACAGTAGACCTGAATTATTCCTGATTTTTTTTTGCTTGTTCTGCATCAATAAACAGTACAATCAACTTTAATTGCAATAAACTTTAAAGCTCCAGATACCAATACCAAATAAATTTTATTTGCTGTTTTATTGCAAAATGTCCCTTTGGAAACATATTTATCTTTTTTTCTGTTTGTTTGGTAAGTGGGATCAGTATTCCATTTTGTTTCACTGAAAGTTGTACATACACCTGGATGCTGTGTTCTGAATGTGATAGTTGCAGGGCCTGAAATATTGCAGAATTTCACCTTATAAAGTTTCTCAAGTATACAGCATTTTAAGAGATTGTTAACTTAAAATGAATTAGTTAACGTAGCACACACACAGTCACACACACACACCATACACTCATACAAAACCAGAGGCAAAATTCTGTATAGCTTATTTCACTATTGAAATAAAAGAAACCACATACGCAATAAAAAATAACACAATATTTCAATTGTAATACTCTGCATGCCAACTGTTGGACTGGATTGGCATGTCAGATTGATTCTGCTGGCTGTTGGATTGATCCTGTCAGTCTTCTCTCAACCTCTTCTTGATTTTCACATGACCTGGTAAAGAAGTGGCTGTTGATGGTGTCCCGCTATGTTGTTTTGGGAATCTCTTCCTTGCAGCCGCTGAGGAACAAAAGACAGAGAAAATGTCACAAACAGCATACATGTCTGAAGCAATGAAATGTGTACATTTGTAGAACCTTTACTGTTCACACAAGCAAAACATTCTGAGAATGTTTTAATATATTTCAGTGTTTCCGTTGGATTTGTAAATTAGATCACCAAAGTGTAAGTATGTACCTAGAGTGTGAGGGCCCAGTGAGCTACCTTGAGGATAGCATCATGTTAAAGTTATTTCTTTCTGTCAACAATTTAAAGTCACAAAACTGCAAATCAGCTGTCTACAGCACTAAATTAACAAATTTCCTAAAATCTTGTAACTGTTGGCAATTCTATTCAATTTGTTTAATGCTCACTCAGATTGGTAGCTTCTCACTTTGCCAGTGGAGAAAACAAGATCTCTACGTACCATAAACTGTATTTAGGAGATCCTGAAAGTCCTTCAGCCTCCCCGTCTTCACTTTTCCAGTTGCTGTGTACCTGAAGGCCGGTCTTGGGGCTCACTACCTACTTCCATATTTTTTCTGTCATGGCCTTGTTGAGGCTAGTGCCTCCTATGGCTGCCAGTTACAGGACCTGTAATCATGAATACAATACATTTTATTTAGTCATTTTAATTAAACTCATTAGAACTGCTACAACAAAACGTTTTTAGCAATAAAATGATTTAAATGACCTTGACCTTTCGTGAAGTATTGCCAGCAAAGCAGAAAGTGCAACTAGTGTTATTCCAAACAAAGTAGTAGCATATATATGTAAAAAAAAATATAAAAAAAATCAAATCTCTTTTGCTAGGCTAGCTGAATTCTGATCTTTATATTATCCTCAAAGTCAAACTGTTCACTATCTGAATCAGAAATTGCATCAACTGACGAGTCTCTTGCTTCTACTTCAGTCAAAAAATCCTGCATATCTACATCTTCCACATTGTCAGAAAAAAACCATCGAATTTATTAACCAAGGCTAAGTCTATTAGGGATCTTTCGAAAGCGGGTGAAAGTGAAAGTGAATGTGAATCGGGACTACTTATTGTTGTGACGTCAGCAATTTATGTGACGCTTTAACTTCCTGTGGTGAAAGGTCACGAAGTCTGCCTACCACAAGGAATAAAACTTCGTGGAAAACCTGATTTCCACGAACTAATGTTAGTGAGTACATTTTGGTTATTTAATCGTTTGTAAAATGTCCAAAAATGATTTGAATTTGTATATGGTACATTACTCAACCATTTTAGAAGGAATAATGGGGATCTAAACTCGGTCTCAGACTTAAAACGTATTTTCAAACGAGCTACTGAAAAGCCGTCATGGCTGTCTAGAATCTATCTATTCTGTATCACCAATCAGCAGTCCAAAAACTGTTTTATGTGACAAAAATGAAACTCGAAGCTAGAATGTAAAATATCTTCAATGTTAGAGCACTAATCCATCTTTAAAGTTCAACCTAATCGTTACATTCGTGTCAAATCATGATTTGTTAGAAGAAGCTTTACGTAGGCATAATAGTGCTCTGCCTCTGGGCCTGCCCTGTGTGTGCTCAATAAAATCACAACGAAACTAGGTGCTGAAATCGAAAGCGCACAGAAACACATTCGTTTCGTTTCGTAACGCGGTGTAAGAATCTCCCGGCGTGCCTCTCGTTGGACGAAACGAACACACAATCACTTTCACTTTTACCCGTTCCGAAAGACCCCTATTACCACACAGGCTGTGAAACCCGTAGGCCTCGCCTCAATTACATACTATAAATACATAGTATGTAATTATAGTATGTAATTGAGGCGAGGCCTACAGACTTCACAGCCTGTGATTACCACAGGCTCATCAACCTCACTTTCTCTTGCCACATTCTCTTCTGTTTGGTCCATTTCTGTAGTTGATCCATCCAAAATTTCTTACTCATGTGAACCTAAACTATACGACCATCGGATGAGCTTTTAACTCAGAGATTTTTAACTGTTAGGATTATAACCTTTTAAACAGACAGTGTACCCATCGCCTACATCTTGGCAAACGGACTGTTAAAACCGCTAGGTACAGCAGCAAGAAGACCAGCTGAAGTGTAAATAGGACTGTTAAAGAATTTTCTTAGATGCGCACACCCTAAAACGTCACGTTGATAGTCGTCATCAGCTTCTGTGGCGCACCTGCCAATCATCATCCACAGGCGGGCTATCCAGATCCAGATCCAGATCCAGCTGAATCTTACTACTTTGGATGGACTCAGTCCACTATTGAGGAAAGCTCGCCATTGCCGTTGGCAGGCCATTTTGAATTTTATCACCTGCCCTACATGCTAAGTTCTAACAAATAATCTCTAGTCATGTTACGTATTTTCCGCCTTTCTGACCAGTATGACATAGAAGATATTGTCTCTCAAAGTTTAGTTTGGGTTTAATATGATAAAAACAACAGTATTTACCTTGTAGGTTAAACACTTCACAAACTGCTGGCGTCAACTGTGTTCCCTTCCTCGCTCGTTCGCGCTGTTTGGGTCACGTGGCACACTTCTGTACAGAACTGCTGCAGTGATGGCGCGAGGAATGGATTAGATAGTAGGCTTAGTTTGACTACAATTTCTATTGGTACGGAAACGGACAGCTGAAAGTGAAACGGCCTAGCATTTCGAATGGTGTGGGTTCGATTCACGAGACTTTTATAATTTTTTTTCTTTCCCCACAGCTTCGCCGTTCTTTTCAATTTGTGTGTATTTGATTGTATATTAATTTGAATTATTAAGATTTTGTTTTGATGTGGATTCCGTTTTTTTTTTACTTTTTTTTTAAATAGTTGTACCTGTGTAGAGCGATAGATATAAGGGTTGTGTGTGTTCTTTTTTACATTAAAAAAAAAGTGTTGATATGGAGGTGGGTTAAAGTTGTTGCAGACAATATTGTAAACTTAACTTGTGTCGCACAGCTAATTCAGTTGTCCATATTGAAAGCAAAGAAGAGTTGGATATATAGATTAGCTCTACATACAAATTGCATTGTAGTTGGATTCCAAGGCAGATACAACATCCAGGCAATATTGCTCAACTATGGGCCGATCTTCACTGCGCATGCGCTTAGTTATATCGCGAAAGCAATGAAGCGTAGTATTGGCTCCACATACGAATTACATTGTAATTGGATTCCAAGGCAGAGACAATATCCATGCAATATTGTTCCAATACTCTGTGCTGTCTGGGATGGCTCCTAAATATTTGAAGCTATGCACTGTGTTCAGGGATTGGCTTTGGACTTTGATGTCCATGTTGATGCCATTGGTGTTGTTGGTCATCATTTTGGTCTTCTCTGCACTTATTTCAATTCCAAAGGCTGTGGAGGTGGTGTCGAGCCTCTGTACCTGCTGTTCAAATTCTTGTTCTTCTCTATTCAATCCATCAATGTCATCCGCAAAATGGAGGTTGGAGATTGCTCTACCCCCTATGCTGACTGTGCCTTTGTGATCTGCAAGGGTATCTGACATGATGCGCACCAGGAAGATGTTGAAGGGTGTTGGAGAGAGTAGGTATCTTTGAAGCACGCCGATTATTGTTGTGAACCAGTTTCCGATGGCGCTGTTGTGGAGGACTGCACTGGTAGCCTTGTCATACAGGCTTTTGATGACTTCAATAATGTTAGGTTGATGTTGTACACTCTCATTGTTGCCTACAGAGCTGCATGCCACACTCGGTCAAATATTTTCTTGAAGTCTACAAACACATGATATAGAACCCACAGGACAAGGAGATTAGTCATGGTTCTGTAATTCTTGTAATAGAAGCATCAGCAAATCAGGATTTTTCTGTTCAACGAAACAAGTCTAAAGTAGTCTTAACACTAGAAATCACTCTTCTCAATGCACATAATTTATACTCATAATTCAAGGATTTCTAGTGAGAAATACACATTTTGAATGAGCTCAGCCTCAGCATAACAGTTTAGCATACTGTTAGGCATCCTTAGGTCTGCAGGTCCTATACACCAATGGATGGAATTGATTATAAGCTGAAAAAGTGGAAGTAATATTTGTGGATATAAATGCACTGTACGCTGTTGATAATTATAGTTTGCTTTGCTTTTGTATGCAGGTTGCCTTCATTGGGATCTCCAACTGGGCGCTAGATCCCGCCAAGATGAACCGAGGCATTCTTGTCCAGAGAGATGTGCCGGATGAGCAGGAGCTAATAGAGACTGCAAAGTATGGCCCGTGTCAAGTGGACTGTAGCTCACCAAGAAATTGCATACTGGAATCAGTCCTTTTTTGTACATATAATGCTAGTAATCATTTTGAAGTCACACATATTTTAGAATACAATTCTTACAAGTTTTTGTTCTCATTAAAAACACAACATGCACAGTGTAGCATTAATTTACTTCTTTTTATGTCAAAATGAAACATTTTCATTACAAATTTTTTTTTCACTAAAAAGATAAATGAAGAAATGAACCAAGAACAATAAACATGCAAAAAGTTGTGGGCTCAAGACACCTTTATATTTTTTGATGTGCATTTGTAATTTTTGTTAATTATTGATCGACTGTCATTGATGGTATTCCTTAAGCTTTTTGATTTGTATGCTATCTTCCTTCTGCTCAGGAGCATTTGTAACAGCGGTGAAGATGGCATATTGAAGCACGTGGAACACTTGGTGAAACACATGGCCAAGGCCTACCTCAAAGTGTTTGAGAAAGCCACAAAACGCAGAGAATTCTTTGGACTCAGAGACTTCTACAGGTACGCATTTCAATATCTTCCTTGCTTTCCATTATGATAGAGAAAAGAACAAATACACAGAATTAATACCCAAGGAGAGTTGTGTTGGGAAGTATTGTTTTGTTCTGTTGCGTTTTGTCTGCCTGATGAAGAGTTTAGTTTCTAAATTTGCATCGTATTGTTTTATCTAGTTTTTGTTTAAAATAGTTTTCTGTTAATTTATTCATCCATTTGTTTCTTGTTTTGTAAAGTTTGAATGCTAGCAGTTTTCTGTTTTATCCCATCCATTTTTATTGTACAACCTTTGTGTAAAACGACAGCTTCCACATTTATACCATATATACCATGAACTTGCTTTCCATTATGGCAACTGCATTTGGGTTTCTTGAACAAAGAAATGACTGAGGAAGGAAAGGTTTTCTCCGTGTACATACAGTTACAGAATAATACGTACTTTTTATGACCTCTTTGTTTGGGTTGGGATGGTAGAGAGGTAGATAATCAATGCTTATAGGGCCCAGTGGACTACAAAGAGCCGAATCAGGACCACAGAAAATTCTTCCAAAGCTAGATTACACTGTTAAAACATTAAAAGATGATAAAAGATGCATGTAACAACTAGCAATACTTTTCGAATTTAAACCATGTAAAAAACAACAACATGACCTAGATGCAGTAATTCATGCCAACATCACATAAATATTTAAACAGGTTTTGACCATTGCAAACTGGGTTGGGATGAGTGGCCAGCAAATCCTTAAAGATTATTTTTGTAGCTTAGCATCTCATTTTCTTTGCTTGTGTGCTTGGTTTCAGTTTGGTGAAAATGGTCCATTCAATTGCAAGTCAAGAAAACAGAAAGCTGACCAAATCCGAACTGAAGGCTGCCGTGTGTCGAAACTTTGGAGGCCTTGACCGAGATGTACTAGATCCAGTGGACATTTTCCAAAGACATCTGACCAGGGATGAGGTAGTGAAAACAGTTTTCGCTCTTTCTCTCTCTCCTCCTCTGTGTCAATTTGTTTCTCTCCTCCTCTGTTTCTCTTTTCCTTTTTCTTTCTTACTCCTTTTGTCTTTTTCTCTGGTTACAAGAATGTAAGTTAGTGGTTGTAATGCTGCCTTGTGAAGACAGCAGCCTTCATACACTCACACACCCTCACACATGTGCACACACACATACATAAACACACACACATACACACACACAGACAAGAGATAATCAGTGTATGAAATAAAGTAGCTTTATGCAAAGCTGTGTGGTCTTTGGTGACAGATCTTTGAAGGACCTGCACCAGAAATGGACTGTTCTTACGCTGCACTCCTCAAGATGGCTCTGCAGAAAGATAACAGCTGTGGGTAAGTTATTTGTTTTCAACTTGCACAGCGATTCGCTGTGGCCATAGTTTTGAGACTGGCTTTGAAGTGAAATAAACTTGCTTAATATTATTTAAAAGCAGTAATTTCAAATAAACATTGTTGCAGGTTTTGTTTCATTTGTTTCATTGTTGCTCACTTTCTATCATTAAAGTCTCTCTTTCTCTCTCTCTCTCTCTCTCTCTCTCTCTCTCTCTCTCTCTCTCTCTCTCTCTCTCTCTCTCTCTCTCTCTCTCTCTCTCTCTCTCTCTCTCTCTCTCTCTCTCTCTCTCTCTCTCTCTCTCTCTCTCTCTCTCTCTCTCTCTCTCTCTCTCTCTCTCTCTCTCTCTCTCTCTCTCTCTCTCTCTCTGTTTTGGAGCATATTTTGTCCAAAGAGTTGTACATGTTTTATTTATTGTGCACAAAGTAGTATATCAAGTGCTTTTGGCTAGGTAAAAGCATTCCAGGCTAGGATGATTTTGTACATATGATTTGTGAGTGAAGTAAAATCTGATCCTGTAGATAAGCGTAGCCAATCACTGTAGAAGATAGTGCAGTGTAAAAACTTGAGGTAAAACTCTTCTGGTAAAAGTCGGTCAGCAAAAATCCGATTGGATACACATTTGAAGTCAAGTATGATTGTGCATGTTGGAAACAGAGAGACACGCTACTTGCTGCTGCTAACAGAGAACTACGGAGGGTTGCACATCCTGACAGACTACCTGCTGGCCAAGCAGAACGTTGAACCCATCTTCGGCAGCAGTTTCCCCAAAGACCAGGAATACACGCAGGTATAGTTATCTTCTTTACATTCTCACTCGCTTTAGATGCAGTGGGCAACTTCTCGTACCTAAAAATGGGCAATAGAAGAGCATAGATACATAGTTATTGTTTATAGGGTCCAGCGGACTGCTAAGAGCCAAACCAGGACCACTCAAAACTATTTCAAATCATATTATACCACTAAAATTAAAATATGGTAAAAAATGTAAATAAAACTGTTCCCAGCAAACCAGCCTGATCTGGGCCCCACTTGCGTAGTTATCCCAACTTTTGTCTGGCTAGAGTAGGGACCGATATAGCCTGACAAAAACCCGATTCGTAGCTGAGTCCAGAAATGTAGATGCGTAACGATACGCGCTCCCGCGTGTCACCCGATTCTGCCCACCACAAAGGCACGCTGCGCACAAGCTAACATAGGCCTACTCTCACTTCTCATTGGCTACACTGTCTGTGGACTGTTTCATCTGCTTCACATTGGCTGCGGCGTACGTATGTGAAAAATATTTATTCAAAATCAATTCAGCAAGATATCATTAATTAATTGTGCTTATAATTCTTAATTTTTATCATACAATATGTAAAATATTGTTAAAGGGTTTCTTTTAACTATTGTATTTATTTATACATTATAAGTCAATGGTAAACTTCCATGCCCATTACTGCTGGTCTTTTCCGGTTGTCCTTAGCATAAGGCGCCAAATCTTCTACAGTTGTCTTCTTCTACAGTTGCATGTGCTTGGATATTTTGTTTGCCTGCGAAAACCTATTCCGCTGTGTTTTTTTTTGGTGGGCTTTGCCTTTCGTTTATTTATCTACACATGATTTCAATAGCGATTAAAATCACGTTAATATATATCGTTATCGAAATGGTGTGTAAATACTTCAGTGGGGACAAACCAAGGACTTCCGAAAACAAAAACGCCTGTGCCGACAGTCCCTATTAACACCAGACATCTCAATTCTTTCTTCATGCAATCACACAGCATAAACAATATGTGGGATTTAGGGTAAATCAGCATTGGCCAGGGATGGGGCATTATCGGGGGTGTTTCTGGTTTAAGATGGGTTACAATAGGGTTGGTTTGGGGTATCCTGACGTATGCCCGATCTTTGCCGGAATCAGGTTACCGTTCGGCAAAGGTTGGGTTACGGTCGGGTAAATTTTGAGTACCCCGACGATTGCATGATCTTTATCGAAAATCGGGCTACTGTTCGGCGAACGTGGAGTTACGATCGGGTAAGTTTCCTGTAGCCCGACGATCGGCCGATCTTTGCCCGAATCGGTTTCAATTTCCATTTACCCCATCGGGCCCCGATTGGTAGCCCGATCCTAGCCCAATCGGGCTGCCCGATCCAGGCCCTATCATGCCCCGAAATTGTGGTTAACTGGGGTTTAACTAATGAAATCCAAACAAGCACACAAACAAGATGACATGACCTATATGTGATAAAACAAACCAACAACATATAAAAATGTAAACAGGTTTTGACCATTGCAAACTTTAAAATCTCATTAAAAGTTATTGAACCAAAATATCTTTCTTTTTCATCAATTAGATCAGTACATTCAGACATAAAATGGCGGATGGAAAAGGCTTTTTCACATGCAAAGCACCACAGTGGTTCTTATCCTTTGAAAAGGAAACTATGGGTGACCAAAGTATGCCCAAGGCGAGCCAAAACAGTTTATATTTTGCAAGTGGACACAAAGTTAGGCAAAGAAGCAGACATATTTGTAAGAATTTAAATAATTTGTTATTGATTTGATTAGACCATTCGGTCTGCCACAGCCGTTTACAATAATAGCCAGTCATACAACGCAGGTCAGAGTATGGAACAAACTGAAAAACCTCTGAAGGAAAATCAAGATAAAGAGCTTCTTTAGCCGCTTTGTCCATTGCAATATTGCCGTAGATACCCATGTGACTAATTGGTACCCACCAAAAAAAAAAATTTTCACCCTCAGAAACAAGTTGTGTGTGGAGATCATGGATCTCTGCCAGGAAAGGGTGCGATATCTTTCTTGTGGAAAGAGCTTGAAGTGCTGACAGTAAATCGGATATGATTAAAAATAAGGATCTTTTGGACTGATAAACCTGTTTCATAGCTAAATGGATTGCCTTGAGCTCAGCTGTATAAACAGAACAAAAATCAGGTATAGGCTGTTGCAAAGTATCAAAGAGGATGTATTTAAAATTGTCAGAAAAACAACAAATTGACTGCTCTTTGGTTTTCTACATAACATAAAATAAGTTAAGACAACTTTATTATTTCTTTACATCATTATGTTTGTTTATCTAACATAGCTAAATAAATAGAGCCTGTATTTTGGGGTAACACGCTAAAACTTAAACACTCCCACTCTGCATTTTTTCTCTCTGAGTGAGCCAGATACACGCAGCCTCAATATGTTTCTTGTGTAGGTGTGCCGAAACATCAACCGGGTCAAGATCTGCATGGAGACAGGAAAGACAGTGGTCCTTCTCAACCTGGACAACCTGTACGAAAGTCTGTACGATGCTCTCAACCAGGCATGTACCCTCATCCCTTTCTCTTCTCCACTCTGGTGTGCCCATTGTCCCTTGCTCTTTACACCCCTTAAAAGAAAAAAAGTAATGTGCTCCCGTGTT
Source organism: Oncomelania hupensis (assembly GCA_036898135.1). Classification (NCBI taxonomy): domain Eukaryota; kingdom Metazoa; phylum Mollusca; class Gastropoda; order Littorinimorpha; family Pomatiopsidae; genus Oncomelania; species Oncomelania hupensis. The sequence continues at coordinate 18,408,603 of CM072519.1, read as the reverse complement.
TATAAAGTTTAAAAAACTAAAAGTGGTGATGGGAGAACTACAAAATGCAGTTAGATAGATAGATATTCAATGTTTAAAGAGTCCAGCAGACTGCCAAGAGCCGAATCAGGATCACACAAAACTAATCAAAATCAGGCTAAACTCCTAACATTTAAATATGATCAAAGATGTCAATAAAACCAGTCTTACTAATGAAATTTAACCAAGAACAAGACGATTTGACCTAAATGCGATAAAACAAACCAACATCATGTAAAAATTGAAACAGGTGTTGACTATTATAAACTGTTAACATTACAAAATGCAGTGCTGAAGTTTTCTTTCTATGACAGAAATGAAACCTGCAATTATAGTTAAAACCATAAAGAGATGGGTTACTAATCTGATTCTTTTCCCAATGGGATTGATGTTGAAAATTGTGCTTGCAGTACTACTCCTACTTGAGCAAGGACCGTTACGTTGACCTTGGATTGGGCACTCACAGGGTCAAATGCAAAGTGGCCACAGATTTCAGGTCAGTATATGTGCAGAATATGATTTTATTTTCCTGGACAAATCCTGTGACTGTAGACTGGTTCCTTTCTGGTCAAGTTTCTTAATTCTTTTAACATTTAGATTTCTATGTCTGCTGTTATCAGTTGGGCTGCTATGTCTGTGGCAGATTGATCGTGGTGGCAGAGAAGCAGACAGTGTATGACAAGTTTCCCATCCCCCTCATCAACCGTCTGGAGAAACACTTCCTCACCGTCAACAACCTGCTCAACGAGGAACAGAAACGCTTGGAGCAGAAACTTAGGAATTGGGTGGGCGAAACCATCAATAAAAGGTACAGACACACTTGTCAAAAACTGACATGTGTATTTAGATTTAAGCTAATAGCCTACATATGAAGGAGTATATGTAATCCAGGATTCTTTTGTTTGTGCTAAATCTTTGTCAACATTAAACATTCCATTTTGAACAAATGAGTGTTTTTCAGTATTATCTACAATTTCTTAGGAATAGAATTAACATTGAATATGTTTTATATGTCCTGCATGTGTTCGTTTTAATGCCTGAATGTACTGTGATCCAGTGGAGGGGAAGCAGCGTTTTGTGAAGGGGATGTCTTCATTGGCTATCACTCAGATACCATCGCATCCACTGTACTGCGAGCTTGGGATCACCACATTGCTCTTGGAGAAACTGTTACACACAACACTGAGCAGATGGTGCGCTCATATGTTTTCTCGCTCTCTCTGTCTTTCTCTGACTCTCTCTCTCTCAGTATTAAAAACAGCATAAAAGAAGAAAAACTAGTGCTTAAACGTCACCCGATAGATCTCAAGCTATACACATAATGTTTGGGGGCAGAGCAACTGTTGTGTAAAGTTTAACATTTTATAATGTTTGGGGACAGAGCAGCTGTTGTGTAAAGTTTAAGATTTTCTGCAGCAGCACACCAGCATTGAAGAACCGTGACTTTCATAGTGCCATCCTCATACTAGTGTGCAATATGGTTTTTAAGATAGGCCTCAATTTATTTGTTAACCATCCTGACCAAACAATTGTTTCTACTCTATTGGCATCTTCAGTGATTGCGGGGCTGGAGAAACAGAAAATTAGTCTCATGTGCCACCAGAAGACTATCTTGACCATTTCTGATACGGCTGAGACAGTCTGCAAGTGTCTCTCGGTGTCAGTTCCCTCACAATCACAGTTTACCTTCAGACCAAAATTAATCATGTGCGTATTTTACACCACACCCCGCTTGAACTTTAAAATCCTATTCCGACCCAGTCTTTTGCTACACCCTATAGCCTGTAGCACTGTACTATCTTTACCATCATCCCTACATTGCTGTTTAATCAGCTTTTGTTCCTGGCTGACCCAGTTGTAAAAAGCATATGATGCTGTCTCATTAGGTCAAACTAGGAATGTGACATTGCAGCTAAAAATTAAAAAGTGACTGAGAGTTGCAGTTTTGATGTTAATGTGTGGTCTTAAGCTTAAATTTCATAAAAATAACATTTTAAACAAAATGTCTTTTCTGTTTACAGAGATATGCTTAGTAATAGGGGTGAAGGTGGCATGTGTTGCATGTGACAGTGGACACAATAAATTTTTTAATAAATTAAAGAAAATCGCAGCTAAGCAATTTCCAAACACAGCCCAAGTAAGCATATTACTATTGAAGAAAAAGTATTCATTTACTTTTAGTATAAAACATTTATCAGTACAAAATGTTGAAATGATAATTTTGTCCTGTCACACGCGACCAACCCATGAAGTATATTTTTTCAAGAAAACAATCAAAACAACTTTAATAAATACCATCCATAGTTTATTTGCCAGTTTACATCTCAAGAAATAAGATGTTTTACTATAAATGAATAAGTTCTATTTTAATAAGCATATATATTTATATATTTTGTCTTTGTCACAACCGACACATCACAACCAATGAACACTGAAATCATGAATTTACTTTTAAAAAGATGGTCATGGAAGAAAAAAGTAATTGCAGCATAAAAAAGTAAACAAAAAAGGACAATGCTTTTAAAGAAAATGTATACATTTATATCATTATCAGTATAAAAGGTTAAAGTAAAAATATCCTGTCGCACGCGACCAAACCATGAAGTATATTTTTTTACAATAAAGCAATCAAAACAACTTTAATAAATATCAAACATAATTTATTTGTCAGTTTACATCTTAAGAAAGAAGATATTTTACTATAAATGAATAAGTTCTATTTTAATAAGCATGTACCATCCATATATTTATATATTTTGTCTTTGTCACAACCGACACGTCACAACCAATGAACACTGAAATCATGAAATTACTTTTAAAAAGATGGTCATGGAAGAAAAAAGTAATTGCAGCATAAAAAAGTAAACAAAAAAGGACAATGCTTTTAAAGAAAATTAATAAATTTATTTAATTAATAAGACATTATTAGTATAAAAGGTTAAAGTGAAAATTTTGTCCTGTCTCACGTGACCAAACCATGAAGTATTTTTTTTTTTACAAGAAAGCAATCAAAACAACTTTAATAAATATCAAACATAATTTGTCAGTTTACATCTTTAGAAAGAAGATATTTTACTATAAATGAATAAGTTCTGTTTTAACTCTTTGCCTGCCAGGCATGTTTCCACGTTTGTGCCAGACATTTCTCTGGCACCGGAAAGAAAGTTCAGTACCTTAGGCATTTAAGCTACTGTTCTTTCAATAATAGTTGTTAAATAGACATATTTCATATCAAATTAAAGGTAAAAGAGTGAAGAATAAGAAAAAAAAACCACAAAAATGTTAATTTGATTATGTTATTGAAATATGTATTTTGAAAGCATGTTGATCTTTTTGAAATGATAAAATAAAATAAAAATATTTCTACATACCACAGTGATAAAAAAAATCTGGAGGAATAATTCCAATCACTGAATCAGCTTCACACACCAGAAAGAAAATTTATTTAGGATCAAAATACACTTTACAGTTTGAAATTATATTGATTATTAGCAGAGTTTGACACACTGTCGATTGTGCCCTTCACAATGCTTAGTAAAATGCACAAAAAACACTCTTAAAAACGAATCAATTTGAAGAAACCATGCGCGTGTTGATCGAGAACGAAAGTAGAAAGAGTTATCTCTCTTTGGTTAAAATAAAACTTGGATTGGACTGCGCAAAAAAACGGAACGAAACGGAATACTGAAATCGACGATATATCGTCGATCGGCACAAACATGGCGGCTCAGATCGACGATATATCGTCGATTGGCAGGCAAAGAGTTAATAAGCATGTACCATCCATATACTTTATTTTTTGTCTGTGTCACAACTGACATGTCACATCCAATGAACACTGAAATCATTAATAACTAGTATAATTTTTAAAAAAGTAAATTGTTTAGAACAAAAAAAGGTGAATGGCATATTTACTCATTTGCACAGCCCAAGAAAGATTTAAATAAACACTGCAAAACAAAGCAGTCAGAAAAGAAAAAGTACTCTCAAATTAATTATTAAAAAAAATATTTACACAAAATGGCAGAATTAAAAAGTAAAATATTTACATAGCATATGAAAAAAGTGAAAAGAAATTCTGTACTTTAATTGTTATCATAGAATAAACCCGTTTATGTTAAGATAAAAATATTTTCATTCAATATTGATAGACTTTTTGATTGGTCGTGACATGTGGTCGGTCGTTACAAGGAAAATTCAAAATCGATAGAAAAACACCAACCTGGTCTTTTCAAAGCATCCATCTTGGAATGAAAACTTTGGATTGGAAATCTCAACAGACATTCGCTGTAACTATTTCCGCGTGAAAAGGTACTAATCGTCATCAATTTGTTAAATTTTCGGATTTGAAATGATGGTTACAGAAAGACAAAGGAATTACTTACATTCAATTTACGATAAATTTAATATGAAAGAATTATTATTTTCCTACAAAAAAACATAAATTAGTGAGGATAAGTAATGTTTAATCTGTCAATGATTTTTTCTTATTTAATCAGCATGGATGTTTAGCTATCTAAGAAGAAAGGCAAGCAACGTTGAGACAAAGTAGGTCATGACCGAACACGTTATTTTTACAAACCCCATAAACATTAAAAATGTTTTACAAAGCTGAAAAACATTTAAAGTTAAAAATTAACATTAATGCAACACATCAAACATAAAAAGTTCATTTGTTTCACTCAATTTTATTGAAAACGAGATGAAGTTTTTTCAGGTCACACAGAATGTCACATTTGCGGCAACACAATTTTGTCAATTTTTAATGGAAAAATAGCAATAAAAAACTTCTTTCAACCTTTGTGTGTGTAATGTTGATATAATATTATGTTATTATCTAGTTATATTGCTTTTTTATAAATGCAAAGAAAAAGCTTTAATACAAAACCGAAATAATTTTTTTTTATGGTTCAAACACTGCATGCTTCCTTTTGGTCACCTTTTGAGAGAGCATCATATGTGTGTTGGCAATGGTATAAGTAATGTTCTTGTATGTGCAACATTGGGTTTCCTTTCTGTGATAAAAATGATACTGAAGGAGTTATGCAGGCTAAATGATCATTTGTTATATGGACAGATTCTGCATGACTGCCAAGCAGCTTTGCTGTGGTGCGCAACACCAGATGCAGTTATCCGCTTGCAGGATGAAGATCTGAGTAACGTCTACTTCAGTCAGCAACAGCATGACAGCCTGGCTCACTACCTCAAAGCACATCTTTTGTCTGAACACAGCAACTGCATCATGGCTCAGGTGACGGCAATTTCATGCTCAATTTCACCTGGTGTTTCCCCAAACTCCAAAGCATCAGGTTTTGTTCACTGTCCATTGAATATTTTTGATGGGCTAAATTACATGAGTGTCCCTGAAATATCTATATGGATGGAAATCGTGCATAAGAATTATGCACCTGTATAAGGTGAGCCGAGCCTATTTAGTCCACAACCAACAGGTATTGTTGTTTAAGCCAGTACTACGTAGTCCCCCATTCAAGATTGTTTAAACGAGTACTACATAGTCTTCAAGCCAACATTGTTGTATATCTATGTTGTGATTATGTCATTTATAATAGGTGACAACCCACTCCAAACTTTTGACAGAGAGAGACAGACAGGACTTGGAGCAACAGCTACCAGACTTCAGCTTCAGTCTTTTGTCCCTGCAAGCTTTCCACACAGAACAGCAGTTCCGGCATCAGCTCAGGTACTTAAATTCATTTACATATTGTATAAAGATACTCAGAAGCATGTGCCTGTACATGGAAAAAAATGGAGCTTGACGTCAAGTTTTGTGTCAACTCTTCAACTCTCTTCTGTAGGAAATTATTGATTGTATGACGTCAACTATTGCCATAGGCCTAAACCTTTCTACTCCTTTTGTTATCACATGCCATCTTCAAGACTGCAGACATTTAAAAATGTTCCAGTCATTATCAAAAGGGGAAAGAGAATTGCTATTTATTTAAATCACTCAATGGATTTCAAACCATCAAACCAAGCGTATTCATAAAGTTTAGAGTAGTTCAGGTCAACAAAATAACTTCTGCTTATAATTTCATACAATTCATACTTTCTACTTGGCCCATTATTCATAAGCTGGTCTATAATTATCTTTCAGTGAGTTAATAGTTATGTAAATATAAAACTAAAAAAATGTCCACAATGATTGGAACAATTGAATGCTTGCCATCTTGTTATGATTGACTGGGAATGGAATGGATCCGTCTGCCATAGCGCCATTGGCGGGTGTGGACTTTAAACTGCAGAGTTTATTCAAGGGAAGAAAGTAGTAGGAATTACAGATAAAGCAGTTTTTGACTGGTGCTTTACTTTGTTTTGCTATATGATGGAATGAATCAATGAACCCCCGATGATTATACAATACAATACATCTTTATTGTCACTTTATACATAAAAGTGGAAATGTGCTATTTTGGCATTGTGCGCAATCTTCGCATAAAATAGATGAACAAACAAAAAAACAAAAACAAAAAAAAAAAGAATAGAAAAAGGAAAAAAAGAGAGACATTGTGCTGTAGTTTTTATGTATATGTTTTGCTTGCCATGTTGTCCAGCCTTTTTAACTCAGAGAAGGCCCAGCAGCGTCAAAAGGTGCTTGTGATACAGTGTGAGAGGGGTGGCCTGAACCAGAACCTGCTGCAGTGTGCCCAGTACTGCGTACAGAGCCTGTGGGCCAACTGGTCCAATCTGAGTGAGAGGCTGCACCACGTTATCTTCATTGTGCAGCTCCCGCGCCTGGTCAGCACTCCCTTCTCAGGCTTCATGGTAAACAATCAGTGGGTCACAGAGAAGCCCTACTTTAATGTCTGTTTTAACATCATCATCATCAAAATAGTTGACAAAACAGGGCGTTGGCATCGTAAGCTGTCACCCTTTGGTCAACTGGTTAACCTGTTGGAGAGAGCAATACCAGAGCGTGTATGTAGATGAAAATTTGAAAGAACAAAAAATGTTTCAGGGTTAGGTTTTTCGTCAAAAGCTACTTGGTGACTTTGCCTTCTTTTCTCTAGTTTTTGTGACAAGGAGAATATTGAGTGAGTTAGTTATTCATTTATAGGGTCCAGGAAAAGGTGAGGAAAATGTTGAGCTGACGATGAAGAAGATGTGATTTTGAGCAAGGCGGGATGGAGATATGATGACGATAATATTGGCTTAAAGATAGATGGTGGAAGTGATGTCAATTTCATCATGATGGTGATGATCACAGTAACAAGAGTTGCGGTATGTAATGTTAATGACAATGAAAATATTAATTATCAGTAATATTGTGTGTTCTACGTGTATCAATATGCAAACCTCTGTATGTTTTTCCTGTCCAAACAACTTAGCCTGTCCACAAATGTTGCAGGGAGGCAGCTGGCATTGTGCACACATAGATGATCTGAGAAGCCCAGACTTCCTTGTGCCATCCGTGTCCCAACTGCAGACATCAAGCCCTGCCCAGATCTTGGCCTCAGCTGTTCTCACCACCACCAACGAACCTGCTGCGGTGCAACCACAGGAACAGGTCTTGTTTCTATTCACTTTTGTTTTCTTACCCTGTCTGAGCCTTAAATTCTGCTTTGGTAACACACACAGCCTATGGCCCATTTGTTGTATTCAGTTGTTGTTTTTATCTTGCTGAATATTTATATTAGGCAAGTGCTTTGAGTTGGAATGTGCATGATGGAAGACCAACAAGATGGCATTTCAATGAAAGCCTGATAGATTGATGCCTGTTTCCTCCACAGGACTTGGAAAATGGCACAGAAGAGCTACCACCACCTCTACCCTCACCACCTGCATTGAGCGTGGACCTGGCACGACATTTGTTAGCGTCCTGTGTCCACAAGGCTGTCAGCCAGATCCGTGATCCAGCCAGCGTCACTGAACGCTCTAAAGATCGCATCTCGCTCCTTGTCAACATGTTGGAAAATAGAGGTAAGTCATTGTGGTTTGTCCAGTGGTGATAAAGAATCAGGCTTCCTGACCTGTATGCACACACATACACACACAGGTCCACATGCAGGCAGTGACACACATGTACATAAAAAAATTAACAATACAGAAGAAAATGATTGGTTTTTGGTGATTTGTTTGTCACCCTGCTTGTAGCATACAGTATCTAAAACCATAAGAAGACAGTACAAGATGACACATAAGACAAATGAATAATATATAATACCATATAAACATGAGTGAAAATCTGAATCACTCATTTTGTGAAAATGTTTGATTTATGATAGTTTTGTTTGATTTATGATAGTTTTTTTTCAAATGCATTCTTGGGTTTTATTTGTGATTTTGCCAAGTCTTGCAGTTGACAGTCGTTTCTATCTTTTTACCAAGATGGAGATCCTGAATTCCTGTGCGGCATGCTGAAGATGATTTCCACACTTGTTGGAGAAAAGGAAGAAGTAGATGTAAGACTGGCTACTCGGGACCCAAAGCTGTGGTTGTCCAAGGAGGCAACCAGCCCTGACTGTGTCAAGAAAGCCGGCACTATGAGGTGAGCCAGTGAACACCACATCAATCACATAACATCTAGCTCATGTGGTTCTTAAACCCTGCCTTTACAGGTTTTCTCTTTCTGAAACTGGGTTTCTAGGTCCCTTTTACTCAAGTGTAAAGAGCGTTCTTCCCATTTCCAATTTTCCATTCAAAAGACTAATGTGGCTGATGCAGCATTCTATGCAAACAATTTCTGACTGCTCCTGTATTAGCAACTGCAAGGGGAACTTTGTGACAGAGATTAAAGACTGTGTAAAACACAAGATTACAACACATATGAGAAAATAGGACCTACCGCAAGGAAATAATTTGGGATATTTTGCCTTATAAAATCGGATCTGCAGTTCAAAACGAAATTGAGACTTTTGCATTGAGACGTATAAATGTCCATGAGTCAATGATGATGGGAAAGCTGCCTATCTCCACTCTTGTGATGGGAAAGCTGCCTATCTCCACTCTTCATTCGACAGCTGTGTTGATTGTTGAAGTGAGTTGTGGCTTCATTATGATAGGCTTGTTTCAACGTCTGATGTTTGATATCGGTGCAGCAAACAAAAACGGTGTTTTTCCCTGCTCTATTTGTTCAGATGAGAGCTAGTTACTCATTGATTAAAAGGGTCTAGCGGACTACAAAGAGCCGAATCAGTATCTCAAAAATAGTTACATGAAAACTCTATAAAGCTATTTGATTTCAGACGAGCGTGGATGCAGTGCTTGGAGAGTGAGGTGACCCCAATTCTGGCTGGAGTTGTTGCGTACCTGGACACCAACCACAACCTGGACCTGTTGCAAGATGATGCTGACTGGGTCCACCATCTCTGGCTCACTATGTTCACCGACCCTGCTGTCCACAAGCTGTGCATCAGTGACCTGCTGACCGTATCTGGAAGTAACAGCCTGATGAAGGAGTTTGCCTGTCACCACACTTTCCAGGCTGTGAATGAAATCCCCAGCCCCTCCCTGCCTTTCTCTTGGATCAGCACTCAGCAAATTGCTGTTTTCTTTGAATCAGCAACTGTGTTGGAAAATGGTTGGTTTCAATGTGGTTGGTTAGCTTTTTTTGGTTTTTTTCACATATGTTTAGTGTGTGTGGGTATGAAATTCATTTTAATTCAACATGTATTTATTACTTCATAAAGGAATTGTGACACCAAGAACTCGTTGCTCAGTCCAGGCTGGGTGTGTATGTCTGTGGGAGGTGTGTTTGTATGTAAACATGAATACCTTATTCAGATATTTGAACTTGATGCAGAGGAAGATGCCCAGCAAACCAGCCTGATCTGGGCCCCAGTCGCGGCGCGTAGGGCACAGTACTTATCCCGACTTTTGTTTGGCTAGAAAAGTGACCGATATAGCCTTACAAAAACCCGATGCGTAGTGGAGTCCAGAAATGTGGATGCTTAACGATTCGCGCTCCCGCGTGTCGCCCGATTCTGCCCACTACAAAGGCACACTGCGCACAAGCTAACATAGGCCTACTCTCGCTTCCCGATCCGGGCCAGATGGGGCCCCGAAATTGTGGTTAACTGGGTGTAGAGATATCTTTCTTTCCTATCGCTCTGTTGACCTCAAACTATTTTAGTGGTGATATATAATGAAATTCCAGATCTTTTTTAATACTCAATTCCTCTTTCCTAATGCAAGATGACCTTTGGCTTGTATAACTTTATTTCCCTGCTGTAGGTGATACACCTGAGGTCGCTGCTTTGGAGCTGTTGGAGAGGGAGCCTTTTGGACAACATCTGCAAGCTGTTGCCACCTCTGATGTCATTGCCATTCAGATTGTTGAACGCTACACAGCAGATCTGCTGCACACTCACTTCTCTCTCAACAGACGCCAGCACCAGGTTAGTCTGACTGCAGAGCTTTCTCTGCTCACACAGCTGTATTTAATGCTAATAGTCCTGTCTCACTGCAAAGACTGCTGCAGATTCCGTTTCTGACTGATCATTTCACTGCAGATGACATTGATGGATTGGCTGGAGAGGAACAAGAACTTGAACAGCTGGTACAGAGGCTTGACACCACCTCCAGAGCCTATGGAATGGAAATAAGTGCAGAGAGGACCAAAATGATGACCAACAACACCTATGGCGTCAACACCGACATCAAAGTCCAAGGCCAGTTCCTCAACACAGTGCATAGCTTCAAATATTTAGGAGCCATTGTATCAGCCAATGCGTCCCGACAGGAAGTCCTCTCCAGGATCACACAAACAACTGCTGCCCTGACAAGTTTGAAGCCTATTTGGAAAGACAGGACCATCAGTCTACATTCCAAGGTAAGGTTGCTGCGCTCCCTTTTCATCTCCATCTTCCTATACGCTTGCGAAACATGGATCCTCACAGCAGATCTACAACGAAGAATACAAAGCATGGAGGTGCTACAGAAGACGATGACATGCGCACAGTGATGAAAAAACGGAAACTCAGATGGCCACGTCACCAGAGAATCGGGTCTTGCAAAGACCATCCTGCAAGGCACGGTACAAGGAGGCAGAAGATGGAGACAGAAAAAGAGGTGGGAGTATGGACTGGCTTGACACTGAGCAAAGCCATGAGGGTTGCTGAGGACAGAGAAAGCTGGAATACGCTGGTTAAACGATCATCTGTGGTGCCCCAACGACCTTCAAGTTACGGGATAGCATAGGATAGGATAGGATTTATATAAAAATAATTTGGTTACAGCCAGTAATGATTCAGATTGTAAATAATACTGTTTCAATGATCTTCGGTTCTTAACATTATAGGATTAGTTTTCAACCTGGTCAAACATTGTGTTGTGTTTGGTCATTGTACAATGTTTACAATTGTCTTTATGTCAGTGTCACATTCAAATTTGTTACTGTTCACAGTTCACAGTCAAACTGACCACAAACAAAACTTTTTGATCACTTAATTGAAAATAATGAATTATAAATAACACTTAACAGTGCCTGACATGAATAGTCCATGATTTTCAATAAATCAAAATATTCTGTATAATTGTTTTCCAATTTGCAGTTAAAATATGCACTGCAGGGCATTTGTTTCTGTGGTTAGAATGAATCCAGGAAACCCTAACGACTATTGTGAACAACTTATGTATAAATGACGACATGATTGACTTCAGCCACACTTAGATAGATGTCCCATGTTGCTTTGCAGCTGCTGATGCAGTGTATGCAGGCCGCTATAGCTCAGGAAGGTGTTGAGGTGACGTCTCACTCTTTGAGTCGTGCCTTGGTGTCCACTCACCGGGTCCTGCGAAAGACAAGGTTGCGTCTACAGGCCGTCTTAGATCTGGCTGCCTGCCACCCTCACGCCATTCAAGTTTTGCAAGAAAGGAGACATGACCCCCACTGTTTCAACCCCCATGATGAACCAGAGTTGGTAGGTTGTTGATGATGGCTGTGTCTTCTTGTCTTGCCGTGTACGCCCACAATCAATCGTGTTGATCATTATGGCATTTGAGAGGTAGGTTTTGTACGCATGTCAAGTACGGATACAGAGCTAATAAGTAAATAACATTTAAATCGTGTCGCTACATAGGAGCTGTGAGTGAAGGGGGGAAATGCTGGGTAAGGAGACTGGGGGGATGGCGGGTGGTGTGGAGGATGGGGGGGGGGGGGGAACTTGAGGGTTTTATTGGGAGACTCCCGACACCAAGGTGTCAGCAGTCAGAGCCTCCAGTGCCTCACTGTTGAGGGCATTCCAGTCCTTTATGGTTCGTGGCAGAAAAGAGGCGGCTCTATATTGGGTCCTGCACGAGACTTGTTTGTATTGCTTGTTGTGGCTGCGGCGTTGGCGCGATATCGCCTGTTCCACTTTCCCATTGATGATGGGGCAGTTCGCAGTGCCACTAGTGATCTTGCGCAGCATCTGAAGGCGTGCAGTGCGTCGTCGATCCTCCAGGGACGGCCACCCCAGTGACTCCAGCATGTCCCTAACACTCGATGTGTTGTGATAGCGGTTAGTAGCAAACCGGGCGGCGCGTCTCTGAACTGCTTCCAGCCTGTCGATGCCTGTGTTGCAGTGGAAACAGCAATAGCAGAAGCAGTAGTAGTAGTAGAAACAATAGCAGCAGCAATTTTAGATGAGAACAGGTGGTAAATCCGTTCTTAATGTCTTAAACTTTGATTTGTGATTTTGGAACGTATTTGTCCCTCATGAAGGTGAAATTGTCCCAGAAAAAGCACAGCTACAAAAAAGTCATTGTGCACTGGGAAAAGTTCTTTTCTGACCACTTATCACAAATATACAAACAATTATTTTTTTTTACATGTGCAGAGAGATTACTGCTTTAGTGCTAACTTGAAACAGTTTATACAATTACATTGGTTGCTTCTATTGATTAAAAAAAACCAAGGAAGCTGGAAAATTCATTATGAACGTAAACGATATACTGCAATCATGATAAAATAATTGGGTGGTAAAACTTGGTTCAGCAGAATAAAACCTGGCAGTGAGTGGAGTCTTAAGAGGAAGTCAGACCAGCAACCTTTCTGCAACAATGTTTCAGAACAACCTCTGAATTCATTGTGTTGCAATGGTGGCATAGTCACACATAAATACACCATTTATCAAAAAACAACACAGTTCAGAAAGGAATTACATCCATGACTGCTAGCTTCAGTGAAATGTGGCTGTTTTATATGCTTGCTGATACAATAGCCATCAGACGAAGTGATCATAATATTTAATGAGTACTTGACTGTCTAATTTGAATCATAGCAGCCTGTAAGATTTTATGGATTATGTGTATTTTTTCCTTGTCAGATTTGAATCAAGTTGGATCTACTCAGCGCTATAGCTATTGTTGACACTTGACGACTTGATTTACACATGTGCTGGAAGTGTGTGCGACCACTGGCTAGATTAAACATGCAAACACCCCCAAAGATTTAAATTTGATTGGCTACAACAGTGTTGGGGCAACATAATTTTACAACAGGTTCTAAATCACAGAACATTTTAAAAACATGTGCACAAGTGAAACACGTGTAAAAATGTGAAAATATTTCACAAATGTTTTATGCTTTTTGGTGCGCATGTGTCGCTCGTATAACTTTCAGCTTTAAACTCTTCAAATGCCATGTCATGACCACATGGTTTACAAAGAGTTCATAGTGTTACACGATTATCAATAGTTGATTCAGCCCCGATGCTTCAATCTTGATATGTGTAATGTCCAGAACGAAAGTGAAAATACAATTGTAATACCGGAAGTACGTATACATGTCTATGACGTAAGATCATTGACGCAATACTCTACAGATAACAGAAAAAAAAAAACAGTTTTCCAATATGGAGCACAACACACGGGCTGTGTTTTGAGTGACTCTATCTCTAATATCTGTCTTTCGACAATATATACATTAAATTGGCGACGAGGATCAAAGAAAAGAAGTTTCAGGATGACGACTCTACCCTCATATGAACGTTTTGACGTTCATTCTGACTCGCACACAGTAGGAAATCGCTGGAAAAAGTGGATCGAGAAATTCGAAAATTTTCTCTTGGCCATGGACATCAACAATGACCTTCGAAAAAAAGCATTACTCTTACACTACGCCGGTGACGAGGTGTATGAAATCTACGACTCCTTCACAGACGCACAAAAAGGAAATGGAGTGACAACGGGTACTGCGCCAGACGTGCGTTCCAATGAGTATAACACCCTCAAGAAATCTTTGACGGATTATTTCACCCCAAAACAAAATACATCGTTTGAAACATTCAAATTCAGGCAGGCGAAACAGTTGGAAGGAGAAAACATTGGCACATATTGCACACGTCTCAGGCGGCTGGCAGCAAATTGTGATTTTGCAGACGTGGAGAAAGAACTTCTGTCTCAAATTATTCAAGGATGTAGCTCAACACGCATCAGACGCAAGGCTCTCAAAGACAATATGACTCTCAAACAGATCTTGGACGATGCTTGTGCTCTCGAACTGTCAGACATTCGAGCAGCAGAGATCGAAAATACAGGCAACAACGGGGGTACATCCGTTAATGCTGTAAAAGGACGAGGCGGTCAAAGAGGTGGTGGTTTTCAACGACACAACAACTCTCTGACAGGTGGCAGAGGTTTCAGTCATAACAGAGGCAATCATACGCAAGGCAGTGACAGTTCCAGTAGCAATCAAGGTAAGAGTTTTGGTCGTAGTGGTAGAGGTGATTCACGAGGCCATAGGTTTACTACACATCGTTCAACACAGCATGAATGCGGCAACTGTGGCACACGGCACATGTCACAAGGCTGTCCTGCACGAGGAAAAGAATGCAAAGCTTGTCACAAGATAGGGCATTTTGCGAGAGTTTGCCGATCTTCAAACAAAGTCAGGCAAATCTCATATAACAATGAAAACCAAACTACATTTCACCCTCGAGAGGAAGAATACCTTTCTGCATCTAGTGATGAAAGCATTTTCACCGTTTCATCAAAACCTGGACTCGGATTTAAGAAAACTCCAATCGTCGAAATCCCTATATTCAACACTCCAGTGAAATTTCTTGTAGACACAGGTGCAACGGTCAACGTTTTGAGCAGTGACACTTTCACACAGGTGTGTCCCAAGGTGAGGTTGCGTGGTCCTTCTCCTTTGATTTATGCATATGGCTCCAAACAACCACTCCCAGTGAAAGGTCATTTCTCCACCGACCTTGTCTTCAAGGACACTCATGTTCAAGCCACATTCTACGTTGTTGAGAACAACAAACACACAACAAGCAATCTACTGAGCGCACAAACAGCACAATCAATTGGATTGATTCAGTTTGCCTTTTCTGCGGTTTCAACCCACTATAACATCCCGGATGAATTCCCTAGCTTATTTGATGGAGCCATGGGACACATAAAAGATGTTCAGATCAAACTACACATTGACGACACTACTCCCTCGGTTACGCAGAAACACCGACGGATTCCTTTCCATATCCGCAAAGATGTAGAGAATGAGCTTGAGCGTCTAGAAAAGCTTGATATCATCGAGAAGATTGACGGCCCAACCCCATGGGTCAGCCCCATCGTGGTTGTCCCAAAGAAAACGGGAGGAGTACGTGTTTGTGTTGATATGCGTGAGCCAAACAAAGCCATCAGACGAGATAAACATCCGATGCCCACGTTGGATGACCTGATTTCTGATCTAAATGGCTCCACTGTCTTCAGCAAATTAGACATGACAAATGCATATCATCAGCTTGAACTTGAAGAATCTAGTCGTTTCATCACCACGTTCACAACACACATAGGCCTGCGACGATACAAACGACTCCTATTTGGTGTCAATGCAGCATCTGAAATTTTCCAAAACACAATATCTGAGCTGTTGAGTGACATTTCTGGAGCCCGCAATTTGTCCGATGACATCATCGTGCATGGAAAAAGCCAAAAAGAGCATGACATAGCACTGAAAGCAACACTTCAACGACTTCAAGACCATGGAGCAAAGCTCAACAAAGAGAAGTGTCTCTTTAACAGAGATCAGCTTATTTTCTTTGGACACATTTTCGGGAAAAACGGTCTCACAGCTGATCCGGAAAAGATCAAGTCGATCATCAACGCCGAAGCTCCCAAAAACGTCAGTGAAGTTCGTTCTTTCCTAGGACTTACTCAGTACATGTCCCGTTTCATCCCTGGCTATGCAACACTGACGGAACCCCTGAGAAAGCTGACGAGAAATGACCAACCATGGAAATGGAAACAAGAAGAAGAAGAAGCTTTCAACAAACTGAAGAAAACACTGACAAGCACACATGTCATGACATACTTTGACCCGGCCAAGGAAACTAAAATCTTAGTTGACGCCAGTCCGGTCGGACTTGGAGCAATCTTGACACAAGATGATAAACCAGTCATCTATGCGAGCAGAGCCCTCACCGAGGTGGAATCAAGATACAGCCAGACAGACCGGGAAATGCTTGCGGTAGTTTTTGGAGTCGAGCACTTCCATCTCTACATATTCGGTGCACCATTCACCTTGGTCACAGACCACAAACCACTACTTGGCATCATGACCAGTCAGAAACCTACAACAGCCAGAATCGAGCGATGGCGCCTGCGGATAATGCCATACGAGATGAAGCTGGTCTACCAACCAGGAAAAGACGATCTCAATCCGGCTGATTTTCTCAGCCGACACCCGCAAAACAAACCAAGGAAAGACAACAAAGCTGAAGAGTATGTGAGATACATCAGCTACAACAACATTCCAAAATCGATGTCAGCAGAAGAAGTGAAGTCAGCCACTCAAAAAGACACAACTCTACAAAAGGTGATGACGGCGATCCAAACCGGTCAATGGAATGATGCATCAAAATTTGAGAAGTTCAAAGAAGAACTATCCGTGTTTGATGGCCTCATTCTACGAGGAAACCGATTGATAATCCCCACAGCATTACAGAAGAAGATCGTTGATATTGCACATCAGTCACACCAAGGAATTGTCAAGACAAAACAATGCATAAGAGAAAAAGTGTGGTTCCCTGGCATTGACAAGCTGGTCGAAGACACCGTCAAGTCCTGCATCCCGTGTCAAGCGTCATACCCTGGACCCAAGACACGAGAACCGATCATCACTACTCCTCTCCCATCCCAACCATGGAAGGCACTTGCCATTGATTTTGCTGGACCGTTTCCAAGTGGAGACTATGTTATGGTTGTCATCGACGAACACTCTCGATTTCCGGAAGTGGAAGTCATCTCCAGCACATCTGCGAGAGTCGTAATACCACATCTAGACTCAATCTTTGCCTGACATGGCCTTCCCGAAATCATCAAGACGGACAATGGTCCACCTTTCAGTGGAGATGAATTTCGACAGTTTGCGGCAGAACACAACATCAAACATCGGAAAGTGACTCCGCTGTGGCCTGAAGCCAACGGCGAGGCTGAACGCTTCATGTCCACCCTAAACAAACACGTCAGAGCGTCATGTGCCGCCAATCTGAACTGGAAAATACAACTCCCCACATTCCTGAGACACTATCGAGGAACACCCCACAGTTCCACTGGCATATCTCCATACGAAGCTCTGACAGGCAGAAAAATGCATATCGGCCTGCCCAACCCCCCTTTTCCCCAAACCCCAAACCCTACAACTGTGAAATCACGCATCTTCTACAATGATGCCCTGAGCAAACAGAAGATGGCAGAATACGCTGACACAAAACGGCACACCAAACCATGCACCATACAACCAGGCGAACATGTATTGGTAAAGGAGAAGAAATTGAACAAAACTTCCACACCATTCTCGCCACACCCATACATCGTCACTGAAACCAAAGGCAGCATGATCACTGCGAGAAGAGGAAAAAAACTCATTGTAAGAAATTCCTCCCATTTCAAACCAATCGTGGCTAATGACGAAGAAGAAGAGGAAGAAGAAGAAGATTCAGAAAAGGAAGAAAACACTGAGACCCATACTTCACCATCTCAATCCAACACCCCGCTGAAATCTGTTGAGACTACTGCAGAGACACGACATCAAGTACAGCCTACACTGAGAAATGCAGCAAGCAGAGCAGATGACTCCCGATCAGCGAAACCCACCCGAGAGCGCCGTCCACCAGCATATTTAAAAGACTATAAAACTTAAATGATATTGATAGCTATACACTTCACTAGTCTGATAATTCCATGAAGACAAGAGTGAATTATGACAGACAAGAATACAGATAAGCAAATTTGAATAACATTGAAAATATGTAGTTACACTGTGCTTTAACTCATTTACAAAATAATTCTACAGCTCTTTGAAATTTTGAAATGGTTTTGATTGCAGTTTCTTCAATATTGTTTTTTTTTTTTCTAATAACTTGGGGAGGAATGTAATGTCCAGAACGAAAGTGAAAATACAATTGTAATACCGGAAGTACGTATACATGTCTATGACGTAAGATCATTGACGCAATACTCTACAGATAACAGAAATAAAAAAACAGTTTTCCAATATGGAGCACAACACACGGGCTGTGTTTTGAGTGACTCTATCTCTAATATCTGTCTTTCGACAATATATACATTAAAATATGTTTTACTCGAATTCGTTTATCCACTCGACCTGTTCACTTAGAAACAAGGCAGGAATCGTCGTATAAAGTTTTCCAACTTTATTCAGCAAACACCAACAACTGCATACAAGATTGCTTTACGAAAATCACTTCTCGCAAGCAGACAGTGCATTACTTATTTAGCCTCTCAACAATCTTCAAACATTCCAGAATTATGCAATAACACCCAATCAAAATAAAATTAGTCACAGGAACTACACATTGTCTAACATCACAGAACATTCCACAGTTAACAAGCTATCACCAGATAGATCTGGAATATTCGAATGATAATAAACAAGTAATTCCAGAAAGTTCTTAACTCTACTACAACAATATCGATCAATAAAAATTATCAACTTCTCTAGCAATATCGCAGAATTAAATAAAAGGTAAATACACATTATTATTGCATTCTATGCAAAACAAAATGTTTGGAACAATCGTGCGAGTCTCAGTCTTAACAAATAGCTTTAGATCCATTTCTTATCATGTTCAGTAAGATGAGAAAAAATTAAAGAGAAACCAACACGCAAACATTCATACATAACATTTTGGAGATTTTTTATTTTAAAATCTTGAAAGCTTAGTAGACTGCGTATGTTGTTAAAGAGTAGCATAGTGATGCCGTTGTTGGCTTTTCCAGGTGGAGGACATCTTGTTGCTGGACATCCTTACAGCGGAGCTGACGCCAGAGAAAAATCAGCTCAATACGGACCAAGGCTGCTGCGACTGGCTGGACCACCACAACACCGTGGCTTTTGCTGTGTGTCGTGTGCTGGAGGAGGTCGATACCCACATGGCAGTTACAGAAAGCAGTTCATGGTTGTCTTACGGGACATGGTGCAGAAAGCGCCTTGCAATCATCAAGTGAGATGTTTATTGGGCTTAAATAATGGTTAGATAGATAATCAATGTTTATAGGGTCCAGCGCACTGCAAAGAACCGAATCAAGACCACACAAAACTGTTCAAAATCAGATTAGACTGCTAACACATTAAAATGTGATAAAAGATTTACATAAAACTAGCTCTTGTGATACAATTTAACCAAGCACACAAACAAGATGAATTGACATATATGCAATAAAACAAACTAACATCATGTAAAAATGTAAACAGGTTTTGACCGTTGCAGACTTTACAGATCTCATTTAAAGGTATTGAACCAAACTATCTTTCTTTCTCATCAACCAGAGCAGCACATTCAGACATAAAATGATGTACGGAAAAGGATTTGTCACATGCAAAGCACCACGGTGGTTTTTCGCCTGTCAAAAGGGAACTATGGGTGACAAAAGTATGTCCAAACAGTTTCCTCTTTGTGAGTGGACGCAAAGCTAGGCAAAGAAGCAGACAGATCTGGCAGAATTTGAAACAGCTTGTTATTGATTTGATTAGACCATTTGGTCTGCCAGAGCTGTTTACAATAAGAGCCAGTCATACAACGCAGGTCAGAGTACAGAACAAACTGGAAAATCTCTGAAGGAAAATCAAGATGTAGAGCTTTTCTTGCAGTTTTGTCCACTGCAATATTGCCGTGGATGCCCATGTGACTAGTACCCACAAAAAAACTATATTTTTACCTTCAGATGCAAGTTGTACCTTCAGAAACAAGTTGAGTGTGGAGATCATGGATCTCTGCCAAAAAAGAGTGTGCAATGTTTAGAAAATGTTGAAGCACTGTGAAGCACCTTGGAGAAAGTACAAATGATCTAACATGCTTAGCAGTAGTTAAGTATCTGCAAAGTAAAAATGATGAATTTTGGTTCAGTTATTCTTGAGATAAGATAAAAATGTGTGTTTTGAACAAAAAAATTGACAGTCAGAGTGACGGACCAACCAACTGACCGACAACCACACTGCTTCTGATGGATGACCCATGATTTGAAGTATCTTGGCACGAAAACTCTACAATATCTCATCAGGCTGTTGTCGTGATATTGAGCAAAATGTGCTTAGTAACAAAATGGCGCCTGTGACCTTGACCTTTGAGGAAGAGCATATATAATGGCACGGCAGGCAGGCCATTAACCTACTTAGGTAAAATTCCTGTGATGTAAAAATCTGCTTAATGGTTATATAGATATGGAGTCAGACAGACTGACCAACTGACTGACATTTGGGATGTTCTGATTTCCCCTCTTCCCTCCTCCTCTCCCTGACTATTTCTAAGTGTAACGTCAGATATTTTGATGTGTGTACCCCTTTCTATTAGCTATATTTGACTCCTAAATCAGTAATAAGGGTGCGTGCAAGTTCCTCTGTTTACTATCACACCCACAAATTTACTTGTTCTCACCAATACAGGCAAACACCAACACAAACTATGCATTCCACGTCCTCAAATTTTATATAAATAAACAACAATATTTTATAACAAGCTTTCACTCCCACCTTTCACACGGATATTTTTACACTGCCACTCTCCCTATACAAGTTCCACCGGTTTGATGAAGCCGAGCCTGAACACTCGGGCTGGGTAAACAAGGGCCAGCAACCGCTTGTCCGAGCCAAATAAATACAAAGAAAACACAAAACCTCTTTAGATGCGAGAGGCGGGTTTATACACGAGCTGGCACTAGACGCCAATGATGTTGCAACAAGAGATGAGTGATAATGCTGTCGTCGACAGTTGGAGGGCGCGCGCTTTGCCCAGTCCGTCTGAGTAGATAGCGATGTCTCTGGTCAGGTAAAGAGATAGGGCCGACCCCTCCGATGTCTCACGGTTTGCCTCGTTCCCGTTGTCCGAGACAACGTTGTGTCCGAGCGTATGGAGCCACGCCCGCTCCCCGTAGGCAGCTACAACAATATATATATGCAAACGTCAATTCTCTGACCTTTATAATCTCATTATTCTTCTTTTGTGTCATCACTTTTCCACTTCCGTTCCATATGCGATCGTTTTTTCCTTCTTCCACGGTGTTATTCATAACCCAGATATAATTATTTCATGAATGACAATTACTATCAAACATGCTCACACCTTTTATTCATATTACATTATCCACTGCTCTATAACTACAGCCCCGTGTAATTAACAATATTATTACATCAATAAAAAATATATTCCATCCTAGTAGACAACAGCTGACTACCTCTCAACACAGTACAAAATATATACTTCTCCGACATGTCACAATTATAAAAAAACATTATAAATACCTGTAATCTTTACAGCACAATGTATTTCCACTTTCAGAGAGAAAGTCCCACCAAACCTATACGTATACACCTTGATAGGCTCTCAGTGCCTTCTATACCTCTTTAAGTTTTTCACAATAATACTTTTCTTTTTTTCTTTCTTAATCTTTTCTCTTCCTGGCCTGGCACAGTGACACTACCACACACGACCGCACACCTTGCGACACAGACAACTAGTGAGTGAACAATGCCCTGATTGCGAACTATTCATTATCCCATTGGTCCAAGAATTTGGGCCAATCAAAATAATACCCAGAATTATTTTGAAAAAAACAACAGAAAAACCCCGTTCTCTACACTAAGTATTTTTATCTGGAAATACAACAGAAATGTACATAATACTGTCTGGCAGGCTTTAGTGCTGTGCTTACAAGAAATGTGTTCTCTCCATGTGTTATTTGTAACTGCATGGTTAACCTAAAAAATGTTGGGGCATGATTCTGTTAACTTTCTGGAATAGCGTCCCCTGTAAGTATTGAGGCAAAAGACTGTAAGAGTCATGTGGAATAATCAAGTGTCGCAAAGACTTAAATTTTCTGTCATGACCTTATCTGCACTGGGACCACTACTGAAACTAGTATAAAGACTTATACTGGTTTTCCTCCTTTTAACCCTTTCACTGCTAATGTCACATTAATGTGACTGAGGCAAGAGTGCCCCAAAGTCGCATTTTTGTGACGAGACTACCCATAGGAGAGAACACAGACTTTAATCATGTGGCCGAGTTCTCTGCCATAGGTCATCTGCCGCATAAATTCGACTTCTTGCTCAGCCATACCCAGACTCTAATGAATATTTGATGATGTATTGTATGAACACTTTCTACACACTGTCTGCAGTTCCAGAAACTGGCACTGGGAATGCCTGTGATTCCAGACCGCTGGTGACGAAAGGGTTACTTTTGTCTGCTCATTCCCTAAGCTGCAGTAACTGTGTGGTTTGATTGTATAGGGAAGTGCAGTGGCAAAACTGATGACATGCAACGTTGTTGGCAGATGTCAATGGAGCAGAGTGTCGATGGTCAAACTGTTTATGGACTACATGAATCCTCTAGCGAAGGACCCCAGCAGCACGGTCAGAGTGGAAGCCATCAACTACAACCTGCTTTGGACTGTAAGCAACACTGTCACACCTCCACATTCGTGTGGGAATGGGAATGTTGCAAACAATAGAATCAACGAATTGATTTTACTCTCTAAAAATAGTACTACCATAATTATGAATAAGCTGTGGCTATTCCTGGACAGTGATAGGTAGTAAGTGTGCCATATAACTCCTGCCATATATATATTCTCCTTTAAGAGTATAAACTGAGGTATAGTCTGTGCACAAATGCATTCCATAATATGCAGTGCATTTGGTACAATATTTTTCAGGACACCGAGGGTTTTCTATGGGTATTTCAGTTTCCTCCCTCCCTTCAATAATGGTATTGGATACAGTCAATATAAAATTTCAAAAATAAGAATGTATTTCTATTCCAACTTCTGTAATAGCAATCTCTTCAGATTGCCACGCTTTGAGTTCCATTGAAGAAAAAGCGTGTATTATTATTACCATTATTATTCTTATTATTATTATTCAGGCAATCATACTTACATTTTAGCTTCTCCTAACCTTGAGCATCCACTTCCTTGTATCATTACTCTCAAACATTATTTAGTATTGTGTAATGTTGTTTTGATAAGTTTAGGAGTTAAGTAAACAAATTCTTCTTGGTTGCTTGTGTCACAGGAAGTTCATAAGAAGTAGTAGAAATACTCGTCTTGCGCATAAATTTCATATACTAAACATCGTCTTTATTTAGTTAAAGCCTGAAACGCCTTTTAATGTTTATGTTTCATTTATTTCTTTATAAACTGTTTTCCTTTAAATTGTGTTAGTGTCTGCAACTGATCGCGATGTTGTAATGTTGCGTGCAGACTTTGGGTGATGAAGCCAACCTGAAAAGCCAGAAGACGTTGGTTTCTGTAGACAAATACATCAAGCTTGCAAACAAACAGATGGTTAAACATCTTCTGGGGTCAGTGTCTACTTTTTTCGTGTCTTCCTTTTCTTTCTTTACAGGACCTTTCCTCTCTAAACTTATTTTTAAAAATTAATTTATTAGTTATTTTGCCTACGTATTGATGTAAACATATTTTATGTATTTACTACGTTGTTTATTTTATTACCTCATTGATGAATTTACATTTTCTTTGTGAACAGTGATGTAGGAAACTGCAACCACTGCAAAACCAAGCTTGAAGGGCCTCCTATAGAGCTGCCATGTGGACATCGTATCTGTGACACACCATGCTTTCGCAGAGAGGTACAGATCAACCACTGCTGTCCTGAGTGCCGTGCAGAGGTGCCTCCTAACTACCAACCACAAACATCTGGTTGCCATGACAAGTACTGCACATTCACTTTCAATGTACAGAAATATTGCATGTTTGTTAGCATCACAATATATGCCCTTAGAGTGTGGAAGGCATTTCCTTTGTTCGCTGGGCAGTTATCATTACTGCAGAGCTGGATATCAACAATACTGTCAATGTTGTTACTCAAGGTTGAATAGAGAGGGCTAAGCCGTTTTTCTTCTGCTCACATACCTATTTGATTGTCTTGTTACATGCCCTGCAGCACATGAATTGAAACATAATCTAAACATGCTTATAGCCATAGATCATGCCAATTTGTTTAATGAACGTTCTTAGGGTCAAACCGAAGAGAAAGCACATTGCCTTTCACCTTCTCCACCACCTAACTACTAAACATATTCTTAATATTCGGCACCACCTTTGATGGCTTCACATTCTCTGCCTCATGGATTTGTTCCTTGAATTTCAACAGGTCTGCATCCTAATGATCTTTTAGCTGAACCACAAGAATACAGAATTTATTCAGCCAAATGACAACATACTTTGCCTACATATGGAAATTGCTCCGATGTTCGTAGACAGTCACACACACATACACACTCCACACAAGGGATCACCTTTTCTCTTCATATTGCTCTAATGCTAGGTCAGAAGGAATTATCCCCCTTTTTTGTTCTAGATGATGCTTCAGTCACCTGGCAATGAGTGAATGTTGATGACAAGAGAAGTATGGAAAAACAGAAGCCGCCCAACAAAATTTATTTCTGACCACACCTGCCATTTTATCCACTGATGAGATCTCAATGAATAATGCAATTCCTTTATTCCATGATATGAACTGCCTTGAAAAAAAGACCATGAGATGATAAAATTGCTATCTGCATGCATTAATTAAACATTTGCTTGATGGAGCAAATATAAAAATTTGCCTTTTTATTTTTTACTCAATTGCATAGAAATCCCCAGTCATAATACTCCCTCTCCACCCTCCCTCCTGCCTCCGCCCCACCCCCCCCCCCAAAAAAAAAAAAAAGCAACAAAAAAAAAAACAACCCATTATTCCTGATTTTTGCAAATCTGTGCTAGACAAGTCCTAAAAAGTCTAAAAATGACATTTAATTTTTTTTTTAATTTGTCTGTCTTTCTGCTGTGTCTGCCTGTGGAAAAACTTGCAAGTATCTTAATATCTCTGAACCTATTTCAACTATCATAACAAAACTTGGTAGAATGGTGTTTATCCATGAGACTTTGCCAATGATCAGTGAATGAACAATTTCATTTCAAGGTCAAGTCACAGGTCCAGTCAACAAATGTTAGTCAAAACTGACAATTTTTCACAAAACTGAACTTTAAAAAAATTAAGTTATTAATATTAAACTTATGATTCTTTGGTGCATGATAGATATAAATGAGACGCACACACTAAGCAAATTTGGCCAACCTCGCTCCAAGTTCAAGGTCACTTGAGCTGTCCAAAGTTAGTTAGTATAGGTACTTTGAAGTTACCTTGACCCCAAACTATGAGAGATATAAAGTCAAAACTTGTATTTAGAGATATTAAATTGATCTTTCATATATATTCCATTTTTGCATTGATCTTGAAGGTCAAGGTCATTTTAGGCCTTACAAAAACATTTTTTAAAATTTCATTTGGTTATTTGATCATACATACGGGCATCAAAGGACATGTGAAAGTCAAAGTTTTCACAAGGTCAAGGTCATCCCAAGATTACTGTTTTTTTTGCATAATACATTTGCTGTACTTAATTTGACCCTACACGAGTGTGTTTGGAGCTGGACATTAAGGTCATCTCAAGATCAAGAGCATCTAAAGGTCAAAGTCAGTATTACTTTGCACTTTAATGCGACCGTTTCATTTAGTTTTTTCTGGGCACTCATTTTCATGTTAAATATTAATCTTTTCATTAGGTGCATGTGAGTCATATGGGCTTTGCCCTTCTAGTGCTTCTAAGGATTTTTCCCATTTTAAACGCAAATAATTAACCTTTTTATAACCACAAGCAAAATTACTGAACTCTATCTCATATTAGCATCTATAGATTTCCATGCTTACAATATGTTGACTCTTTTGACAAAATTGACCTGTAACTAAAACTAAACTTGTTTGTCAATCTCCATCTGGTCCTTGTCTTATTCCAGAAATGCAGTGGACAGACTGGTGCTGTTCCAACAGCAGACCAGCGCCTTTCTCATGGCTGTCATTTCACAGCTGTGCTTTGCTGGCCAGCAGGCCCCGGAACCTGAGGCTGTGGAGCACATTTTCTCCTACCTCATCTGCCGCGTGAAGGGTGTGGCCACTATCCAAACACAGAAGCTGACTCTACGAGATGACCAGATGGACCCCACCCCAGTTCTCCGATCCTTCATACTGCGTCTGCTCCTAAAGCACAGGTATCACACTCTATACCTACTTACATATATGGTTTGTAACCCTTTAACACGTGGAGCGACCTAGAGCGACCGATAGTTTTGTTATGTGCACGCTCGCGGAGCGACCGTCAGCGGCCGGTAATGACGTGGTCTGCTCAGAGGCTGCCATGTGGAAATCTATTTATAGCAAACGTGTGAGATTCTCGCACATGTGATCGTGATTTCCTGATGTTTCCGGCGGTGTTTTCACGGCATTTTTAGAGTGTGTAGAACGCACACAGTGAATTTTCAAAGTTTGATTAAAGTTGGAAGTTTGAGAGGCGAAGAATTATGGTGTCAGATTCTTGCAGAATCTAATGAAGAAAATGACCCATTTGAAGGATTTTATGAGCCTGATTTGGTACAGGTTAATGATGGAGAGGAAAGTGATTTGGACTTTCACTTTGACGATCCTTTTATGTAGGATTTGAATAACACAAACGATGAAGAATCGGTGCTTTATTATTTGTGGCAGTGATTGTATTGCTGCCTGTTGTGCAGTACGCAATGTTGACATTCATATTTTTTTCCAGTTCCAACACATTGTATAAATGTATGTGTAACATTTCATTTTGAAGAAAAATATGTGGTTGATTTATTAATAATGATAAGTGGAACATAATTTTGGGTGGTGCATTTTAAATTATTTTTTGTATGTGCATGGTGTAGCATTTTTACGGAGTTACTTGCCTTGACCTAGGAAATAGAAGCAGATAAGGCTTAGGCTCCTGTTAGAGGGTTAAAGAATTATAAAACAGAATGAACTATCTTTGCATTAAATCCTTGGTTGTTTTTTTTTAATAAATATTTGCTGGGGTTCTGTTCAGTAAGTGCATTTGGTTTCATATGGGTCAAGAGACTAATTGGTCATTCTCATGCGTTTTTGTGATTATGTTTTATATAATACTAACTATGCTGCTGTTTCTCTATTGCAGTGAGGCAGAGGTTTCTGACTACATTGACAACTTCTTGTACAATGCCAGAGAGCTGATTGATCAGCAGGCATCAGCTGACCACAGAGTAGAGAGATCCTCAGTCCTGACAGAGCTCAGTCTTCTCATCATTCACTGCATAGAGGTAACCCAAGCCACTCACCACTTTGAAACTGCCTAAACTGCAACCTTACACATATAAATGATGTTCCCTTGTAAGGTGCAATACCATGCTAGCAGTACGCTTGGGGAAAATAGGGCATGAGGTGGAGAGAGGAAAGGGTAATTAGGAGCACAGGATGAACTTGAATTTTTGTTAACTGTTCAGAAATTGTTTTGAATCAGCATTTTGTGCAGTTGAAGAGAAGTTCATAACCATAAACAGTTACTTGGTTGTATTATTGTAATCGTGGAAATGGCAGAACATTGGTGTTTTATGCATGCAAACATACGTGTGTGAATGTATGCAGAAAGAATTTGTAACCAGGGTCTTTTTCGGGTATGTGTGAGGTTACACATTGTTTATCAACCTGTCTTTAACAATAGAATTTGGAATACGAGAAAGATGCCAGCATTGCAGAAGATACTTCGATGGAGGAAAGCTTTGACCGGCGATGTCGCTCGGTCAAGAATGAACTGAACACAATTCGCATGAAACTGGATGAGTCCTCACTGGAGCTGCCAACTCTGATAGCGCTTGGTCACATGCGGCATGCGCTGTGTATTTGCGCCACTCTGCTGTACCAACATGTTGTGCTTCCAAAAGAGGTAAGAGAAATTGACCGTGAAATGAAGGATCTGCTGCTGGAGGCTTCTGTGGTCTGCACAAGAATGTCCACTGACTGGCCCAAGTGAGCTGTTGCACTTTTTTTATGTACTCACCCAAAATATGTCCTAAATAGTCCCAAATTGATATTTGAAAAAAAAATTGTCAGTCATTGTTTATAGGGTCCAAAAATTTTCTGTCCTCTGTCTGTGCAAAACATCTCAAAGTGGCCAAGTACTTGGAACCTATTTAACCGAACTTGGTAAGATGATGTATATCCATGAGATCTCGAAAATGATCAGTGAATGAATGATTTCACTTCAAGGTCAAGGTCACAGAGTTAAACGTAATAAAAAAATGATAAGTTTTCACCAAATTTAACTGTTTTCCTAAGTTATTAATATCAAGCATGATTCTTTCATGCATGATATCAATGAGCACACATACTATGCAACTTTGGTCACTCTCGCTCCAGGTCAAGGTCACTGGAGCTGTCCTAAGTCAGTTCATACAGGTACTTTGAAGTGATCTTGACAATAAGCTATGAGAGATATAAAGTCCAATAATTTAGAGATAATAGATTGATCTTTCATATGTTCCACTTTTGCGTTGATCTTGAAGGTGAAGGTCAAGGTCCTTTTAGGCCTTCCAAAAACATTTTTAAAATTCTCATTGTACAGTAGAATGGCTCTATATGATATGCATCAACATTGGGTTATTTGACAATACATGCACATGAGAGGTCACGTATAGTAGGACAAGGTCATCCTGAGGTCATCAGTAAAAGTCAAGATATATCATCCCAAGGTTATTTTTTGGAGCATAATACAACTTTTGTTGTAGTTTATTTGATCGTAGAAGCGTTTACTTGGAGCCGGAGGTCAAGTCATCTCAAGGCCAAGAGCATAGAAAGATCAAAGTCTTTTGCATTTTAATGCCACCGTTTCATTTTGTTTGTTCTGGGCACTAATTTTCAGGTTAAATATAGCAAGTTCCATAAGGAGCATTTGGGCTTTGCCCTTCTAGTTTCCTTATGCACTCAATCACCATGGACAGTTAATCTCTATCTCACTCTGAGAACAATGAAATTAAATGGCAAACTACATCAACATTCAACATTGAAATATGTTTTTAAATTAATTTATTATTATTATGTTATTTTTGTTTATGTATTGATTTATTTTTTTATTTTTTTTATTTTTTTTGGTGGGTGGGTGGGAGGGGGTATTTTAACTTTTTTTCAAATCTCCTTCCCTCATGTTAGTAACACTTGCAGAGTGTACAAATTGAACAAGGGTGTGGTTCACTTTGTCCTCCAGACACTTTCTTGTGAAACAGCTGAGCAGGGAATATGGCATCCAGGCCTACGCGGCCATCGTTAAGCTGGCGGAAAGACACAAGAGCTTGCAGTGGATCAAACTCGGCAACATTGAGGAGGTACTAGATGGGGAGGAAGAGGAGTTGAATAGATTATTTTATTGACTGTCACTTGCATTGTGAATCCATCCATCAGTTCTTATCATGTGCCTATGCAAAAAGGTAAAATGCAAAACAAGTGTAGTGGCCAGAACCATTTAATTGGGCATTCTTTTGAAGCCCTGGCAGGTTTTGACATTGCATCTAATACGTCTACGCCATGCCTGCTTTGGTAGGGGTAAGTAGCCTTGAGCAGCTCTTGAGCTGGAAAAGCAATAAATAAGAACCATAAATAAGAACCATAAAATATATTTTTAAATATCTAAAACAATGCATCTGTATCCAGGTGAAGGATGTGCCAGACCGCTATTTGGTGTGTGGACCAGAGTACCGCACAGTGCGAGACGAGATCATGCGGGAAGTGAGGGACCAGCAATGCCAACTGGCCTCCTGTCTTCAGGTTTGCATAGTTTTGGGAACTTGTCGTTTTAGTTGGAGAAGCTAAGGGTTTTCAAGTGCACGTGTGCTTTTAATTTCATACATCCAGCGATGTTCGGCCAGTTCAAACGTCACAGCAAAGTGATACAGAACAAAGCTCATCTAACATGTTTTCTGTGCTGTTTCTAGTATTGTGGTTGGGTTAGTGCTCTATCATTGAAGCTGTGTCAAATTCTAGCCTTGAATTTCATTTCTGTTTTAAGAAACCAGAGCATTTTGATATTCATATAATCATTTATGGATGGAAGCAAGCTGGTGTCATGGGAGTCCAGTGTTTGCTTTAAGATATATGCTATGTTTACCAACAACATTTTATATCTAAAATGCTTAGGACGCATTCCACAAATCAGCCATTTTAGATATCGTTAAACTGATGCAATAAACATCCCCTTGAATTTGAGTTGGGTGAAAAGCGTGATAAGGGCACACACTCTTTCTTGTAACAGTGGTTAGGGTAAACTCTGTGTTACAAATATAAGTCATCTATTTATTAAAATATTTAATTTTGTTTATTCCGTTTGTGAGTTAAATTTAATGTGTAAGCTTCTGAAGGGTAATGTTTGACTGCTGAGTTATCCATGAAATTACAAAGTGTAAAAACATGCAACAAGTCTGTCTTGGGGGAATGTAGATTTGATTCTGATCAACTGGAAACAATTTATTATTGACGGTTTGACTGAATTATCATTTGAAAACTTTTGGAAAGGAAGAGATTGAATTTGGTTGCGTTAGCTTCTCTCTTATCCCCTCCTCCACCCAGCCCTCTCCCTACTCCACCCCATCCAACCCTTAGTTGTTGACATCAAATAATAATAATTGGATGAATGTTTTGATGTGAGCAGGAGATTGAGCAGACGGCAGAAGGTAAACAGTACATTGTCCTGCTGGCTCTGCATCGTGAAATTGTCATGTCATTTCTGGATGCTCCAACAGACACAAGTGTGAGTACTGCCAACAATTCTAATATGGATGCAATGAACACTAAGGAAATTAATAAATAAATAATTAAATAAATAACTATTTACAAAAATGTAAAATAAATGAAAATGGTTTTAATCTGAACAAATAAAATAAAATAAAATAGAGTAAATGTATAATGTAATCTAAAATTTATTTTGGGAACATCCATTCTTATATTTTGCATTGGTAAAGGTTTTTTAAAATGTTTTTTTTTAAATTGTGCTTGTGTGAGTGTATGTTTGTGAGAGAGAGGGAGGAGGGGGGGGGGCGGGAGAGAGAGAAAGAGTACAATGCGTTAGAAGTTTACACAAAATGTCAAAGTATTGTCACTAATTTTATTGACTCACATGCATAGCCATTTGAGTCTATATACTCATTCCCCTCCTCCCCTCCCCCAAAAGATAAAATCAAGAATTTTGCAAAACTGTGCAAGATGATTCCTAAATAGTCTAAAAATGACATTTAAAAATACATGTCCATCCGTCGGTCTGCCATCTGTCTGTGCAAAACTTGCAAACTTGTTGAATTTAGAGATGATAGATATGTTCTGTTTTTATGTTGATCTTGAAAGTCAAGGTCATTTTAGGCACAAAAAATAGGTCATTGTACAGTGGAATGGCTATTTATTTAACACATAGTTTGCAACAACATTAGGTTATTTGATCAGACAAGCATGAGAAGTCACATGAGGGTCAGGTCATCCCAAGGTTAAGGTCACTGAAAGTCAAGGTCATAACAAAGGTCTTGGGGGGCTTGGGGGTTGTTGTTTTTTGGCAATATACAACTTTTGCTGTAGTTTATTTGATAGTACATGAGTGTATTTGGATCTAGAGGTCAAGATCATCTCAAGCTCAAGAGCATAGAAAGCTTAAAGTTAGTATTACTTTGCATTTTAATGCCACCATTTCATTTTGTTTTTTCTGGGCACTCATTTTGATGTTAAATATTGCAAGTTCCATAAGGAGCATGTGAGTCATATGGGCTTTGCCCTTCTAGTTGTATTTTGTTATTTTTGATATAAATTTGTTTTTAATTTAATTTTTTTAAAGGACAAAATGAGACAAAGAGCCACATCCCTGATCCAGATGAGGAGAGTTCGTCAGTTTGTTGACGAGGTTGGGGCAAGTTTTAATGCTATAATGTAATTTTTGTTCTCTCTCTCTGCTGTATTCTCTGAAGAAAAAAGGTGTTTTATTGTCAAAATGAGGTGTCTCACATTACAGCATTCACTCTGGCTTTTAATCCCAAGAGCATGCCAGTGGTGAAGACACTTGTTGTATTGAGACTTTTTTTTTTTACTGTGAAAGAAGTTCAATAGATTTTCCACAGTTTATCAATGCTGTTATTAATATGTTTGTTTTCAATGTCTAAATGACTTAGGTGAACATGGACAATAAAAGATTAACACATACTTCATCACAGTTATTAAACTTATATGGTCTTCTTCATCTTCATCACTTTATGTCAGATTTAGCTACTGCTTTGATACTATACAAATGGACTGAAGAAGTAACGGTAATTTTCCTCGAGGTGCATCTAAACACCAGGGTGTTTTTTTGTTTTCTGTGGTTGAGTGTTGAGATTTAAGGGCACCAATATCACACATTTCAGAGTCACAGATTCTTTTCAAATTCACAATGAGTGTTGAGATTTAAGGGCGCCAATATCACACATTTTTGAGTCACAGATTCTTTTCAAATTCATAATGAGTGTTGCCCCACCAGACAAAAGATTAAGCCAAAAAAAATAACCTCACGATTTGTATGTTACTTAAAAAAATATAAATCTATAAATTCGTTTATGTTTATATATTCTAAAAATAGCACCGCAGCAGAAGTGTGTATAACAGGCATAATTAATTGTCTGCATAAGAAGGAGGAGACACCTAAAATTCAAAGCTTTGCGGTCGGTTTGATCAACAATTGCTCTTTACTTTTAATGATGTCATTTTCCAAGTAAACTCTTCACAAATAATACACCATCATCCTTGATACCTGGCCCATTATGCAGCCATGGTACACGTGTAGAGGGCATCATTTACAGTGAATTGTTAAACATGAGAGTTTATATGGGTGTTGAGCTATGTAAGTACTGTTAACAATAATAAATTGTGTCTCCGGTGCCTTGGGCAGCTGTTTCATCTAGCAGCTCTTGCTATATTAAAAAAAATCAATAAGCAATGCTGTCAAGATAACTTAGGACCATCTCTGTTGTTTCTCAGAGGTTTGCACAGCAGGTGATAAACAACAGCCTGGGGGTTGAGGAGTCGGTTCTTTGTGTGAACAAGGATCAGAACTTGGGGGTTCGCAGCATAGCGTGCCTGCTGTCTCATTTGTGGATTGCTCTCAGAGTCCAGCACAAGTTGCAGCCACGCCAGCTGACCACCCTGTTGTTCACACTCATAGACCATCCTGCACAGCTCGCAGTGAGTGTGCTCAACAGTCTGCTCTATCATTAGTCAGTTCCATAATAAATTTACCATCCAAAATTGACAATATCTCGTTTCCCTTTTGATGATTATATTGAGATTGTCTAAGGACTCCTTTCCTTCGCTTTGTATCACAAAAACTACAATTAAAAAGAACATTTCATGACTTACCATAACATGGGGAAGGGGAAAGGGCAGGGGATTCTTATCTTCATCTGGTTAGGTGGTACATGGTAGGTTTGAAATAGTCACCCCAATTCTAAATTGAATGGATCCTCTTACCCACTATCTGAGTACCTGCAGGGTTTAAAGTAGTTATCACCCCAATTCTAACATGATTATGGCCTGGTCATGGGTTTGTTCATTTGTCTTATTATTTATTCCAGAATGCCTTTCTTCCAACAATGCCTCAGGACGATATGGATGAAATCATTCGTGTGATGGGCATTGACCAGACAAAGACAGTGGAGGATTACAGTGGTGTTGAACAACCCATCATGTGGGGTAAAAACCTCTTTCACATTGGACACAGGAAGCAAAACATAGTTCTATCTAAAATGTTGTCCCTAAAATGTTGTTTTCAAGATTAAGTTAACACAAAAACTTAGCCAATCGGGCCAGTTTTGAGCTCACCCTTATTTAGTACTCAATACAAGAGAATGAACTCCGCAAAAAAAAATGTTCACACCTCGCTCAGGAAAAAAATTAATTTAAATACAAAACGAGGATTTACACCTGTTTTAATGTGATAAAAAATACCATCAGATGTTGAATTTTTTCATTTTGTGTTTAAAAGGTGTAATGGAAGAAAAAAAATGAGGAAGAAACCAGTGTAATAAAAATGTAACTGAAGAAATTTTGACAATGTTTCTTTGACTATCAGTAGGCCTACCTGTCTTCTTCGTTTAGAAGAAAACACAAACGAAGAAGAAAGATAGGCTTACAGATAGTCAAAAGAAACAAAAAGTAGAAACAAACTGTAAAGTGTTAGCAACTTTGGTGTCTTCTTTACCCATTTGGACGTTGACTTAATAACTATAAACAATGACTAAATGACTGGGGTCATATTTATGAAGCCTCCGATAAGGGTTTTGTCAGTCCGATAAACAGAAAGCTTCCAATAACCCCCTATTGTGGAATTCATTAACCACCGGTAGGCGCCATTGGTGGAACTGTTGTACAATAAAGTTAGATGTTCCTATCCGAACCCATAAACACTGTTCTCGGTAGATATCTTTGATTTCAAGATGGCAGCCTTCATTCTGATATGAAGGTCGGTGACAACAGTAGCGTGGAGGGACAGAAACACAGCCTAAAACAATTTCTTTCTTGCCACAATCGCCATTTTATATACTGTGGTGTTTACAAACAATGACGCAATGTACGGGATTAAAATCATAATGACGTAAAAAAAATAGTCGATGACTCACTGTCTTATGTGACGGCATCACAAGGAAGGTTAGCTTGATAGAGTGCAATAGTAGCAGCGGGAAGAAATCACCTGGAAAATGAGTTTATTGTAGGACTGACCATCGGACAAGAAAATGATGGATTTTCATACTTGTCACCATTTTAAAGGTTTGTACTCGATAAATGCTGTTTGATTGGTCTCTGTCAGATGATTAGCTAAAAGATTAGATCTGCTAGAAATAAAAGAAACAAACATACTTTGCACAGCATTTCGGTAATCAAATATTAGAGGGATCATACGGGGAAGTTTTTAACGAGATAAATTTTAAAGCGATGCATTGTGGTTGACCGTTGCTAGACAGTTACGATGCGGTAGACTAGTTCGCGGGCCTGAATGGGCCTTGTGAGGAAACAAAGGCACTGAACTCGCGGGCCTGAATGGGCCTTGCGAGGAAACAAAGGCACTGAACTCGCGGGCCTGAATGGGCCTTGCGAGTGGCAAAAGGTTAATTCTCTACAGCAGAGCTCTGCATAAGGTGGACATGCATTGTATGTTGTGGCAAAGCATTCTTCATAAACAGGGATGAAATAATGTTGTTTTGTAGTTCTGCACAAATCTGTGTTGTAACTGTGGATGCAAGGAGGGGGGGTGGAGGGATGGTGGGTAGGTGGAGCATGCAAGCATAGGATAATAGCATAGCAAATGTAATCTACAGGTAGAGTTACTTTCAATAAGTTGTTTCTATAATTATTTCTGCAACGTTTCGAGATCAGAAACAAAATGTTGCTAACATCCAATAACTGGCATATAAGTGAAATGATGGAGGTTTGATGAGGTGCAAAGATTTTAACAGCTTCTGGCAACTATCAAAAACCTTAACAAACATTTTTCCCCACCAATACTTCGCTTTGTTCTTTTTTTGTTTTTTTTTAATCTTCTTTCTTTTCTTTTTTTTGTTTTTTGGAAGGGGGGGGGTGGTGGAGGGGGAGGGGAAACCTACAATGTAACTGTTGTGTTGTATTTTGCAGTGTGCCCCAATGGACACCGCTATGTGATTGGAGATGTAAGTATGCTAGATTTGAGCATGCCTCATGTACAATCATTTTATCTTTTATTGTGCAACATTGATAGCTACAAATGAATTTTATTGCTGCATCGCACGCACACATATGCACACACCATGATATGTGTTTGTTCATATGTGGGTCCATCTATATGCATGTGTGAGAGCATGAATGAGTGTTCAAACGATCACATAATTATTATTATGAATAGAAATTTTATCCGCCATGGCCATTTTGCATCTAGTATTGCAACTACTAATGATTATGTCTTAGATGCTGTTATTAGTGCAGTCCCTTTTCCTAAGACCAAACTACATGAGAATATCTTACATTTCAGTGTGGAAATCCCAATCGCAGAGCAGAATGTCCTGAGTGCAGGGAGGTGATTGGTGGTGACTACCACAGAGCGGCTGAGAGAAATGTCATTGCT
Source organism: Oncomelania hupensis (assembly GCA_036898135.1). Lineage (NCBI taxonomy): Eukaryota > Metazoa > Mollusca > Gastropoda > Littorinimorpha > Pomatiopsidae > Oncomelania > Oncomelania hupensis. The sequence continues at coordinate 18,372,142 of CM072519.1, read as the reverse complement.
CAGTATGTACATTGTATTTTATTTTACAGTGTGTATTGTACACACACATTTGAGGAGTGTACATCACATAAATGCCTTTATCTATCAGCAATTTAGCACAAAAAGAGGAGTTTCAGGACTGACAGCCATACACTGCATGAGGAAAGAACACATCTCTGTCATGATCTAATGTTTGAAGTGGTGCTGCTTTGCTATGTTGAGCGGAAATGTGAAGGCACCGCCGTTTTCCTTTCTCAGAATTGTTGATCAGACACTGCCCGGCCACTGCCTTGGACCAGCTGCTAGCAGAAGCAGTGAAGCAATGCCAGAACGAAACATGTCAGCCACCGCATGTTCAGTCCTACGCTTCCTGCTACATGCTGTTCTTTACATCTCTGCCAGTCAGCAAGGACAGGTCAGGGTTGTTGTGTGTACAGAGTGTATGTTGTTTTATATATATTTATGCATTTTTTTATTTGTGTAGTTACTATTATTTATATATTAAAATGAAAAGGCTTAATTAATTTTTAATCAGGGGTGGGAATTGGGAAAAGTGTTATGGGCTTACTGGCAAGCGACAGCGCCGAAGTCGCCCCAAAATCTAGGGGGGTCCGGGGGCATGCCCCCCCCTCCCTCACCCCCTTCCCACCCCCAAAATGGTGCAATCTGGTGCCACCTGAGCTTAGAAATCGCCACAGAATCTGCTTCCCAAATTCCAAGTAAAAGACTAATTTTCTCAATTTCAATTTAATAATATGCTTTAACAAGGGTGTTTTTGTGTGAGCGTGTAGGTGCGTTTTTTGAGGTTTGTAATGAAAACAATGCAAATTATAAAAAATACCTGAAATATTTACAGAGAAGAAAAAATACAAAAGCAGCCACCAAAAGACATTTGAGTAAAGAGCATACACGAAAAAAAACAACAAAAAACTTTTAGTAGGTGTTTGAATCGCAGGCTTTTCAATAATTTCAGTGTTGAGAATAGAATGTCCATACTTGTTTTATTTTTTTCCTCAGTCAAAATATTCAATTTGTTTGCTTTTCTTTTGTTTCCTTCTTCCTAACAATTTCTTACTTAGAAAAATAAAGTCGGCGTGCTTCTGCAAGGCACCAAATCCGCGGTTTGCGTATTTAATGAATAATCTCTGCTCGGCACAGCTCACAGAAGGCAAAACCAGAGGTTGACAACTTTCGAATCCATTCGCCGAACCGAACTTTCCTGATTACTTTTGATTATTTTTCCCCATCGATAGTTTCCACCCAGTCTTGATCGACCCAATCACAATTCCATTTGTAGCGGCAACCAGAATCGTCAAAGCTTTCCCCATGCTGAACAACGTTCAACATGTCTGACGCTATAATTTGGATATGGCGGATTTGACTCAAAGTTAAGCTAAATTCTGTTTACTACGCCCATTTGAAGATGTGCATTATGGGAATAATTTTTTTTTAAACTTTTTTTTTCTTTGGGCGTACTGAGCTAACAATGGGCGTAAAACTGAAAATGATTTGGGCGCTTTTACGCCTTTAGGCGTACAATTCCCACCCCTGTTTAATATATTAGGATTTTCATTTTTTGTAATTTTGTACCTAGCTGTTCCTGTCTGTAAAAAAAAAAAAATTGTATGTGTTTTTTAGTGATGGTTGTTTGTATTGGTTCTGTTACAGGCAGCTGCGCTGCATCGCATGGTCAAACCAGATGTGAGAGAGAGAGATGTGTTGCAGTATTTCTGGGATCATCTGCTGCAAGATGTGTGTGTGTTGGAGAAGGCGTTGGGCAGGTCCTGCGATGACGTTTACCTCCTCCTTCACAATCTCTGTCACCAACTGATGCACTCTCCTCCAGGTGTGAATCCTCTTCACTTTCATTCAGTATATCCGCACACATTCTACACTTACAAATCAACACAAGATACTTCTGATAGCTTATTCACTGTTGACAATTCCACCAGTAGTGCAGTTTGTGGTTTGAAACCAAATCAGATTCATATGAACACAAAAACTTCAACGAGACCCTAAAATTTGTGGTACGTCATATTTTTTAATCGATTGTGTGGTAAAAGGCAGGTGTATGTTTAAGTGCAATTAAAGTATGAAACATATATTACTAGAAATTTTTTTTTATTGTAACATTGATTGGTGGATTTATTGATGTATCTGCATGCTCTACAATGATCTTGAAATATTGATTTAAATTAAATGATTTTTGTTCTCTTCCATAGTTCCTTGTATAACTCCCCTCCTGTCAACTAAACTGCAACGACAAGAGTGGGAAAGGCAGTTTGTGGAAGCCTACATAACGCCACTTCTGCAGGTACATACACACCCTCAGGTGAAACAACAATCTTGAGGTCAGGGCATGCAAAATCTATGCCAAGCCCAATTACTCCTTTAACAGGCAACTATCAATAATGCAAAGATTGTAGACAGCAATTGCTGTATAGCAAACATCCATTTCCACCCAGCTGTGACTGGTTAACTTGTTCTCATTAATCCAAGGAGGGTAAAGCAATGAGAAAAGGGGAGGCCCATAATGCTTCCCTCCCATGTGTTTAACCATTACTTATTATTACACAATCACCTGAGATTGGATTTTGTGTACAAGCCGCTAGACCTAATGCTGTAGAACTTTTGTCCTCTGACATTGTCAAGTTATGAGCAAGTAAAACAATACCTTGAAAAGTTTGTGATGTGGTAAAATGGCTTGATGAAAGCGTATAAAACCTGGCCTTCGAAGAATATTCCTTCAGTGGGTTAACTGTCAAGTTATGACGTGAAACTGCCTGACAAACTGCTTCTGTTTGCACCAGGAGATGTTATTCACAAGTTTAAAGTCTGTGCTATTATTATTATCTCAGTGTTTACCATGTATATACCTGCATGAATAACTCATTAATGATTATCACTTAATACTGCATTTTCTATGGATTCATTTATCCTCAGAATGCTGATGAGATTGTCCAGGTCGGCAATAATCTGCTCCTTTTAGACACCAGGCAAGGTATGTCATGCTAAGCCGTTTTTCTTCTGCATATTTTTCTGCTGGGATTTCTACCTAGTGCAAAGTTTGAACTGTTTGTAATACAAAAGAGTATAAAAATTATGGTCTTTGTTAAACAGATGATAAACTAATATAAAAATTTCTAAAATAAATTTAACATCAGTTGTTATGATCTTTAGGCCATTTCCAACTGCCGCTTAGTCAGCAATTTCTTATTTACATCAGTCAGATATGGCAATGTGACTGTTAAATAAGCTTGACAATTTTAGTCATGTCTAGGGATATATATTGCAAACAAGTTAGTGGGAGAAGGAATTCGCGCATGAGCAGCAACTAGCTGTTTGATTATGTAAATTCTCCTGGCTAAAAAGCCCTTTTGGGCCGAGAGCCTGAATAAACCTTGAAACCTTGGCCAATACCTTCTGAGGCATGCTGCACTGCTGACCTAAATGATGCCTAACTGGAAATTGAGTTGTGGAGCATGATTCAGACCTATTTCAGTGACCAGAGAACAAATTAAACATTATATTGATGAAATGAGTCCCCAATGACCATCTCTTCTCAATTCTCAATCACAGAAAAGTAAACTGTGTTTTTAAAAGAAGCTGCTAGCAGTTTGAAATATTTGACCATTCCATCTGGACTAGCAAGTGAAGATTTTATAGTTGTTCAATAGGCTATCAATGTGCATTGCTTATTTTCTTTTTAAATATGTTGACACTTGCTGACAGGCCAGAACCAACTGTTGAACTTGGTGTATGAGGTGGAAGACCCCAGCAATAATGGTGAAGACCTTCAGCACACGGCAGCACCGTGGACGTATCGCAAGCAAATCACCGTCCAACATTTCTTCAGGCAGTTCCAGCTCAGCCCACACTGCAAAACTCTGCCAGTATTAGCACTTTTCTGCCAGGAGGTATTGGCTTTCTTCGTCATATTTTACTTGTGTTGAAGGATATGTTCTTGTTATATGTGTACCTTTGTGATGTCAGGAAGGTTTAGGTAGGAATAAATGAGCATTTTGAACCAAATTTAACTACACACATGGGTGCCTTCAGCTATGCCACAATCTAGAATTTCTTTTTCTTTTTTTTACTCGAATGTGTGCAGCAATGCGAGTTAGTTAGTTATTCATTGCTTACAGGGTCAAAGACCCGAATCAGGACAGTCTATGTATTCACCCCAAAACAAAAATGTTCCAGATTTTTGCAAATCTGTAAGAGACGAGTCATAAATAGTAATTTATAAACAAAACTATCTATTCATCAGTCTGTCCTCAGTCCGCCTGTGCAAAACTTGCATGTGGCTTAAATATCTCGGGACGTGTTTCAACTATTACAATACAAACTTGGTAAGATGGTGTTTATCCATGGGACCTCAGAAATAATCAGTAAATGAATTATTTCACTTCACATGGTCAACAAATGTTAGTCCCAAAATGAAAAATGTTCACAAAATTTAACTTTTTTCCTAAGTTATTAGTAGAGAGTTTTTTGCGATTAGCGAAAATATTTTTTTTCTTTACTCGCTGCACGGGAAAACCCTGGGATATCTTATCACATGACATCATGCAGCAGGCCATGAAGAATTTTTATTTTGGGGGGTTTGCAACAACTAGGCCTCTGAGCTACACTTTACTGATTTATTTATTGTATCATTCTTATATAGCGCTTTTTAAGCTCAAGAGCTGCTCAAGGCACTGGCTGAAACAGGATCTAACTCAAACCGCCCAAGGCTCTCACTTGCTGCCATAGATGACTGAGCACAATACACTGAAATAACCATCAGACTTTGTGCATGATTAAAAAAACAAAATGTAATATTATGTATAAGCTCTACCGAGGAAGAACCCTCTACCGAGGAAGGACTGTGTACAAATGTTCCTTATTATTATTAATATTAATAGCAACAGTAAGATGGCCATTACACAGCCAATTTTATGTCCGGGCAACTAGGAATTGAACCTGCAACCTTTGTAACGCGCGTTCAATGCTCTACCAACTGAGCTATCCACGTTTCAACAGGCTGCCGATTATCATCGTCATAGTTCAGTACTAAATCGTGTAGGAAACAAACGTTTTACTACGTGCATGGGACATTTCTCTTTTGATTTCACTTAACACAGTACTATGACCAAAAAATGCACCCTAGGATTCATAACTGATTTGTGCAAGGACTATACATTTTCACAGCTTCATATGTTTATGTAAAACACTCACTGAAAGCTTGCAATTTTCTTTCGTCTAATCATGGACTCTGGCAAAAGAAACTTTTGATTTTGACCGAAAAAGTAAACATAAACTAACATTGTGCCTGCGCAGATGCAATCGTTCTAACATTGTGCCTGCGCAGATGCGATCGTTCTAAAAATAAACCAGGGAATCACCACGAAAAATATTTTCATAAATTAGCAGAAAGTCCCTACTGTTGGTTTTCGCTGGATTGATTTGATTTCGACCGATAAAGTAAACAAGAATTAATATTTTGCAGGCGCACATGCGATCGTTCTAAAAAATAAACCAGGGAATCACCAAGAAAAATATTTTCGTTGAGTTTCAAAAAGTCACTAATACTGAACTTATGAGCTTGATAGGTATCAATGAGACATACTGTGAAACTATTTGGTCAACCTTGATCAAAAGTCAAGTTCCCTTGATTGATTGATTGATTTATTATTGCTTTAGGTCCAGCGGACTCTTCCGAGCCAAATCAGGACCGGACAACCCCCGATCCGCATAAAAGATCTGCTGAAACAACCCCAGTGGGAAAATTGAATGCCCTCCACCGGCCAGTCACTTTACAATAAAGACATCCCACGCGGGGGACGGCTGAGGGTTGACCTCAACTACGCGAACACCCCGGTTACAAAAACAAAATAGAACACAAACATCATCATAAATCATCAATGAAACACATACATATAAAATGCCTATAGTGCTAAATAGTACAATCATAGGAAGCCCTAGTGACCACCCGGCAGAAAGCGTCCAACACTCCCAAGCTGATCCAACAGACCTCATACACAAACAAGGAGTCTTGTCCAGGAAGAGTTTTCAAGAAAAAAGGTAGGTCATTGATCTAGCGAAGAAGAAGATAGTATAGCAGAGTGAAGGACAGAGCAGGAATAGGAAAGAATAAATGAGGAAGACAGCAACAGTGGGAATTTAAAGCACTAAATTTCCATAAAGTGGGGATACTATTTATACTGAAAACCCCCGGCACTCCAACGGGGGTACTGTTGCCGCAGTGAATCTGTCTTGCCTATAAAGGAAAGACAGGTTTTCAACTGTGGCTTTCACTGTTCCCTTTATAGGTTTGAACAATCTACAGTGGCAAGATTGCTCATGACCCCAAGGGGTCAAGTTCCCTTGAGCTGTCCAAAGTCGGTTCATATAGGTACTTTGAAGTGACCTTGACCCTAAACAATGAGAGATATAAGTCCAAACTTTTTGTATTTAGAGATAATATATTGATATTTTATACATGTTCAGTTTTTGCATTGATCGTGAAGGTCACAGCCATGTTAGGCCTTAACACAAACATTTTTTAAAATTGGTTGTCGTACAGGAGAATGGCTCTATATTTGAGCCATAGTATTTAACAACATTGGGTTATTTGATCATAAATGTGCATCCGAGGTCATGTTAAGGTCAAGGTCATCCTATGGTCACCATCATCAAAGGTCAAGGTCATCTGAAAATCATTTAGGGTGCATAATACAACCTTTGTTATAGTTTATTTGATCATACATGAGTGCATGTGGACCCAGAGGTCAAGGTCATCTCCAGATCAAGAGGATTGAAAGATCAAAGTTGGTACTAAGCATTTTAATGCCACTGTGTCATTTTGTGTTTTTTTCCTGCCGCTCATTGTCATGTTAAATATAGCACGTTCCATAAGGAGCTTGTGAGTCATATGGGCTTTGCCCTTCTAGTTAATGTGTTCTGGTAGGCACAGTGCAGGAAGAAAATACAGGCCTGATGCAGACAACTACTTGTACACATAAACATATGAAAATGTCATTCAAAAGTAAAAGATTTGATCTTCAAGTCATTCAGTCCATTTATTTAAATTAAAGGTTTAACACTGTCATCCCTTCCCCAGCCCTGTTACAACTATTGTGGCTTCAGTGTAGGATGCCCCATTCCGTTGAATTTATCATTCGTATTCTCAACAATGAAAGATCAACTAATTTTCATTCCATAAGACATTTTAAGTGAACAGTGAAAAGCTAGACGGAAAGCTAGATGGCAACAGCATAACGAATTTGAATTAACCTTCCCCGCACTTCTGGGTAACTTGGAATATTACTTGGATCCAGACTGATAACAGCAGAAAGTTTGCATTTATTGCTTTGATACTCTGTGTTCATCAAATGTATGTATCAAATATAAGTGTTAACATTGATTCCTTGTCCACTTTGACCACCAAAATTGTTCACAGTGAAGGTTGAAGTGAATAGAAGGTTTATCTAAGCAGCTTGATCCCAATAGTCTTCAGAAGGGATGTACTAAGTGTATTTTGTTGCCCACATTTGTTGTAGAGTCATCACCTGCGTGCGCTTTACTACTTGCCCACTATCCTGACACTGCAACATCGTCTGCTGCAGCAGTTTCGCCATCGCCTCAGCCGCACAGAAGCTGCCCACATCTCCATCAGGCACATCCTCAACCAAAGAGGTAGCCATCTTCTTGGTGATGACAATAATGTCATGAAGAAGAATTATATAACACCATCACATACCCATACCTGTGACATGCCTATACCTGCGACATACCCAATACTTGTGACATGCCATACCTGTGATATGACCATACTCATGACATACTCATACCCTGTTTGTATTATTAGGATCCCCAAAGTGTGGTTGTGGTTGTTTTCAATAAAGAAATAAACAATGCATGTAGAGTATCAATCCTGGCAAACAATACTGTTTACAAGTGCTACTGATTGGAACTGAACAAAGGATTTTCAGTTGACAATGATGTACTGCCTCCTTATATGTTCAGCACATGGGAACCTTTCATAGCTAAGAAATTCTTATAGCCTTTTTGTTTTTGTTAGTGCTACATACTTGCAGTCTGTATTGCGAGCAAGATCAAAATGGTTTGATTGTACAGTAATTAATATATGAATTATTAACCACAATTTTGACTAGATAGCGTATATAGTTTGTCACTGTCATAAGCAAGCATGAAATTAGTTTCCATATATCATGTACATACTGGTCATTCTGTTTTGATTTTCAGCCGAACTGTTCTCCACTACCAGACAAGAATAAATTTTAGCCTGCTTTTGACTTTAGTATAGCAGATCTAACCTTCGATTTTCCCATAGTTTCTACGAAAATGTGCATCAAATATGGACTATATGCTCATTTAAAATTAAAATTTTTTTTTTAACCATCAATTACTATAATAGGCCTTTGTCAGGGTTGCGTGCATTGCGTGGATAGATTACCGTCCCCGGACACAGGAGCGTATAGGGGACTTTGATGAAGGAGCTCTGATGTAATAAGAAATCATGATGCGGAAGGGGTCACATGAAGAGGGAGCGCGTAGCGCAGCTACGACATCCGGTGTAAATTAAGATGAGTCGGAAGGAGGCAGCCACGGGTGATGGTCGGGCAAGGATCAAAGACTGGTAGATCAGAGTTGACAAAGGGGACAGGCGCAGCCGTTCGTGTGAGAGGTGGGAAGTGGGGGGTGGGGCTGTAATGCGACAAGGAAGCAAGGGGGAGCAGGAACGGATCAGATAGGGGTGGATAAGTAGTTTGAAGTATGGATGGATCGGGATCTATCGAGCTATAAGGAAACAATACAGATCTATTAAACTACCCAGAGTGGGGTCTGGGGTGAATACATTCCCAGAAGGGAGCTGAGGTGGGCAATGAGTGGAAGATGGTCGTGTGGTAATGGAATGATGACAGGCAGACAGATGAGTATAAAAGTCCTATCAGGACCGAAATGATAAATTAAAAGCAGTAATATAAACCCATGATGTCCAAAAATAGTCAGGACAAAACACACGCACTCACACCGATCCGTCAGGGTGCCGGGGTTTTCTGTATAAATAGTATCCCCACTTTGTGGAAATTTAGTGCTTTAAATTACCACTGTTTCTGTAATTCTCATTTATTCTTTCTCGTTCCTAATCTGTTCTATCAATCTACAATCTTTTTCGCTAGACCAGTCACCTACCTTTTTTCTTGAAAACTCTTCCAAAATTCCTTGTTTGTGTATGGGGTTTGTTGGGTCAGCTTGGGAATGTTGGACGCTTTCTGCCAAATGGTCACTAGGGCTTTCTATGGTATTATTATTAAGCAGTGTAGCCATTTTATATGTATGTGTTTTGTTAATATTTTATAATGACGTTTATAGTCCATTTTGTTTTTGTAAACGGGGGTTCAATAAATTAGAGTACAGCCTCAGCGTCCCCTGCATGGGATGCTTTTATTGTAAAGTGACCGCTGGTGGATTGCCTTCAGTGTTACTATTAAAGTTGTTTCAGTAGATCTTTTATACGGTCATGGTGAGCCCTCTTTTAACCAAGTTGTGGTCCTGTTTCAGCTCTTTGCAGTGTGCTGGACCTTATAAACAATGACTAACTAACTAACTACTATATTAGCCTTGTCCTAGGTTTATCTGGTGTGGTTTTGTTGCTAGGTGGGCGATTGGTAAGCTTGCCCCAGTGTGGAGCAGAGTGCCGCCCATGCGTTTTAGATTCGTTTAAGTCCTGGCTATTTTACAGGGAATTCTTCATCAAGCATTGAGTACTGTAACAGACTTTCTGTTTGAAATAAGTTAGTCATTGTTTAAAAGGCCCAGCGGACTACATGGAGCCAAATGATGACCTCAACTTCAAAAACATACAAAAAAATTATCCAATGGTACACAGGAGTGACAAATGAGCTTAGCGTTTCATAGTACTTGCTATCATGATGTTTCTGGGGCTCACAGTGGCCCCAATTTGCTCTGCACTACTGATAAAGCTATACAAACTATGGAAAATAGAAGTTCTTGAACAATGTCTTACTGAAAAGTAAGGCAGGTCTGGTGTAGAGATAGTACCTTGCTGTGGAGAGGCAAGAATGGCCTGACTTGCAACTTCTATGTTCCATTTGTTTTGCAGACAACCCTGACCTCTCCCAACTTCTCAGTGTCTTCTCCAAGACATGGAATTTGGTGAAGGAGTCGCTTATGGTTTATCGTAAGTTTATATCTCTCTTCAAACGAAACATGTTCTTCGAGTTTCAAGTTTAATACAAACTAAATTTGGTCGAGTGTGAGTTAATTACATTGTAGTATTTTTTCCCAATCTTTTAATCCATTTGATATTGTACCATGATTATAAGATCTTGTAAAGAGAGTATAATGTTCTAAATTATTAATAATGATTAGCGGTCAATTGACCACATATGCTTTAAAAAAATACTTTAGTTTAAAACACTAGGTCCTGTATTTCTCTTATCATATTTTATCTTCAGGCACTAACAAATAGTCAGAAGATGTATTCCACTACAGCTAATGTAATGAATATATTCCCTTCACATTCCTTTTAACAGGCTTTATCACGCCAGATGGAAAAGCACATCACCTGCCAGCCGAATTCCAAACAGTGGTCTTGAATGAGGAGAGTCCTGTGGGAGTTGTGCTGCCTGATACCCAGGGACCTGGCCGCTGTGCCTACCTGCTTACTTACTACCTGTTGGTCCACCACAATGACTTCCTGACCAGATACTGCCCTCACACCAGACACAGGTAGCTACAGTACAGACTTATATGTCCTCACACCAAGCACAGGTAGCTACAGTACAGACTTATATGTCCTCACACCAAGCACAGGTATAATAGCTACTGTTACAGTACAGTCTTTGGTCCCATCTTGCACACTTTTCAGATCAAGGCACAAAGTCCTGATCAAAGTCAGAATTACACTCGGTGATGGATAGACAGATATTCAGTGTTTATAGGGTCCAGCAGATTCCTAAGAGCTGAATCAGGACCACACAAAACTAAGCAAAATCAAAATAAACTGCTAACATTTAAATATGATAAAAGATGTAAATAAAACCTATCCTATCCTATAACTCAGAGATCATAGGGGCCCCACAGATGATCGTTTCACCAGCATACTCCATCTTTTCTGTCCTCGGCAACCCTGATGACTTCCCTCAGTGTCAAACCAGTCCATTCTTGAATGTTGTCCTGCCACCTCTTTTTCGGTCTCCCTCTTCTTCTACCTCCTTGCACTGTGTCTTGCAGGGTGGTCTTTGCAAGGCCTGATGATCTGGTGACGTGGCCATACCATCGGAGTTTCAATTTTTTCACCACTGTGAGCATGTTATCGGGTTATCCAATGGCTTGTGTGACGGTCCGTCGGACCTCGTCGTTGGAAATGCCCAGAAATCCCCTGTAGCACCCCATCCCCATGCTTTGCACTCCTCGTTGTGGATCTGCTGTGAAGGTCCATGTTTCGCAAGCAAATAAAACCAGTCTTACTTATAAAATTTAACCAAGAATATAAACAAGACGATATGATCTATATGCGATAAAACAAACCATTATCATGCATACATGTCAAGTCTTACGTTTTTTCCGTAATTCTTACGTATTTTCACGTTTTTTTTTCACCTTACAGCGTAAGATGAAAATCTTACGTATTTTTTCTTTTTCCCGACCCTTTTTTTTTTAAATCCGAAATTTGTATTTTATTTTAATCCGAAATACAGCCTAGAGAACAATTCTGAGTCACGCTCGTTCGCGATCGTGATCTCGGAGGAAGTACGGGCCTTGCGCATGCCCATAGCATTTCTATACACTGTTTCCGTCTTGGAAGAAAGGTTTCCATTCATTCAGCTTATTGAAAATGGCGAAACCACCAGCGAAAAAAGCGCGTATTCATTTTGGCCAATATCTGCCAGAATGGGAAACAGACAAAGGTTTCAAAAATCTTATTACTTCTTCTTATTTGTATGTGTGTGTTTACCGTTTTACGCATTTCTTCGATAGAAAATTATGGTCTCTCGGGCCAAAAATTATGGTCAGAAGCTCCAAGAGCTTGACATGTATGGTTCTGTAAAAATTGGAACAGGTGTTTACTATTGCAAACTTTAAAAAGGACCACCCAAGGAATACAATTATTGTCAGCAGCAACCTGGATTACTGATCACTCTCTGCTCTCTCCCATCCTACACACCACTGATGTAAGCAGTTACAATCCATCAAGGTTCAAGATAGTGACACTCTCTCCCATCCTACACACCATTGATGTGAGCAGTTACAATCCATCAAGGTTCAAGATAGTGACACTCTCTCCCATCCTACACACCATTGATGTGAGCAGTTACAATCCATCAGGGTTCAAGATAGTGACACTCTCTCCCATCCTACACACCATTGATGTGAGCAGTTACAATCCATCAAGGTTCAAGATAGTGACAAGAAAGATGCCTACCTACTCCCTTCTCCCTGCCAGTGGTTGGAGATTGTTAATTGATTTTAGTCATGGCTGGAATGGTGAGGAAGCAATGGACATGTTAGCATATTAATCAGTAGGCAGCTGAATATGACTAACCATGTCTTTTTGTTTCCTTAAGTTACGAAAGCTTGCCAGAAGTGGAAGTGCAGATGGTGAGGAGACGCCACCTTGTGGGCTATAACCCTGAGACAGACTTATTGCCCTTGGTGCTGACTCACTGCAACTATAGTCTTCACCTTGGCAACAATGGGACCGATGCCTCACCCACCAAGCTGGACTATGACTTCCAGGGCTTTGAGATGCAGCTGAAGAACACCCTGCTGCTGGGCAAGGCCAGGGTCACCAGGAATCCCAATGGCTCATTTCAGGTCAGGGACACTAAATAACATCTCCATTCTCTCATTTACAGCTCAGTGTACTGACTGTGAAGCTGGCTGTCAACTTGCTTACTCATTGAGCCATGTCTAGTCCTTGTTTTTCATCTGTAGCCAGTGGTTTTTTTTTATGTGCCATTGAGGTAACACGAAACACTGCCTGAAGAGTGGTTTGAAATTACATAATGAGGACTCCTGATAGAAACATCTCCTGCTATATGCGGGAATCAACTCTTACTTTGGCATACTCCAACACAACATTTAAATTACTGCAGCTACTGGATCTCTACCACCACACCATAGTATGGTAATGTGGAGTGTTAGTTCGTTCGTTAGTTATTCATTGCTTACAGGGTCCAACGGACTGCAAACAGCCGAATCAGGACCACAAAATCAGAACCACAACTTGGTTGAAAGAGGACTCACCCCTGACCCGTATAAAAAAAATCTGCTAAAACAACCCTAGTGGTAGTAAAACTGAAGGCACTCCACCAGCTGGTCACTTTACAATAAAGACATCCCATGCAGGGGATGCTGAGGCTATACTCTAATTTATTGAACACCCTTTTTTTAAAAAACACATTAGAATATAAACATTGTAAAATATCAACAAAACACTTACATATAAAATGCCTACATTGCTAAATAATATCATAGGAAGCCCTAATGACTGTGACGGTGGGTCTCATGTTACTGGGCTCTGCACAATGGAATGCTATAACCCACTCGTCTTTCGTCAGCGGGGACCGGCTAGTTAAGTCACCCTATGACTAATCTTAATACCTTTATAAGTTTAGCCCGGTCTGTGTTCGGATAGGGTTACATCACGGAATTAGATCACTGGAAGGCTGGCTTTGAATCTAGGTCATGAAAGTGTGCATGAGTGGGAGTGACTAGATTGAAAAGATAGCGCACTTCCGGTCTCATATTCTGCATGGTAGCCTAATACAACTTCACGAACTTGGAGGCTGCACTGAGATTAGAATCTTTATCAAGGTTTGAACATAAATATGATCAGGTAACTGAGAGATATACTTTTTACGACCAAACTGTCACACAAGCTGTGGTTTAAAGATTTATGATTTAAAAAGATACAGATCTGGGGTTTAAAAATCATATTATGTATAGTATTTATTGTCTTTGATTCAAATAAAAAAAAAATGCATCCCCAATAGAACCCCTATTACAATCCCTACAAAATCTTTCTTTCCTTATTACACCTTCCCGCCTTCCTAATTCTATTTGTAACTTATGATCTGAACATCGAAATTTTATCAAAGTATGAAAATAAAATATTATCAGGTAACAGAGATAATTACGACCAAACGGTCACACAAGCTGCGGTTTAAAGATTTGCGCTTTAGAAAGATACAGATCCGGGGTTTAAAAATCATATTATGTACAGTATTTATTGTCTTTGATTCCCAAAAACAAAAACAAGAAAAAAAAATTAAAAAAAATCTCCCCGTCGGGGAATTGAACCGTGGTCTTCCGCGTGACAGGCCGGGATACTGACCACTAAACTACCGAGGAACTGCGATCTTAATCCATAGGCTCTGTATGTGGTGTCAAGCCTCTGTACACGCTGTTCAAGTTCTTGTTCCTCTCCAGCCAATCCACCAATGTTATTCGCAAAACCGAGGTTGGAGATTTCTCTACCCCCTATGCTGGCTGTGCCTTCGTGATCTGCAAGGGCATCTGTCATGATACGCTCTAGGAAGATGTTGAAGAGTTTTTTGAACACTCAAAAATAAAGTGAAATTCATCCCCAATAGTGATCGAATTCCGTGACTCAATGAATACTTTAGGCAATACAGTCTTTGACAGTCTTTTTGGTTAACAATTACAAGAAGTACTTGCAAAACATATATTTTGTATACTACCATTTTTACCCCTTCACATCCTTCATGATCATCACACAAAAATAAACAGAAAATATGAAATTCGTCCAAGTTTAACTGAGAAGCCATTGCAAACCAAAAACGGAAGTAAAGCGTCTTTTCAACTCGAATTGTGACGAATCGCATCGCTTCGCGAGCAGAGAATTGAAGAGTCGCTCGCAAAGCCAGCCTTCCAGAGTAATCTAATTCCGTGGTTACATAGATAGGGGGAAAACGTGTAGATGACTCACTGACACACTAGCTCTCACACGGCTATGAAACATATAGGTAGTCCAGCCACTTGTTAACAGTAAATATCACACATTTATTTCCTCTACTCTATACACAATGCTCTAAACTATCTTAAAAGTCCAAATTCACTTCGAATCGTTCGTTCCTTGATGAGTCTATGCTGCTACTGTTCTTGAGATTTGCTACTGTCTCATCATTGGGCTATTTGTTCTGGTTGGCCTAATGTTGGTTTCAGGAGAGTGGACTACCGCACAGTCCTTCTAGGTCAGGGTGGGTGCACGTTTTCTGTTAACACTTATCTGTTTCCTTGAGGTGTGGTAATGGTGTCTCCTCTTTGTTTGTAGACTATGGGCTCTCATAGATCAGTGCTAGAGGCTCCACTGCAGGCCGAATGTCAGAGTTGACGCTTAGTGGTCTTACTCTTGTCTCGGACCAACGATGCCTGCTCGTCTGCAAAATATGAGACGAATTTCTGCAACACCGGGTTTACTAAGGGTGTGCAGAGCGTCTCACTGATGGCAGAAACAGCCCTCAGTGATAGCTCCACTTATATAGATATATCATGGCTAAACTACACACATGGAGAAGTAATTAATAATATACACATTCTCCGGTACAGCCACTGGTCTGCAATAATACACATAGGCTAAACAACTGTTGGACTACTGTGGTTTCGGAAACCGGTCGGGTTCGCCACGTGGTCAGCAAAGTTTGAATAACATTCACAATTCTAAACATGGCAAAACTTCACAAACATAATCCAACAATAATATCGATAAATCGCGATGCAATAAAAAAGTGATCATTTACCTTTTTGACAATGTGAGGCTGTGGCGATACTAAGTTGAATTGAATTTCACCTGTCCCTGCTTTAGTCTTCTGCTATCTATCTTTCCGAGCGTAGCTCCTCCTGTGAGAGTCAGGCACAGAATGACTATCTAGACTTGCGGTCAGCCAAAAGCCCGCAAAAACTAATACTACAAGTGGCTCCCCTAGTGGGTGTTTCAGGATATACATCAGCTTGATGATGTCACTGCCTAACTGAGCCAGCGTTAGCTTACAAATGCTTAGTACACAACTGACTTGCAGCAGGCTGAACTATTTAAGGCGTGAAGTCTTAGTGCAGGGTCTAAATAGTCTATTAAGACAATGACCATTTGGCAGAAAGCGTCAAATATTCCCAAGCTGACCAAACAGACCTCATACACAAATGAGGAGTTTTGGAAGAGTTTTCCAGAAAAAAGGTAGGTGACTGGTCTAGCGAAGAAGACAGTATAGTAGATTGATAGAACAGAGTAGGAATGAGAAAGATCAAAGAAGAAAGACAGCGACGGTGAGAATTTAAAGCACTAAATTTCCAGAAAGTGGGGATACTATCTATACAGAAACTCCCAGCATCCTGGCAGGGGGGATAATGTGGAGTGACACCAGTAAGTCAGTTAATCAATTTATTAATCAATCAATCATTTAAAAATGCAAATTTGGTAAGTGTCAGCTAGAGTTGAAGAGTATTGTTTGGTTGTATTTGTGCTGTTGTACTTTCAGATTGAGACTATGGCGTTCTGTGCTGACACGACGAATTCTAAACTCATCAATCAGCTGAGAGATAAGCTACCCCAGGTTTGTGCTGCAATCCTTTGTTTTTTATCAGGATGTGTGTGGTGTTGACATGAGGTGTACATGAACAGCTGTATTTTGTGGTGACATGAGGTGTAAACAAACAGCTTGGTTAACGTTGACATGAGGTGTACATGAGCAGGTGTGTATTGTGTTGACATGAGGTGTACATGAGCAGGTGTGTATTGTGTTGACATGAGGTGTACATGAGCAGCTGTGTTGTGTTGACACGAGGTGTACATTAGCAGCTGTGTAGTGTCTAGATGAGGTGTACATGAACAGCTGTGTATTCTGTTGGGATGAGGTGTACATAAACAGCTGTATATTGTGTTGAGATGAGAGGTGTACATGCATGAGCACCTTACAAACTTGTTGGTCCTACATACAGGCCAGTCACGTCATTTTGTACATTTGTCTGTTTATTTAAAAAGCAGGCACCATATAGACTGTTTTGGTTAGAGCACACACCTGTTTCACGCTGTGAAGCATTTGTCCATACAAGTAGAAAATCCACAGATCCACCAATTCCATGCGTTTTGTTTGTCTGTTTCCCCTTTTGTATACTCACATGATCTGAAACAAATAATGGATGTATGCGCGTGCAGATGGTAGCCCATAAATGAATCTCTGATTCTTATGTGCACTGAATGTCCATCAAAAACTCTGGCAAAACAACTCTGATCAATCAAACAGGGTTCATTTTATTATTAAGTTTTGCAGTGAAAGAATTGTGACTTTAGAATGGTGCCTCATCCTTTTTGTGCATGTGTGTGCCTGTTTGTGTGTGCATGTGTGGGGAATCACTTTGTATATTATAGCCTCTCCCCCAGTCCGCTTTGATTTTGCCTGCTCCAGCCACTTATGTATATATGTATTGTACTAATGTTTAATGAGTGTGTGAATGTGCGAGGGTATGCGCTTTGAGCTGTTTCTAACTAGGAAATCTCATAAGTATCATTATTATTATGCAATCGATAGAATATGC
Source organism: Oncomelania hupensis (assembly GCA_036898135.1). Lineage (NCBI taxonomy): Eukaryota > Metazoa > Mollusca > Gastropoda > Littorinimorpha > Pomatiopsidae > Oncomelania > Oncomelania hupensis. Next base: position 18,354,574 of record CM072519.1, on the reverse strand, counting down.
TTTATCTCAGCCAAGTTTATAGATGAAATTGGAGGGTGTAGAAACCGAGGCAGCTAAGTACCTAACATTTGAATTCACTGAGCTCTCATGAGAACCAGAATGATAAAATGGCATGGAAGGTAAATTGAACGCTACTTTTGCTAAGTTGGCCCAGAGAAAAGGGAGACCTGATTTCCAAAAAGTTACAGGTAATAGAAGTAAAATATAATATATAGGGGATAAACCACCTGCACTTTCATAATTTCCATTTGAGCCACACAGTGTAAGCCATTTGTAAGGTTTGATCATTTGTATTAATTTTATTGCACAGGCCAGGATCAGTGGGATGCGGTGGAAAGTAGACTAACATCTGAAAAATGTTCATGCTAAGCACGCAATATACCATTGTGGAATAAAATTACAAATGAAAGCACAGCAGTTTTCTGTAGAGCACTTTCTCAAACTTATTTTATGTATATTAAGTGGCAGCTGGATGGGAGGACTTTCCTGGTAGTACAAAAAGCATCAAAACCTTGGCAAGGGTAACTTGCCTGAATAAAACAACAAGCCTCACAGCATCCGACAAATTGGAACACTTTGTTATAGGGCCAGTCTATCAAAGACGTTTACCTTATTTGACAATGAGTTTACTTGAGAAATTGCATTGTTGTCACTTTAAACAATAATATAATGGGCAATAGTTGTTGGATCGAACAATAAACCTTAAATTTTAGGTGTCTCTTCTTTGCTATGTAAACTTTTCCTGCTATACACACTTCACTGCAGTGCCATTTTTAAGCTCAACCTTGATGCTATTAATAGGCACATAAAACACATTAATGTATCAATGTATATTAAAACCATATTTTTTGTCACGTGGGTTTTATGGGTTGCTGGGCTCTGCACAATGGAATGATGTAAACCTCACGCTTTATCCTATGGGGACCGCTAGTGAGTCACCCTGTGGATTACTTTAATAAATTTATTTATTTAGCTCGGTCTGTGTTAAGGCTGGGTTACAGAGATAGATAGAAAAATGGTAAAAGATTACTGTCACACTAGCTTTCACACGGCCATGAATCATATGTAGTCCAGCCACTTGATAACAGTTAAACATCACACATTTATTTCTTCTACTCTATACAAGATTTTCTAAGTACTAATCTACCTTAAACGTTAAATAGTCACTGTGAATAATTTGATCGCTGATAGTCTATGCAGCTAATTGTTCATCCTCGGGCACTGGAGGTTATTGTTCATGAGAAGTGGACTACTGTGGTCCTGTAGCTCTGTTTTTGTGCACACACTGCTTTGGACTTAACTGTGAGTCTGGCGTGCTGTGCTGTGGTCGGTTTCCTGACAACTGTGTTGTCTCCTTCTTGTTTCTTCCCTGTGGGTAGACTGGTGGGCTTTCCTCGCACAATGCTGGGGATACCGCTGCAGCCAACGTATGCGTCGACGTGGTTTCGTCTGATGCTGTGTTGGGCGCACTACAGAATGCCTGATCGTCTGTAACATATGAGACGAAATTCTGCACAACCTTGAATTATAGGTGTGTGCAGAGCGTCTCACTGAAGGTCGTAACAGCCCTCAGTGATTAGCTCCACATCTACATATATAAGCGACGAACATTCTGCTAAGTCCGTGGTCCACTGGAATCTCCACTCTAATTTCCTATACATCCATAAATATAAAACATGGCTACTTATACACATCAAGAATTAATAATAGTATACACATTCATCTGTACAGTCACTGGTCTGTAAGCACACATATAAGTTAAACAACAGTGGGTCCGTACATAATTCAGGGTGGAGAATTTTCCGCGAATCCGCGGATTTCCGCGGAAGGCATTTGCATTTCCGAGAAAAAAATATTGAGTTCAGAGTGTGAGAAGCTGAGGGGCTACCCTTTACTGGGCATAGCGGCCAAAAGCGGCCTAAGGTCTAAACAGGCAAAACGTCCAAAAGCGTCCGTATCAACCATGTGGTTATATTCTCGCGTTGTTTGAAAGATTGCGAGACTTCCGGCAATTGACTTCCGGTTTATTCTGTTGTGAAAACATTCGACTGCATTTCCACAAGTTTTCTCTGTGATGCGTTCGATTTTCGATTTTTTTTTCACATTTTCTTGTGTGTGTGCCTAAAAGGGATGGTTTGGATTCTTCGACTGATGAAGGGGAGTTTACAGGCTTTCATTTATCAGACATTAAAGTGAGAGAAATGGACTTGGAGTCGGAGGAAGAGATCGGTACTGACATTAGACAATTAGTGTCAGTAGTGTGCATGCATACGATCTTTCAGACTGGCATGAAAGTGAAGAAAAGGGGGCTTGTTTGGACTTTTTAAAACTTTAAAAACTTTTTTTTGTATACACATGGAGTAATAAAAAACAAGACACAACAAGAGAAGTATAAAAAGGTAGATAATCAAAATAGAATTTATTTCTGTTCATTTTGCATTTTATTTCATTTAAATCTATACACTAGTCACTAATACCTAAGATGTGGTGTTTTTACTAACGTACCCCTAAATATCTCTAATATTATAAAAATTCTTGCCTGTTTACAGCTAAAAAATAGACAAACGTGTGCCCAGTAAAATTGGAAATGTGGAGTTTGTGTGTAACAGTGGTGGACCTCAAACTTTGTTAGGCCTATAAATCAAGATTCTTAACGTTTTTAAAAGACATGTGCATAAAACATTCTTTTTTTTTTTCTATTCATGTTTACTTTTTGCTTTTTGCTTTTTGCTTTCAGGAGAGGCCCTAAATTACTTTCAAAATTGCATAAATTCATTTTCTTCCAGGGGGCAAATACTGGGGCTTGGCCCCTGGCCCCCGGCCGGATTTCAGAGATTTCTTGATTCAGTTGTTCTCCACCCTGATAATTCAAGATGGCGTCGGCCGGTCGTCTTTTTGCCTCGTGGTCAGCTTTGCCACGTGTTCAGGCAAAGTCGGGCTAACAATTCAATTCTATGCATAGCAAATTCCACAAACATAATTCAACAATAATATAATACATCACGATGAAACAGAAGTATGTTCATTTACCTTCGTGACAATATCAGGCAGTGGCTACTTGAGTGAATTCGGATTTTCACAAGTACTGCGTCCTAGTCTTTTCTGGAGAGATCTACTACTAGCTGTGTAGCTGTTAACTGCTCCTTGGTTGAAACACGACTGCCGGTATCACTCTACAGTTGACTTAGTCAGACCTGGTTGAGTCTATTCTAAACTGTGTTCCCATTGGCGGATAATTGACTCGCCTAACGGCGTTACGATGATGTCATTGCCTGAGCTAGAGTCAACGGCCACTGTGTGTAATCGGCAGTATGCTATTGCTACGCTTGATTACTTCCATCGTCTGCTGCTGCCTACCATTAACATTCTAAGATTACATAGACTAACCAAGCTAAATATTAAAATAAGCAGAGTAAAACTAGTCCTCTCGTGACACTTTTAGCTAAAAGGTTATTTTGGGGTGTTTTTTTTGGTGGGACAAAACTCACTATGAATTTAAAGAGGATCCATGATGCTAACATCTGGTATTTTGTACTGTTGCTGGAATGTGTGCTGTTGATGCCATTTAAGCATCATGTTTTTGCTTGGCAGGAGCGACTAGAAATGCGTGTGCAGCGTCAGATTGTCACGGAGTTCCACGACAACTTGTCCGACATTTGTCAGTCCATCGACAGCCTCAACACTGCCTTGACCTTCCTGCTGACCTTGAGGGTGGAAGGTGACCAGTCCCTGAATGCTTTCATGGTGGACACTCTCAAAATGGCAAGCTCTGGACTGCACAGTCACAGGGTCAGTCACCACTGTTGATTTCATTCTTGTAGTACATGGTGAGAGAGAAAACAGATTTAACCTGCTAGTACAAACTAAAGGCACAAGTAAGATTATTTTGTATGAAATCCCTTCACACACATCTCACCATCTATTTGGGAGAATATCCTGCACTATGATTAGCCACATGTGGTAGTTTTGTTATAGCGAGAAACAGCATTTGTTCTATAAATAAGACAGTTGTGTATATATTCAATGTCAAACACAGGAGAAAAAGGGAAAAAAACTGTTGCAGTGTCAGTGAAGGATTTTCTTTCTTCTGTTCCGTTGACTGGTTCCTTTTGCCCCATGTGTATTCCATGTATTTTAAATTGTACTTTGCTTTGCGTCACTTGTAGTGTGCAATGCTTCACTCCACAGGCCCAGCAGTGTTGCTGTGTCAAGCATGTTCAGTCCCTGTGGCTGCTGCTTTGTTTCATCAGAGCTCGCATCCTGGCCATGCAAAAACAGGTATATTAGTATTATTACCTGTATGCAGTCAGCACATGTTTTGCCTTTTATTTATCATATGAACAGTCTCAAGTAATAGCTAAACAGTCTGGCATATTTGTGCAGTTTCATTAAGCCTGTTCCTAATAGAACTGCCTGTAATTCATTACCACTTTCTCTCTGCAGCACACCAAATATCAACACCTTCATAGCAAACCTCAAACTTCATTTCTTCTCTAAAGTCTTCTCCTGATGTGTTTTATCTTCAAACTACTTCTTCCATATTGTCTCACCAATTTTGTGTGTGTGCGTGCTTGTGGCTTTGTTTATTAATGCCCCTCCCCCAACCTTTTGCTTTGTACTGCCCCCAACCCCTTTATATATTTATTGTACTAATGTTTAATGAGTGTGTGAAGGCATGAGAGAGCATTCTGAACTGTTTATCACTAGGAAAAGAGCCTAATTATTAATATTATTATTATTATTATTATTATTATTATTATTATTATTATTATTATTAATTAATTAATTAATTAATTAATTAATCATGCACTCACATAAGAACAACATGATACATGCTCTTTCTCAACACTGTCACAAGTATGAATTTTGCTCAATCACAACACTGCAGGGCACCCTGAACAAGTCACAAGAATAGATAGACAGGTTTTTTTTATCATTTTTAAATAGCTCATTTTCTGCTCAAAACCTTCTCAAACCTCTCCATAAGATCACCACCACAAACACTGCAAATACGTTCACATGACCACAAGACAGGATTCATTTGATCCTCATTTGACCACAAGAGTCTAGACTAAGTTCAGATAGATAATGTTTATAGGGTCCAGTGGACTGCTAAGAGCCGAATCAGGACCACACAAAACTCTGCTAACATTAAAATATGGTAAAAGATGGACATAAAACTAGCTTTACTGATGAAATTTAACCAAGCTCACAAAAAAGATGACATGACCTAAATGCGATAATACAAACCAACATCATGTAAAATGGTAAACAGGTTTTGACCACTGCAGACTTTAAAAAATCACATTAAAAGATATCAAACCAAAATATCTGTCTCTCTTATCAACCAGATCAGCACATTCAGACATAAAATGGCGGACAGAAAAGGATTTATTACATGCAAAGCACCATGGTGGTTCTTCACCTTTCAAAAAGAAACTAAGTGCCATAAGTATGCCCAATACGCAGGCGGACCAAAACAATTTTTTCTTTGCAAGTGGACGCAAAGTTAGGCAAAGAAGCAACAAATCTGGCAGAATTTGAAAAAGTTTGTTATTGATTTGATTAGACCATTCGGTTTGCCAGAGCCATTTACAATACGAGCCAGTCATACAGCGCAGATCGAAGTACAAAACAAACTGGAAAACCTCTGAATTAAAATCAAGAATGGAGAGCTTCTTTTGCCACTTTGTCCACTGCATTCTTACAACAGATGCCCATGTGACTAGGCACCCTCATAAATTTATACCTTCAGACCCAAGTTGTGGATATCATAAATCTTCACCAAAAAGGAGTGCGATATCTTTCTCATGGAAAGAGCCTGAAGTACTGACAGTGAATCAGATAAGATTAAAAACTAGGATCTTTTGGACTGATAAACCTGTTTCAGAGCTAAATGAATTGCCTTGAGCTTAGCTGTATAAACAGAACAAAAATCGGGTACACGCTGTTACAAAGGCTGGTCGAGGTGTCTCCCAGAGACCAACGCAGCAACAACTGCATCTCCTTTATGGTTGTTTTAGCAGATCTTTTATACGGATTGGGATGAGTCCTCTTTCAACCAAGTTGTGGTCCTGATTCGGCTCTTTGCAGTCCGCTAGACCCTATAAACAATGACTATCTATCTTTGACCGTCTGTAAAACGTTTTTCATATCCTTTATACAATGAACATTGTTATAAGTAAAGTTGCTTATAAGCAGCTTAGGAAGTGTCATTCATTCTAAAGCAGGTGAGATTTGAAGTTGATGGGGTTCATCAGTTTCCAAGGTGGGAGCGCAGTTAGCAGTTGGTTGTCATTAACAGAGTCAGTATTCATGCCTTGCAGTATCCAAGTGAGGAAGTATTCTATATCAAAAGGAGGAACTTCTATCAGTTTGTTGGAGTATTTAAGTAGTAAATAATCGGTTCAGGATACACTCGTATATGGGATTTTCAGGGTTAGCTTTCAGTTTTAGAAAATAATTTATAGAGACGTTCGCCAGCCTCAGCGTAGACACTCCTATGGGGAAGTGCAAAATGTCCCCAGGCAGATCCGAAGACCTTGATGTGGATTGGATCCAAGGCTTTCAAATAGGATTTCCTAGCAGAGCCATATACAATGCTACCATAATCCAATTTAGAACGTACCAGAGAGACGATTGAGGATAGAATAAACGGCTGTATCTGCTGTACGTATTGACTGGTATAGAAAGAGCAGCAAGACGTTTGATGAAAAGTTATGGTTTGCGTAAAACCGTCCCCATAACTTAAAGTGACCAGATCAGCATTGGCATATCTCTTGCAGGAGACGTTTGATGATCAGGGCCCAGAACTGCGCAAGGACCTGACAGGCGATCAGAAAAAAGGGGTGAAAGCATGGGTGAAGAGGTTGTCAGCAGACCGTACAGAGCTGGTGTTGACCCAGGTTTACCAGTGCATCATGCTGCAGCTCATAGGCCACAGTGAGGACGAGGACTACGCCAGTCCAGACAACTACAAGTAAGGCTTTCATTGTTATGTTTCTAGCAATAGATGTAACGCATGTTCTTGTTGCCTGATTATATATATATATATATATATATATATATATATATATATATATATATATATATATATATATATATATATATATATATATATTTTTTTTTTTTTTTTTTTTTTTTTTTTTTTTTTTTTAAAAATATTTTTATTAATTTTTTTTTTAAAAGCATCTGTTTCTTCAGTTGAAAAGTTGTCATTCTGTATGTGTTGCAGTCTGCACTGGTTGCTGAGTGACAGCATTGAGAATTCCATGTACACCGGAGAGACACAGGAAATGCAGGAGCTGATGTCACAAGATGATCTTGACAACTTCCCTGACTCCATCCTGGCCAGCCAGGCCATTCCAACGTGGCTTGAGATAGTCAAATGTCTCAACAAGCAGAACCAGTCCCGGTGTTCTCTGCAGTGAAAGAGCACATATCTTCAATGGCTTTAATGTGAACGACACAATTTCTTAGTGACAATGACAGTTTGATTAGGGCCACTGTTTGATAATAACATTAATTCATTGTCAAGAAAGACTCTAGAGCTGGTTTCAATACAGTCGACAAACAGAAACAAGAGAAGATGCTTACAGTGTAGACTTTAGACTTAAAGCTCACTTTAGACTTTTTAAAAAAACTGTATTCATTGATTGATAATGGAATTTTTGTTGTACAATTGTGTATTTTAAAAAAAATATTTAGTTTGTTAGTTTTTGTTTGGGGGAATTGTTTTTTTTCATTGGTATCTTGTTAATTCTAGATATTTAGTTGTTGGTGTCAAGTCAAGTCAATATATATTCTTTATTCCAACAAAAAAGAAAATTTGGTTTGCCACAAGGATACGCACTGCATAAAAACACATTACATAGGGCAAGATCATAAATAATTAATTATCAACAAAATAAACCTGTTGTGAGAATGATTTGTGAAATGGGGATTTACACGTGAAATGAAAGCACGTCTACTCATGCACACACCCACATATATGCACCCACACGCCCCCTGCGTTTATGCCCACCACACACTCGTCATCATCCTAACTTAAGACAACAAAAACCATATCACATGTACACTAATACACCAATACAGTTTAGCGCAAATACAATAATTTTAATAAAATAGACTTGAATCTTATTTAATAATGTCCTAACACTATTCAATTTTCTTCAACTATCATAGGTAAGAGACAAAGCCAATAATTTGTATTAATACTATGTGTACAATTATGCAAGTTATCAGTACATTACATTAACCATTTATATTAATGTTAATCTGGCATCACTGCGAAATACAAGAGACTGATGGCACAATTTAATTAGCATAGTCATATTGTAATGGCACTAGCTTGACTGTATAGTTGACTCTAGCTAGAGTGTGCAGTAGAGGGGAAGGTGAGGGGGGGAGGGGGGTTAGTGTCAACGTCCGATGCGTTGTAAGCTGGTTTGTCCCTCTTTTGTTAACATACCTGATTTTGCTTCCCTGGTGCTTGAGTATTTATTGGTGTTTATAGTTATAGTTGGAATCTAAATATTCTTCATTCACTTTATGAAATTCATATTTATAAAATGTTAGTTCCTGCTCTTACTTTCTTAAAGTTTAGTCTAAAAGTAAGCCATGAATGTTGTATTAGAATCTTCTCTCTTAAAGTGTTTCCTTCGTTTATTATAAATACTTTTGAATACTTTCTTGAATACTTTTGGATTACATTGCATTACATGGTTATTGCTTTAGGTCCAGCGGACTCTTCTGAGCCAAATCAGGACCAATATATACTTTTGGATGGATTATTGCAACTTGGGTTGTTTTGTTGTTGTTGGTTGTTGGTTTTTTTCCATATCTATAGTTGGTCTTTTTATATATAGAGTTGGTCTTTTTATGTATATAACTATATAAAACAATATATATAGTTTTTCATGCAGACGACAAATCTGTTTGATGTTATTTGTATTAATTATAGACGTTTTGTCAGTTTTTTGTTTGTTTTTCTTTGTTTTGTATGTGCATTGCATCAGTTACCAACTTTTGTGAGAAAAACCAAAAAAAAGGGTTCTTGCTTCATTGTTTTTGTACATGTGTTATGACTTGCTTGATGTCTTTCAGAGGAGCTGTTTTCTTGTGCTGTATATCCCAGTGTTAGTGTGGTTGATTTTCAGCAGTCATGTGTCATAATTATGTTACCTTCTTCCAGAAAATAATTATGTTTACAACAATGATCTTGACATTGATAAAGTGATTGTTTACAAAACATTGATTGGACAAAGCATAGCACAAGTTACCACAGACGGTGGAGCAACATGTATTATATGCAATCATGACCATTATATCAATTATTTAAACTGTATATGTATATATATAACTTATTTTGTACAAAGTTTAGCCTTTATTCTACACACTGTGCGTATATACCTGTGATACTACGACTCTGTGAAACCGTTTACATTGTGTGCCATTTTATTCAGTATTTCCTTTAAGTTTTTAAAAACGTTTTACATTTTCATTGGTGTGGGTTGGTACTATTTGCTGAAGAATTGAGTTGTCCATTTTGTGTGATAAATGTACCATAGTGCTTTACTCTTGCGACTAATAAGAATATCTGCTAGGAGTAGCTTGACTCGTCCCATCACAAAGATACAAAATCAAGCAAAAACACTATTCAGACCATCCCTGTAGCAGTGCAACCAGTCACTTCCCTTCTTGTTCTTAGAAATTTCTTTTCTAAAAAGGTGTGAAAGGAGAACAACAAGTGCTCAGATGTCACCCAAGGAATCCCATATCTATTATATTGCAGGTTTAGACAGAGCAACTGTAGTGTAGTTGAAGATTTTCTGCAGCAGCACATTATGTTTGTAAATTCTTAGCAACTGTGTCTGTGTGTTCTAGACAACTGCCGTTGTGCATGCCTATGAGTCATGTATGATCAATATATAATTAGGTAATTATCGAAATTAATTATGAGCTGTTGATCTAGATAGAGAGTCTGTATTTGTGATATGTACTTTCTTGGTGTGTAAAGTGTCCTCTTTTTCCTCCCTACTGCCTGTTGCTTGTTCTTTCTATCGTTTTCTTTTGTTTGGTTTTATTGATTTTGACTGACAAGACTTGTCATCACCTCATTGGCCAACCCGGTGCATCTTTTTGGTTTTACAATTTATGACTGGACTGTTCATTTTTTCCTTTCATTTGATGTTCTTTGGTGCCTGTCTTTCTTACCCCTCTAATTGGTGTTTCTTGTGCTTCTTCTCTTTGTGATTGTCTTGTTTCCTCTCTCTCTCTACCCCCTTTCCATCTTCTCTCTCTCTCACTCTCTGGACCTATCACTCTCTTCAAGGCAGTGGCAAAAGCGTGCGTGTTTTGGTATGGTCTCGAATATTAGTGGTGAACTGTGTTTCTTTTGCAAATCTTGTTTGTGTATTTTTTGAGATTGGGATTATGACACAAGACTGAGTTTTGGTAGTAACACATATATACGTTTGTTTTAGCCTTTTTCTGGTTGGTTAGTTTGCTGGGTCTGAGAGAAGGTTGAGTCGTTTTTAGATCCCTAGGATGAAAAAGTTGTGCTTACTTGTTTTGTTCTCAAAGAGATAGAGTTTAAATGTGTTGTTATCCCTTTATATGGTTTTGTGGAAAACTTGTTTTTCCTGCCTCTGCTACCAGACGTTGTCGCCTTTGGATCTGTGTAGTTTCCAAATGTCTTACAGCAGTCATAAGGTACTTGTAGTTCTTTTGCGTTTTGCGTAGGTTTTGTTGCTTTGTGCAAATGATTATGACCTTTATGATTTTCTCGTTTTATTGACTTATTTGATGTGTGTGAGCCTTTTCTGCAAATTGATTTGATTCTGATGTTGTTTAAGCTTTTGATTTCATAATGCTTCATAGCATTCGTTTTTCCATTAGAACTTGGTCTTTTGTCAGAAGAATTATTGAGGTGAACACTTTGTTCAGGCTTTGTAAATAAGGACAAGTCAAGTTTATTTGTTTTAAGATTGTGCTCAGTCATAATTCGCTAATTCTGCTGAGCTTCCGTTTGACTAACTGTCGTCACAATTTGTCGGACCAAGTTTTGACGAATAAGATAACTGTTTTGGTCTTTAATGACGATAACGTTTTTTGTCGAATTATCGGCCTTATTCGAAATGTTAACCCACTTGGGTATTTATAGCGTTTTTCCCTAAAGTTTGCTGTTTTGTCTCTGCCAAGGTAGTTAGCTACGTTTTGGGACTTCGGGTGTGTTTCCTAGAATACGGTTGTTAAATGTTTACGTATATGAATTCAGTTAGAAATGTCTTACTGAGCTAGGTCATCAACGAGTATTTCCTACTTTGGGCACGTACCGAGGCTCGTTGGGTGAACGTAGCAGAATTGTTTGTATTTTGACTAATGTTAGATGAGCATAGTCAAATCGTCTTGCGCCAATTGTTTTGAGGCTTGAAAGTATAAACGTAGCCGAATCGTCTTGTAAGTTAAAGGAACATAAAGCGTTCGTTCCTTTGTTTGTTCTGCCTTTGTTCTGGCTTGGTTCCACGTAACCCAAGCTAAATTGTCTTCTTTGATATCAGCTAAAGTATTTGTCTCTAAGTCATCCTCCGGTATGTGCATTCTTTCTGTCTCATTGCTTTGACTGTATCTTGCTTGAATAAGTGTTTCTGAGACATTATTTGGTACACTTTGCTAATGTTTCTTGTGTTTGTGTTTCTTTCTTTTCGCAGTATTTTACCACACATCTACTGGCACAAGAAGTAAGCTTAGTTCATAGTCACGTACACAGAAATTAGTTGTCCCCACACTGATATGTACACACACACATACGTTCTTATGTGAGACGTTGACATAATTCGTGAATGTTCTTGGACTACGAATAAATGAACTCTATGCTGCTTCTGTGTTTAGTGTGCGTCATTACTTGACCCTACATTAATACGAGGTGTTTGACGAGCGAATGGAAACTCTTTTCTAAATGGCGGCGATTACAGCCGTACTTAAACAAATCCTGAGTCTGAAACATAATGAAAGGTTTAGGAGATAAGATTTATTGTCCAAAACAAACGTGCAAAAGTATTGTTTTGCAGTGCACAGGCATTGAATGTTTAGCCTCACACAGTGCACAATGAACCTTTGGGTAAAAAATGTATACCATGTATGTAATGTTTGCAATGGAGAGAAGGAGAAATAATGCCTAAAACAAATTATTGCTCAGTTTATTTCATTATGATATACAGAACCAATATTGTCCAAAATAAACTGTGAACTAAGGTTGGTTTATTATCTTTGTAATGTAAGCCAAATAACAAATACTTGAATAGGGTCATCTTTACCCATCAAATTATTTGAAACATTGCAATGAAAATGTAGGCATGTCAACAGATTCATGTATATAATTGGATTATTTTCTTTGTGTTGATCAGATTTTGTGTACAACATATAATAACTATGCACTTAAAATAAGCGTGTTGATGCATATGAAAACTTTGAGACTTTTGGTCTGTTTTTTGCTTATTGCTTATTGCCATCATATATTTATAAAACTTGCGTGATTTTTGTGTTTGCATAAACTTTTTTTTAAAAGAAGAGTATAGTACTATAATACAATACAATATACAATACAGTACAATAAACACATCTTTATTGGTTAACTTCCCATTATATTAAAATGAAATTTGGATTTGATGTACTTTAGTAATTAGTTCATTCTTTCTGTTTGTTAGGCTTTATGCTTTGTTTGTAGCAAGTGTTCGTGTGAATAAACTACATATAAAACGCTAACTTTGTGTGGTTGTTAGCAGTTGGCTTGGAATGGGAACAATAATGGTGAATAGAATATGTACATTTGTCTGTTTTTTTAATCAACTGTCACAATGCTTGATACTATGCTGGAAATTGGGCACCTGTGTTGTACTATTTATTATAAAAGAATTGTTCTGCGCTGTCTTCATCATTTGCTCTTTCCCATTCCTGATCTGTCCTATCACTCTGCTATACTTTCTTCTTCTTCGCTAGATCAATGACTTACCTTTTTTCTTGAAAACTCTTCCTGGACAAGACTCCTTGTTTGTGTATGAGGTCTGTTGGATCAGCTTGGGAGTGTTGGACGCTTTCTGCCGGGTGGTCACTAGGGCTTCCTATGATTGTATTATTTCGCACTATAGGCATTTTATATGTATGTGTTTTGTTGATGATTTATAATGATGGTTGTATTCTATTTTGTTTTTGTAACCGGGGTGTTCGCGTAGTTGAGGTCAACCCTCAGCCGTCCCCCGCGTGGGATGTCTTTATTGTAAAGTGACTGGCCGGTGGAGGGCGTTCAATTTTCCCACTAGGGTTGTTTCGGCAGATCTTTTATGCGGATCGGGGGTTGTCCGGTCCTGATTTGGCTCGGAAGAGTCCGCTGGACCTAAAGCAACAATAAATCAATCAATCAATCAAAACGGATGGTCCACTGCACCGTGCAAAGTCATCATGATCTTGTGAGCATTGCTGGCTCAAAATAAGAATCATAACTATGTTATAGCAATTTTACAAAGATCCAACGAAATACAATATTTTTCATTACAATTAATTTATGACGAACATAATTGAGTTTGGTGTGCCTGTAGATGTACAAAATTATTTCTATGTGTGTGCCTAGGTCAATTTGCTTCAGATTGTGTGGTAGGCTAGAATCATCATGGGGTAGGCTTTTTCTTCACGAAGACAACAATGCCATCAGGTATGTTAAATATGGAGTATCCTGGAAAACAGTGGGTATGAACTCTTTCTATACTTTGCTATGCTATAGTGTAGTGCTAGTGCACAACACTTTCATACTGACATAAGCATAGGCGTACCTCTACTTTCATAAAGCGCAGTGTGTAGACTCAACATAATCATAGTATACGAAACTAAGATGGAAAAATTCTTATATCTTCATTTTAGAGTACACTTGCAATGTTTGTGTGGCATTGACTACTGTTATTTCAAAGAGAGTGGGTTTCTAATACAGAAGGCTAAGGGGATGCTAAAAGTGTTACTAGTGGACACAGTGGTGAAGACGAAAATGATGAAGATGATGCATTATTTCAGCTCTGCAGGTACATGCTACAATTAGAGAGAAGTAATGCTGTTGTCCACAACAATCAGGAAAAGATCTATTATTGAATTGTCCCTTACAGTATTGGTAGATTTTTTTGTGAGAACCAGATGTGCAAATTAAAGGTCTTTCTTTTTTTTTTATAAATCAGTAAAAAGAAAAGATAGTTATATCAAACTTGGCTATAGGTTAGTCCTTTCTAATTTATTTTTGGACCTAAACTTCAAGTCTATACTACAGTTCTTGTTGTTATACTAATTTTATTAGTAACTCGTACACATCGGCTAGTATAGAATGATAAAAGGGGATGCAACCTGCTCAAATATAAAATGAGTTAACACTGCACATAAATTTATGTCTCACAGAGAGATATGATGTGAAATGACTGAATGAAAGATTTAAAGTCAGGATTGCTCAGTTTGCCTTGGAGTTGGAGCCCAGTTACATTCCATATATACACAACCTTAACAGCTTATGACCATGGTTGTGTTCATGCGAGACTACAGACGAGACCTGCTGACCGAGACTGATAGACTGTAATGACGATGAAATCACAGGCTGTGAAGTCGCGTCCTTCGTAGGCCTGAATAACATGCTATACATATATATACCTCATCCTTTGTAGGCCACAATTACATACTATACATATGTATAGTATGTAATTGAGGCTACGAAGGATGAGACTTGTATGTGTCGTCCTTCGTAGCCTCGATTACATGCTATACTTCACAGCCTGTGGATGCAATATTTGTAATGTGACATAATACGATGACATGTGGACAGAGGATCAACACAAACGCAGAGAGCTGACCCACAGACGCCATGCTGATATTGCTAGCCCAATAAATGAAGAAACAGCCACTAGTGTTGTTGCACTGTACAAAACACAATAAACGTTATCCTGCATCTCAGTACAGTTATTGTTGTACATGCTTTCTATTTCGTTTGGATCAATGCTACTATTTGCATCAGTAGTTGGATCTGACAAGTGCTCATCGTTTACATATATTCACCAGCATCATTGCCACAGTAATTATGTCTCTATCATAGCCATCAACCGTCATCATGTTCCCATTATCATCAACCATAACTCCACACGTAATACTAGTGTCTCCATCCATCATCAGACTCAACCACAACATTGTCGGTACTCATGTCCCAAATACCAATTTTGTGACCATATTCACATTCGTATCATCAATATCACCTGAATCATCTGTGATCATATTCCTATCATCATCAACTGCACAGCATCCATGATGATGTCCCTATCATCAAAATCAACTGCAACAGTATCCATGATCATGTCGCTATCATCAACACCAGCTACCTCCTCCGTGATCATGTCTGTATCATCAACATCAACTACATCATCAGTGATCATGTCCCAATCATCAACTCTACATCATCAGTGATCATAACCCTATCATCAACATCAGCTACACCAACTATATTATCCATGATTATGTCCCTATCATCAATTCTACATCATCAGTGATCATGACCATATTATTAACATCAACTACATCATCAGAGATCATGTCCCTGTCATCAACATCAACTACATCATCAGAGATCATGTCCCTATCATCAACATCATCAGAGACCATGTCCCAATCATCATCAACTACATCATCAAAGATCATGTCCCTATCATCAACATCAACTACATCATCAGAGATCATGTCCCTGTCATCAACATCAACTACATCATCTGAGATCATGTCCCTGTCATCAACATCAGTGACGTCATCAGAGATCATGTCCCTATCATCAACATCATTTACACCAACTATATCATTCATGATCATGTCACTATCATCAAACAGAAGTTAAAATATCAATCATGTTGTTAATACATTTTATCAAACTGTGATTTCTGTGTTAACTTTTTTTACTGCTTGTTATATAAATAATCAAATTGAATCCAGAAACTATTTTAAATAGTTTTGATGAAATTTTGCTATACTTTGTTAAATGTTCACATTCTGGTGTGGTACACCGAAAAATGTCCAGTGCTTATGGATTTTTGTTTAGCTTAGCTGCTGTAACCTTTTCTAAATTCTCCTGCTTGGTGTTATTGTCCTTTTGATATTTTATCTACTTACAAATAAAGGAAGATAAAAATATAACAAGGAAAATAGAGATAGAGAAATCAAATAAATTCATTGCACACGAAACAGAAAAATATAAAATTAATAAATAAATAAAATTCTGGAACTTCGGCAGACATTTACATGAATCTTATGCATAACAGATACATAAATAATTCAATAATAAAACCCTCGTTAGCTTTTGGCTCTCCTGATAACATATGGGGCATGCATTACAAGATCACATAAGTCCGGATGAGGGCCACATTTCTCTTGCAGGACTGAAAGAAGCTGGTGAGGAAATGTTATGTATGGGATACTAGCA
This sequence comes from Oncomelania hupensis, assembly GCA_036898135.1. NCBI lineage: Eukaryota > Metazoa > Mollusca > Gastropoda > Littorinimorpha > Pomatiopsidae > Oncomelania > Oncomelania hupensis. Next base: position 18,338,088 of record CM072519.1, on the reverse strand, counting down.
GTTACCGGCGCGGCGCGGCGGCTATATTGTGCTTTGGATAAGAGTATAAACTGAAGTCTAGTCAGGGAAAGCATGCATTGTATCACATGAACTTTATAGATCCTGATGTTAATGTCCTAGCTGGATACACCAATATCCCAAGCAAGCACCACTTTCTATTCCCACGTCCTACCCTAGCCCCATCTTTATCCCCCACCCCTATCTAGGGTAACGCTGCTCTGCAACTGCTGAGCTTTCGCTAAAAAGGCAACCCGAAATGCAGCCACATGGGTGACAAAGATTATACTTTATAGAAAATAAAAATCTAAAAACTAAAAATACATTATTTCTAAAGCTCAGTTTCCTGGTCAATGCTCAAGCTCCAACTCTTAACAATAAAAACACACTCAACACCTTGACTGCTTATGATGACATAAGTCATCATACAATAATGTGACGAAATATGCCAATAATGTGTTATCTCGTCATCATCATCATCATCATCATCATCATCATCATCATCATCATCATCGAGACTTTTTTTTTCTTGGTGTATATTTAAAGGGTCAGCAACATAGCTAATTTATGCACCAGTTGGAGAGCTCAGAACATTAGCTGTTTAATATTTGTAAGTTGGGTTATAACATCCATTGTCATTGGTGGATGGCTGCCGGTCTCTCACCTTCACCTCCACCCCTACCCACATGACTGTAAAGCTGATCTATGTGCAAAACAGGAACATAGAGGAATGGGATGCAATACAGTGGAACCTTTCTACAACAACCTTGAAAATGTTCACAAAAATCGGTCTTTATAGAGGGGGGTCTTTACAGAGGGGCAGAGAGTTTACCTTTCACTACATCTTTTTCTGTTAGATGTATTAAAGAAATAAACTCAACTGTGTATTGTTTACAACACACCACACATAAACACAGTAAAACTGTTTGTGTACTGAATCCAGCACATAGCATTTAATAATAAAAATAGAAAAAAATTGGAAATCTCAAACTAAAGTCAATAAAGAACTATGTACATGTATACATGTATGCTCTTCAAATTTCTCTCTCTCTCTCTCTCTCTCTCTCTCTCTCTCTCTCTCTCTCTCTCTTGCTCCTTTTCTTTCTCTCTCACTACACGGCCTAGACATCTGTCTGTGCCGCACATGTGATGTGAATCACATGAAATCCACACCCCATACGAGTAGAGGCTGGCCGCTTTTGTAACAGGATAATGTCAAAATTACGGAAGGTTAACAGCTGGCGTAAGATCGTAGCCCGTGTGGTCAGGCAAAGAAGGTCGCTACACAGCCTATCTGTGCTGCACTTGTAATGTGAATCACTTGAAAACACCCCATACAAGTAGACGCCGGCATGTGATGTAACAGGATGACGTCAAACTTATAGAAGATTATCGGCTGGCGTGTCACATAGGTACCTGTCTGACTGTGCTGAACAAGATCGTAGACAGTTTTTATTGTGCAGTCATGCCGAGAAAGTCGCTATACGGTCTACAACGATCGGTCGTTAGACATTAGAGCGAGGTAGTCGCTATACTGATGACAGCAAAATATAAGGAAATACATCAGTTAAAATAAAATGGGTCGTTGTGGTGGGGGAGTCGTTATAGAGGGGGGGGGGGGGGTCGTTGTGAGAGGTTCCACTGTATTACGCACCTATACATTAAAAAAAATACAGCAAAGAAGATGTAATTGCCTCCCTCTCTCTTTCTCACTGTTTTTAATTAAGACTAAAAATAAATATACATATATTTTAAAAAATTTAATGAATAAATATTTAAAAAAAAAAATTATAAAAGTTAATTACCTTTTTTCCAAATAGCATATATGTATTTGTGTAGAATTAGAAAATAAAATTCCCTTTCAGAAATTTCTAAGTGTAATCTAGAGTAATTTTTAATTATTTTGAAGTAAGAGTTTTTTGTTGTTTTGACTGTTTCCAAATATTTTCCAGTTAAGTCTAGATACAAAAAGAAAGATAATCTCCACTCACCTCTATCCCCTGACTGGAGAGTGTTTGAATATCCATTCCTATTTAATAGTAAAGCCATATGGTAAGGGAGGTAATTATTACAGCGTGAACCAAGTTATAACTGGGACTATTGCAAATGACAATGAGAAGGTCAACTAAAATAAGAGAGGTAATTATGCAGTATTTAAAGTTGAACGTAATTTCAGCATTCCTTTTGCTATAGCCAGGGCGAACCTATTTTAATTGTTATTCATAGTGTTTGTAGTTTGATTAAAAAATTGCTAAAACTCTGTGAAGACGTCATTATACCCAAGTACATGTAATGGTTTCGAAAGCCAGTCGTGGTAACGATATTTTAATTTCTTGCGCTTGTGTTAGGCCAACATAAAATTGTTAAATACACTGGAGACTAGGCAGTGTAAATATACCTAAATTTTCCAGTCTCCCCTTTGATCAATTTAAAAGATATTTGTCTTGCCATCTAGAATAAAAGTACATGCAAAACAACTGTCATGGCAAGGAATGTGAGAAAAAGCTGTGTTATAGGTGAAATGTTCATTTCTTGTTTGTTGCACTCATGTTGAGCTAACTAGATATATAAACATTTGAAAGTGGAATCAGCAAAGCATTTTAAAACATACCAAGTTCAACCAAACAAATCCACAACGAAAATGCAATATATATAGGTCACGCCTGGCCAAATGGGGCTTACAATATTATTGTCCCCCTCCCACCATGATAGTATGATTATACAGTTGCCATAAATAATGATGAAATTACTATATAAAATTATCTCTCTCTCTCTCTCTCTCTCTCTCTCTCTCTCTCTCTCTCTCTCTCTCTCTCTCTCTCTCTCTCTCTCTCTCCCCGTCTCGACCTCTCAATGAGCTGAGAACACAGCGAAATGGCCATCTGTATCAATGTCAAAAATACTCAACTGCAAAGCACTGGCATCAGAGAAGGGGAAATAGATCTTTGTTACAATTGACTCATTCCCTGGAGGACAGCATCTCAATGAAAAAGGATGATATCTAAGGTGCTGTCAGTAGACTCCGGTCCCATCCCATCCACACAAACTTTTCATCTTCTTCTATCCACCACCCCTCTTCCCCACCATTTCATCAACCCAATGACTGCTTATGACCAGATAAATCGTCATACAATAGGGTGATGATTTTTCGCTACAGTTCAACCGCCAACAAAACAAATACATAAGATTGGAAAGCTCAGAACATTAGCTATTAAACATTTGTAAGTTAAGTATGATAAACCTTTTTATTGGCGGGTGGCAGCCCACACCCCATCCCCACCCCACTCACATACCCATGAAGCTGATCTATGCGCTAAATTTGGACATAGATGAAAGTGACCCAATACTGCTCCCCCATACATCAGAAATATAACAAATAGATGTGATTGCCCCCCCCCACCCCCCCTCTCTCTTTTTCACTCTCATTTGGACTAAAAATAAATAAATAAATAATTTGTGAAACTAGTAACAAAAATATATATTTTGTCTTTTTACAAATAATCATATTGGTAAAAAAAAAAATTCTGTTGACCTAGAATTTTTTTATTTTTTTGTAATTTTCACAATCATGAGCCAGATTTGCCTGGCAAATGGTTGTAATTCAGTACAATTCTCCCTATGCCTGTGATGCGTCTCCCTTGTATTATAGATAACCAAAGGAAGACGCGTCACAGGCGTAGGCGCTCTTGTGTCCAGATACAAGCGCCTGTGAATTCTCCCTTGTCGGCGAAAGGGTCAAAGATTAATTTATACTCCCTCCACATCATAATCGCAACATTGTGTTAGTGACAATGCATAGATTCAAACCAAATGATAAGTCGCAAGAGATAAGTAGAAGAAGGCACAGACAAACAGTGACATGGGTTGTTTTGATTTCCTATCCTGGAGTGCACGTGCAGCAGTAGGCCTACTCGGCTACTGTCAATGTGCTGTCAAACTCTAAGGCTGCTGGGCCATAGAACTTCACGCTACACGCTTCACGCTTCACGCTACACGCTTCACGCGTGAAGAGAAAAATGAACAGACATGGTTTCTCTTGGCGTGGGCCATACAACTTCACACACGCTACACGCTTCACGCTGCACGCTACACGCGTGAAGAGAAAAGTGAGCATGCCCACTTTTTTCGATGCATGAAGTTCACGTTCTAGCTTACCATAGTGATCAGACACAAGAAATTAGATGGATGACTATAGAGTACATTTAATCGAGTTGGTCCGGGCAAGGCCCCCTTCTCTGGGACCCACATGTGTCGGATTATAAAGACAAAGACCAAAATTGGCAAAAAGCCCAAGTTTGGGATGAGTTGAAAAAACTTCTCAATACACCCAAAGGTAACTTTTATACGATTTATTTATTTATTTACTGTAATTCATAGCACAGTAATCCAAAAGGTGGTAGACTTATCTCGAGGCTTGTACACATGTATCTAATTTTCTCAGCACCATATGCTTTGTCTCTTTCGCTTCCTCCTCCTTCTGAGCAAGAGCAATATTAGGAGGTCTTCTTCGTCGGAAGAATTCATCTTCTCAAGAAGTCACAAACCACAAATATTGTGTGTGGTCAGTTGAGGAAACAGCAATGCGTGAAGCGTGCAGCGTGTAGCGTGAAGTCCTATGGCCCAGAGCATGAAACGTGAAGCGTGAAGCGTGCAGCGTGAAGCGTGTAGCGTGAAGTTCTATGTCCCAGCAGCCTTAGGTGACGGGCCATGCTATGAATATGATGCTGGACGGCACAAAACGAATACAATTACAGACCTGTTCTGTCGGCTGCAGAAGACGCCGCTCGCATTAAAAAAAATTCCCTTCTGTTGGTACTCCGCAAATTTCACCACACACTTTCAGTAATCCATTAGTATTGCGTATATCCACATGGAAGCGTAAAATTATATCCATTTCTTGCAATAACGTCCACATCAAAATGCACAAACTTCCACGCCGCGTGAACTCACTCACAACTCTTTAGTATTGGAATACACGTTTAGATTCAATACCCCCTAATTTGCATAGTCCAAAGAACGCATTTCGGTGTTTTTTTCTCTCTCTCTTTCCAGTTTATATTTATTTATTGGTCGATTTTGATCTAGGATAATTTGTATTTATTTATTTATTGGTTGGCATTTATGTAGTGGGAGGGTATGTATAAATGGGAGACCTCTGTTTTAAGATCTAATGAAAATCGTATGAATGATGATATCTTTATGAGTCTAAGTTGTGGTACAGTAGGCCTATATCAAAGAATGTACAAAGCTAACACTTTGCCCATCTGGCCAGGCATGTGTGCGAAGATGTTGCTGTTGTAAACAAGGGACGGATGTGTTATGCTGAAATGTTATTATCAAAGGATGGATACAAATGTTATGTTCTTACCAGTGTGTGTGGGTGAGTGTGTGTAGGTGTGTGCGTGTGTGTTTGTGTGTACGTACAAAACGCACAAATGGGTTTCAGACCTTGTCTTTTCTAGTAACAAATGGGTTTATTTGCTTGGAACACACTTTTTTTTTTCCCAGGAACCCACTTTTTTCTAAGTGCGCGGGAGTGCTCTTTTAGTGCATGGGAGTGCAGTTGTAGTGCATGAGAGTGTTTTAGGTACACAGGAGTGCTCTATCCGGGACGGAGAAAATACAGTCAATTTTCGGAGAAATTTTGAAGAAAATTCGACCTATTTCGTCGCCTATCGGAGACGAACTAGGTCAACTTTTTAGCAAAGGGTTCGGGCAAAGAGCTTATTACGGAACGAGGGGGAACTTCCATTATGTCCTATACAAAAATGCGAGACGCTCTCACGGATTATTTCCCTTTGCTCGGGCTGGCTATATTTCGTCATCTGCTATATTAATGATCTGTGGTGGTACCTTATTGAACCTATGCCATTGCAAAAGAACATTTTTATGGCAACGTTTGCAAAAACCAAACTTTTAACCATCACTATTATTAACATTCCGCTACTGCTGTCTTTTTTTTTCTTTTTTTTTTATGTTTACTTATTGACATTTATTAGGTGCTTTTATGCTGCTTATGTGTGTATGTCATAGGTTCGTTTTCTGCCCTGGAATTTATTATTTTTTAATCAACGACAGATATTTTAAAATTAAAATATGCATGACAGACTGTTTCATTTATCCGAAACTGTGTAAATCCATAATCGTGAGAGAGAGAGAGAGAGAGAGAGAGAGAGAGAGAGAGAGAGAGAGAGAGAGAGAGAGAGAGAGAGGGGTTGGGGGAAGAGAGAGCTCTGTCATTCAATCAATTAATCACAATAAAGCACAATAACAAATTGCTTCACTAATAGTGTGAATTTAATTTATATCAGGTGTCCCCCTACCCCCCCAACCCTCTCACGTCCCACATCACTGGCTTAATAACATCAGTCACTTCATGGAAAATAATTAATTAATCAGACAGAACAATCAGAACCTAGACTACAACATTCCACGCAATATAGATCTAATGCGCAGAAATTCACAGATCAGAACAAGGACTGAGTATCTACATTACATTTTTTTTTCCCGTTTACACTCAAACGAAAAGGGATTACAACAGATCAAGGACCATTTTTGTGCCTAGGTAAGGGGTTATCTTGCACAGTATTTGATCACGAGGAGAAAACAGACTTAGTCTAATTTAACTTGTTAACATAAGCAGTTTGACGAAGCCAAACTGCCAATCTGACATCTACTTTTGAAATATAAGCACAACTATAGTCAAACAACCTAGCAATAACGTAAACAGTGAGCGACCTGTTGAACGTAAACTGTCAGCAAGCAAACTGTTTTGGATTTAGCACCTAGGTATAACATGAATCATTCAAGCCGCTCTCCAATTGGTTTTTAACACTAACAAAACTGCAGTGGTCTTAGTTTAGGCCTACATAAACATAAAAAAATGAAGTTTTTCAATTGCAATTTACCTTTCTTTGTCTCTTGGAAATTTGAAAAAGGACTTGCCAACACAACTTTTCTTGTATCTGGTATTATGGCAATTGATGGCTGTGCAAAAGTCACCGCCCTGTTTCACTCGGTCGCCTTTTGACTTTCTGCCATTTTCAGCATGTCGACAAGGGAGCATAAGTCGTACCTTTCGTCTCGCGGTCCTGTACCACGTTCCCTCTCTTTCTATCATTAAGCTCTTTGGTTCGGGTAAGGGTTAGTTGTAGATCTATCCCTAGCCCTTACCCTAACCCTTTTCCATCAAAAAATGACTTTCCGATTCCTACATTCTTAAATGAACCCATTTATGATGTATTGCAAATATGTGTGTGAGTGTGTGTGTTTAGTGTGTGTTTTGTGTACATCTTTGTTTATGTGACCAGAGACCCACGAATTTTCCTTATTGTGGAATGAAGAGGAATGCTTTGACTTTTATGAACTTCAAAGTCAAGTCAAGAAATCTTTATTCTCTTTAAATGAAGAAAATACTTTAACTTCATTTTTAACTTGAGTTTTCATAGTATCAAAGACGGTAGAACAATAAGACAGGCAACTTGAGGCTTATGAGCGATCCCGGATATAGAGTACTGTCCTTTAGGGCGTAGACGAATAACAATCAACTTTCTCTCTCTCTCTCTCTCTCTCTCTCTCTCTCTCTCTCTCTCTCTAATATATATATATATATATATATATATATATATATATATATATATATATATATATATATATATATATATATATATATATATATATATATATATATATATATATATATATATATATATATATATATACAGTACTCCTCTTTTAACGTCACTACCGTTTAAGGTCACAAGGCGGATAAGATCAATCAGGTTGTTGGTCCCGGCCAAACACCTTCTTTGTACCATTTAGAATTCCTCGCTTAGCGTCACCTCGCATAAGGGAAAACCTCGGATAACGTCAACCTCGTTTTGGTTCCCAAATGGAGGAGACTACTGCTTAAGAGAAATTGATGTCACAGATGACATCATTTATGAGGTCACTTCCTGTTTTGAGATGGAATTCCATCCCAGAACACCTGTCACGTCCAGCCAGCATCCGCGTTATGCGACACTCTGCAATACACAGGGGAACCACTTTGACAGAGTGCGACCCATGGGCGGTGTAGACAGGTGTAACTGTGATCTGCCGTGTCCCCTCCTAGCGGGACATATTGCCACAGTGGACTTTACCCTGAATTGACTTCATTCACTAGCGATAAAGCATGTGCCGTGTCGTAGACAAAATAAACAATTTGTTAAACTTGTGTAAGGTTTTCTGCAAATACACCCAGCAACTGTCTTGGTGCATACTTTTTATTTTTTATTCTCATTTGCGTGCGTGCGCGTCAATGTGTTTGTGTGCGTGTGTGCGAGAGTGTGTGTATGTGTATGCATGGGTGTATCCGTTCGTTTGAGTGTTTGAGTGTGTGCTTATGCATCATACACACGCACAAAAAATACATATACAGTAATGCATACATGCATACGCGCGCACCAACGTGCACACATGTACACGCACATGCACACACACACACACTGTCACACGACAAAAAAATTTAGCACCTCGTATAAGATCAAGTTTTTTACTGGTAGTTGATCTTATCAGAGGACTGTTTAGGGTGCCCCTCGGATAAGATCAAACAAAAATGTTATCCAGTGGGGGGTCACCTTAAGCGAGGAGTACTGTATATATATATATATATATATATATATATATATATATATATATATATATATATATATATATATATATATATATATATATATATATATATATATATATATATATATATATATATATGGCCTTGTGGCACAGTGGATTAGTAGCCGGTTTCCTATGCCGAAGGTCACGGGTTCGATTCCAGCAAGGGGCGAACGTATGTGACTTAGGTGCGAGACTATTGAGATCACCGAGGGTTTTCTCCGGGCACTCCTTACTCACTCCATTCAATAATGGACACAGTCAATATAAAATTTCAAAAACCAAATATTCAATTTTCTTTCCGTCTTCCAATAGCAATCACCCTGCCTTTACATCACCTGTTTGAGTAGTGAATGTGTATGTGTTGTTGTTGTGTGTGTTTGTGTGTGTGGGTGTGTGTGTGTGTGTGTGAGGGTGGATGAGACAGGCGAGCGTGTATGTTAGTACAGATCGCCGCGCTTTGAGTCTGATTGATTTGGGGAAAGGGGCGTATATATAGCTGTCACGAGCGGACGATCAGCTCCGGCGCTGCTAGCGTCCCGTCTCCACTTTCTCGCCCTCTGGCCAAGCCAACTAAGCCCCGCCCCTCGGGAATTGCCCCTTGAAGCCACAGACTAGTCAGACCCAAAGGTCAGTCTTCATCCGTCAGCCCGAGTAAGAACAACTGCCTGCCGAGGACACGTCAGCACCACGTTGGGACCCCTGAGCCTCGGCAATATTCTTGTGTTCTACCCGTTCTTGGTCAAGGTAAGAGTGGATACTTATTTCCTATCATTTAGCATCCCCATCACCCGTCGATTTCCCAACATGTTCGTATGTCCTGTAGATATGTACGTTCGTGTCTGTGGTTTGTCTTGATGTGTTGCTTGTGATATGCATTTTATTCATTGTATCTATTATCTGCATTTTGATTGCTGTTCATGCCATGTTTGTATTTATACCTGTATGTTCCCTGCTAGACCCTTGTATAAATCTCCCATGCCCTGTTGTCCTACCACCTAGATTAAAGTCCCCCAGTACAGCACCCTTGCATAAGAGTGTGTGTACACCTCTGATCCTGAGTCGATACTTCGTTACAGAACGGGCCCTTATACCGGCTGCTACGAGACTCAAGACCCGCTGCGTGCAACCCAGACACCCTGGTTGTCACTGTGAAGCGTAAGAGCCGAAATACTGCTACCGGTCAGCACCGTAGACCGCCTGCACCAACACCCCTGTTACTCAAGAAGCCGACCCAATGACCTGCAATGGCCAACTGACGCTAACCGCCTGGACCATTGCACAATCGCCATCCAGAACCCAGAGGCAACCTCCGCCCCTACACCATTGCAGCTAAGTGCGCACCAAGCGCACGCCACAATTCTTGGACTATCTGGCACGCGAAAGCATCTAGATACCCCTCTGCCTTGTGATGACATCAGTCCACAATCGCCCTAGTATCCCCCAGACTGCTAACCCTGAATAACTCCACGATACTCTGGACGCTTATAGACTATTACTAGTGACTCAGCCTTAAGCTTACCTCATACGCCTGACCTACTTCTATTTAATAAATTGCCTAGTATTATATTATAACATCTGACTTCCCCTTGTTTCAAATTCTCTACTAGTTTAGTTGTATTCTTCTCGTCTGGCCTTTTACCTTTCTTTCATTCCTTAGTACCTCCAGCGTTATTTCCCTGAATGTCGCCGCAAGTTGGCCTAAACAAGGGAGGCAACACAGCGTGGGGGAATAACTGCTAATCCTCATCCCCCCAACCCCCTATATTCGTGACATTAATTTTGGCGACCCCGACGAGACCAAAGACATAGATTTCCACCCCTACCCGACGAGACAAAAGACTTAGCTTTCCACCCCACCCAGCCCCAGTAGAGATAGGACCTAGCCCCCTGGCCTAGTAGTGTATAGCATAGCCCCATAGGTCCCTTACTGGCACTCCAGAATTGTGGTGGCACGCTGAGGTTTTTTCTTGCCTTCATTTTTTATGCTTTGATTGATTGCTTGTTGTCTCTGTGTCCGTGTTGTGTTGTATTCGCCCCTGTGCCATTTCACCTTAGTTCATTCCAGCCCGCCCCTTGTTTACTGTCAGTGTACCCCCTTGCGAGCGCCCCTTCATCACGGTTAGGACCTTTTGAGGTAAGTCGCTTCTCTTACCATGGCCGACCGGGGAGAACTCGCCCTCAAGTACAAGAGTATTGGCGAGAGCTTAGTGCTCGCCGGCACTGAGCTTAAGGATTATGTCCTCACCAACGTGGATGCGGACGTTGCCGAGGAGAAATTGAAGAGAGAGGAGAGGGCTAAAGAACGGGAGGCGAAGAAAGAGGAGGAGAAAGAGCGAATCGCCGCAGAGGAGAGAGCGGCCGCACGGAAGCGAGAGGAGGAGAAAGAGAGAGTCGCAGAAGAGGAGAGAGTCGCCGCACGGAAGAGAGAGGAGGAAGAGAGAGCAGCGACGCGAAAGAAAGAGGAGGAGAAAGAGAGAATAGCCGTTGAGGAGAGAGCCGCCGCGCGGAGGAGAGAGGAGGCGAAGGATAGGATCGCCGAGGAGGAAAGAGCTGCCGCACGGAAGAAGGAGGAGGACGAGAGGGCCGCGGCACGCGAAGAAAAGGCGAAGGATAGAGAACTCGAGAGGCGCCGAGAACTACTCCAGCTCGAGCGCGATCGCCGCGAGCTAGGCCTCGGATCGCCCGCGAGCGACGACTTCACCCTCAGCGCATCCAGCTCCACCGCCAGCGCCGGAACATCCGCAGTCATCCCGCCGATCCCGGGGATGAACTTCACCTTGGACCCCTTCGTCGAGCGCGACGAATCGATAGAGGTCTACCTCGCCCGATTCGAGCGAGTCGCGGGAGAGAACCAACTCGACCAGCAATATTGGTACAGGAAACTCAGCCACGGCCTAAAGGGGAAGGCCTACGAAATCCTCGCTAAGACTCCGACTGCCGAGGAGGGCGACTATCCCGCCCTAAAGAAAGCGCTGCTCCACGGATTCGAACTTTCCGGCGAACACTATAATAATAATAATAATAACGGATTTTTATATAGCGGGTACTCCAGCCTATGACTAGACTCACCACGCTTTACATAGTCATAACATATAAATACATGCACTCGATGAAACATCACTTTTGCTACAATACACCAAAAGACGGGACAGTAAAGGTACAGACTATTTACAATTATGTACATAAATTACAAAAAAGACAAACATATACTATTTACAACTATGTACACAAATGACAAAAAAAGAAAAAAAAAAAAAAAAAAAAAAAAAAAAAAGCTTCAGTAACTCCCGGAGAGAGAAGGGAGAGAAATTTACTCAGTTCGCCGACCGGCTAGCCACTCTACGGGACAAGTGGATCGAGCAGACAGAAGAGCCCAAGACTTACGACGGGCTGCTCGAACTGATGCTGGCCAAGCAAATAAAAGGAACCATGCCGGGGGAACTTCGGACCTTCGCCGCCGAACAGGGAGCCGCCCGCTTGGAAGATCTCATAATAGTCGCGGACCGCTACCTGACCACCCACCCCGACGACCGACAGCCTCGCCGTGAACCCATAGCACCCTCGTCACCAGAAACCTGCCAACAACCTCGCCGGCCCGTCCCGCCAGCGAACAACCGTCCACCCCCGCCTAAAGGACGCCCGAACCCCGGAGCAGAGCCTGGGAAGCGGAGCGGAGAGCTCTACTGCGGCTACTGCCAGCGACGAGGACACACCAGGGAAAAGTGCTTTCGCCGCCTCAGCGACCAACGTCGCAAGCAAGGAACCGTGTTGGCCCTACGCCTAGTCACTCCCGACGGGAACCCGGTAAACCCCGTCGTCACTCCCACCGATCGCCCGGCCGTCACCGAGCAGGTGACAGTCAACGACCACCCCGCACACTGCCTCTACGACACCGGTCTAACATTCGACGCCGTCGTCCGCCGCTCGCTGATCAGGGACCAAGATCTGACCGGCGAAACGATCACCCTGATGCTGGCCGACGCGTCACAGCCCAGCACCACGCTCCCTATCGCCCGGATCAACGTCACAAGCCGCTACGTCACGGGATCCATCCAAGCCGCCGTGATGGACCAGCCCCTCTATGACTTGATTCTAGGATGCCGTTATGTCTTCTTGGGAATGCCGCCCCAGCCTGTGGAGTCGATGGCCGCCGTCCAGACGCGCGCCCAAACGAAATCAGCCGCGACCCCACCACCGATACCCAACCAGATGCCGGAACAAATCCGGAAAGCCCAGGAAGAAGACGCCACCCTGCGCAAGTGCTACGGGAAGCTACCCGCCGCACGCACTCCACCCAAGACCGGGGACTTTTACGTCGAGGACGGACTTTTGTACCGCCAGAAGGACGACCATTCTCAGCTAGTCGTACCTGCGACCCTTCGCCCCCAAGTCCTGGAACTCGGCCACAGCATGCCCCTAAGTGGTCACATGGGGATAGGAGCAACCGCCCTGCGAATCAGCGCGCAGTACCACTGGCCCGGGATGACCGAAGACGTGAAACGCTACGTCAAGTCCTGCCGCCAGTGCCAACGATTCTCACCCCGCCATCACACCGTACCGGTAACCATCAGCCCCACCGTCGTCGTAGGAACGCCTTTCCAACGAGTAGCCGTCGACATAGTTGGACCCCTTCCGCGGACCAAGAAGCGGAACCAGTATCTGCTCACCCTAGTCGACGCATGCTCCATGTGGTGTGAGGCCGTTCCCCTGCCGAAGATCGACGCCGCCCGAGTCGCCGACGCGCTCGTCACTATCTTCACGCGAGTCGGATTCCCGGAAAGCATCCTGACCGACAACGGGTCACAGTTCACCGGGAGACTGATGCAGGAAGTCTTCCATCTGCTACGCATCCGGCACATCCGCACTCCACCCTACCACCCCGCCAGCAACGGACAGGTCGAGCGCCTGAATGGGACGCTCATCTCGATCATACGGAAGATCGCCGACGACCAACCTACCGCGTGGGATACCTACGTCACGTCAGCGCTCTTCGCGTACCGGGAGACTCCACACACCTCCACCGGATACACCCCTTCCACGTTGCTTTTTGGGAGACCCCTCTCTGGACCCCTAGCCGCATTGCGACGCAGCTGGACCGACGCCAAGCTAGACGAGGCACCGGTCGATGCTACGAAGTATGTCACCAAGCTCCAGGAGACCCTCAAGGCCACATGGAAAGCCGCCTCCGCCAACCTGAAGAAGGCGAGAGAGAGACAGGCCCGATATCACAATCGCCGCGCCCGCGACCGAGAACTTCAAGTAGGAGACCAGGTCCTGCTACTTCTCCCCAGCGGCACGAACAAGCTCGATATCGCTTGGCAAGGACCCTACCCGGTGCTGGAGAAACTCTCCCGAACAACCTACCGCATCGAGGTAGACGGAAAACCCAGGACCCACCATATCAACTTACTCAAGCGGTACCTGGAACAGCCCGCCGTCAGCCCGGATACCCACTCGCTACTCACGGTCGCGCTGGCCGTCGAGGTGGATGGGACAGAGACCGGCGTCGCCGAATATCCGCTACAAGGGAAGGAATCCTTCCGGGACGTATCTCTCGACCCATCACTCCCCGCCAGCCAGCAACGCCAACTACGCTCCATCGTAGCCGACTACAAGGAAGTACTAACCGACGTGCCCGGGAGAACGGATCTCGAAGAAGTTCACCTAACTCTGACGGACTCCACGCCCGTCCGCCAGAAACCATACCCCGTCCCGCTATCCCAGCAGCAGGTAGTGAGGAAAGAAGTTGAGGCTCTGCTACAAGCCGGAGTCATCGCTCCATCCCGTTCCCCCTACAGCGCCGGCATAGTACTATCACGCAAGCCCAGCGGAGAGCACCGCCTCTGCATCGATTTCCGACAGCTCAACCTCGTGACGCAGTTCGTGCCCGGACCAACGTCCGACCCAACGGACTTGTTTGCGAAACTGCAGTCCGCGAGATACTTCTCCAGAGTGGATCTGAGCAAAGGCTTATATCAGATCCCGGTGCACCCCTCTTCCCGACAGTACCTGGCCTTCAGTACCATGGACGGCCACTATGAGTTCAACGTCCTGCCGTTTGGTCTCCATAATGCGCCGAGCGTTTTCAGCACGATGATGCGGGAACTATTGGACCCCCTCCACTGCTCGTCCCTGCATTCCTTCATGGACGACATCCTCGTCGCCACGGAAACCTGGGAGGAGCACCTGCGAGTGGTGCGCCAACTATTACGCCGCCTCAGAGAAGCTGGTCTCACCGCCCGACCGACCAAATGCCAGTTCGGATACCAGGAACTCGAATTCCTAGGCCACACCATCAGCCATGGACAGCTCCGGCCACTGGAAAAGACCATCCAGCGCCTTCGAGACGCGCCCCGCCCCAAGACTAAGAAGGACGTTCAATCCTTCCTGGGATTGAGCGGGTTCTATCAGAAATTTGTACCAGGGTACAATGGGATCGCCGCACCACTATCGAGCCTAACCCGGAAATCAGCCCCAGACCGAGTTCTTTGGACCCCGCAGTGCAAAGCTGCCTTCCAGGAACTAAAGGAGAAACTGACGTCGCAGCCAGTCTTGCGACTCCCCAACCACGCGCAACCCTTCGTCCTGCGCACGGACGCCAGCGACGTGGGCCTCGGAGCCGTACTTCTCCAACGAGACTCCGCGGACACCCCTACACTCTTCCCCGTCGCATACGCCAGCCGGAAGCTGAAGCCGGCGGAACAGAACTATGCCACGTCGGAGAAGGAGTGCCTCGCCCTCGTCTGGGCCGTACAGAAGTTTCAGCTGTACTTATACGGCACGCACTTCACCGTTCAAGTCGAACATCAGCCGCTATCTTTCCTAGCGACTTCTAAATCTCTCAACGCCCGGCTGATGAGATGGGCTCTGTTGCTCCAGGCGTATTCGTTCCAGCTCGAGCACATCCCAGGGAGAGATAATCACGGAGCGGACTTCCTCAGCCGCCATCCCGCATCCGACTCCACCGAGTCCCCACTGAGGGCCGACGCCCCAGAATTCGTACCAGCCGCCACCCACTGACCGTCGCCGAAACCCGGCAGCTCCGCGGACCCCAGCATTGGGCATCCGCCACCTACCACCCGGAACCCTGTATCGCCCCGCATCACCTGGACCACCTCCACCATCATCTCACCCCGCAGCAGACCCCAGAGCTAATCGGCCGCGTCTTAGTCGAGGCCAAGGACCTCGCCTTTTTCCTTGGGGGGGCCTCTGTCACGAGCGGACGATCAGCTCCGGCGCTGCTAGCGTCCCGTCTCCACTTTTTCGCCCGCTGGCCAAGCCAACTAAGCCCCGCCCCTCGGGAATTGCCCCTTGAAGCCACAGACTAGTCAGACCCAAAGGTCAGTCTTCATCCGTCAGCCCGAGTAAGAACAACTGCCTGCCGAGGACACGTCAGCACCACGTTGGGACCCCTGAGCCTCGGCAATATTCTTGTGTTCTACCCGTTCTTGGTCAAGGTAAGAGTGGATACTTATTTCCTATCATTTAGCATCCCCATCACCCGTCGATTTCCCAACATGTTCGTATGTCCTGTAGATATGTACGTTCGTGTCTGTGGTTTGTCTTGATGTGTTGCTTGTGATATGCATTTTATTCCTTGCATCTATTATCTGCATTTTGATTGCTGTTCATGCCATGTTTGTATTTATACCTGTATGTTCCCTGCTAGACCCTTGTATAAATCTCCCATGCCCTGTTGTCCTACCACCTAGATTAAAGTCCCCCAGTACAGCACCCTTGCATATAATAGCCCTTGTCATGTATTTATCCCCTTTGCTTCTCCCATGTTCTTATTGTGTAGATATCTACCCCTGTTGTCCATCACCCCATCTTAGGCGCCGAAGTTATTATCTATTAGCAGCCGCCAGTAAACTCCACCAAAGCCCCATAGCCATTGTTGCAATTGTTGGACTGTTGGAACAAACCGGTCAAGTCTTGGCCGGTGCGTCCAAATTTGAAGATCTGATTGGCATGCGCGCTAACCGGCGCGGCATCCAGAGTGTGTGTACACCTCTAATCCTGAGTCGATACTTCGTTACAGAACGGGCCCTTATACCGGCTGCTACGAGACTCAAGACCCGCTGCGTGCAACCCAGACACCCTGGTTGTCACTGTGAAGCGTAAGAGCCGAAATACTGCTACCGGTCAGCACCGTAGACCGCCTGCACCAACACCCCTGTTACTCAAGAAGCCGACCCAGTGACCTGCAATGGCCAACTGACGCTAACCGCCTGGACCATTGCACAATCGCCATCCAGAACCCAGAGGCAACCTCCGCCCCTACACTATTGCAGCTAAGTGCGCACCAAGCGCACGCCACAATTCTTGGACTATCTGGCTAGCCACGCGAAAGCATCCAGATACCCCTCTGCCTTGTGATGACATCAGTCCACAATCGCCCTAGTATCCCCCAGACTGCTAACCCTGAATAACTCCACGATACTCTGGACGCTTATAGACTATTACTAGTGACTCAGCCTTAAGCTTACCTCATACGCCTGACCTACTTCTATTTAATAAATTGCCTAGTATTATATTATAACATCTGACTTCCCCTTGTTTCAAATTCTCTACTAGTTTAGTTGTATTCTTCTCGTCTGGCCTTTTACCTTTCTTTCATTCCTTAGTACCTCCAGCGTTATTTCCCTGAATGTCGCCGCAAGTTGGCCTAAACAAGGGAGGCAACACAGTGCGGGGGAATAACTGCTAATCCTCATCCCCCCAACCCCCTATATTCGTGACAATAGCATCCAGTATTATATATAGATATATATATATATATAATTATTAGAAATAGAAATTATAGTATCAGACAAAGATAGAAGAAATTACACATAACACTGCAAAGGACAGAAGAAACACACTGAAGAAATGACAGTGCCAGGTTTGATTTTTTTTTTCAAATATGAACTTTATTTTATTTAATAGAAGACAAACAAAAACCATAAAAAATTAAAATTAATAATAATAATAATAATAATAATAATAATAATAATTATTATTATTATTATTATTATTATTATTATTATTATTATTATTATTAAAAATCAACAGTTGTTAAATACTACAGCATGCACGATCACATGAATTTAATACTATAATGACACTGTTCCTTGTATTCCTTAATGAACGTTTGCATCTACAAGCCAAGGGAAATAGCCTAGTCCTTGTCCTCGGCTTCATTAGTATATGTATAGAAGGAGTTGCCCGTCTTATTGTTCTACCGTCATTGATAGTATCCATATTAAATAGTATACATTCTTTTACGACACCGTTGACTGCATTTTGAAACAGCTCGTGGTGAACAACCTGAGAAACAAATAGATACATTTTTATTCTTTTCCAACACTTGACTCAGCTTGAGAGCAACGTTTGTCTTTGCGAAACTGATGCTGACAAGGTGTAGATTTCATGGTGTGATATTTGGTGGTGGTTTTCAGAAAACGATATAATAATCGCTTTTTGTAGTTGCTTCTCATAGCAGGATCTACTTTCAGCTTTGACTCAACTGTTGCACTGTTGAGAGTGTATTGATCAGGGGGTGGGGGGAGGGGGAGGTGAATACATAGACTAACATTGCTATATATGCATGCGAGTCTATAAAAGGGAATATCTCACCTGCTGCGGTCAGCACGTTTATACCCCTCCACCCACCCCTCAACCCCATCATTCTCCCCACCACCCACCTAACCATCCACACACCCACCCGCACACACCCACGGTAGCACTCTTGTTCTCTCCACAATAACCTTAGTGGCTTCTACCACACTGATCGGTTGAAAGCAAGGTGTACTACTACAAGGAAGTATTCATGAACAGCAAATAAATAATGTGTAATACAAGTCAGATAGTGTCGGATAGTGCAGTGGTTGGAGCACTCGCTACTGTGTCGAAAGTGAAGCACCGTCCGGTGCGGTTAGCACTTGGATGGGTGACCGCTAAGGTGTGAAGCGACAAACAACAACGCCCCCAGTTGACTCAACTGTGATTGAGTACCTACTCTCTTGAGGGTGGGGAAGGTAAAGCAGCGAGGGAGAGAGTTGGGCATCACCCTCATTACGCTGGCCCAAGATAAGTGTGATCTCCAACATCACGCTCCCCTACGGCCACAAGGCTATGGGACTACCTTTACCTTTACCTTTTTACAAGTCATGAACATGCAGCGGAATTATCATAACAAAAACACTTGGTAAGCAAGACCTTGGTTATACAAACCTCAAAGCTGAGGTCATTTCATGAAATTTTACCGCTAGATTGTACGATCATCATAGAAGAATTTATAAAGTTGAAAGCTCTCAAATAAGCGTGTGCACGGCCATTCGGTCCCTCAATAAAGTCACCTCGACGTCCTCTATTTATAAGGTAATTCACTTCCTTCCTCGGTGTCTCTACATCGGTCATTGTGTCTTATCATTTTGGTGGAAAATATATTCCAAAACTAATCTAAACAATGTCATAAAGGCAGATGGCAGGTTCAGATAAAAACAAACACATGTGGGTAGTCAATCAGAGGTGACTTAGTTTTTCGGGGTGTTTGACAGAGGTTTGATGGTGCAAGTTGGCACCTTGGACTTCTTCAGTTGGACCCTACAGCACCTTGAGCAGCTCTGTGAGCTTGTAATACACATATATACTACAAACAATTAATTTCATTTCTAGAGCTCTGGCAAACTGTTTCAATCAAGGTGAATAATCTGTGAGATTAAATGTAAAAGTAAAAATGGGTCCCGTTCAGTACTTTCACTAGTTCAAAGAGCTGCTCAAGGCACACACAACAACGGTTCAATTATAATATATGTTATAATTTATTGGAAAGGTACGTCTCCCAGCCCTGGGACCTTTACGGACGCAGCAGAGCGTTGGGTGACCAGTCCAACTTGTTATCGATGATGGACTCCAAGTACTTGTACTGGTCCACCACCTCCCTCCCCCCCCCCCCAATGACCAATAGGTCAGTGTCGGAGCGCTCCTCCTGTAGTCAACAACCATCTCCCTTGTCTTAGAGACGTTGAGGAGGAGATGGCTGTCGTCGCACTATCTGACGAGCTTTTCCACGGTGCAGCGATTCAAGCTCTCAATGATTGTGATTGTCACGAAGATATTTACATTTGTGTATCATCACGTGTTTATAGAGTTAGTACACAAGCGGTTGTTGTTGACATAGGCACGTGGCGTATGTATTCGCTTTACCTGAATACTATATTTCCCAGTTCATTAATATTTTGGTGATGAGACTCGTCTATATAAAGAGCTATAAGCTCTGTGTCCGGGGGTGGGGCCGGGTAGCTCAGTTGGTAAGAGCGTCTTGCTAGTAACCGAAAGGTCGCTGGTTCGAATCCCGGATTGGTCAACGTGTGATCATATTATTTTCCCCTTTACCAACAACTGGCCCGCTGGTGTCAGTATAAATCGGTCCAGTAGTCACCTATATGCGAAAGTGTCGTGTGACTATAATCTACAAACAACAACAACAACAACAGTGTCCGGGGCGAGGGGCCGGGTAGCTCAGTTGGTAAGAGCGTCTTGCTAGTAACCGAAAGGTCGCTGGTTCGAATCCCGGATTGGTCAACGTGTGATCATATTATTTTCCCCTTTACCAACAACTGGCCCGCTGGTGTCAGTATAAATCGGTCCAGTAGTCACCTATATGCGAAAGTGTCGTGTGACTATAATCTACAAACAAACGTGTCCGGGGACGGTAGGCTGTTCTCGTATGCATCTGAGAGTGTCTGTGATTGGATGAAATAGGACTAGGATAGGGTGTATTAGTGGAATGAAAGACAGACTGTGAAAAAAAAGAGTGAATGCTTATTTTGTGTGACTTGGAAATATTTTTCCACTGTGGGGATTCTGGATTCTGTTCATGACATGATTTGAATATTTATATTTTATGATTTACTTCCTGGAAATATAATATTGAAACTAATTTTGTAAATGCATAAAATATTTTCATAAATTGGTAAATGTAATTTCTGTCAGACCGGAAACGGGATTGCTTCAGAGAAAAATAAAATATAGTTCAGCTATTTCTTATTTTATTACTCTAGGACTTATAGTTTTCTTTAATATAGTTTTCTTGAATTCCGCTTTAATTATTATTCTACTACCTTGAGTGAGAAAGAAGAGAACCATAACATTAGCAAAACGTATATTGGTGTTGGGTTTCAACTGTTGTGTATTTTATATCTTCAGTGTTTTAAGTTTATCTCTCTGTCTGAACTTGTGTAATTATATTAAAAAAGGCATTTTGATGAATGCGTGTATACGTAAAATTGGAACGTTAAAAACTGTTTACAACCTAATATCAAGGTTGTAGGAATCTTCTGAGAAAAAATCTAATTATTTTATAACACGCACGGGAAGTTTGACAGTGATAGACCGGTCAGAAAATTTTACTTTTTACCAACTATGTACACGTAGTATGACATTGGACAAACTGTACAGGTAAAATAATAGGGGATAAAAAAAATAATAAAACATCAAAAACGTATTTTATAATATAAAAGAACACGGCTTTGTCACAGCTATAAAATGAACATGAACAATATCACAATGTATGAACATGAATAATTAGTTATTAATTGCTTACTGGATCCAGCGGACTGCAAAGAGCTGAATCAGGATCACAAAATCAGGACCACAACTTGGTTGAAAGAGGACACGTCCCTGATCCGTATAAAAGATCTGCCGAAATAACCCTAGTGTTAACTCTGAAGGCACTCCACCAGCCGGTCACTGTACAATAAAAGCATACCAGGGGACCTGAGGCTACACTCTAATTTATCGAACCCCCGTTTACAAAAAATAAAAATAAAATATAAATATCATTATAATATATCAACAAAACACATACATAGAAAATGCTTACATTGCTAAATAATAATATCATAGGAAGCCCTAGAGACCATTTGGCAGAAAGCGACCAATATTCCCAAGCTGACCCAACAAACCTCATACACAATTGAGGAGTTTTGGAAGAGTTTTCAAGAAAAAATGAAGGTGATTGGTCTAGGGAAGAAGATAGCAGATTGATAGAACAGAGTAGGAACGAGAAAGAACAAAGGAGAAAGACAGCGACAGTGGGAATTTAAAGCACTAAATTGTCAGAAAGTGGGGATACTATTTATACAGAAATCCCCGGCATCCTCACGGGGGGATAACATGAATAATGATATGAGGACAACTAACCCCCCGGACAACTACCCCGGACAGTTCCCCCTCGACAAATACAAGTGTCTCCCCCTAGGACATCTACCCACCGGACAAGTATCCCCTCAAATCATTTTTTTTTTAGTTTAAAAAAGTGAAAAAAAAGCAAGTGGTGTTTTTTTTGTTTGTTTCATTTTATATTTTATTTTACATGTCGTGGACTAATCTCTATATACAAGGCAAAATGTTCATACAAATGTTCTTCATTAAAAATAACCTTCAAGATCAACGCAAAAACAGAACACCTGAACGTTCAGAGGTGGTGGTTCACCCGTCCCCTATACGCTTAATGTGTCCGGGGACGTAAATTTACTCAAAAAAAAAAAAAAATTAGGTTAAATCAGCAACGGGAACATTGTAATAATCCAAAGACCTTTACCCTCCGACAAACTCGTCAGTAATCCTGTCGGTAGAAATGTTTAATCTAAAGATGAGGATGTGTAAGGTAAAGGTAAAGGTAGTCCCATAGCCTTGTGGCCGTAGGGTGAGCGTGATGTTGGAGATCACACTTATTTTGGGCCAGCGTAATGAGGGTGATGCCCATCTCTCTCCCTCGCTGCTTTACCTTCCCAACCCTTAAGAGAGTAGGTACTCAGTCACAGTTGAGTCAACTGGAGGATGTGTAATCATAACCAAAACAAACAAACAAACAAACAAACAAACAAACAAACAAGTTAGAACAAGTCAGCCCAGAAGGATCAATTAGGATTTTTAGTATTGCAAACGCCACTAAATGTTTGTAACTTAAACATGTCTAAAATCTTTAAACGAAAATGAATAGACGTTAAATAAAAGAACTGAATTGAATTGTAACTTAAGAGATAGCAAAACACGCACTCATTACTGTCCTTTCTGTCCTTCTTCGGTTCCCTCTTCTACTTTCCCTTCTGCAGTGCATTGTTATATACACTCTTCACCCTAACATGTGCTTTGCGGGGGTGTGCAGATTTAGTTGTTGTTTTTTAAAAATGTGTAAGCTGAGAGACAGAGAAAGCGGAATCCGAAGGAAAGAGGTGTAATATAGTAATACAACTTTCAAACGTGTAATTTACGCTCAATGCATAAGGTAAACAGGTCTTAATAACATACATTGTGATATGCATAAACTCTGCATCTTATGTTGTGTGCAATACCACGTATCTGACGGCTGCCATAGTCGGCCACCGAACTAACGGTTAAGAAAATGATCTCATATTTAGCCTTAGTTGACAAACTAAATCGACTAATTTTTTCTATTCTATTTGATCACTATTCGCTACCCATATGTGACTTACATATTTTTTTATATTGTATTTTATTTGATCACTTTATTTATGTGACCTATTCTCACTATTGGGGGCCAACAATTAATGTGGGGATGGGAGGTACTTGTCCGGTGGATGGGTAGATGTCCTAGGGGCATATTTTTCAGGGGGTAAAACTGTCCGGGGGTTTGTTTGTTTGTTTGTAGATTATAGTCACACGACACTTTCGCATATAGGTGACTACTGGACCGATTTATACTGACACCAGCGGGCCAGTTGTTGGTAAAGGGGAAAATAATATGATCACACGTTGACCAATCCGGGATTCGAACCAGCGACCTTTCGGTTACTAGCAAGACGCTCTTACCAACTGAGCTACCCGGCCCCTCGCTATTTGTGCGAGGGCTGGTTGTCCGGGGGATGGAAGGGGGGGGGGGATAGTTGTCCCAGAACCATGAATAATATCACAATGTATGAACACGAACAACATCACAATATAGAGGGGGCAGCGGGGAGGAAGGGGTCAGCTAATGAAAGTTATGTTTTTAGAAGCTTTTCAAGACAAACATTCAGGCCACAACATCCCTCAGATTATGTAGCAAGAGTTCCAGAGCATTGACCACAGTAAAAAAAAAAAAATGCACCGAAGCCGAGTAGCTTATTTTTGTGGCTGTTCACTGAGTGTGCAATTTTGGCTTTGTTGCGGACTGAAGT
Organism: Oncomelania hupensis; assembly: GCA_036898135.1. Taxonomy (NCBI): domain Eukaryota; kingdom Metazoa; phylum Mollusca; class Gastropoda; order Littorinimorpha; family Pomatiopsidae; genus Oncomelania; species Oncomelania hupensis. The sequence goes on along the minus strand of CM072519.1, from coordinate 18,314,269 downwards.
TGCCTGGATGGGTTGTGGAGGGGAACTACCTCTATAGAGGGCATAGGCTCGTGTTCGGTACATAGTTAAAGCACAGTGACAGCATTTTAAAGTCTATCATTTGCTTCACCGGGAGCCAGTGCAGTTGTACAAGGACTAGTGGTGTGATGTGCTCACTTTTTCTTGTACAACTTGCGCTGATAAAAAAATTGCAAAAGTGAATATTATGACTTTTGTTGTAGGTATGTGATGATAGTCATGGTGCTGTTTTGGTGGTAATGGTTGCGATTGTGACTATTGTGTTAATGTTGCTTTTGGTGTTGTTTATTGGTGGTGATCACGGTTGTGTTGATTGTTTTAATTATGCCTTTTGTTGTTGCTGATAGTAGTGGTAGTGGTAGTGATGGGGGTGGTGGTTGATCGTTACTGTCACCGGATTGTGGTGATGGTGGTGGTGGTGGTGATAATTGTTGTCACAGCGGTGTCGTGGTTGTTGTCACACATTGCCATACGTGGCAGTATCTTCACCTGAAAAAACCGGGAATACAATAACAGCCCTAAATAGATATAATCATGATTATTGTCACGTGGGGTTTATGGGCTCTGCACAATGGAATTATGGACCCTCACGTTTATTCGGTGGGAACTGCTAGTAAGTCACCCTATGAATTACTTTAATAAATTTATTTGTTTAGCTCGTTCTGTGTTAAGGTTGGGGTACAGAAATAGATAGAAAAATGGTAAAAGATTACTGTCACACTAGCTTTCACACGGCTATGAATCATATGTAGTCCAGCCCCTTGATAACAGTTAAAATCACACATTTATTTCTTCTACTCTATACAAGGTTCTCTAAGTACTAATCTAACTTAAAAAGTCTCAGTCACTGCTAATAGTTCGATCGCTGATAGTCTATGCAGCTGTTCTATCTTCATCGGGCACTTGCTAGTATATCTCATGTAGATTTGGACTACTGTGGTCCGTGTTACAGTTTCTGGAGAGTTGGACTACTGTGGTCCTGTTATGATCAGTTTAAGTGCACCTTGGCGTGTTCACTTAACTGCTAGATGGAGCGTGCGAAGTCCTTCTGTGAGGTAGCTTCTGGTCCACCTTTGTAGTTGTGTAGTTGGGTTCCCTTGCCACGCTGTGGGGTCTGACAGGGAGTATTTCAAGGCAGCTCTTTCCGACTTGTGCGGTAGAGTCTCCTCATCCAACTAGTCGTTTCTGTGGAGTGGGGTGCACAGGGTAGCTCGGGATAGCTCTGGATAGCTCTGGATAGCTCGCCTGCTCGTCTGTAATATAAGAGACGAAATTCTGCACAACCCTGAATAATCGGTTTGTGCAGAGCGTCTCACTGAAAGCCAAAGTAGCCCTCAGTGATAGCTCCACATCTCTATACATAAGCGACGAACATTCTGCTACTTCCGGGTTCCACTGGAATCTCACTCTAAATTCCTATACATACATAAATATCAAACGTGGCTAACTATACACATACAGAATTAATAATATTATAAACATTTAGTGGTACAGCCACTGGTCTGCAAACATACATATAAGTTAAACAACAGTGGTTCCGTATGGTATGCAACATGGCGGCGCAACCGGTCGTGTTTCGCCTCGTGGTAGGCTCTTCCACGTGGTCACGCAAATTCGGATTAACAATTCACATTTATGCATAGCAAATTCCACAAACATAAGTTCAACAATAATATAAATATATCACGATGAAACAGAAGGGTGTTCATTTACCTGTCTGACAAGTTCAGGCCCGTTGTGACTTGAGAGAATTCTAAGATTCTAAGTCCTGCTTCCTGGTCTAAGTGTGAAGAGGTTTCTCTGCCAGCTTTCTAGCTGTTAACACTTCGGTGTATTCCTCCCAACTGACCAAAGCTGTGCGTGGTTTGGACCCAGTCAAACTGGCTCCAACCACTTTGCCTAAGCTCTCCCATTGGTTCCAACGGTCCGATTCAAAACTTAAGTGCTGACGTCACTGCGCTGTGTGTGTGGCTCAGGCTCGCAGTGTGCTGTAATTTAATTGCTGCTGTGTAATAGACTGACTCTCTACTATTACAAAGACTACACAATGCTAAATAGTCAACAAGCAGAGTTAAAACTAGTCCTAACGCGACAGGCTCCCTCAACTGAAAAAAGGCGATGACTACTGGATTCGACCTTTTTCTACTACAGAGCCTAGTTTAACGCTGCACTATCCTAGGGTCCTATTTACAAGCTAAGTAAGTTGCTCTACCTGAGCTGCAATGCTGTGCCAGGTAGCTATGGACTCTAGTGACAGGGTATTACTGGGCGGGGACGAATTCTGGTGCTGTGGCCGTTAGTTGTGTTGGGTGGGCGACAGCTGCTGTGTCCTCCACGAGATGGCGACTGAGGTAGTCGGCTCCGTGGTTTTCCTTGCCGGGGATGTACTCGATTTGGAATGAGTATGCCTGAAGGGTGAGTGCCCATCGCATCAGGCGAGAGTTCAAAGACTTGGAGGCTGCCAGGAACGATAGTGGTTGGTGGTCCACCTGAACTGTGAAGTGGGTCCCATACAGGTAGAGTTGAAACTTCTGTATGGCCCAGACTAGTCCAAGACATTCTTTCTCCGACGTGGCGTAGTGGGTCTCGGCGGGTCTCAATTTTCTGCTGGCGTAGGCGACAGGGAATAGCGTCTCTGCATTCTTGGGGTCGCGCTGTAGCAGTACTGCTCCGAGGCCTAAGTCGCTTGCGTCGGTGCGTAGAACGAATGGCTGAGTCAAATCGGGTAGGTGGAGTACTGGCGCCGATGTCATTCTGTCCTTGAGTGTTTGGAATGCTGTCTCGCATTCGGCTGTCCATACGACTTTGTCCGGGGCGATTTTCCGGGTTCCATTTGTCAGTGGCACGGCGATGCTGTTGTAGTTGCGGATGAACTTCTTCCGCGATGGCGATGGCCATCCATGTGTGTGTGCCGGGGGTCGCTGGTCGGTCCGTGTATTTCTTGAGGAGATTGATGTGGTGGTAACGGGTTCTCCCGTTTACCTCTACTTGGTAGACTGTCTTGGATTTCTTGGCAGTCACCCGGTACGGTCCTCTCCAAGCGATGTCCAGCTTGTTGGTTCCACTTGGAAGTAAGAGTAGCACTTGATCGCCGACTTGCAGTTCTCTGTCCTTCGCGTGGCGGTTGTAGTACTTCGCCTGACGGGCTCTTGCCTTCTTCAGTGCTTCACCAGCTTTCTTCCACGTTGCTTTGAGGGTTTCCTGCAGGTCTGCGACGTACTTGGTGGCACCTCTTGGTGTGTCGTCTATCTTGGCTTCCGTCCAACTTCTGCGTAGGGCTTCTAGCGGTCCTGCTAGCGGTCTGCCGAATAGCAATGTTGACGGGGTGTAGCCTGTGGCTGCATGGGGTGTTTCTCGGTATGCGAACAGTGCCGCATTCACGTAGGTGTCCCACGCTTCTGGATTGTCGTCGGCGACTTTCCTGAGTATGGTGAGAAGGGTTCCGTTCAGTCTTTCTACTTGTCCGTTGCTGGCTGGGTGGTATGGTGGTGTGCGAATGTGATGAACTTGTATCAACTCGAACACGTCTTGCATCAGGCGGCCGGTGAACTGAGATCCGTTGTCCGTTCTAATGCTGTCCGGGAATCCGACTCTGGTAAAGATGGCGATGAGTGCATCTGCAATCTTCTTGGTGTCGATCGCTGGCAACGGGACTGCTTCGCACCACATCGTACATGCGTCGACGAGTGTGAGTAGAAATCTGTTCCGCTTCTTGGTCATGGGCAGCGGTCCTACTATGTCTACTGAGACTTGCTGGAATGGCACGCCGACTACTACCGATGGTCCTAAGGTAACTGGTACGGTGTGATGTCGCGGGGAATATCGTTGACATTGGTGACAAGATTTCACGTAGCGCTTGACATCCTCCGTGATTCCTGGCCAATAGTAGTGTGCGCTGATTCTCTGCACTGTGGCTCCAATTCCCATGTGTCCGCTGAGTGGCATGCTGTGGCCTAGTTCTAGTACTTGGGCTCGAAGGGTGGCTGGTAGTACTAGTTGGGTGTGATCTCCATCTCCTTGTCGATGAAGAATTCCCTCTTCCATGTAGAAGTCTCCCTTGTGCGGGGGTGTGTGCGCCTTGGGTAGCTTCTGGAAGCACTTCGCTATCGAGGTGTCTTCTTTCTGTGCTGTTTTGATCTCTTCGAGTCCTGGATTCGGAGCGAACTCGGGCTGGGGTGGTTGGGTTTTAGCTTGGGCCCTGGTTTGCACTGCAGCTATCTCTACAGTTTTTGGGGGCGTGCCTAAGAACACATACCTACAACCTAGCACTAGATCATACAGGGGTTTCTGTAAAACAGCTGCTTGGATTCGTCCTGTGACGTACCTACTCTCTACTTCGATCCATGCTATTGGGCAAGTAGTCGTCGGTTTCGTCAAGTCTGCTCCTTGTAAGTCGACTGTCTTGTCCGTCAAGTCCGCGCGCGATACAAGAGATTCGCTAACTATCGCGTCGTATGATAGACCTGTGTCATACAGACAGTTCGCTTCTTTTCCGTTGACCTTGACCGTGTCTGTCACCGATGGGTGATCTCCGAGTGTGTGTGGCTGGTTACCGCTACTTTGAGTTAGGACTCTGTGCGCTGGCCGGCTTTCGCGCTCTTCCCTACGTTGTGCGGCCAACTTGAAACATTCTGCGGTGGAGTGATTGTTTCTGTTGCAGAACGAACAATACCGTCTCTGTTCTGCGGGACCTCTTTTCCCGAATTCCGTGTTGGGTCCTTTATTCTGCCCAGGTCTGGGGTTATTCGGCTTATTCGCGGTGCGCTCTTCCCGGTCAGGGCTTCGTTTCTGTGCCTCTTTCCCGTTAGGCTTTAGGTCTCGCCTGAAGCTCTTGGCTTCTCCGTGTGCGGCCACGTACCTATCTGCGACCTTGACCAGATCCTCCAGTCTTTCCGCGCCCTGCTCTACTGAGAATGTTCTCAGCTCGGGGGTCATGGTTTCCCGTAGCTGTTCCCATACTAACAGTTCTGTCAGTCCATCATACGTCTTAGCCGTGGCTGACTGGCTAATCCACTTATCCAGCATTGTGGACAACCGATCCGCGAACTGCGCATAGCTCTCTCCTTTCACTCTCCGATTGGTGCGGAACTTTTGCCGGTAGCATTCTCCTGTTAGCTCGAATCCCGTTAGGAGTGCCTCTTTTACTTTGTGATAGTCAGTCACTCTGTCAGTCGGTAGCTTACTGTAGATGTTATAAGCCTTTCCTCTAAGCCCTTGACTAAGCTTAAAAGACCAATGAGTGGGATCTAGTTTATACTCAGTTGCTAGACGCTCAAACCTAGTCAGATAGAGATCTAGACCTTCTTCTCTCTCATTGAATGTTCCCAGTGGAAATGACATTCCTTGTACCGGGTTGGATGCTACTTCTAGCTGATCTGAGTGGGAAGGGGTTGAGGAAGAACTTGAAGCTCCTGATCCCAATCTTCTTAGCTCTAACTCATGCTGTCTTTCTTTTTCCTTTTCTTCCCTCTCTTTTTCTTTTTCTGCCCGCTCTTTTTCTTTTTCTGCCCTCTCATACTCCCATCTCCTAACTTCTGCTTCTCTCTCTGCTGCTAATGCTGCCTTCTTTTGTTCTACTTCTAACTCTGCTTTCTTTTGCTCTGCTTCTAATTTCTTCTGCTCTGCTTCTAATGCTAGCTTCTTCTGTTCTGCTTCTAATTCTAATTTCTTTTGCTCTGCTTCTAAGGCTAGTTTCTTCGCCTCCCTTTCTGCTGCTCTCTCTGCCTTAGCCTCCTGTTTCTCTACCTCTGCATTGATATACGCAATTAGGTCTGCCCCTGCTAAGTGTAAAGCTTCTCCTAGTTCCTTGAAACGCAATCTCAAGGCCACTGGGTCCGACATTGTCAAACGTGTCTATGAACAACCTCTGAATCACGTGGAATACCAAAACACTAGCAATATTGCAAGTCAATAACAACAATGCAACGACAATCAAATTCGTAATCAATAATAGAATAAAACAAGAGTCAAATGGCATACAACAGTTATTTAAGCAAAACCTGCAAAAGAACAATGCAACATACAGGCACAAAAATAATTGAAGCAAAAAAGTTTTTAACTAAAGAATAGTGCACCACAACTGATCAGTGTTATACCCCTACACTATTCTAAGTTATTCTACTTCTACTGTTATCTAATTTTATTGTACTTAGGTCCGGTTATACCCAATTCCTATTATACACAGATCCTAGCTAGGCTCGCCAATTAAAGTGTCACGTGGGGTTTATGGGCTCTGCACAATGGAATTATGGACCCTCACGTTTATTCGGTGGGAACTGCTAGTAAGTCACCCTATGAATTACTTTAATAAATTTATTTGTTTAGCTCGTTCTGTGTTAAGGTTGGGGTACAGAAATAGATAGAAAAATGGTAAAAGATTACTGTCACACTAGCTTTCACACGGCTATGAATCATATGTAGTCCAGCCCCTTGATAACAGTTAAAATCACACATTTATTTCTTCTACTCTATACAAGGTTCTCTAAGTACTAATCTAACTTAAAAAGTCTCAGTCACTGCTAATAGTTCGATCGCTGATAGTCTATGCAGCTGTTCTATCTTCATCGGGCACTTGCTAGTATATCTCATGTAGATTTGGACTACTGTGGTCCGTGTTACAGTTTCTGGAGAGTTGGACTACTGTGGTCCTGTTATGATCAGTTTAAGTGCACCTTGGCGTGTTCACTTAACTGCTAGATGGAGCGTGCGAAGTCCTTCTGTGAGGTAGCTTCTGGTCCACCTTTGTAGTTGTGTAGTTGGGTTCCCTTGCCACGCTGTGGGGTCTGACAGGGAGTATTTCAAGGCAGCTCTTTCCGACTTGTGCGGTAGAGTCTCCTCATCCAACTAGTCGTTTCTGTGGAGTGGGGTGCACAGGGTAGCTCGGGATAGCTCTGGATAGCTCTGGATAGCTCGCCTGCTCGTCTGTAATATAAGAGACGAAATTCTGCACAACCCTGAATAATCGGTTTGTGCAGAGCGTCTCACTGAAAGCCAAAGTAGCCCTCAGTGATAGCTCCACATCTCTATACATAAGCGACGAACATTCTGCTACTTCCGGGTTCCACTGGAATCTCACTCTAAATTCCTATACATACATAAATATCAAACGTGGCTAACTATACACATACAGAATTAATAATATTATAAACATTTAGTGGTACAGCCACTGGTCTGCAAACATACATATAAGTTAAACAACAGTGGTTCCGTATGGTATGCAACATGGCGGCGCAACCGGTCGTGTTTCGCCTCGTGGTAGGCTCTTCCACGTGGTCACGCAAATTCGGATTAACAATTCACATTTATGCATAGCAAATTCCACAAACATAAGTTCAACAATAATATAAATATATCACGATGAAACAGAAGGGTGTTCATTTACCTGTCTGACAAGTTCAGGCCCGTTGTGACTTGAGAGAATTCTAAGATTCTAAGTCCTGCTTCCTGGTCTAAGTGTGAAGAGGTTTCTCTGCCAGCTTTCTAGCTGTTAACACTTCGGTGTATTCCTCCCAACTGACCAAAGCTGTGCGTGGTTTGGACCCAGTCAAACTGGCTCCAACCACTTTGCCTAAGCTCTCCCATTGGTTCCAACGGTCCGATTCAAAACTTAAGTGCTGACGTCACTGCGCTGTGTGTGTGGCTCAGGCTCGCAGTGTGCTGTAATTTAATTGCTGCTGTGTAATAGACTGACTCTCTACTATTACAAAGACTACACAATGCTAAATAGTCAACAAGCAGAGTTAAAACTAGTCCTAACGCGACAATTATAACTAACGTTTTTAGCGCTGCAAATTAACTTGAAAATGCTGAAACTCAAGTTGTGTTTTGGAAAACTTAGGTTTTTCTTCTTTTTTCAGTTTCTTAGTTGTCTTGTGCGTGTGTGGTTACATTTGATGGTGCACTTGCTTTTACCTGTAGCGGGGTCTTTCTTTTGCCGTCGCTTCTTCTGCTGCTGTCGTTGCTGGTGCTGGATGTTGACGTTTTCATAGGTAGAACCTTCTTTCTTTCTGACACCCTCTGTTCCTTCCATAGCTGCGTTGACGTGTCCCTCAGACGATTCCTCTGTCAGTGAAACAGCACCTTAACTATGATATTGCCATTGGGTTGAACGGCCAAGGGGGAGAAACAAGGGAAGGACTATGCGCTATTCGATCAGTAACCTTGAGTCTGAACCCTTGATTACAATGCACAAGTGGGGTTAATGATTTCCCAGTACAGTGCAAGTTCGATTCACAGCTACTTAGCCTTTTGTTAAGGACTATGACATAAGAAAGGCAATTCTGCACTGGCTCTAGTGCTGCAGTCTTAGGGGCTGCTTTGCTTCCGGGGGTAAATGCCCAAAGCGAACAGTCCTGATAGCTCTTTTGTTCCAGAGAGTGGAGAAGCCAGACCTGCTCTTTAAGGCCGCTGACTGAGCTGACTGAAAAGAGTCACTGTTGCAATGTTCCTCATTTTTAGCTGATGAACAGTTTTAGAGAGTAAACATAATGTAAAGGTAATTGTAAGGCTATATTGAAGGTACTGTACAAACAATTCCTACCATTGTTCTTCTTATGGCGCTTGCCGTGTTTCTTGGGAATGGACGTGGCTGGGGTCACTCGCAGAGCCTGGTACGTGTTGGACAGACCAAAGTCACTCATGTCCATTCTGTCGTACAGGCTGGACGCACCTTGGGGAAAAAAGACATGACATGTTTTCACAACCACGTAAACGAACTTCTCACAATTGTTTTCTAAGCTCCGTCTACTGTAGGTGTCCCCATTTGCGGCCAGACCCCCATTTCAGAAACCTACGCTTTCCATCCACATACACACACATGATAGATTAATGATTAAACGTTTTATACCAGCCTCTATGCGATCGACTTTCCTTTCTCGGTGTAGCTTTTACAGATACAATGCAACATATTTGAGCTATCAATTGCTGCATTCTCGCATTCAAAGGGTATCCCACACTTTTAGTTAGCAGTTTAGGACAGATTTCAGCCCATATGTCACATCCACTGCCTCAACAGTGGGCACAGCAGTGTGTGCCAACCACACGAGACACAACCACCACAAATATCTAACACATAAAACGCCAGATGGAACAATTACAACAATTTTATTTATATAAAAACTAATCTATATATTTTTATAACTAATTAACACACCCGTACCCGCAATCACATTTAACTATAATTAAAAACAAAACTAGTAAACAAACAATAAGAAATGAAATACTGATTTTCTTTAGAGTCTTTCTTGATACAGCCTATAAAAGATCACAAGTGGCTGTAGAATAGTAAATTATTTAAATGATTTGCACAAAGTATTAACTATACACAAAGGTTTAATAATATTGTATATTTTATAATATTGTTCAGTGGCTACAAATTATACAAGATAATTGTCTATAGAAAATGCCACTTCAACTAAGTATAAATAATGTATTGAAAAGATAATAAAGTTGTTTTATTTTATATGATCTATCTACACATGTGGCTTTATACAACCGGGAACTGACATTCTTTACAGTTCATTTTCTTGAGCAATTTTATGAGGGAATTATAAGCAAATTTCCTTTAGGGACTTCTAGCTTAAAATCTCGCTGGATGTCAGTCAGCGACCAGCGTGGTTCCCTCAGGTGCTCAGGTCAGTCGAAACGCCGGGTTGCCTCCCGGTGGTTCCGGTCAAAGCCAGCCACGTCACATCTCAAGATGGAGATGCCAATACCTGTAAACTAAGACATACACAAGAGTAGATTCTTGCATTATTAATCAACCCACATAGGAAAAATACCCACCTACTCTTCTGCATCCTAATGCTCGTTACTACGCTTCTCCATTGTATCCATTATCATGCTCATTCCTAAATTACTTCCCTTGAAATGAACGAACATTCAACTCATTCATAAATTACCTCCCTTTAAAAACGATTTTAATTGTAATTTATGAATTATCTCCCTTTAAAACCACTGAAAACAATTGATCAAATTCCATTTATAAATTATATATATTTTCTTAATTAATGACAAAATCGTTTTCATTTACATTTTACTTCTCTTTACAATGCTAGCAAAGAATTCAGATTTGTCATGCATAAATTACTCCTCTTCACAAACGCTAAAAAAATAATTATCAAATAAATTATTTCCTGGCATACAAAAGCATACTTTCGTCACTAATATTTTCTTTTCATTCAGAAATATAAAATATATACATGTTTATACAAATATGCTTGCATCCGAGCAAAATGGCCATTTAGGGAATGCCTGCAGGTACTTACGCTAGCGGTGTTTTCGACACAACACAAACAAAAGACGACACAGGTCCGAGTGGGTCACAGATGTTCATGCAGCTCTCTTCTTCCTTCAGGTCATCAGCTGCAGGACGACTGGACGCTGCCTTTCAGGGCGGTCACAGCAGGACTACACATTGCTTGAGATGGCGGCAAATAGTACACGACTTCGACCCGCACAATCCCCCCCTTGAAAAACACTGCTGGCACTACAGTACTTCTGTTTCCAAAATTCCTCTCTGCGACTCCTCGATTTAGCTACGTTAAGCAATTTTATTTGCTCGCACTCTCAGATTTAGTGCGGATATCGCTTGCTGCAAAAACTTGCACGGCACGTGAAAATACACGCTTGCCCTCGTACCCATATTCACAACTTTCCGGCACCTCTCATAAAAGCTCGTGGGTATCGCCATTATAAATTAAAACGAAGTTAGAATGAAACCAAGTTCCGGTCTGGCTTGTTTTGCTTTTATCAAAGCTTGATGCGTGACTTTTAAATATGGCAAATTGCCGAAAACGACGATTGTTAGAGCCAGAAAACGAGTGGGATAAGTATAAAAACGGTGGAGGAAGTACATGCTCAGTGAAAGGATGCAAAAAACAATCGTAGAGGCCTGTATTTGTGGCGACTTCGGAGGTGCGTCGATCATCAACAGGACCTGAAGACTCTTGTAGTTTTCCATAGCTTCACCGTCGCAACCTTCACAAAACACGAAGTAGTTGACTATGTTAGGCGAGCGTTGTGGCCAAATGGGCTAAGGCGGGACTAACTTGCCTTGTCCACAAGCCAGAAACCAATGGCGCCTGACAGGTGTGGGTTCGAGCCAGCATCTGGGCGTTGTGTTTTTCCGAATATTTTTCAAAAATTCACATGTTAGATAGGTAGGGTTTAGGCGCGCCACTGGCGATAGAAAGGGATATTAAACTGCAGCAAAAAAAAAAAAATGCGAGGGTACGATACTGGTGGCCAGTGACACATGTTATTATTCTTGAATATTTGGAAATAACTCACTAAAACACGCGGAGAAAGAAACCGGAAGTATGTTTCATTGAGGGGATTCCCGTTGGTGCATAGGATAGCAGAAAAGTGTGAATTTCAAACTTACTTCAATTTATTTTTTCTCCTTCACCTTCCACCCTCTATAACAGGCTTAGAAACCCTATTATCACAGGTTCTAGAAAGCCGAGTCGTGACACCATACATGAAGGAAAACGACAGCACGTCCGCAGAAGCCAACACCCCACCTTCCACCCCTCCTCCACCCCCACCCCACTCTCACACACACACAAATGTGTGCGTAAGCATGCATTAATCACTTGATTGTTTTTCTACTGATATAAAAAAATAAAAAATTAAAACACACACACATACAAAAAACTTGTCGTGACGCTACCGGCTATGGCAGTGAAAACATTCTAATACCTGGTTGTGGCGATCGGTCATCGGACGTTTGGTCAGCGTTGTGACGTCGTGATGACCCCGCAGCGTCCGGTGATTGGTCTGTTACAATGTCCTGTAACTCTTTCTTGCCTTCTTTCCTTCCACCTGTTCGTCACAACAATACAATACAATACAATGCAATGCAATACAATACGATCTTGTTTAACGACAACGATTTTGACTATAATGATCTGAGCATTATTATCATTAAAGTGATGATGAAGATGACGATGATGATGATGATTGATTTATTTATTTAATCAATCTAATGTTGCATTTTCCAACTAAAGAGCTGCTCAAGGCGCTGGTCGATATAGGATTTAACTCAAGCTGCCCGAGGCGCCCACCTGCAACCTTTGGGCGCAAAGTATGACGCCCAGACGATTGAGCACAATCCTGGAAGACCGGGGATGGGGAGAAGGGACCTAGTGCTTGCTGGGTGTGTTTGTGTTGCCGGCACTCAAGCCTCTAGGACATGAGCGTCAGGATCTTTAAAATGCACGCAATGAAATGCTTGCGTGCACAGACTAGACCTCAGTTAATATCCGATGATGATGATGACCCTGGACTTACGTGCACAGGGTAAGACCCAGCCTCTCCTCCAGAGAACGACGACGAAGACGACAGCTGCTACCACCATCAGCGCCAGCCCAATGCCGATACCCGACCCCAACCCTCGAGTACGAGCAGCCTGCGACACCACCTCCACATCCACAGCTGTAACAACGTCATTCACTGGTGACGTAATGAATATGGATGTGATGCAAATGTATTCAAATGACGGAAATAGCGTTTAGCATATATGGCCTATATACACAAACGCACACCCCTTCTCCACCCACCCCCACCCCCGCCAACCTCCACCCAACCTCCACCCCCAACACACACATACAAACACATACACACATTCATTCGTTAGGGTATAATATTTAAATCGTCGTCTAAACCATCACTTTCAGTTTACACTTTTAGCATTGTTGATCATAATCGCAAATAGAAGAAGAAGAAGAAGAAGAAGAAGAAGAAGAAGAAGAAGAAGAAGAAGAAGAAGAAGAAGAAGAAGAAGACAGAATTGAATAATTATTTCTTACAAGTGAGATACAGCGTGTAGCTGACAGTGTACGCCATCTTCCCGTTCCACGTTGCCTGGCAACTGAACTGCCGCCCGTGGTCTGCGACACTGACCTTTGACAAGTTCAAGGTCGAGGAACCCGTCTCCCATTTTACGTCAGCTTTTGGATTGCCGTTGTCTGCTGTGATGCAGTCACATGTGATGTCAGTGCCTTCCATGACTGTAATCGGGCAGCTGTGTGTTGGCTGGGCAGGCTGCCCTGGGGAAATTATAACATCGGTCACCAAGTAATGGGAATGTCGAAACTCGATGACGACGACGACGATGGTGATGATGATGATGATGACGATGATGATGATGATGAAGATGATGATGATTGTTACACTCGTTGTTGTTTTTTTAGTCCGTAGTTGATTCAGCCCCGATGCTTGAATCCTGGTAAGTGTAACTCAGATTCGTTTATCCACGCAACCTGTTCAATCAGCAACAAGGCAGGAGTCGTCGTATGAAGTTTTCCAACTTTATTCAGCGTACATCAACAACTGCATACAAGATCGCTCAATCGCTTTTTCCACTTTCACCCCTTTTCAACTCTCAACTTTTCAACTTCGAAAAAATGCGGCACTAATATAGTCTCTCTATACTCCAGAGAACGTTCGAACATTCCAGTGTGACGCAATTACAGCCAATCAAACTAAAATACGTCATCAAAACTATGCACTGACTTACGTCATACAACTTTCTTTAGGGTCTGTCACGTGGGGTTTATGGGTTGCTGGGCTCTGCACAATGGAATGCTGTAACCCTCACGCTTTATTCTATGGGAACTGCTAGTTAGTAACCCGGTGAATTACTTTAATATATTTATTTATTTAGCTCGGTCTGTGTTAAGGCTGGGATACAGAGATAGATAAAAAAATTGTAAAAGATCACTGTCACACTAGCTTTCACACGGCTATGAATCATATGTAGTCCAGCCACTTGATAACAGTTACAATCACACATTTAATTCTTCTACTCTATACAAGATCTTTGATGTACTAATCTACCTTAAAAAGTCAAGAGTCAATGCAAATAATTCGATCGCTGATAGTCTAGGCAGCTGTTATGTCTTCATAGGGCACTGGCTACTAGAGTTCATGTAGATTGGACTACTGTGGTCCGTTTTACTATTTTCTGAAGAGTGGACTACTGTGGTCCTTTTGCTACCAGTTTAAGTGCACTGATTCCTGGGCACTTAGCTTGTGAGGAGCGGGTTTGAAGCCCTTTGTTGAGGTAGCTTCTGGTACACGCTGGGTCGTCGTGTAGTTTGGTTCCTTGACACGCTGTGGTGTCTTGGAGAGTGTTTTCCAGGGTTGCTCTCTCAGTCCTGTGCTGTAGAGGCTAAACAGCCAACTCGTGTTTTCTGTGGAGTTGGGCGCACGGGATATCTCGCCTGCTCGTCTGTAACATAAGAGACGAACTTCTGCACAACCTTGAATAATAGGTCTGTGCAGAGCGTCTCACTGAAAGCCAAAGTAGCCCTCAGTGATAGCTCCACATCTCTATACATAAGCGACGAACAGTCTGCTACGTCCGTGGTCCACTGGAATCTCAACTCTAATTTCCTATACATACATAAATATAAATCGTGGCTAACTATACACATACAAAATTAATAATATTATAAACATTCACTGGTACAGCCACTGGTCTGCAAACATACATATAGGTTAAACAACAGTGGTTCCGTCAGTTATACAACATGGCGTCCAAACCGGTCGTGCTTAACACGTGTTCGGCTTCTCCACGTGGTACGGCAAATTCGGATTAACACTTCACATCTATGCATAGCAAATTCCACAAACATAATTTCAACAATAATATAAATATATCACGATGAAACAGAAGTATGTTCATTTACCTGTTTGACAAAGTCAGGCTCGTGGCTACTTGATAGAATTCTAAGATTCTCAAGTCCTGCTTCCTGGTCTATTCAGGAGAGATCTTACTGCTAACTGTGTAGCTGTTTACTGCTCATCGTCTCCGACTCGACTGCCGTTCTCTCTCTCTATTTGAATCAGCCAGACCTGGTTGAGTCCATTATAACCTGTGTTCTCATTGGCTGGTAATCGACTCGCCTAACCTAGCTACGATGATGTCATGATGAACGGTTGGTTGACTGGTGCTCAGAGAACAACCTCGAGCTCAACGTTTCAAAAACAAAAGAAATGATTGTCGATTTTCGGAGAATTAAAGATCCACTTTCACCACTTGTGATCAACGATGAAAGTGTTGAACAAGTCGAAGAGTTCAAATTTTTAGGCACAGTCATTTCGAACGACTTGTCATGGGGAAACAACACCACCCCCATCATCA
The DNA here is from genome assembly GCA_036898135.1 of Oncomelania hupensis. Lineage (NCBI taxonomy): Eukaryota > Metazoa > Mollusca > Gastropoda > Littorinimorpha > Pomatiopsidae > Oncomelania > Oncomelania hupensis. The sequence goes on along the minus strand of CM072519.1, from coordinate 18,299,103 downwards.
AAAAGTGCCAACAGCGCCTGCACTTCTTGAGACAACTCAAGAAGTTCAGGTTGCCTGCAAAAGTCCTGACGCAGTTCTATCGCGCAGTGATCGAAAGCATCCTCTGCTTTGGCATCACTACCTGGTTTGGTGGTGCCACTGATGAGGAGAAAGTGCAACTTGAGCGCATCGTAAAACACGCGTCCAGAGTTATCGGGTGCGAACTTCCATCTGTCGCCTCGATCTACAACACGCGCTTGGTCCGTAGAGCTAGAAACATCACAGCTGACCCCTCACACCCAGCCGGCCATCTGTTCGAGCTCCTCCCATCCGGCAGGCGCTTCAGAGCCCTCAAAACCAGAACAAACCGCTTTAGATATTCTTTTTTTCCAGAGGCTGCTCTCGCTTTAAATTTCTTATAATGTCAAATTCATAATGCGGTAACTGACGTCACGTCATAATCCACTAGCACCTACTTGTTTATTTTTACTATTTGTTGTTTGCGTGTGTATGTGTGCACGCTTGATCAGTATTTTATTAGCTGGTAAACGTGTGTTTGCATGTATGTTTTATGAATGTTACTGCCACATCGCAACATATTCCATGTGCATGTTTTATGTCAATTTGGCCAATAAACTTCGTTGAATCGTTGAATCGTTGAATCGTTGAATTGCCTGCCGATTCAACCGTCAACTACCACTGTGTGTAAACGGCAGTATATCATTGCTACGCTTGATTACTTCCATCGTCTGCTGCAGCCTAACATTAACATTCTAAGATTACAATGACTAAACAAGGCTAAATAGTAAAGTAAGCAGGGTAAAACTAGTCCGTCTGTCACAGGGTCCAAGAATCTCTCAGCTACCTCTAGATCCATCTAGATGCTTCGATCGATAGCAAACAAGTAACCCTAGAAAATTCTCCAATAATATCGACCAACAAAAGTTATCAACATTATACCAAGCTTCTTCTAACTACAACGCAAAATCAAATCAAAGGTAAATACACTCTGTTATTGCATGCTTTGCAAAACAAAACGATCGGATCTATCGTGCGCGTCTCGAACGTAACAATGATGATGATGATGATGATGATGATGATTATGATGATGATGATCATGATGAGGAGGAGGAGGACGACGATGATGAGGATGATGTTAGTTAGTTAGTTATTCATTGTTTACAGGGTCCAGCGGACTGCAAAAAGCCGAATCAGGACCACAAAATCAGGACCCCAACTTGATTGAAAGTGGACTCACCTTTGATCCGTATAAAAGATCTGCTGAAACAACCTTAGTGATAACACTTAATGCACTCCACCAGCCGGTCACTTCACAATAAAGGCATCCCACTCAGTTATCGAACCCCCGTTTACAAAAACAAAATAAATATAAACATCATTATAAAATATCAACAAAACACATATATAGAAAATGCCTACATTGCTAAATAATAAGTTAATATCATAGGAAGCCCCAGTGACCATTTGGCAGAAAGCGTCCAATATTCCAAAGCAGACCCAACAGACCTCATACACAAATGAGGAGTTTTGGAAGAGTTTTCAAGAAAAAAGGTAGGTGAATGGTCTAGCGAAGAATAAGATAGTATAGTAGATTGATAGAAGAAGAGTAGGAATGAGAAAGAACAAAGAAGAAAGACAGGGACAGTGGGAATTTACCGCACTAAATTTCCAGAAAGTGGGAATACTATTTATACAGAAACCCCCGGTACCCCCACGGATTATAATGATGATGATGATGATGATGATGATGATGATGATGATGATGATGATGATGATGATGATGATGACGACGAAGATGATGTGGAAGAGGAGGATGACGATTTTTAAAAAACCACCACACCAGCGTTTGCTTTTGCTCACTATTACTCCTCTTTCTCTTTTCATTGTTCTTTTTCCTTGCTATCATATGTTTTATACCTTGGATGATAACGACTGGGAAGTACACATTTCAATCATAATAAACTCACACCAATACTTACACCAAACGTCAATGCTGACAGGAAGTGACACAATGACATTTCCATTCCAAAAGAGTTCACACCGGAGGTCTTTGGAAGGTCGTTGCACTTTGGTCAAAGTCAACCTGTCTGACTTCGACACGTCCCACAGCAGACGTCCTGCAGGACTGCCGACGTCACTGGCGATGCACATACAGTTGACGTCATCGCCTTCCATGACGTGTTTTGGACAAGTGTGCGAAAGTGAGGCTGATGACGGTTTACCTGTGTAAGGAACATTATAGCATCGTTATTTGGATTAGTTATTCAATTCAAGATTTATTCGCCAAGTGACATACATACAGTTATAGTATACTAGAATACATGACAAAAAGAATGCTTTATAGGCCTGCATTAGCGTTTCTAAATGCAGCAAGTAACTTACGCGATTGTCAAAATTATTATCTGGCAGTCAAATTGAAATGGGAAAGGTGGAGAGGGGTGGTGTATAGGGAATAGGGAATGAGTAATGCTATATCAGTTAGGTGTAAACTGATGGCGATGAACTCCGCTCCCTGAAACAACTAGACATATCTTACATGTAACATTGCTTAGCAGCCAATGATCATACTTATTTTGTTTTATCAATTCTTTGGCTATATTTTAAGGATCACTCACACTTTGGTTATGTTACGATCAGCCTATTTGTGCAATGAAGGCGGCGCAAGAGGTAGATATTCAAATGGAAATAAAACTGCTATCCTATCCTATCCTATCCTATCCTATCCAATCCTATCACATAACTGGAAAGTCGTTGGGGCACCACAAATGATAAACCAGCGTACTCCATCTTTCTCTGTCCTCAGCAACCATCATGAATTCGTTCAGGGTCAAGCCAGTACATTCTCGAATGTTGTCATCCCACCTCTTTTTCTGTCTCCCTCTCCTTCTGCCGCCTTGCACCGTGCATTGCAAGATGGTCTTTGCAAGGCCTGATGCTCTGGTTACGTGGCTACAACATTGCAGTGTCCGTTTCTTCACCACTGTGAGCAGGTCATCGTGTTGTCCAATGGCTTGGGTGATGGTCTGTCGGACTCCGCCGTTGGTGATGTGCTGTTTATAAGAAATGCCCAGAAGTCTTCTGTAGCACCTCATCTCCATGCTTTGTATTCTTCGTTGTTGGTCTGCTGTGAGGGTCCATGTTTCGCAAGCGTATAGGAAGATTAAGATGACAAGGAAGCGCAGCAACCTTACTTGGAGTGTAGACTGATGGTCTTGTCTTTCCAAAAGAGCTTCAACCTTGTCAGGGCAGCAGTTGTTTGCGCTATCCTAGAGAGGATTTCCTGTCGAGACCCATTGTTTGATAAAATTTTCCTATATATTTGAAGTAATGCACCGTGTTGAGGGATTGGCCTTAAGACACTTGTGTCCGGGTTGATGCCATTGGTGTTGTTGGTCACCATTTTGGTCTTCTCTGCATTTATTTCCATTCCAAAGGCTCTTGAGGTGGTGTCAAGCCTCTGTACCAGCTGTTCAAGTTCTTGTTCCTCTCCAGCCAATCCATCAATGTCATCCGCAAAACTGAGGTTGGAGATTGCTCTAACCCCTATGCTGACTGTGCCTTCGCGATCTGCAAGGGCATCTGACATGATGCGCTCTAGGAAAATGTTGAAGAGTGTTGGAGAGAGTAGGCATCCTTGAGGCAGGCCGATTGTTGTTCTAATCAGTTCCCGATGGAGCGGTTGTGGAGGACTGCACTTGTAGTCTTGTCATACAGGCTTTTGATGACTTCCTAACTATTAAGTCTGATATTGTACACTTTCACGGTTGCCCACAGAGCTGCATGCCAGACTCGGTCAAACGCTTTCTTGAAATCTCCAAACACATGATATGGATGTTGTTGGTGCTGTAGGTATTTCTCGCAGACAATTCCGAGGTTGAAAATTATGCTCGGTGGTATTTCGCCCTGACCTGACTCCAGCTTGTCCTTCAGCTATGATTTGCTCAGCTTGGGTTTTCAACCTGATGAGTATTATTTTTAGGAGAACTTTGCTGGGTTGGCTGATGAGGCTGATGGTGTGGTAGTTTTCAAACTCCTGAAGGTTACCCTTTTTGAGAAGAGTGAGTGATGAGGGTCCATGATGTAGGCCATCCCCCTACCACCATCCCTCCGCCACCCCACTCTGCCAGATCTCGTTACAGATAATGGTGAAGGCGTCAATCATCGCTTTTTCTCCTGCTTGAAGCAATTCTGCGGGTATGTTGTCCACTCTCGCTGACTTCCCCTTCTTCAGCGATTGCAGTGCTGCCTCAACATCTTCTCAGAGATTTGGGAGGATTTCTTCTTCTTCTCTGTTCTAAGAACATGCTAGAACTGATGGGTTTCCGTTTGATATGTGGTTATAAAGGTCAGAGCAGTACTCTCTCCATCTATCCAAGATTTATTGTTCTTCTGTAAGGCATATGTCAGACTTGCTTTGGATCGTGGAGACCTTGGGCTGTTTAACACTTGTCAGCCGCTTCACAGTCTGGTAGGACTTTTTGCTGTTGTTCTTGTTCAGATCGTTCTCTATTTCCTGACATTGATTTATCCCGTTCTCCTTTGTGCGCATGACTTTTCGGATGTCACCGTTGATTTTTCGGTTGGCATAAGTTCCCTGTGAAATTTTCTTTTTCTTTTTAAACTCTCTTCCTTTGTCACACAGGTCCAAAAGTTCAGGTGTGATCCACAGTTTCTTATTTGGGTGGTGCTTGCCAAAGATCTCAATGGCGGCATTTGTCACAGCTGAGTTGAAGCGGTGGTCACGGTGTTGAAATCTCCTTCACCAGCTCCTAAAATAAGCAGTAATGCAAATTTTCTCCAATTGTGGCTTGGAATATTTCTGCCACCTCCGGGTCTTGCAGTTTGTCAAGGTCGAATTTCAGTCTGGTGCATTTTGCTGTGTTTACTCTCTTCAAGTGGAGTCGGAAAGACATCATCACAAGATCGTGGTCTCTTCCGATGTCTGCTCCTGGAAAAGTGCGTCCCTGCCAATGTTGACGCTTGATCTGAAGCGTGTCTTGACCATGATGTAGTCAATCTAGTTGTGATGCTCCTCGCTGGGACTGTGCCAGGTCCATCGTCTGGATTTTTTGTGGGGGCCAAGCGTATTTGCCAGTCAGTATCAGATTGTTGTATTTGGCAAACTCCAAGAGTCTCAGACCTCTGTCATTTGTCTCGATGTTGCAGCGGGTCCACATATGTTGTGGAATGCATGTTGGCCAACCTTGGCATTTCAGTCGCCTTGCAATATGACTGTGTCCTTCTTCGGCATTTCATCAAGGACAGTTTGCAGATGTTCATAAAAATCCTCGACCTCGCTGTCATCGGGGAGGGCCGATACCTCGGCGCCGATTCTCCCGTCGGTGGAAGAATGGGTGGGTGGGGTCCGGAGACGCCTGTGGGCGGATTGGGCAAAGGAGTTTTTATCATGGAGTCTCGGGAGAACGTCCTTGACCTTTGCGGTCAACGACTCCCCCCCCCCCCTACTTAACGCTAAAATTCCGGTCCATGTTAAACATATAGCTCTTAGGTTGTGCTCAGGCCACTGGAGGACACGTTACACACCGACTGTTTGCCTGTGTGGATCCCCAGTGAGCTTCGAGCACTGCCTCTTTAGCTGTCCGGAACTGATGCAGTGTTTCACGATGGTGGTGGAAACTCTGTCAGGGCTAGGACACCCATTAGACATGGCTGGCCTCTGTTTGACTTTCCGGATGAGAGGGCTTGACTTCTTAGTTAAGGTGGCCTCCCTGGTACACCAGTCGCCGGTGGGCCATCTGCTGTGACCCCGGTTGGGTTGGGTGGCGGTTATGACCGCCAATTTTTCTTTGGACGACACCCTAATTAGTTTAACCAGTTTTAACTTTGCGTGTAAATGGATGGTGTGACTACTAAATTAGCAGAGCTGTTGTGTGACAGAACACCTTGAACGCATGAGGGTGCAAGCGTGTGGCACCCCGGCTGGACCGGAGGAATGTAAGTGGACCCTCCTTATCCCCTTTTGGTTTCATATTTTCCCTGAATGGTTGTCATTTGTTTTTACGGTGGTAATTAAATAATTTGCACCCTTTTATAGGGCAACGTTTTAAGCTTTTAATTGATTATGATGTGCGAGTGACAGCGTGTGGCACCCCGGCTTGACCGGAGGTATGTAAGGGGGACGTCATCCTTTCCCATTTGTTTTTGATTATCTCCTTGGTAGAAAGTGCCAATAAAATGGCGGTTCTTAGTCTAGCTTTTTATGATTCTATGTTTTATCCATGGGTAGGGGGGACACGGCCTCCGGCCGGTTGCCCACTAATCTTGCCTTGGGGCGATCAATTTTAAGGTGGTGACTTCGTTATTAGGGATACACCTTTACACTATAGGGCCGTGTACTATCTAACTTTGTATATAAAGCGTCCTAGTTATAGAGGCCATGTCGTGTTCATATTGTTATCTTAATTAATGTGGGGACAAAATTAGTGTCTTAACTTCTTGTCATCATATTCATTGTTTCCTACTAGCGTGTGTATGGTCTAAATGAATTCCTACCTTCCTATCACATCGGCTTTTAATTGGTGGTCCTGAAAAGTTTTAACTAAATAAAGGTTACTTTCACATTTTATCTATTTTATTTACGTCCCTTATACGCTCAGGTGTCTTGGGACATTAATTTATCCAACCAATCAAAACCAACAAAAAATGCCATCATAGTCTAATGTTGGGACATAGGCCTGCATGATGGTGATGTTGAAAGGGGCTGCTCTCAGACGGATGGTAATGAGCCTACTGGAGACTATTCGGCAACCCATGACAGTGGCTAGAATGTCTTTGTGGACCAAGAATCCAACGCCGTGTTAGTGCCTGTCATCTCTCCCGCTGAAATAAAGCTTGTGGTCTTTGCCGGTCGTTGATTCATCTAGGCCTTTCCAGCGCCGTTCGCTGATACCTAAATTGTTCCATTGATAGTGGTCTAGCTCGTGGCCAGTTCTCCAATTTTCCCTCCGCAGCTAGGGTCCTGACATTCCAGGTTCCTATGACGATGTTGTGTCACAGGGCAGTCTGTGGTAGAAACCGGGTAGTCTGTGTGGGTGAAGAGTATAAGGGCGGGGGTAGTAACTGCGTGTTGTCGTATGCGTGGTTATTGGAGTTGAAGCGTGCAAAGCGTGATTTAGCAGCTCGGGCCAGGTAGCTAGTAGGGAGAAATACTCACCTTTTAGGCAGAACAAGGTTGATAGAGCTACAGTGTAGACCTATTTGTCTAGTGCTCTAGGAATTTTTGTGTGTTCTGTGAAAATAGGGTAGGACGGTTAATGACGGATTATATTAACTGGTCCAGAACAATACTAGTTGTGAAAGTGCTATTTCTGCAGTGTTACACTCAGTTTGGAGTATAGCTAAAGAAGAGCAAAGTTTGTTAGTGTGTATTAGGTTAGCATCGAGGAAGCGTCTGCTAACGGAACTATACATGCTGGATTACCATATTTGGAGTATTCGTTGGGGGAGCAGTGGAGTAAGGTCAACGAGTGCGTTTACATTCGAACCGTGTGGGTTAGTGCAATGGTATCTTTTCCTTACTGTGCCCATGAGCCCGGTGCTGGCTGTTGGGGATGTAGATACGAGAGCTGTGCGACTGTGTAGGATGAAGGATGGGAATGGTTGCACTGTGGGAAAGTAGAGGGAAAGGAAGAGTGCGGCTGAAGGAGAGTAAGGAAGGATGAGATGGGTTGCACGGTGGAAGGCAAAGGGAAGGAAGTGGAAGAATGGGGGGAGGATGAAGGTAAGGATGGAAGTGGTTGCTGTTGTTGTTGTTGTTGTTGAGGTTGCTTGATAGGAATAACGTGTTGGTGTTTACATGTATTCATTTGCAGCACTGCTCATTTCATGCATTCATAATTTCATTGAATTTTATGATACTCGTTGTTTACAAGTGACAATAACAGGAGCTAAAAGGGAAATAAGCGAGAGTCAAGGAAAGGGAAGCAGACAGCAGTTGTGCCCCTCAAGCATCAGAGATTAGTTGAGTTGAGAAGGAGGGGGGAAAGTGTATGGAGGGAGGGGGACAGAAGCAGATAGACAAGATATTAACGATGCGACAAGCATGTTGCAGGTTCGACAGTTCGTTCGTCAGTTCGTCAACTGGTTAACGTGGATCAACGTTAACCAACGTCGTGCATCGACGACGACGGCACTTGGTCGGGTGGACTGAACATCATCATCACCATCAGTAACGTCCCGTGTTCATCATTGTCTGCACGTCCTCACCATTGACTTCATCATCATCATTCCACAACCCCACCCTTCCTGTGGTGGTTGTGACGTGCGTGGACGGAACCCGGCCTCGACGTCGCGGAGTAGCTGACTGGAGGAGTCCAGCTGTGTGACGTCGGCGGTGGCAGGGCTGCCGCGACTACGGCGTCACCATCATCATTTCATCACCATCGTCAGCGGCGAGTGGGGGCGGCGACGCCACCACGTTTGGACATCATCAGCACCGGTCCGATAACAGCTACGAGAAGGGGGTGGACACCTTTACGGGGACTTCGACAGGGACTTCATTCCGCCAGGTTGGCTCTTTCCTTGTTGTCCCTCTCCTAACACTTGACCCCCCCCCCCCCTCTTGTTTGTTTACGTGCAACGGACATTTGCTGTGCACGGTTCGATACATGGACGTGGTTGAATAGCAACCCTCGATCATCCTGACATACCATTCCATTGTTTCATCACCATTTTCTTCGTTTCATGTGTAAATGTTGTATGTGTGTGAGTGTGTGGCTTGAATGAATAAATAGTTTGAAAGTTGTATATATAATTGTTGTGTTTTCACCCCTTCACGTCTGCGGGAAATCGTCATTCTGTCTGGGCTGTCTGCGCGTGGAAGTTGTTTGTTTGTGGCGTCTGCTCAGGGGGAGTCGTGGCGGTGACATGTTGAATCTCGTGCTGATCTTGCTAAGCTGACCATTAGTAACCCACTATCACCTCTGTCCTGGTGACCAACGGAAGGCGCGATCCTTGGTGACCCGGGAGACGACCGATCCTGGATGGAGTGAGAGGTTCTTTTCATCATATGGCAAGAAAAACCTGGCGGGGCCCAATCCTCTCCAGGCTGTAGGCCACAGCCGAAATCCACGAGTACAGTGTGGTCATTGAATCTATAGTAACGTGATGTTCTTCCGTCCTGGCCGATGACTTCTGTGTAGAAGACTTTCGCCCAGTGATGCCGTGCTGACATCACCTCTGTTAGTCGCCTTTTACGACACGCCGGGAAACGTTGGGTCTATTCTATTCTTTGCCCAAACCCACAGAGCTTAATAACAATGCTGTAGAGTGCCAAGATTGTGGCCGCTTGGCATTAAGACAAAGGGCGCCGCACTCTGTTGGAATGAAATAAGAGACAAGGCCTGTCCATACTTATGTCCACGTCAGTCATGGGGAACAACAGTCAAATGGACTCACGACTTTGCACAGCGAAGCTCACGTCGTGTCTCACTCTCCCTGGCAAGATCTCCACTACATAGCTGTAGGTCCCCTCTGACTTAGACACTGGTGACGTCATTGAGCACGATCCGCTGACGTAATAACTGCTGTCCATGGCCGTAGTTGTCATGGTAACACTGGTTCCCATGGCAGTGTAGTTTCCATTTTCCTGCTTCCGTATTTAAAACAAAAACAAAACATAATGCATGATGATTATGATGATGATGATGATGATGATGATGATGATGATGACGATGACTATGATAGGCCTACTGAAGATAATAATGTATGAACAATGAAATGGAATGAAGACGGCGATGATGATGATGATGATGATGATGATGATGATGCTGACGATGATGATGATGATGATGATGATGATGATGATGATGATGATGATGATGATGATGATGATGGTGACGACGACGAACCTTGGAAGAGTACAATCGGCAGTAGTAACGTCCCCGGGCTGAATACACCTTGATGACGTCACAACGCGTGGTGACACTCCACGATGACGTAATTGTGTTGAAGGTTGCAGTGCAGGATACCCGTTCGGCTAGTTCTATGTGCATAAATAACAGTCGATTGTATATGTCGTAATGAAATTGTTAAATTGCCGAATTCGTGATATAGCAGCTGAGTTGCCGATTTCGTAAAATTGGCAATCGCTTGCCGAGAACGCTAATTCGGCAGGAAGTTGGCGAAAAAGTGAAAAGGCTTTGCAAAGGTGATAAATTCGTGAAATTGGAAACCGATTTCACCAAAACGGATGCCAATTTCATGAAATCGACGTTTTTGCCTATTTCACGAAGCCGGCAACAATGAACCATGTTGTAAGAGCATTGATACAATGTCTGACACCATAATAATTACGTTATGGGTGAAATCTGTTTGTGTCTTTACAATGTCCACTTGGTGCTTGATCTACTGAGTTACTGCTTTTCCCGAATACATTTCCAAATTCCTCTCTCTCTCTCTCTCTCTCTCTCTCTCTCTCTCTCTCTCTCTCTCTCTCTCTCTCTCTCTTGCTACAATGATTGGACACGAACAGTAAAATTCAGTTTCAAGGTATTTATTTTGCCTATTTCACGAATTTGTCAACTTTTAACAGCCTTTTCAATATTTTGGCAACAGCCTACCGAATTTGAGTTCTCGGCAAGCGATTGCTAATTTCATTAAATGGGCAACTAGGCTGTCGATTTCACGAATTCAGCAATTTCATGATTTCATTACGACATATAGGTCTACAACACTTGTACACCTTCACTGTCCACGCACATCAGAAAGACAACATGAATACTAAAATAGTCCAAATAAAATAGAACAAGATCTAACACTGTAACGAAAGGGGTTATATGAAGAAAACTGCGTGTATGCGTGCGTGAATATTCTGCGTGTTCTCCCGTCTCACACTCCCTAACTCTCAAGAATTCTTTTGTCGTCACACCCCCTTTCTATTACTAGAAAATAAACAATAATCAACAAAGTTCACATAAGTACATACAATTCAATCAATAATATGGAAAATATATATGTATAACTTTGTACTCACGTACTATGTAGAAATAATCCGTGAATCTTATCATTCACAAAACACACACACAAGTCTCAGTTAGATCATCCACGAATAAAGTCACAATCACCAAAAACCACCACAAAAATCCCGGTAAGATAATCCAAGTAGCACCAGTCTCAATAAACACCAATATCGATCTGGTCACCGTCGACAGAGAGAGTTACCAAGAGTCTCATGGAGGACAGAATTCGCTGTCTGTCTTTTGTTTCCTATATCTATACACTATCTTCCTTCTCCTTATCCTTGGCCTTTCTATCTATCTATCCTGGGTTCTCTCCCCTCTCTATCGTCGCTGTCGCTGCTGCTGTTGTGGCCGCTGTTGCTGCTGCTGCTGAGGTAGCAATGGTTGCTACTTCCTGGGTTCTCTCCCCTCTCTATCGTCGCTGTCGCTGCTGCTGTTGTGGCCGCTGTTGCTGCTGCTGCTGAGGTAGCAATGGTTGCTACTGCTGCTGATGTAGCAGTGGTTGCTGCTGCTGATGATGTAGCAGTGGTTGCTGCTGCTGATGATGTAGCAGTGGTTGCTGATGCAGCAGTGGTTGCTTCTCTCGTCTTCTTCTTCGTCTTCTTCTTTGGCTTCTTCTCTGGCCCCTTCTCGATACTTCCACCCCTTCTTCTTCACGACTTCTTCTTCTTCTTCTTGTCTTCGTCTTCTTCTTCTCCTTCTCTTCTTCTTCTTCTTCTTCTTCTTCTTCTTCTTCTTCTTCTTCTTCTCTTCTTCCTCTTCTTGTCTTCGTCTTCTTCTTCTTCTCCTTCTTTTCTTCTTCTTCTTCTTCTTCTTCTTCTCCTTTCTTCTTCCTTCTTCTCTGCTTTCTTCTTCTTTCTTCTCCTTCTCTTCTGTCTTCCTTCTTCTCCCTTCTTCTTTCTCTTTCGCCTCGAGGCCCCTCAGCCGGAGACTTCTGAAAACATACAAGTTTTCCCCACTAAATATCTCGATACATAGACTTTTCTGTATTACCACATATACCTTTCTCTCTCTCTGTGACAGGACCAGACCAGCAACATAATTATAATTCAAATCTCATATGTGTAGAACACAGTTCACACATACGCAAAAAATTGTAACTCTAATTATAACAACTAATTATTACATTCTTGCCGCTAATTACTTTCATTCACAGAAATAAATATAGTGCTATACATTGCAAGTTGAGGTTTCAACTACAAATCAAATAAAAATCCGATTTCAATTCGTTACTCAAAAATAATATACAACGATCCACCATCTCCATTACCTCCCTAATCCATCCTTCATACTAATATCAAAATTATTCATTATTAATTCTTATTCCACAATAAGTAGAATATAATCATGGTTAAATATTCTTACGTTTCATAATACAATATTTCAATGATAAACCAATAAATATATACCTGCAGACGCAGCTGCCAGAAGTACAAACACAATAACACCGTGGTACACACAAAAGGAGAATGCAAACATTTTTTTGAATACATGTAATTGGTGAACCGTCACATGACTAGCTCAACCAATCAGAAATTAGTAATCAATAAAAAAAAAAATTATAATTTATATCTTCTCACAGGAAGATACTACAAACAGTCATCGGACCGAAATATTATAAACCCGGTCCGTGACAATACCCCCTTCCTGCAAAAAGAAAACGCTCGAGTTTTCTGAATTTTATCAGAAAGAAAAAATTACTACAATATGTCCATCTAAACTGTACAAACAAGCGAAAAGATATAACTGGTCTTTAGCACTTATATTAAACACAAACATATTGTATTAAGCAATCACCCAAAGCGCAATAGACATACAAGATATGTAGTTCAAGTCCAAGCATGTTACCTTGATACAGTGAAATCAAAATCAATAAGGTACATAACAGATCATTTTACAGTATTATATACCAATAGATTTCCAGTATTAAATATACAACAGCAGAATTATATACACAGCAAGTTCATGTTCCACAGATTTTATGGAATACACTGATCAACATTTGATCTTGACAGCATATCTGCAAAAACATTGGCAGTACCGGGCAAGGCTTCAATTTCAAACTGAAACTCTTGGAGTGCCAACGCCCAGCGTGTGATTCGAGCATTTTTGAACTGACCCGAACGCATGTAAGACAATGGCCGATGGTCAGTCTGAAGAATGAACGACTTTCCCCACAGATACTTTGAAAGCTTTGTGAGGGCCCAAATGATAGCCAAGCATTCTCTCTCTATGGTACTGTATCGTGTCTCCCCTATCAAGCAGTTTGCGACTGACGAATGTGACGGGGTGCAATTCACCATCATGATCTTGAAGCAAAACCGCGCCTATGCCGAAAGCACTCGCGTCAGTGCGAACTACGAACGAACGCGATACGTCTGGCAAGACAAGCACATGCGAACTTGACAAGATCTGTTGGACAGCTCGAAGAGCCACTTCGCACTCGTCAGTCCATTTAATTTGTCTGTGCGAACCCGAGCAGACCAAGTCCGTGAGGGGTTTGACTACTGTGGCAAAATTTGGCACATAGCGTCTGTAATAACTGATGAGCCCGAGAATCGAACGAACTTGACGTTTGCTTTTGAGAACAGTTATTTCTAACATCTTCTGCAATTTGGAACTTTCAGGTTTCAATGTACCACGACCTACAATGTGGCCTAAAAATTCAAGTTCTTGAAAACCGGTGAAAATTTTGGACGGTCTAGCTGTAAGACCTGCAGCCTGCAACTTTGAAAGAACACCTCGCACATGTGCGAGATGACCGTTCCAAGTAGTGCTACATGTCAGAATGTCATCGAAAAAGTTGATGGAAGACACCTCGTCAAGCCTCAACAGTCGCATCATGCGTGCAAATGTAGCGGGAGCAGAGACTAAGCCAAAGGGCATTCTAATCCACTGAAACAGGCCTACATGGGTTGCGAATGCAGTCTTTGGACGGTCAAGTGGGTTCACAAGAATCTGCCAATATCCCTTTGAGAGGTCAATTTTTGTGAAATAGGTACCATCAGCCAGTTGTGCAAACAAATCATTAATGTTAGGGATCGGCTCTGCATCAAAGACTGTGATTTTGTTGAGGTGCCTATAATCTATGCAAAATCTAGTCGAACCATCTTTTTTTCCAACTAGGACAACTGGAGATGCGTATGGGGAGCGTGACTGTTCAATAACCCCCATTTCGAGCATAGACTTGACTTCTCTTTCAACTGTCTCTTTAGATGTCAAAGGCAAATCATAGGGTCTAAGCCTAACAGGCACTGATGTAAGCACGACGTCATGAAAAAGATCCCCCTGAAAAGTGCCTGGGGCGGTGGTGAGAATATGTGAAAAATCTGCAAAAACACCACGAAGCTGTTGTTTCTGACCAAATGTCAACTTGTCATCAAGGTGGAGATCGTGTACACTTTCAGTTTGCGCAGACGATACAGTGGGTATGATGATATTATCTGAATCAGCTTCTGCTGTAATGACAGCCACGGATGCTATTTGGACCGAGTCTGTAAAAACTGGTATGACCTGAGGCAGACCTTGAGCAACGGCATCAGCACCGTGTAGCTCATCGTCCCATGGTTGGATAAGGTTCCAAGGCACGTTGGGCAACTGACCTACATTAGCAGCGTGAACTTTGCTAGCATGTTTGACTAAGCAGAAATCATCAGAATCAGTTACATCTAGTGCAATCTGAGCAGTTGGTTGGCGCCTGAGGTACTTTTTCAAGACATTTGCATGGAAAACCTTTGTTTTCCCGTTGATGACAATCTGATAGTCCGGATGCATAGCTTTGCTAACTCGGAAGGGACCTTTCCACTGCATGAGCAATTTATTTGAATCCGTAGGAAGCAACAACAGAACTTCGTCATCTTCCTTGAAAGACCGAGGCTTTGCCTTCCTATCATGATAGTGCTTGTTTTTGGCTTCAGCTTTCTTTATGTTTTCTTGAGCCAGCTCACAAGATTCCAGGATCTTGTTTTTGAGGTCAAACACATACTTGTACAAATTCTTTGCATCTTCATTTTGAGAACCTTGTGACCAAGTATTTGCAAGTAGTTGAATGGGTCCGCGAGCGCGACGACCAAACAAAAGTTCAAATGGTGAGAATCCAGTGCTCTCACTAGGAAGTTCTCGACACGCGAAAAGTACCGCGGGCAAATACCGATGCCATGCTTTTGGTTGTTTTTTAATGAGCTTCTTCAACATCGGTTTCAACGTCCCATGAAAACGTTCAACACAGCCATTAGCTTGTGCGTGATATGGCGACCGTATGAATGGCCTTGATCGATAGCAAATGGTGGATTCCACGCATGAGATCCGAGTTGAACTGAGTACCACAGTCAGACAAAATTTCCTGTGGACATCCCATGCGCGAGAAAACGGAAAACAGTGCTTCACCGACCGAAACCGAGTCAATGTGTTTGAGCGGAATAGCTTCAGGGTACCGTGTGGCTATATCAATGATGCTGAGTATGTATCTGTGACCCTCCTCAGACGGCGGAGAAATCGGTCCTACCAAATCAACGGCAACCCGTTTGAATGGTTCTGAGATAGTCGGCATCTTTTCCAAAGGAACTGGTGGAATTCGACCTTTTGAAGATGTCTTCTGGCAAATGTCACACGTTTTAACGTATCTTTTTGTGTCAGCGGACACCCCTGGCCAAAAAAATTCTGATAGTATTCTGTCTGTTGTTCTACGGATGCCACAATGACCAGCCATGATCGTATCGTGGGCTGTGACAAGAACTGAGGATCTTAGAGTAGTGGGGACTACTAACTGGTCTAATGTCCTTTTGCTGTTTTCGTAATGCCTATGCAAAATGTCATTTTGAACAAAGTAGGAAACTGAAGCTGATCCTATTGTCTGAATTTGACCTGACTTTGAAAGATCAAATAAGGGTGATAGACTATCATCCTGCTTCTGCAACTGAGCAAAATCTGATGGCGATACATTCAAGTCTTGTGTGACCGAACTCAGAGGTTTCCTTGGGATATCTTGTCTCTTGCCTTGGGCACGAGTCGTAACACAACAAGTATGACCCTGATCCTGGATGAGTGTGGTAGCAACCGAGAGAGGATCAGACACACCTGGCAAGTTCCCTAATATCAAATCAGCCACTGGTTGATCAATAACACAACACAAAATAGTGCCAGAGAAAAATGGAGTGTCGACATACACTTTGGCCAACAGAAATTCTTCAATGTTTCCACCGAATGACCAACATTTACACTCTTCGCCAGTGTACTGATCGTCCGAAACCAGTCTCTTGCGAACGCCACAAATGGTAGCACCCGTATCTCTGAGCACACTTGCTTTGAGGCCATTTACGGTACCTGATACTAGCTTGAGATGACCACAGTTTTCATTACAAACTGAGCAAACGACCTCAGTGACCAAAGCTGACTGTACCTGAGTGTCATCTGAAGAGTCCTGATATTCCTGAAAGTCATTTTGATTGTCTTGAGGCTCTGGATAAGCTTGGGCAACAGCAGAATTTCCAACAGCATAAGGACACCACTTTGACATGTGACCTACACCCCCACAGCAATAGCAAACTATGCCCTGGCTATTCTGTCCCCTGTTAAGAGGAGGTCTGCCTGCGAAACGAGAACCAGGTCCCGAATACGTATTGCCGCGCCCACGAGGAGCCTGATTGTTTTGAGCGCCCCGTTGCGCATTCATGCTCTGATGTGCAAAACCCCTATTTGGAATAGGACCTGCGGGTTGGTAGTTTCCACGCGGAGAGCCACGAAATCCCGATCCCCGGAAATTATTCCATCTTTGGCCAGTCCCACGAAATTGATTCTGAGTGGGTACATTCTGAGAAATAGACGCGGATGCAAAAATCGAGTCATCTGATTTCCGTGCCAGTTTCTTTTCCGGGTGAGCCATGCGAAATGCTTCAGCACTGTCTATCAAAGCCGCGAATTTTGTCAAATTTCTTTCTTTCAAAAACACGGCGAGATCTCTCGAAACAGAAGCAATAAACTGCTCACACAAAATCAGATTCCATAGTCCATCAAAAGTCTTTTCACAATCTGACAGTTGGATCCATCTTTCCAACAAGTGAGAAAATCGCTTTGAAAAAGTTACAAAACTTTCTCCCACTTCAGGCCTAACTGATCTAAATTTTTCCCTGAATCCATCTGCAGTGCACTGAAATTTCGTAAGAAGTTCTTGCTTAAGATCATCATATGAAACTGTACCGGTAGCAGACAAAGAATGATACACAGCTAAAGCCGGGCCTTGTAACAATGCAGTTAAGTAAACAACCCATTTACTGCTATCATAATTAAGAGCTTTAGCATGCGCTTCAAATCGGTACAAAAAAGAATCAATGTCATCCCTATCTTCTTTGGAGACAGGTAGTTGGGGCAACTTCGGAAATGAAGGGTTAGAACCTCGGGGGGTCCTAGGGGTAGTGTTCTCGCTCTGCAATTCAGCCTGTTTTAACTGAAGTTCAATCTCTTTTTCCTTTAGCTTAAGGCTTTGTCTATCAAGTTCCATCTGATAATCCATTTTCAATTTCCTTTCCTCTCGTTCTAATTTTTTTTCATCCTGTTCTAACTGCAATCGTGTTTCATCTCTTTCCTGTTTAACCTTTTCCTGTTCTCTTTCCTTAGCCCTATCATGTCTCTGAAAACACTGCTCAATGTATTGCTGCAGTTTTTCGTCAGAAAAACCTAACTTCTGGGCTTGAGTCAAAAATGAATTAAACAGCGTATCATAATCCTCAACAGAAGACATGGTCAGTTGAATTCAAAAGAAATTACTAAAAGTAGGACAAAGCGAGTGACACTTAACAACTAACTTAATGTAATACAAGGTAAAAATTATTTTTTCCCAAGTTTCACAAGGCCAGGATTATTACAAAAATCAAAAACAAATTCAGATTTGACAAAAAGAAAATAATTCAAAATCGAACCAAGAGAAGTTTGTCAGATGAAAAGTATTTTGAAATCAATGCAAGTTCAAGTTTGACAAAATAAAATTATTTCAAAATCAAAGCAAGCTAAGTGTGACAAAAGAAAATTATTTCAAAATCAAAGCAAGTTTAAGCTAACACAAGGAAATTATTTCGAAATCAATGCAAATACAAGTGTGACCAAAGAAGATTATTTCGAAATGAAAACAAGTTCAAGTCCAACAAAACAGCATACCATAAAAGAAAAGAGAAACAATGTTTAGATTATATTCCGTCTAAGTACAAGCAAGCATCAGAAAACCATACTAAATGCAACAATTAATAGCTAACAACTTCCAATATAATATTTAAATCTAAATTATACAGGTGAAATTTTATAAATAATTTGTTTTGAAGTGAAAACAAAACAAAACAAAACAAATAATAATAATAATGAAACACTATACTAAATGAACAAACGACGACAACAACATCACAACACAACAAAGAGAGAACTAAAATTCTAAACTAATATCGGTACAATAGAATACAACAAATCAATTGAAAAACAACTAAGTTCCACTTCGGCTAAAAAACACCGGAAGTTACGTTAAAATGCCAAAAATAAATCCTAAACACCTACAACAACTAAAATAGGGATGTGACAACTATAACTATACAAGACAGGATCCTAATAGTATAGAAAGAAAAACAAAACAAAACTGAAAAGCTGAACTAGAATTAGCAATATATATACAACAGGAAGAAAAATGAATCTAAGCCCTTTCTGATCCCAGAACTATACAAGGAATCAGACCCGTAAGGAAAGAATCGGAGACGGGGTATAATCTATATAAACACCCACATATTACCCAAAAGAAATAAACAACAAAGGAACAAGTCAGTTACACAGTACACACTTGTACACCCAAGTTCGCACCCCAAAGTTAACTACCCAAAATGTATACAAAACCCTTTTACTTATTCAAATCCCAATAACAACTCCAAACAAAATAATTAAATAATCTTACTCCCACTAACTAGCTACGGGTTTCAGGGTCACCACTGTAACGAAAGGGGTTATATGAAGAAAACTGCGTGTATGCGTGCGTGAATATTCTGCGTGTTCTCCCGTCTCACACTCCCTAACTCTCAAGAATTCTTTTGTCGTCACACCCCCTTTCTATTACTAGAAAATAAACAATAATCAACAAAGTTCACATAAGTACATACAATTCAATCAATAATATGGAAAATATATATGTATAACTTTGTACTCACGTACTATGTAGAAATAATCCGTGAATCTTATCATTCACAAAACACACACACAAGTCTCAGTTAGCACAATCACCAAAAACCACCACAAAAATCCCGGTAAGATAATCCAAGTATCACCAGTCTCAATAAACACCAATATCGATCTGGTCACCGTCGACAGAGAGAGTTACCAAGAGTCTCATGGAGGACAGAATTCGCTGTCTGTCTTTTGTTTCCTTTTAATCCTCTGTCTCTGTCTATATCTATACACTATCTTCCTTCTCCTTATCCTTGGCCTTTCTATCTATCTATCCTGGGTTCTCTCCCCTCTCTATCGTCGCTGTCGCTGCTGCTGTTGTGGCCGCTGTTGCTGCTGCTGCTGAGGTAGCAATGGTTGCTACTTCCTGGGTTCTCTCCCCTCTCTATCGTCGCTGTCGCTGCTGCTGTTGTGGCCGCTGTTGCTGCTGCTGCTGAGGTAGCAATGGTTGCTACTGCTGCTGATGTAGCAGTGGTTGCTGCTGCTGATGATGTAGCAGTGGTTGCTGCTGCTGATGATGTAGCAGTGGTTGCTGATGCAGCAGTGGTTGCTTCTCTCGTCTTCTTCTTCGTCTTCTTCTTTGGCTTCTTCTCTGGCCCCTTCTCGATACTTCCACCCCTTCTTCTTCACGACTTCTTCTTCTTCTCGTCTTCGTCTTCTCTTCTTCTTCTTCTTCTTCTTCTTCTTCTTCTTTCGTCTTCTTCTTCTTCTTCTTCTTCTTCTTCTTCTTCTTCTTCTTCTTCGTCTTCGTCTTCTTCTTCTTCTTCCTTCTTCTTCTTCTTCTTCTTCTTCTTCTTCTTCTTCTTCTTCTTTCTTCTCCTTCTCTTCTGTCTTCCTTCTTCTCCCTTCTTCTTTCTCTTTCGCCTCGAGGCCCCTCAGCCGGAGACTTCTGAAAACATACAAGTTTTCCCCCACTAAATATCTCGATACATAGACTTTTCTGTATTACCACATATACCTTTCTCTCTCTCTGTGACAGGACCAGACCAGCAACATATAATTCAAATCTCATATGTGTAGAACACAGTTCACACATACGCAAAAAATTGTAACTCTAATTATAACAACTAATTATTACATTCTTGCCGCTAATTACTTTCATTCACAGAAATAAATATAGGGCTATACATTGCAAGTTGAGGTTTCAACTACAAATCAAATAAAAATCCGATTTCAATTCGTTACTCAAAAATAATATACAACGATCCACCATCTCCATTACCTCCCTAATCCATCCTTCATACTAATATCAAAATTATTCATTATTAATTCTTATTCCACAATAAGTAGAATATAATCATGGTTAAATATTCTTACGTTTCATAATACAATATTTCAATGATAAACCAATAAATATATACCTGCAGACGCAGCTGCCAGAAGTACAAACACAACAACACCGTGGTACACACAAAAGGAGAATGCAAACATTTTTTTGAATACATGTAATTGGTGAACCGTCACATGACTAGCTCAACCAATCAGAAATTAGTAATCAATAAAAAAAATATTATAATTTATATCTTCTCACAGGAAGATACTACAAACAGTCATCGGACCGAAATATTATAAACCCGGTCCGTGACAAACACAAAACGTACCAATGAAATACTTTGAAGAACATTTTTGTTACCTGGAAATTACATATGAAATGTGCTGTGCCGGAAAAATAAAAACGGACAGACTTAAACGAACAATTGATGGTGCATTTAAACGTCGCGCCAAACTTAAACGAGATAATAAAGTTCTCTTATCCTATTGTAACGTCCCAAATAATTTCAATAATTGCTGAGGAAGTATGCAAAATCTAACGATTCCAATAAATTCACTTCAATCATTTTATTGTAACATCTGTTAAAAAAAATTAAGTGATTTTAGACCACCACCACCACTACCAACCAAAATTTTTTGACTTATAAAACTATTATGAAATTATAATTGTAGTTAAACAATTTCAATAATTTAACCCAAATGAATGATAATATAGTAGAAAATATATAGATTCAGTTTCGATCTGAGCAAACCAGATCACTGGCAGGTAGTTTTTCCCTGGGAAAAAAAAAAGAAAGTTGTTCCCGTAGCCTTTCGATCTTTTCTCTAGACCAGCTTAATGAGGGCGGTGCCTATCTCATCTTCCTCGCTGCGTTACCTTCCCCGGTTCTAAACAGATACGGGTACTCCATTTGTAGCTGGGTGGACTGGGGAGTGTGGTGCGCTTGTTTCTTTCTTTTTTTTTTTTTTTTTTTTTAATCAGTTTATGGTCCCCTCTTTTCCCGATAAGGATTTTCAGAGAGGAGACCCTATGTATTGTTTCTTTCTCTCTTTGTTTTCTTTTATATTATTTTTTTCTTTTATTTCTGTGTGTGTGTGCGTGTGTGTGTGTGTGCAGGTGTGTGTGTGTCGTTTAGCGTGTGCACGAACCACTATATTATTGCGCTACCCTGATACTTACCTACAAAATCCGTCGTGCAGGAGTTATAGAAAGAATAGGGGCGATCAGGCAGATGCAGCTCACAGTCCACTGATATTGAGTTATTGACAAACAATTCAGTGCCGTTGTCAAAATAGTTGGATGACAAGTTGTAGGTCTTAGTCAGTGTTTGGATTCTTATACTCACCAACTCTGTTATCCTGCTCACCTTTGGTGTGTCAATGTTAAAAACGGTGGGGTAATCGCTGTAGCAGTCTCTGTGATCTAATAACAAGACCAAAAAAGAAGGAAATAAATTGTCGCACATCAATCTGATGGGATTGTTGAATTGAATTGTACGTGCAAAACAACTATCATGGCGGCGAATGCGGGAAAAAACGGTGTGGTAGACAATATTTTCATTTCTCGTTGTTTGTTGCGCTCGCGTTGCTATAAATAGATAATTGATTTTAAAAATAAATTAATTAATTAAATTAAAAATAAACAAACAAACATCGTTGAGTGGAATCTGTCATTGTGCCAGTTTTGAAGTAAATTGATGAAGCATTTTAAAAGATACAACACACACACACACCCACATACTCTCATTTGTTCTTTCTAGTTCCTAATCTGTTCTATCAATCTAGGCCTACTTTCTTTGCTAGACCAGTCACCTATCTTCTTTTTTTTTCTTTAGAATTCTCCCAAAACTCCTCATTTGTGTATGGGGGTCTGTTGGGTCAGCTTGTGGATATTGGACGCTTTCTGTCTGCCAAATGGTCACTAGGACTTTCTATGGTGTAATTATTTACCAATGTAGGCATTTTATATGTATATGTTTGATCACTGTCACACTAGCTCTCACACGGCTATGAAACATAGGTAGTCCAGCCACTTGTTAACAGTAAATATCACACATTTGTTTCCTCTACTCTATACACGATCTGCTAAGTAAGATACTAACATAAAAGTTCAAATGTCAATTCGAATGGTTCGCTCCTTGATAGTTCTATGCAGCTACTATATCATCATCGGGCACTGGATGCTTTCTGCCCTAAGGGTCAGAGTTCTGGAAGAGTGGACTACTGTGGTCCTTAGATACAGGTTTGGTGCACTGAGTACGTTGCACTTAACTTAATGTTAAAAGAGCTGTGTTGTGGTTGATTCCTTGATGAGCTGTGCTGTTGTGGATTCTTCTCCTTGTCGCTAGACTGGTGGGCTCTCGTCGCGCATTGCTTGAGCAGCCGAGGCAGGCCAACTTTCAGTGAAGACTTTTTTCTCGTCGTTCGTCTGGTCGGGCTCACGATACGATGCCTGCTCGTCTGTAACATATGAGACGAAATTCTGCACCACCATGTACACTAGGTGTGTGCAGAGCGTCTCACTGAAGGCCGAAGTAGCCCTCAGTGAGGAGGAGTAACGAAGCTTAACGTCCTATTGCATCAGCGTTAGGGACGATCACCACGTCACCACCCTGACAATAATGATTATTATCATCATATCAAAGATGAGATCCTACGGATCGCAATGATTAGCTTCACATCTCTATATATAAGCGACGAACATTCTACTAAGTCCATAATCCACTGGAATCTCCACTCTAATTTCCTATACATATATAAATATAAATCATGGCTAACTATACACATAGAGAATTAATTAATATTATACACATTCTCTTGTACAGCCACTGGTCTGCAAGAATACATATAGGCTAAACAACAGTAGGTCCGTATGGAATTCATCATGGCGTCGACCGGTCGTGTTCTCCACGTGGTCGGGTTCTCCACGTGGTCACGCAACGTCGGACTAACAATTCAATTCTAAGCATGGCAAATTTCACAAACATAATTCAACAATAATATCAATACATCACGATGAAACAAAAGTATGTTCATTTACCTTTTTGATAATGTCAGGCCGTGGCTAACTTAGTTGAATAGAGTTTTCAACAGTCCCTGCTTTTCTAGTCTTCAGTGGAGAGATTTCGTAGAGCTGAGCTGTGTCTTGCTCGCAGCTTACCACACGAATGACTCTCTATCACTGTCTGAACCGGGTAGAACCGGTAAACCTAAGCGTCCTTTGACCCGATTGGCTGGACTGCTGCCTATCTGTGAGCTGAATGATGTCATTACCTACTGGGCTATGGTCAGCATTAGAAAAGTGTAGCATAGAGCAAACTTCTGTCGTCTTCTGCAGGGTAACATTAACCTACTAAGGTTACAGCTGACTAAACAAGGCAAAAGCTTAAAAGTGCTGGGTAAACCTAGCCTCTTGTTACAGGCTCCCTCAACTGAAAAAAGGCGATGACTACTGGATTCAACATTTTTCTACTAAAGAGCCTAGTTTAACACTACACTATCTTAGGGTCCTATTTACAAACTAGTTAAGTTGCTCTACCAGAGCTGCAATGCTATGCCAGGTAGCTATAGACACTAGTGACAGGATTTTACTGGACGGGGACGAATTCTGATTCTGTGGCCCTTAGTTGTGTTGGGTGGGCGACAGCTGATGTGTCCTCCACGAGATGACGACTGAGGTAGTCGGCTCCGTGGTTCTCTTTGCCGGGGATGTACTCGATTTGGAAAGAGTATGCCTGAAGGGCGCGAGTTTACGGATTTGGAGGCTGCCAGGAACGACAGTGGTTGGTGGTCCATCTGAACTGTGAAGTGGGTCCCATACAGGTAGAGATGAAACTTCTGTATGGCCCAAACCAAGGCATTCTTTCTCCGACGTGGCGTAGTGTGTCTCTGCGGGTTTAAGTTTTCTGCTGGCGTAGGCGACAGGGAATAGCGTCTCTGGGTTCTTGGGGTCGCGCTGTAGCAGTACTGCTCCGAGGTCTAAGTCACTGGCGTCGGTGCGGAGAACGAAGGGCTGCGTCAAATCGGGTAGGTGGAGTACTGGCGTCGATGTCAACTCATTGTGTCCTTGAGGGTTTGGAATGCTGTCTCGCATTCGGCTGTCCAAACGACTTTGTCCGGGGCGGTTTTCCGGGTTCCATTTGTCAGTGGCACGGCGATGCTGTTGTAGTTGGGGATGAACTTCTGGTAGAATAATAATAATAATAAATATAATAATTACTGTATTTATAATGCGCTTATCTTATAATAATTATAACTCTAAGCGCGCATTCACAACTCACGCACGCATGTGCACGCTTTAGACAATGACACATGTAACAATTACGCAAAAAATACATTCACTCAAATATACTCATACCACAAACAGACCAGACACTATATGTAAGAGACAGCTGGCGATGGGGTGCGTAGTGAGGTCATAGTGTTAGAACTGCTTGAAAAGGTAAGTTTTGAGGGCAGACTGGAAGGAGGTGGGAGAGGGTTTCTGACGGAGAGAGAGTGGAAGAGTATTCCAGATGGATGGGCCGTAGACAGAGAAGGAGCGGGACCCGAACGTGCTGAGTTTGGAGCGAGGAATGCGGAGGCGGAGAGGGTCGGAGGCAGAGCGAAGAGAGCGAGAGGGAATGTATGGGTGAAGTAAGTCAGAGAGATAGAGAGGAGCGGAGTTGTTGAGGGACTTGTAGCAGAGAGACAAGGTCTTGTATTGAATGCGTTGGGAGATGGGAAGCCAGTGTAGGGCTTTGAGCAAGGGAGTGACGTGGTCAGATTTCTTCTTTCTGAGGACGAGGCGGGCAGTATTGTTTTGAACGCGTTGGAGAGGGAGAGTGGTGGAGCGGGGAAGGCCGGAAAGAAGGGAGTTGCAATAGTCGATGCGAGACAGGATGAGGGAGACAGCAAGTTTGGTGGCAGAGCCGCAGAGCCCTAGAAACGACTGCACTTCCTTTTTGGTCTTGGGCCTAGGAGCGTCGAGCAGGCGTTTCACGGTCTTTTCTACTGGCCGTAGGCTTCCTTGACTGGGATGGTGTGTCCCAGAAATTCTAATTCCGTGAACCCAATCTGACACTTGGTGGGTCTTGCCGTCAGTCCAGTGTCTCTGAGGCGGGCGAGTAGTCGTTGTAGGAGAGTGACATGTTCCTCCCACGTAGGTGTTGCTATGAGGATGTCGTCCATAAACGAGTGTAGCTGTTCGCTCCTCAGGGGTGCCAGGAGTTTTCGCATCATCGCGCTAAAGATGCTGGGTGCGTTGTGTAGTCCGATTGGAAGTACATTGAACTCGAAGTGACCTTCCATGGTGCTAAACGCTAGGTACTTTCAGACTTGCGGTTGTACTGGTATCTGATAGTACCCTTTGCTCAGGTCGATGCGCGAGAAGTACTTTGCATGCTGTAGCTTGGCAAATAGATCGGTCTGGTCCGGGAGTGGCTCTGGCTGGAACTGCGTTACGGCATTCAGAAGCCTGAAGTCGATGCACAGTCGATGCTCTCCGTTGGATTTTCGCAACAATACCGTGCCTGCGCTGTAGGGTGAAGTAGACGCTGAGACGATTCCGGCTGCCAGTAAGGTGTCTATCTCTTCCTTGATGGCTCGCTGCTGTGACAGTGGCATAGGGTAGAGCTTCTGGCGGACGGGGGTTGGGTCGGTCACCGTTAGGGTTACGTCGACGAGGTCTGTCCTCCTTGGTCGGTCTGTGAGCACAGTCTGATGTTGTCGAATGACCTGTAGTACTTGCTGTTGCTAGGTCTCCGTTGAGTATCACATCCTTGTGGGTCTCTTTGGAGTGCAGGGGATACTCTACTGCATTTGTCTCCATGCTGTCTCGGTCTTCCGCGATGGCGATGGCTAGCAAGTTGTGAGTGATGGGGGTCGCTGGTCGGTCCGTATATTTCTTGAGGAGTATGATGGGGTGGTATCGGGCTCTCCCGTTTACCTCTACTTGGTAGACTGTCTTGGATTTCTTGGCAGTCACCTGGTACGGTCCTCTCCAAGCGATGTCCAGCTTGTTGGTTCCACTTGGGAGTAAGAGTAGCACTTGCTCGCCGACTTGCAGTTCTCGGTCCTTCGCGTGGCGGTTGTAGTACTTCGCCTGACTGGGCTCTTGCCTTCTTTAGTGCTTCACCAGCTTTCTCCCACGTGGCTTTGAGTGTTTCCTGCAGGTCTGCGACGTACTTGGTGGCACCTCTGGGTGTGTCGTCTATCTTGGCTTCCGTCCAACTTCTGCGTAGGGCTTCTAGCGGTCCTGCTAGTGGTCTGCCGAAAAGTAATGTTGACGGGGTGTAACCTGTGGCTGCATGGGGCGTTTCTCGATATGCGAACAGTGCCGCATTCACATAGGTGTCCCACGCTTCCGGGTTGTCGTCGGCGACTTTCCTGAGGATGGTGAGAAGGGTACCATTCAGTCTTTCTACTTGTCCGTTGCTGGCTGGGTGGTACGGTGGTGTGCGAATGTGATGAACTTGTATCAACTCGAACACTTCTTGCATCAGGCGGCCGGTGAACTGAGATCCGTTGTCCGTTCTAATGCTGTCCGGGAATCCCACTCCGGTAAAGATGGCGATGAGTGCATCTGCAATCTTCCTGGTGTCGATCGCTGGCAACGGGACTGCTTCGCGCCACATCGAACAGGTGTCGACGAGTGTGAGGAGAAATCTGTTCCGCTTCTTCGTCATGGGCAGTGGTCCTACTATGTCTATTGAGACTTGCTGGAATGGCACGCCGACTACTACCGATGGTCTTAAGGTGACTGGTACGGTGTGATGGCGCGGTAAGAATATCGTTGACATTGGTGACAAGATTCACGTAGCGCTTGAAATCCTCCGTGATTCCTAGCCAATAGTAGTGTGCGCTGATCCTCTGTACTGTGGCTCCAATTCCCGTGTGTCCGCTGAGTGGCATGCTGTGGCCTAATTCTAGTACTTGGGCTCGAAGGGTGGCTGGCAGTACTAATTGAGTGTGATCTCCATCTCCTTGCCGATGTAGAACTCCATCTTCCATGTAGAAGTCTCCTGTGTGCGGGTGTGTGTGCGCCTTCGGTAACTTCTGGAAGCACTTGGCTATCGAGGCGTCCGCTTTCTGTGCTGTCTTGATCTCTTCGAGTCCTGGGTTCGGGTTAACTCGGGCTGGGGTGGTTGGGTTTTAGCCTGGGCCCTAGTTTGCACTGCAGCTATCTCTACAGTTTTAGGGGGCGTGCCTAAAAACACATACCTACATCCTAGCACTAGATCATACAGGGGTTTCTGTAAAACTGCTGCTTGGATTCGTCATGTGACGTATCTACTCTCTACTTCTATCCAAGCTATTGGGCAAGTGGTCGTCGGTTTCGTCAAGCCTGTTCCTTGTAGTTCGACTGTCTTGTCCGTCAAGTCCGCGCGCGATACAAGAGACTCGCAAACTATCGCGTCGTATGATAGACCTGTGTCATACAGACAGTTCGCTTCTTTACCGTTGACCTTGACCGTGTCTGTCACCGATGGGTGATCTCCGATGGGGTGTGGATTTTCACTGCTGCTTTGAGTTAAAACTCTATGAGCTGGCCGGCTTTCGCGCTCGTCCCTACGTTGTGCTGCCAACTTGAAACATTCCGCGGTGGAGTGATTATTTCTGTTGCAGAACGAGCAATACCGTTTCTGGACCTCTTTTACGGAATTCCGCGTTGGGTCCTTTATTTTGGCCAAGTCTGGGGTGATTCGGCCGATTCGCGGTGCGCTGTTCCCGGTGAGGGCTTCGTTTCTGTGCCTCTTTCCCGTTAACCTTTAGGTCTCGCCTGAAGCTCTTAGCTTCTCCGTGGGCGGCCACGTACCTATCTGCGACCTTGACCAGATCCTCCAGTCTTTCCGCGCCCTGCTCTACTGAGAATATTTTCAGCTCGGGGGTCATGGTTTCCCGTAGCTGTTCCCACACTAATAGTTCGGTCAGTCCATCATATGTCTTAGCAGTGGCTGACAGGCTAACCCACTTATCCAGCATTGTGGAAAGACGATCCGCGAACTGCGCATAACTTTCTCCTTTCATTCTCCGATTGGTGCGGAATTTTTGCCGGTAGCATTCTCCTGTGAGTTCGAATCCCGTTAGGAGTGCCTCTTTTACTCTGTGATAGTCAGTCACTCTGTCAGTCGGTAGCTTACTGTAGATGTCATATGCCTTTCCTCTAAGCCCTTGACTAAGCTTAAAAGATCAATGGGTGGGATCTAGTTTGTACTCTGTTGCTAGGCGCTCGAACCTAGTTAGGTAGAGATCTAGACCTTCTCTTTCGTTGAATGGTCCCAGTGGGAATGACATGCCTAGTACAGTGGGAATGACATGCCTAGTACAGGGTTGGAGGCTACATCTAGTTGATCTGAGTGGGGAGGGGGTGTGGCAGAACTTGAGGCTCCAGATCCTAATCTTCTCAATTCTAACTCATGCTGTCTGTCTCGTTCATTTTCTGCCCGCTCATAGTCCCATCTCCTAACTCTGCTTCTCTCTCTGCTGCTACCTTCTTCTGTTCTCTCTCTGCTGCTTCTAATTCTAGTTTCTTCTGGTCTGCTTCTCTCTCTAGTTTCTTCTGTTCTCTCTCTGCTGCTCTCTCTGCCTTAGCCTCCTGTTTCTCTACCTCTGCATTTATATACGAAATTAAATCTGCTCCTGCTAAGTGTAATGCTTCTCATAATTCCTTGAAGCGCAATCTCAAGGCTACTGGGTCTGACATTGTCAAAAGTGTCTATGACCAACCTCTGAATCACGTGGAATATAAAAACACTAGCAATATGGCAATTCAATAAAAACAATGCAAAGGCAACCAAATTCATAATCCCTTCTCCCTTCTTTGATGTGGGCAGCCAACTTCAATATATTGAAGAAACGTGCTGCGCTGGATTGGGGGCTGCTGATCCGGAAATACTGTACTACGACTATAATCATAGATAGTGGTATTTAAAGATGTTTGTCGTGCTTATAACTGTATAATAGGTTCTGAGGAATAGGAGAGGAGGGAGGTGAGGGAGGGGGTTGGAGGTGCAATTGGGTTTTACTGGAGGAGCTGCACAACGCTAGCCTGAAATGAGGCCAAGGTCGTTGCGGAGACAACCTCTTCATGCAAGGAATTCCACTCAGGGATAGTGCGGGGGAAGAAAGACTTTTGTCGGTAATCAGTTCTGTTAGAGGGGGTGTCATAGGAGTGTTGGTTGTACAGGCGGGCGCTTCTCTTAGGGCAGGCACTTGGCTTCGGAGAGCACCTGCTGTTGATGTGGGTGAGTCAATAGTAGAATAAAACAAGAGTCAAATGGCATAGGCCTACAACAGTTACTTAAGTTAAGCAAAACCTGCAAAAGAACAATGCAACATACAAGCACAAAAAGAATTGAAGCAAACAAGTTTTTAAACAAAAGAATAGTGCACCAACACTGCTTCCTACACTTACAACTATTCTAAGTTATTCTACTGCTACTAGTACTGTTATCCTATTCTATTGTACACAGATCCGGTTATCCCCAGTTCCTATTCTACACAGATCCTGGCAGGCTCGCCAATTAAGTATGTGACGGTGGGTCTATTGTTGCTGGGCTCTGCACAATGGAATGCTATTACCCACTCGTCTTTAGTCGATGAGGATCGCTAGTAAATCTCCCTGTGACTCTACTTAATACATTTATATGTTTAGCTCGGTTCTGTGTTTAGGCTGGGGTACAGAGATAGAAAAAAAAAGGTAAAAGATCACTGTCACACTAGCTCTGACACGGCTATGAAACATAGGTAGTCCAGCCACTTGTTAACAGTAAATATCACACATTTGTTTCCTCTACTCTATACACGATCTGCTAAGTAAGATACTAACATAAAAGTTCAAATGTCAATTCGAATGGTTCGCTCCTTGATAGTTCTATGCAGCTACTATATCATCATCGGGCACTGGATGCTTTCTGCCCTAAAGGTCAGAGTTCTGGAAGAGTGGACTACTGTGGTCCTTAGATACAGGTTTGGTGCACTGAGTTAATATGCACTTAACTCAATGTTAGAAGAGCTGTGTTGTGGTTGATTCCTTGATGAGCTGTGTTGTTGTGGATTCTTCTTGTTGCTAGACTGGTGGGCTCTCGACGCGCATTGTTTGAGCAGCCGAGGCAGGCCAACTTTCAGTGAAGACTTTTTTCTCATTGTTCGCCTGGTCGGGCTCACGATACGATGCCTGCACATCTGTAACATATGAGACGAAATTCTGCACCACCATGTACACTAGGCGTGTGCAGAGCGTCTCACTGATGGCCGAAGTAGCCCTCAGTGATTAGCTCCACATCTCTATAACATTAAGCTAAGTCCGTGGTCCCACTGAATCTCCACTCGCCAATTTTTTTTTTCACTAGCCATGGCGACTAAATTAGTCGCCATTTTCAGGCCTGTTATACACATTCTCTGGTACAGTCACTGGTCTGCAAGAATACATATAGGCTAAACAACAGTAGGTCCATATGGAATTCATTATGGCGTCGACCGGTCGTGTTCTCCACGTGGTCGTGTTCTCCACGTGGTCATGCAACGTCAGACTAACAATTCAATTCTAAGCATGGCAAATTTCACAAACATAATTCAACAATAATATCAATACATCACGATGAAACAAAAGTATGTTCACTTACCTTTTTGACAATGTCAGGCCGTGGCTAACTTAGTTGAATAGAGTTTTCAACAGTCCCTGCTTTTCTAGTCTTCAGTGGAGAGATTTCGTCGAGCTGAGCTGTGTCTTGCTCGCAGCTTACCACACGAATGACTCTCTAACGCTGTCTGCCTGAACCGGGTAGAACCGGTAAACCTAAGCGTCTTTGACCCGGTTGGCTGGACTGCTGCCTATCCATGAGCTGAATGATGTCATTACCTACTGGGCTATCGTCAGCATTAGAAATGTGTAGCATAGAGCAAACTTCTGTCGTCTGCTGCAGGGTAACATTAACCTACTAAGGTTACAGCTGACTAAACAAAGCAAAAGCTTAAAAGTGCTGGGTAAACCTAGCCTCTTGTTACATGCATATACATATTTATATGATGTGTTTCGACTTTAGTCCGATCTAATATCGACAGCATTCCCCTACGTTTGTAACTCATTGATGTTTGAATTTCTCTTGCTGAGTTAATAAAGATTTCTGATTCTGGACTAAGATAAAAAGGAAAAAAACTCATACAGGATTAATATGATCATAAGACTATGAATGGTTGATGAGAGGGTTTCAATATTCCAAATAGTTATATAATGAAAGACATTCAACACGACTCCATAATTTAGTTATTGCTCAAACTGTGCAATACAAGTTTAATCTTGGAACAATGTTGAGTTTTATTTTTTAATAACCGAGTTTACTAAATATGTTTGTTGTTGTTGGTGTTGTTGTTGTTGTTGTTTAACGGAGAATTAATACACAGAGCTAGAGGTAACAGTTTGCATTGTTATGCTCACATTTCCTTGTGGTTGTGTTTCAAATGTGATATCGAACGAAAAAAAAAAGCCCTAGCTGTGAGATATTACAAAAATCAAGAATAACATTTACCGGTCGTTTAGCTCACTACTTATCCTATAGGTTTCCTGCCTGATTTCAGTATTGTGGTTCAGTTGTAAAACCAACCCCGAGCATAACAAAAGCTATTTACAAGGGCAAAGTTTGCAAATAAATCTAGACTCATCGTGCAAAACTTATTGATTACTTCAAAGGTGCCGAGTTTTATTAGTCGATTCATCTTTAAACCTTAAATTGTGATGACATTCATAGATTTAAAAAAAATATATATATAAACATCTCATGCCTGTTCTGAAATGTGCCAGAATAACCTTGACTTCCTTAGAATCGATCTAATAAGAAAATATTTAAGACCATATTCTCAGATGAAACCATTATTAATTTCCTTACTGAATAAAATGCGGTTTTATTTATTATAAGTTTATTAATGTCTAATCAACCACCTCTTCCATGCGCAATCCTTATAAATTTATTTAATTGTTTGTAACCCAATTTCTGTTTTTTAATTTAAAAAAATTATTTACTTTTTTTGTTCCTATTTTACTATTTTATTTTGATAAAGCAGAATCTGCTGCGCAGAGAGATTGTGTTGTTTGAGGGGTGAGGCGAGGGTGCTGAGAGATTGGAGAAATAATTACAATGATGAGAGGTTGGAGAAATAATTACAATGATGAGAGGTTGGAGAAATAATTACAATGATGAGAGGTTGGAGAAATAATTACAATGATGAGAGGTTGGAGAAATAATTACAATGATGAGAGGTTGGAGAAATAATTACAATGATGAGAGGTTGGAGAAATAATTACAATGATGAGAGGTTGGAGAAATAATTACAATGATGAGAGGTTGGAAGAATAATTACAATGATGAGAGGTTGGAGAAATAATTACAATGATGAGAGGTTGGAGAAATAATTACAATGATGAGAAGTTGGAAGAATAATTACAATGATGAGAGGTTGGAGAAATAATTACAATGATGAGAGGTTGGAGAAATAATTACAATGATGAGAGGCTGGAAGAATAATTACAATGATGAGAGGTTGGAGAAATAATTACAATGATGAGAGGTTGGAGAAATAATTACAATGATGAGAGGTTGGAGAAATAATTACAATGATGAGAGAGTGGAATAATAATTACAATGATGAGAGGTTGAAAGAATAATTACAATGATGAGAGGTTGGAGAAATAATTACAATGATGAGAGGTTGGAGAAATAATTACAATGATGAGAGGTTGGAAGAATAATTACAATGATGAGAGGTTGGAGAAATAATTACAATGATGAGAGAGTGGAATAATAATTAAAAATGATGAGAGGTTGGAAGAATAATTACAATGATGAGAGGTTGGAGAAATAATTACAATGATGAGAGGTTGGAGAAATAATTACAATGATGAGAGGTTGGAAGAATAATTACAATGATGAGAGGTTGGAGAAATAATTACAATGATGAGAGGTTGGAGAAATAATTACAATGATGAGAGAGTGGAATAATAATTACAATGATGAGAGGTTGGAAGAATAATTACAATGATGATGTTTGTTTGTTTGTTTGTTTCTTTAATTTAACGTCTATTCACCTAAGTGATTTTAGACTTGATGGGAGCAGGGGGAAATATTAAACAAATAATGAATGGTCATAATGAAGGGCTGATGGTGCGGCTGATGGCTGAGGCCCTACATTCCAAAGTAAGACTGCTGCGCTCTCTGGTCATCTCCATCTTCCTATATGCTTGCGAAGCATGGACCCTCACAGCAGATCTCCAACGAAGAATACAAAGCATGGAGATGAGGTGCTACAGAAGACTTCTGTGCATTTCCTATACCCAACACATCACCAACATTGAAGTCCGACAGACCATCACACAAGCCATTGGACAACACGATGACCTGCTCACAGTGGTGAAGAAACGGAAACTCCGATGGTATGGCCACGTCACCAGATCATCAGGCCTTGCAAAGACCATTCTGCAAGGCACAGTGCAAGGAGGTAGAAGAAGGGGGAGACCGAAAAAGAGGTGGGAGGACAACATTCGAGAATGGACTGGTTTGACACTGAGCGAAGCCATGAGGGCTGCTGAGGACAGAGAAAGATGGAGTATGCTGGTTAAGCGATCATCTGTGGTGCCCCTACGACCTTCGGGTTATGGGACAGAATAGAATAGAATAGAATAATGAAGGGGAAAAGGGATTAAACAAAGTACACAAAACTGAACAATTAAACAATCACATTTTTAAAATAATTAGAAATTATACAAATTAAGTCCAATATAACTACTAACCAATCCTTGTAAAATAATCTTCATGATTTACAGGATCCAGCGGGCTGTAATAAGCCGAATCAGGATCATTATATCTCATATAATTATTTAATTCAATGTTCTGAATTTATACATATATAATATTCAATGTTCTTAATTTATGCTTCATAGAAACAATCTATTAGATCTAGTAAATAATCTGTACTGACTGTTGTTGTTGTTTTTAGAAAAAACATCCAACAGGACTGTATATTAATAATTTTGCAATTGATATCCAGTAAATAATATTTTTATCTTGAATATTTCGAATATGTTGTGGAATATATTGCGCAATTGCACTGCATTCATTAATGAGATGATTAATAGAAATTGCTTGTTTGCAAATGCAAGCAACTTCCTTACAGTATTTTGTCCTCCACGAGTTCAAAGCAAGACGATATGCTAAACTGATAACAGTCCGCGAGGAATGTAACATTCCATTATATAATTTAATGCAAGGAATTTTATTTTTTATATTTTTTTTCAATTATACGATATACTTCATTATTTGAGAATGGAATATCGAGCTGAATAACAGTACTTCCATTTTTTGCCCCTTTTTTTGCAATCCTATCAGCCCAGTCATTATGATGTAATCCGCTATGAGATGGTATCCAGCAAAATTGAACATTTGTTCCATTTATGATTAAACTATGAATAAGATATTTAATTTTATCTATAATATAACAGCCTTCTTTATTAGAATTTGAATCCAAAGTTTGTAAAACTGATTTAGAATCAACACAAAATAATATATTGAGAAAGTCAGTGTGTAAACTAATGATTTTATTCAATGCCATAAGTATAGCAATAAGTTCTGCAGTAAATATTGAATGCCCTTTCCCTAAAAAGTAAGCCTCGTTAACCTTTAAAGCAGGTATAACACAACCTGCTCCTGTTTCACCT
The DNA here is from genome assembly GCA_036898135.1 of Oncomelania hupensis. Classification (NCBI taxonomy): domain Eukaryota; kingdom Metazoa; phylum Mollusca; class Gastropoda; order Littorinimorpha; family Pomatiopsidae; genus Oncomelania; species Oncomelania hupensis. Next base: position 18,263,976 of record CM072519.1, on the reverse strand, counting down.
GATTCTAAAACAGAACCATCAGTATAAATTTGTAGGTAAGAATAATATTTTTCATAGATACGTTCCTTTGCTTCTGCTGCTCATAAAATGCCGTTTTCCTGTTTTCTTAATTCAGAATAGTCCATGTCAAAATTTGCTCGTTGAAGTTCCCAATTAGGTATAGGTATTTGTGAAATTATGTTTGAATCGATTTTACAATTTAAATTAGATTCGTTCATGAGCTCATTTGTATACGTTAAAATAGTCTGTAAATAATTAATACTCTGTGCTCTTTTGGGAAAATGTAAATCAGAGCGTATTTCTAATTCTGAATCTGTGAAACTGTCAACTGCAGATGCCCTCACTATATATTTAGCACATGATAATTTTCTCCATTCATGTAATGGTAATACACCTGCAGCGTTATAAGCATCAGATGTTTTTGTGTGTATTGGAACACCCATAGCCATTTTAATGGCTTTGCTATCCATACTTTGAAGTAATTTGGAGCAGAGAAGTATACCTCTTGGCCATATGTTAATTTAGATCGAACAAGCATGCACACCAGGTGAATCAAATTTTGTGTATCTTGTCCCCATTTTTGATAACTTACAATCTTTATTAAATTTAAACTTTTAATAGCCTTTTGCAACAAATAATGTATATGTTTTTTCCAACTTAAATTTGCTGTAAAATAAACGCCAAGAAATTTAACTTCATTTACATATTGCAATTCTTCATTACCAATATAAAATTTCGGTAACAGTTTTGGACCAGTTCCTTTATTAAATAATAACATATTGGTTTTTTCTTTTGACAATTCAAGTCCATTTACTTTTATGTATAAGTGAATATTATTTAATTCATTCTGATACACATTCTGAATATGTTTTATTTCAAATAAAGATGTTTTTCTTTTTAAAGAGACATTTATCCACATTGCAATATCATCTGCATATTGAACTAAATTTATTTGTTTACCTACATGTTGAGGCAAGTCATATAACAATATATTAAATAATAAAGGTGATATTATTGACCCTTGTAGTATGCCCATATTAATATTATAAGCTGAGGAGTAAGAGTTGCCTACCTTTGTTATTATTTTTCTTCCATTTAGGAAATCTTTAATATATTTAAAAATATTGCCAGAAAGGCCTATATTTTTTAGCTTGTAAAGTTGTATAAAAGTCGAGCGTGCCATACTCGATCATACGCTTTTTTCACATCAAAGAAAGTGGCCAATATATTTTTCCTTCGAGAAAATTGCTTCTTAACTTGTGTGGTTAATTTAACTAAGTGATCTACTGTTGACCTACCTTTTTTAAAACCAGCCTGATTCGTTGGTATTATTTTATTTTTGTTGCAATAATATGATAATCTATTTAATATTATTTTTTCCATTATTTTACCAGCATGTGATGTAAGTGCAATAGGACGATAACTTGAAGATTCATGTCGATTTTTTCCTGCTTTTAATAGTGGTACTATTATTGATGTTTTCCATAAATCGGGTAAAATATTATCTTCCCAGCACTTATTAATAATTGTATGAAAATGATGTATCCATGGTAGTGGTAGATGATTTAATAAAGTATATGACAAGCCATCTGGACCAACTGCAGATTTCTTATTACCAAGATGTTTGATTTCATCTTTTACCTCCGATAATGTAATTTTCGAATTCATATACAAAGCATTATCTGGATTAGGATCTTTATAAAATTCTGATGTTTCTTCAATTTGCCTTTTTGTTAATTCTTCTTGAGTAAGACTGCTGGTGTTGCTTGCATTTGCAAACATTTTACAAAATTCTTCTGCTTTATCTTTTGGAGAAGAAAATATTTTATTCATAATTTGTATTGGACATTTTGGTAACTGAAATCCATTTTTCATTTCATTAACTTTTTTCCAAACATTATTTGCATCACTTGGACTTGATATTTCTTTTGTGCAAAAGTTTTCCCAGTGTTGTTTTTTTGCTACTGCAATTATCTTGTTACAATTAAGTTTTGCAATTTTCATTTCTCTGTACGCAGAAACAGACCTGTATTTTATCCACCTTTTGTATGCATTCTTTTTTAATTTAACTGCATCTGCACAAGCACTATTCCACCAAATATTACCTTGATGTTTTTTTTTTAAAGAACCCCTCTTTATAGGTATGGAATTGTTAGCTGCTGAAATTATTGTATTTGTGAACATTGTACAAAGTGCATTAATGTCTCCATTATCAATAAAATGTTTTTCAGAATTCAATAAATACATTTGATATTGATTCCAGTCTGTACGATCATATATATATTTAGGAATAACATCATTTTCTACTTGAATATCTGGTTTTTCATTGAAGGGTGGTCAAAATTGGAAGATGATCGCTGCCTAAGGAATCAATTTCTACATCCCATGTGCTGTCTATAACCAAATCAGGTGATACGAATGTTAGATCAATTGCAGAAGGCTGTTGTGTTTCTACATCAGGAATCCTTGTTATTTTACCATCATTCAAAAATACAAGACCAGAAAGGATAATATTATCAATAAAACGGTTATTAGTATTATACTGACATCCGTTATCCCAAAGTGATGAATGGGCATTAAAATCACCAACAATAATCCATTTATCATTTTTATCAACTAGTTTTAACCATTCAGTGTTGATATCATCTGGACCGGTAGGATAGTAAACTGACACAATATTAATATTCAACTGACTGTGAATTATCACCTTTAGGGCCACAGAATATACATTATATAAATCTTTTGGAACTATAGATTCACAAGGGACATAATATAAATCATTTTACAATGATGAGAGGTTGGAGAAATAATTACAATGATGAGAGGTTGGAGAAATAATTACAATGATGAGAGAGTGGAATAATAATTACAATGATGAGAGGTTGGAAGAATAATTACAATGATGAGAGGTTGGAGAAATAATTACAATGATGAGAGGTTGGAGAAATAATTATAATGATGAGAGGTTGGAAGAATAATTACAATGATGAGAGGTTGGAGAAATAATTACAATGATGAGAGGTTGGAGAAATAATTACAATGATGAGAGGTTGGAGAAATAATTACAATGATGAGAGGTTGGAAGAATAATTACAATGATGAGAGGTTGGAAGAATAATTACAATGATGAGAGGTTGGAGAAATAATTACAATGATGAGAGGTTGGAAGAATAATTACAATGATGAGAGGTTGGAAGAATAATTACAATGATGAGAGGTTGGGGGAA
>CM072519.1:18243249-18255749 GCA_036898135.1 Oncomelania hupensis | reverse complement strand
CATTGACATCACTTAAAACACACACACACACACCCACACACACACACTCACACACACGCACACTCACACCAAACAACACACACAAACACACACAAACATACAAACACACATATAGATACATAAACATTATCACAGTCAGAGATTAATATTGACCGCCCCAAGATTAAATGAATGAATTCAACTATTTGCATATGGTCTCCTGTTTGTCATTTATGAGAAAGGGGAAGGTAGGGAGAGAGAAGAGATGGGAAGGGAGGTAGAGAGAAGAGAGGGGCGCGAGAGAAGAAGATGAAGAAGAAGAAGAAGAAGAAGATAATGATGAAGAAGAAGAGAAGAACAACAACAACAACAACAAAAGGAAGCAAGATGGCAAGAGATTCAAATGCATTTCCAGACACTCACAAACATAGCCGAAAAATGAGCATTTTCAAAAGTGTTAGTTTTCATGACGTTGTTGTCATTCGGTTGTATCCTAACAAAGCAAAAACAAAACTGGAATGAAAGGCCACTATCTTAACGATCTGCCAGCAAAACAGTTATCAAAGTCGTCTTTAGCCAATGTTTAGAAACAGCGCAAAACGTGTTTATAAAATCATCAAGCGCCTCGATCCTTGAGAAAGTTCAAATACGAATCATCTAACATACTTATCAGTAGTATCGCAAAGCAGTAGTATCGCAAAGTACAACTGGTTTCAGTTATTCTCGAAACAAGGCAAATTGGGTTTTCTTAACAATAACAAAGTCGACATTCTGAGCGGCGGACCGACCCGCAACCGCACTGCTACTGATAGATAGCCCATTAAGCCTATTTGAAGGAAGCTTACCCGTATAACCAAACCTCAATAAAATCGCTTCACCTTTATGATAATAATTTTTTTTTTTTTTTTTTGCAAAACGTGTTTAGCAACAAAATAACTCCAGTGACATTGACCTTCCTTTACGGTAGAGCAAATATGATTTTGTTGTTGAAAAAAGTATTGATGTTATTTTTCTCACCGAAACCTGACTCAAACCTGTGGGAGACGAGCTCATCATCCAATCCCTCATCCCTCCTGGTTTTTCTTTATGCTCTTTCCCAGGACCCTCCAAGGGCAGAGGAATCAGCATCATTTACAGAAACTCCCTCCATTTAACTTTTTGACAGTTGCTGCCCTTTGCCCACTACTCCTTTGAGTTCGTTGAGGCCATTCTCAACACCCATGGCCAAACCATCATCTTTATCTGCATTTACCGTCCTCCTCCTAGTCCCCAAACCCAACTCGGATCTGCTATGTTTCATGAAGACATTGAATCTTTTCTGGACCTTTACTCCAATAAACTTGGCAAACTCATCATTCTCAGCGACCTCAACATTCATTTTGATCAACTTGAACACTGGGAAACCACAGGCATCTGTCACAACCTCCATATCCATAGCCTTAAACAATATGTTTCTGAACCTACGTACCCTCGCTCTGAACACATCACCGACTGTGCAATCGCTAGACAGTCCGACAACATTCTCTCTCATGTCATTGGTCACAACGCTCTCAAAATGACGGTGCAAAGAATTTGTACAAATAGTACTATGTGTTTGATCTCAAAAACAAGATCCTGGAATCTTGAAAGCTGGCTCAAGAGTACAACAAAAAAGCTGTAGCCAAAACCAAACACTATCATCAGTGTATCCCATAGAGTCCAAAGATCTTGAGTCTGACCACTACGCTATTCTCTGCTCTCTCTGTCTTTCTCCTCCTCAAAAGAAAAAAAAACCACACAATCACCCGCCACAACCTGAAAAACATTGACCAGAAAGCGTTATCTTCTGAAGTTGTCCATTAACTTTCCTTTGCTCCTCCTTACACCGAACCTGCTTCTTTTTTTCTATACTACTCTCAGCCATCTCCTTAACAAACATGCTCCTTCTTGAGATTCACAGAGCGACCGTCGAACTAGCAAGACGTGTTTTCATCGCTCTCCCGTTTATAAAATTAGGGTGAGCGACTTTGCTAGTAGTTACTATGTAATTGACTGAGTGTTCACTGGCTGAGAGAGGCGATGTTTCTATTGTAGGGTAGAGAGGAAAATAATTGAAGTTGTACTCTTAGTAATTGATGTTTGAATTACGAAGAAGATTGTACGCAAGAGGATTGTTTTACACAGATGTCTAGAAAAGTAACAAACTTCTTCAACAGTACCCCTACAAGTAAAAAAGGACAGGAGGAGAAGATAGATAGAGGAGAGAAGAGAAAGATTCTGTTATCATCGTCAGGTAGTAGTGAGAGCGAAGTTAGTCCAGTAGTCCGTCAGGAGAGGAAGAAAAAAAACGTAACCTTGGACCTGTCTGATTCAGTGGATTCTACCATCAGTGACGCATGCAACATGGACGCACAGGAATTTATGGCACTCTTGGATAAAAAACTAAGTGTGGTGGCAACAGCAGAAGACATACAAAATCTTGGCAAGAGGTTTGAAGAAAAACTAGACAAACTAGAAAGCCAGCTGTTCGACATGGCGAAAGTGACGGACAGTATGAAGACAGAAATGAAGCGGCTGAAGGCGGAGAACCAGAGTCTGAGGGAGAAGCTGACGGCGGTGGAGAGCAGCCAGAACGACCTGGAACAATACGATAGGCGCTGGAATGTCAGGGTCTTCAACGTCTCCGAGATGAAGAACGAAACGAGCGACGACTGCGCCAAGCAATGCTGCCAAATCTTCACAGAGCTGCTGGGCGTGAAGACGGATGAGCGAGACCTGGAGGCGGCGCACCGTGTGGGAAGGCCAGCAGCAGTAGCGGGCAGTCAGAAGCGTGCCAAACCCATCATTGTACGCTTTAACAACCGCAAACTGAGGGACCAAGTACTGGCGAGCAGGAAGAAGCTGAAGGGGAAGGGCATCTCTGTGGGCGAGGACCTAACGGCGGCGAACTACAGGTTGGAGCGACAGGTCTACAAACACTCCGCTACCTTGGCTACATGGTCTGCCAATGGTAAAATCTTTGCAAAACTCAAAAACAACGTAAAAGTCAGAGTTAACTTCGGTGATGATGTTGACGCTGTTTTGTCTAGAGCGATGAAATCAGGCGACAGAAACGAAGAGAACAAGTAACTTTCTGTGGTGGTGGTCTGTTTTTTATGTGTGGTTACTTTAATCCATGTTTCTGTAAACTACAGTCTGTAAGTAAAATTTACATTTTTTCTAAGTTAACCTCCTCTTTCTATGTTTGTGCGATCGAGCGGCTCCTGACATGATAATTGTCTGCATACCTACTTAATAGTGGAATAACGGAATTATTTTTGATTTTTATTTTATTCTATTCATATATTTTTTTATTTATTTATTTATTCACTAATAATTCTTATTTATTTTATTCCTTTTTTTCTTATTCTTTTTTGGGGTCATTCCTCATTGAAGCGTTACCAGAAATTAAAACTCCTATTTTAAGTTTATATAAGCTACTATGGTTTTCAAATAAAGCTATTTTTAATCATTCAAAAACAAACGTATTTAAGTGCATGGTTGCTTGAATGTATGCAATTGATGAGGCAGCGAACCCAGCCCATTTTCTCTTGATGCCATAGAAAGGTAATCGTAATCAAATCAATTGTTGGAATACAACGTGTTTGGTTTATTGCTTGTTGGTTGTTTTTTGTTCTTTCTTCTTTTTAATTTGCTGAGTTCGTTTTTGTGGCAAGAACTAGCCACTCAATGATACAATTATTTTTATTTCAATATGATTTGTTACTACATACATATGCTTTAATGAAGATTGACAATGCTGGTGGTTTGTTGTTGGTGTGGTTGTTTCTTCCTTATTTTTTAAGATGCCTTATTAGGGCCTGCTTCCTTTTGCTTTGAGGTCTGGAGCAGGGGTGGATCTTCTTTTTTCATGTTTTCTCTTGTCATAAGGGCACTTGTTGCAATACGTTGGTAAATTTTTGCCACCACAGATAGCAGCAGTAGGTGAAATATGTCGCGTTTACTATGACTCTATGATTACTATGTGGCACCAGGAACAAAATCTCTCAATGTGGTGGTATTTATTTGTAAGTTAAAATATGCTAATTTGTTCACTTAATAATCGCATTTTATATCTGATAGAGTTGAGACTGATAATTATTAGCTCCTAAGTACTGATGACGTTGATGGAGAATGTTAGGATGATGATGAAGGAAGCGGTGGCGATGAAGGGTGATGGATGGTGATGATGTCGATGATGATGGTGATGACAATGATGAGATGGCACAGGTATTGTCAAGGCAGGTTTACAGAGCTCAAAAGATGAAGAAAACAATTATGACAGGGAGAAGTAGGGGAGAGACCAGACGTGTGTAAAATTGTGCATTTATATATAAACATTTTTTTCTTTGTAAAGAACTGGAAAGTTTGCTGGTTTGGATTTTAGTGGCGGTCTGTTTTTTCTTATGTAACAAAAGAAATGTTGTTGTTGGGTTTTTTAAAATCTGGCTTTTGTCTGGAATGATTTTGTTCACGTGCCTGTGTTCATGATAATGACTTCTAAATACGCTCTTCTTTATGTTTGCTGGTGTTGCATTTAACCTTTAAGTCACCGTGTTTGTAATAGTGACAAAAAGAAAGCATGCAGCTTTTTTTTCCCTTCTTTTTAATTTTTAATTTTTTTTTATTTTTATTTATTTATTTATTTATTTAATTACTTTAAAATGATTATCTTTAACAGCAGGTTGTTTGTTCGTTGTTCTCCCAGCTGTTTTTTTTAGTTACACTTGTTCAGATATTTCAAGAGCATAATTTTATTATTTTTATTTTTTTTTAATTTCTTTTATTTTTTTTACGGTAAATTTGTTTTGTCAGAATCTGCAGAAATCACTACAAGTAATAGTAGTCATGCAGAGGTTGCCTGTTTGTTGATTTTATGATTGTAAACTACGTTGTGTATGTTAATGAATGTATTGGAAAACTTTATCCTTCCCTCCCCTTCCTATACCCCATTCTCCCTTCCCTTCCTCCTCTATGTGGATGTATTCATTATTACCATCGCTTTTTTCTCATCTTGTGAGCTCAGTTCAGCTCGGTTTATTAATATTTTTTTGTTGCTGATGAATCTCTCCCTGCTAGTCGGATATTACTGGCCGATAAAAATAACCATGACATGTTTTGTTTTGATTGCGGTCTGTGACCTCTATGCAACTGCAGCGTCAATAAGTTCACTAGTACTCACCTGTTTGATTTATGAATAACTCTGAGTCAGACATTAACATAATATCAGTTAATTGCCGGGGTCTTGCGAAGTCAAATAAAAGACGGGATGTTTTTCATTATTTACGACAAAAATCTTCTTCCATTTATTTTCTACAGGACACGCACTTTGACCCCAAATTAGAAGAGTACATTAGAGCTGAATGGGGGTACAAAGCTTTTTTCGCATCATATACTACAAATTCAAGAGGTGTTGCTATTTTATTTAACAATAATTTTGAGTTCGAAGTCAAAAGGGTATGTAGGGATGTAGAAGGCAATTTCCTTTTATGTCACATCAAAACTATGGATAAAGATTTGCTGTTAGTCAATGTTTATGGTCCAAATTTAGATGATCCAGACTTTTACGTTAATCTGGAAAGCCATGTTACAGAAATAAATGTAGATAATATTATTTTTGGTGGAGATTGGAATTTGGTAATGGATTTTGAAATGGATTGCGACAATTACAGACACAAAAATAACCCACGGGCTCAAGATCAAGTTTTTAATATGATGGATAACTTAGACTTATTAGATATATGGAGGGAACTAAATGTAGATACAAAACGCTACACTTGGAGAAGAAGTAACCCCATTCAGCAGAGCAGGTTAGATTTTTTTCTCATATCTGACTTCATGTCTACTTTTGTTATAGACGCTGATATCACCCCTGGTTACAGGACAGACCATTCAGTTATAACTCTCAGACTAAGTTTCGGCCCCTCACCTCAAAGAAAGATGTTGTGGAAGTTCAACTCATCCCATCTTAAAGATAAGGCATATGTAGATCTGATTAATGAAAACATAAATTCATGTATGTATGTATGTATGTGTATCAGTTTATAGTCCCCTCTCTTCCCGATAAGGATTTTCAGAGAGGAGACTTGAACATAAATTCAGTAATAGAGGAATATGCAGCTACGCCATATCACAGAGTCGAACTTCAAAGCATTCCTACTAATGAAATACTTTTTACTATCTCGGATCAATTGTTTCTTGACGTTCTCTTAATGAAAATAAGACAAAAAACTATTTCATATGCAGCCTATAAAAAACGCCAAAATACAGAAGTACAGAAAGCTTTGGAAGAAAGTATCTGTAGATTAGAAAAAATAGATTATAGAACAGATGAAGAAAACAGGCAGTTAAGTGAAGGTAGAGAAGAGTTAGAGAAACATAGGGAGAAGATAATGGAAGGGGTATTAATTAGGTCAAGGGCAAGGTGGGTGGCAGAAGGGGAAAAGGTAACTAAATATTTTTGTGGACTGGAAAAGCGTAATTTTGTTAGTAAATGCATGAAGAAGATTATAAAGAACGATGGATCCGAGGTTAGTGAGCCACGCGAGATTGTTAACGAAGTTAAGACTTTCTACCAACATTTATACGAAAAGAAAACATTAGAGGATATAAATATTTCTGACTTTGTAACTAATATAAAATCTTTAACAGCAGAAGAAAGGCATGCACTTGAAGGAGAAATAACACTAGACGAAGCAAGTTCTGCTCTTAAAAACATGAAAAACTATAAAAGTCCAGGCTCTGACGGTTTCACTGCTGCATTTTTTAAATTTTTCTGGCTAAAATTGGGTCCTTTAGTTATTCGTTCTCTTAATGAAGGCTTTAGAGTAGGTAGTCTTTCCACAACACAAAAAGAAGGCGTCATAATCTGTATACCGAAAGGAGATAAGGATAAGGAATATATTAAGAACTGGAGGCCTATATCTCTTTTAAATGTTGTATATAAAATTGGCTCCTCAAGTATTGCAAACCGTTTAAAATTAGTTCTATCATCGTTAATCAACGAAGATCAAACAGGCTTTATTAAAGGACGTTTTATAGGAGACAATATTCGATTAATATATGATATTATCAGTTATCTGAATAAAAACGACAAGCCAGGATTACTTTTATGCCTAGATTTTGAAAAGGCTTTTGATTCAATAGATTGGATATTTATGAATAAAGTGTTGCTTGCCTTTGGTTTCGGCAATGATTTCTGTAGATGGATAAAAAACCTTTTATAATGATACTAAAGCGTCCGTTTCTGTTAATGGTCAAATGTCAAGCTGGTTTAGTATTGAACGTGGCTGCAGACAAGGAGACCCAATCTCACCGTATATTTTTGTTTTATGTGTCGAGATCTTAGCAATTATGATCCGTGAAAATAAGGAAATCGAAGGCATAAAAATTAACGAAGTAGAACATAAAATTACACAATACGCAGATGACACCGAAATGTTATTAAATGGCACTAGAACTTCTTTTGAATAAACTATTAAAACCATTGACAATTTTTGTAATCTGTCAGGGCTCTCTTTGAACGCAACAAAAACTAACGCAATATGGCTGGGCAGCCAGCGTAACTCATCAACAAAATTTATGCAACATCTTCGTATAACCTGGAACCCTGAAAAGTTTCAAGTGTTGGGTATTTGGCTGACAAGTGACTTAGAAAATTGTATTGGTATCAACATAAAAGATAAATTGATAGAAATAAAATTACTGTATAAAGTATGGCTCAAAAGACAAATAACCCCCCTGGGAAGAGTAGCGGTGTTGAAATCACTTATTTTGTCAAAATTAGTTCATTTGTGGATGCTACTGCCAAACCCTCCAGATGGTGTAATAAATATGATTCAGACATCAGTTTTTGAATTTGTCTGGAAAAACAAAAGAGATAGAATTAGTCGAAAAAGTGCAGTAAAAAATATAACAAATGGAGGTCTTGGTATCCCAGACATTAAAATGTTTATTAAAGCCTTAAAAATATCATGGTTAAAAAAACTTAAATATGGAAATCAGAAATGGAGATCTATACTCTTGACGGAATTTTCATGTTTTGAAAACGTTGAGAAACTAGGTGCGGATTTTACAATGCTAGACAACTGTAATAATTTTTGGAAAGAAGTTTTGCATTCGTACAAAGATTTATCAAATCATATTATTTTGGGAAAACCGGAAGAGATTATCTCTGAAAGGATTTTTTATAATCAGAATATACTCGTTAACAACAGACCCATTTTCTATCAAACTTGGTATGAGAAAGGGGTGTTTTGTATTGGACATTTATTAAAGGAAAATGGATCTTGTTTATCTTTTCAAGAGTTTGTACATAGATATAATGTTCAAACCGATTTTGTTACGTATACTGGTTGTGTGCAGGCTGTAAAAAAGTATATTAACTCTTTTGAGTTACCGATCGTTAATAATAACTTTTTAGAATTAAATAAACTATGGACTATTCTGAATTCAGTTCAAAAAGGTGCACGAGTTTACTACGATCTTCTGACATCAAACGAAATACAACCTAACTGCTGTAAGACATGGGAACAGAAATATGGTAAACATTGTAATTGGAAAATAGTTTTTAAGAAAGTCCAAAATATACCTGATGTTAAACTTAAATGGTTCCAGCTACGAATAGTGCATAGGATTATCGCCACAAACACTATTCTGTCAAGTATGGGTGTTCGAACGGATTCATTATGTTCTTTTTGTACAATCGATCGAGAAAGTATACAACATTTGTTCTGGCAGTGTGCACACATCCAGGCATTCTGGAATCAGTTTGAACTTGCGGTAAGGAATAGTTGTCAGAATGTTATTAATATGCATTTAAACGAAAACATTGTACTGTTTGGTTGTGGTGATCATTTTATGTCAGACGTGATTTTTGATAGGATAATTGTTCTTGCCAAGTTTTTTATCTATAAGTGCAAGTTGAACAACTGTATTCCAACGTTTGCTGTGTTTAAGTCTTTTTTGAAAACTCGGTATGAAATAGAGAGACAGGCATCATATTTATTAATGAATACACACAAAGTGTACAATGAATGGCATCCATATACACCTTTGTTTATGTAATCTTGTTGCATAATAGAAGTAGTTTGTATAAGTTAGAGAAAAAAAAAGAAAAGATTAAACCGTTTTATTTTCTCTCGTTGTGCACTGAACGCTGCAGTGCATCTTTACGAAAGTGGTTGTTATTACCTTTTGTTTTAAATGTATTAAGTCAACGCCAGTCTATCCCTCTACTAACATTTTTTTCCTCCCACTTTTTTTTAAAATATTTTTTTATTTTATTTTTTAAAACTTTTATTTATGTAATTATTTTTTTTAATTGGTTGTTTTGTACTGTGCTGTTACAATTTTTTTTAAAATTCAGTTTAAGTTTGTCCCACTTACAGTAAATGAGAGACTAAGTGTACGCGGATTGATTTTATTCTGTTTCAAGATTCTTTTTTTTCACACGAGTGTGATGTTGGCAATTTGTTTTCTGTGCTAAACACTTGAAGGTACAATGGTAATGTGGGGCTTCTTTTTCTTTTCAATTCCATTATTATTAATTATTGTAACCTATTTGGCTAATCTGTATTGTACTGTTTTATTTATATATGTATGTTTATATAAAATACTTTGACATACATAACGGATTGACATTGGAAATGAATATTGTATACAATTGTATCGATGTCAAAGAAAAAATAAATCAAAGAAAAAAAAACATGCTCCTTCTTCCTCCCGCATGATCTCTGACCGTCCATCTGATCCGTGGTCCTCTCCGGAGATCGGCAAGGACAAACGAGAGCGGTAGAGAGCAGAGCAGTTAACAAACAGACCTATCAGCGTAAGTTTGACGTCCGAAAAGCCATCTCTGCAGCTAAAATACATTATTATAACGCAAAAATTTAGAACTATTTCTTCCAAAAAAAACTATTTTAAACTATGAATTACCTTCTAGGAAACACCAACACTTCTCTTCTTCCAACAAAAATTGAACTTTCTGAACTACCTTCACCCTTTTCAAACTTCTTTACCTCGAAAATTGAAGCTACTCGCAAATCTCTTGATGATATGTCTCGTCAACCATGTCCTTCTGATCCGCCTTTCACCGGCACGCCACTCTTCTCCTTTCATACTGTCTCAAAAACTGAAATGGCTGAAATTCTCAACACCATGTCGTTTAAGACATGCGAGCTTGATCCCATCGCTACCTCACTTTTCAAAGATTATATCACTGACCTCCTCCCAACCATCACCAACATAGTCAACTCTTCCTTGGAATCTGGTTCTGTTCCCTCCTGTTTCAAGTCTGCCATCGTGCGGCCACTACTAAAGAAATCAAAATCAGAAGACTTGAAGAACTACCGCCCTGTTTCTAATCTCCCTTTCCTATACAAACTCCTGGAGATGGTTGTTCTCAAACAGCTCAACCATCATCTCTCATTCAACAACTTGTTCTGTCCATTCTAGTCTGCCTACCGTCCTGACCACTCTACTGAATCAGCTCTTCTTAACGTCGTGAACGACCTCCTCTCTGCCACTGACTCTGGTAAAATCTCTTTGTTGAACCTTCTCGATCTCTCAGCCGCTTTTGACACTATCTACCACTCCATCCTCCTTCAGCGTTGAGAAATCTTTTGGAATAAAGGACTGTGCCTTAAGTTCGTTTCATTCTTACCTTTCTGATCGTTTCCAATCTGTCTGCATCGACAACTACCTTTCTGAACCGTCCAGACTTGTCTTCGGTGTTACTCAGGGGTCAGTTCTAGTCCCTGTTCTATTCACACTTTACACATCTCCTCTGCCTCAGATTATCCGAAACCATGACACTTTCCACCATTTCTACGCAGACGATACGCAGCTCGAAAACAGTGACACTCCTCAAAACCTTCCATCTATTCTTACCAAAACTTCTGACTGGTTTGAAAACATGTCTATCTGGATGACTGCCAACAAGCTCCAGCTCAATGCTAACAAAACTAACGCTATGCTCACGGGTACCAAACACAACCTGTCTTCTTCCCCTGAAGACACTTTCACTCTTGGCCAAACCATTATTCCTATTTCATATTCTGCTAAAAACGTTGGCGTCATCCTTGACAACACCCTCTCCATGTCAGAATTCATCCGCAAAACCTGTCAAACATGCAACTTTCATCTCAGTAGAATAGGCCTTGTCCGCAAGCATGTGACCACTGACGCTACAGCCAAACTCATTTGCTCTCTTGTCCTGTCACGCTTAGACTATTGTAACTCTATCCTGGCAGGACTCCCTTCCTCGTCTGTTCATCTGCTCCAACGTGTTCAGAACTCAGCTGCTCGTCTGGTTCTCAAAATGAAAAAAAGTCTGAACCTTTCACACACCTCCCACATTCTCTCCACTGGCTTCCTGTATCCCAAAGGATTACCTACTTTCTGTTACAAGTGCGTCCATGGATTAGCCCATTCCTACCTCACCCATAACATTCACTTCTACAAGCCATCTAGAAATCTTCGTTCTTCCTCTGACACCCTCATACCACAAATACCCCGCCGCAAACTCTTTTCTGCAGGCTGTTGATCCTTCTCAGTGCTTGGTCCTTCAACTTGGAACTCTCTTCCTCTATTTCTTCGCAGCTCTCCGAACATAGCCACTATCAAGTCCAACTTGAAAACTCATATCTTCCTTAAAAATGTGTGATCTCGCCTCCCATCACCATCATCACTCCTTTTTTTTATAATTCAGACCACCGCCGTCACACCCCAGACCCCTCACTCCTTAGCTGCTCTCCTCCTCCCCCTCCCTCCTTCGTCTTTCATAGTTTACTTGTAAATATTCCTTTTCATGTTTGTATTATGTCATTACATAATTTATTAGTGTCTCGTTTTTGATTCACTTCTTTTCGTATAATAAATAAATAATAATACAGGATGCTATACGCGCCTTACCCCAAATCATTCAGGCTCAAAGCGCGGCGACCTATACCAACATACACGCTCACCTGTCTCATCCACCCTCACACATACCAAACACACATCCATGACTCAAACAGGTGGTGTAAAGGCAGGGAGATCGCTATTAGAAGACGGAAAGAAAATCGAATTTTTATTTTTGAAATTTTTATATTGACTGCGTCCTGTACCATTATTGAAGGGAGGGAGGAAACCGGAGTGCCCGGAGAAAACCCTCGGTGACCTCAATAGTCTCGTACCTAAGTCACATACGTTCGCCCCTTGCGGGAATCGAACCCGCGACCTTCGGCATAGGAAACCGGCGACTTATCCACTGCGCCACGAGGCCACCCCAATTATGTGTTTCGATGTTAACGTTAGCGTGAGAACTGCGCTTTGAACTGATGTCATTAGGAAAAAGCGCTATATAAATACCATTATTATTATTATCATTATCATTATTATTATTATTATTATTATTATTATTATTATTATTATTATTATTATTATTATGTGATGGCACGGCAGGCTGGCCACTAGGCTAGGTAATTTTCCTATGAAATTTGATCAAAATCCATTGGACGTTT
>CM072519.1:18065749-18238249 GCA_036898135.1 Oncomelania hupensis | reverse complement strand
GTATACCAACACTCAACACACTCGCTACTGAAGGATGGCCCATCATTCTAAGTACCTGTATACCAAAACTCAACACACTCGCTACTGAAGGATGGCCCATCATTCTAAGTACCTGTATACCAACACTCAACACACTCGCTACTGAAGGATGGCCCATCATTCTAAGTACCTGTATACCCAAACTCAACACACTCGCTACTGAAGGATGGCCCATCATTCTAAGTGCCTGTATACCAACACTCAACACACTCGCTACGGAAGGATGGCCCATCATTCTAAGTGCCTGTATACCAACACTCAACACACTCGCTACTGAAGGATGGCCCATCATTCTAAGTACCTGTATACCAAAACTCAACAGACTCGCTACTGAAGGATGGCCCATTATTCTAAGTACCTGTATACCAACACTCAACACACTCGCTACGGAAGGATGGCCCATCATTCTAAGTACCTGTATACCCAAACTCAACACACTCGCTACTGAAGGATGGCCCATCATTCTAAGTACCTGTATACCCAAACTCAACACACTCGCTACTGAAGGATGGCCCATCATTCTAAGTGCCTGTATACCAACACTCAACACACTCGCTACTGAAGGATGGCCCATCATTCTAAGTGCCTGTATACCAACACTCAACACACTCGCTACTGAAGGATGGCCCATCATTCTAAGTACCTGTATACCAAAACTCAACACACTCGCTACTGAAGGATGGCCCATCATTCTAAGTACCTGTATACCAACACTCAACACACTCGCTACGGAAGGATGGCCCATCATTCTAAGTACCTGTATACCAACACTCAACACACTCGCTACTGAAGGATGGCCCATCATTCTAAGTACCTGTATACCAACACTCAACAGACTCGCTACGGAAGGATGGCCCATCATTCTAAGTACCTGTATACCAACACTCAACACACTCGCTACTGAAGGATGGCCCATCATTCTAAGTACCTGTATACCAACACTCAACACACTCGCTACTGAAGGATGGCCCATCATTCTAAGTACCTGTATACCAACACTCAACACACTCGCTACGGAAGGATGGCCCATCATTCTAAGTACCTGTATACCAACACTCAACACACTCGCTACTGAAGGATGGCCCATCATTCTAAGTACCTGTATACCAACACTCAACACACTCGCTACTGAAGGATGGCCCATCATTCTAAGTACCTGTATACCAACACTCAACACACTCACTACGGAAGGATGGCCCATCATTCTAAGTACCTGTATACCAACACTCAACACACTCGCTACGGAAGGATGGCCCATCATTCTAAGTACCTGTATACCAACACTCAACACACTCGCTACTGAAGGATGGCCCATCATTCTAAGTACCTGTATACCAACACTCAACACACTCGCTACGGAAGGATGGCCCATCATTCTAAGTGCCTGTATACCAACACTCAACACACTCGCTACTGAAGGATGGCCAATCATTCTAAGTACCTGTATACCAACACTCAACACACTCGCTACTGAAGGATGGCCCATCATTCTAAGTGCCTGTATACCCAAACTCAACACACTCGCTACTGAAGGATGGCCCATCATTGTAAGTACCTGTATACCAAAACTCAACAGACTCGCTACTGAAGGATGGCCCATCATTCTAAGTGCCTGTATACCCAAACTCAACACACTCGCTACGGAAGGATGGCCCATCATTCTAAGTACCTGTATACCAACACTCAACACACTCGCTACTGAAGGATGGCCCATCATTCTAAGTACCTGTATACCAACACTCAACACACTCGCTACTGAAGGATGGCCCATCATTCTAAGTACCTGTATACCAAAACTCAACACACTCGCTACTGAAGGATGGCCCATCATTCTAAGTACCTGTATACCAACACTCAACACACTCGCTACGGAAGCATGGCCCATTATTCTAAGTACCTGTATACCAACACTCAACACACTCGCTACGGAAGGATGGCCCATCATTCTAAGTACCTGTATACCAACACTCAACACACTCGCTACTGAAGCATGGCCCATTATTCTAAGTACCTGTATACCAACACTCAACACACTCGCTACTGAAGGATGGCCCATCATTCTAAGTACCTGTATACCAACACTCAACACACTCGCTACTGAAGGATGGCCCATCATTCTAAGTACCTGTATACCAACACTCAACACACTCGCTACTGAAGGATGGCCCATCATTCTAAGTACCTGTATACCAACACTCAACACACTCGCTACTGAAGGATGGCCCATCATTCTAAGTACCTGTATACCAAAACTCAACACACTCGCTACAGCCGTTTTTGAGATATTGAGCAAACCGTGTTCAGGAACAAAATGACTCCAGGGACCTTGATGTTTGCGTTAGAGCGAATGTGCTGAAATGGAAGGCAGTCCACTAACCTAGGTAATGATCCTGTGAAGTTTGGGCAAAATAGGTTAAGTGTTCTTGAGATATGGCTTCCAACTTACCTCACTGTCCCACCGACGAACATTTAGCTTGTTCTGATACACTCCGGCTATTTCAAAGTATTTCAAAATAGGTCTGAAAATACAATTAGGAACTTTGGTTCAGTTATTCTCGAAAGTGTGTTTTAAACAAAATAAAAGAGACATTCGGAGCGAAGGACTGACCGACTACCAGCCTGCAACTGAAGGATGGCCCATGATTTGAAATACCTGTACACCGAAACCCAACTAAATTGCTTCATCCGTGTTTGAGATATTGAGCAACACAATGATTCCAGTGACTTGCGGTAGATCAAATATGATGGCATCATGGTAGACAGGCCACTAACCTAGGTAATGTTCCTGTGAAGTTTGGTCAAAATCCGTTAAGTAGTTCTTGAGATATGAGATATGACCGACCGACTCCTCCCGACTATTTTAAAGTATTTCCAGATAATGTAATAGGACTTTTAGTAGTAGTAGTAGTAGTAGTAGTAGTAGTAGTAGTAGTAGTAGTAGTAGTAATGTAAATTAATTAACGCTAAGAATTGCCTAGACTAAAATTCGAATTAGGTCTAATTAATTTCCTAAAACGATTGAATAGGGTGTAAAACGATAAACGGGCGATTAATTAATTCCCGATTTCAAAAAGTTAACGCCTGAATTACAATAATAAGCGTATATTAAATATTGTAACAACTCTCTCTCTCTCTCTCTCTCTCTCTCTCTCTCTCTCTCTCTCTCTCTCTCTCTCTCTCTCTCTCTCTCTCTCTCTCTCTCTCTCTCCTCTTAAAACGCTGATCCAAGAAGACAACCATGATGCATCAGTTGTGATGTCAGCGGGCGATGAATTATCCATAATTGAATTGTCTCGTTATTTGTATAAAGTTTACAGAAGAAGGAACGAAAGAGGATTGAATGGTGATTAAAAATAATTTGAATGCTTGCATGTTAATCAGCTTTACATAACATTCTCCTTATTCTGAACAACCCAGTTTTTGATTACATTATGTTTGCTAGTTTGCATTTTCTACGTTATTATTCCATAAAGAATGAAGGAGTGAATGTGTGAAATGAACAAATAAGCAAAGTGATCGTGCCTAACGCCTAGTCTTTTTGTCTGTAAGGGTCATTCGGATCGTTTTTAACCGACAATACAGGTGCATGTCGCGATAAATACAATGTAGATAAACTGTTTTCCTTTAAAGAAGAGAATGAAGATAAGAGCGCAGTTTGCTTTCACGTTACAGTTTGTTAATGTTGCACACGTTGGACGTTTAAACTCGGTATGAATTCTAGTTGGTGAAACACTTGCTAAGAAAAGAAAATGATAAGATGATATTAAACAACCAACCATACAGATTGGAAGACTGTGCGTGTGACCAATCAAAGACTCTAGATCTAAGTTAATTAGCAACTTTCTTGTTCCAGTTGATCGTTTTGTTTTTGGCGATGTTGCGTATGTATTTGTAAAATATTGTGAGACCTGATATTTCGATGCATCCCTTCCCCACTTTCCCAATTTGAAATGAACGTGTTGTTTATTCAATGGGCGCTATGCACAAAGGCGTGGCGGCCACGTGCTGCGGGAATAACGCAGCGTGATCGAGTTTGAAAATGGTGAAGTACTGTGCTCTAACTCCGACGTAAAACCTTTCTGCAAAGAAAAGAACATTTCATTTCATCGATTTCCACTTCGAGTGCAAATGATGAAGCACTGCATGTCGTCAACTCTAAACTGAATGTCAGTGACAAATCGCTCTGTAATCATTATTGCACGAGTGTGCTATGTTCAAAACATCACAATATCCCAAAATGTCGGTAAATTAAAAATTTTTAAGCAGCATTGGAGTACACCGAGCGAACT
Source organism: Oncomelania hupensis (assembly GCA_036898135.1). Classification (NCBI taxonomy): domain Eukaryota; kingdom Metazoa; phylum Mollusca; class Gastropoda; order Littorinimorpha; family Pomatiopsidae; genus Oncomelania; species Oncomelania hupensis. The sequence continues at coordinate 18,233,921 of CM072519.1, read as the reverse complement.
AAAAGAAGCCATGACCGCTTTGTTATTCCCGCGCCACGTGACCATGCCGCCGACTTGTGCATAGAGCCCATTGATTGATTGATTGATTGATTGTTGCTTTAGGTCCAGCGGACTTTTCCGAGCCAAATCAGGACCGGACAACCCCCGATCCGCATAAAAGATCTGCTGAAACAACCCTAGTGGGAAAATTGAAAGCCCTCCACCGGCCAGTCACTTTACAATAAAGACATCCCACGCAGGGGACGGCTGAGGCTTTACCCCAACTACTCGAACCCCCGGTTACAAAAACAAAATAGTATACAAACATCATTATAAATCATCAACAAAACACATACATATAAAATGCTTATAGTGCTAAATAATAACATCATAGGAAGCCCTAGTGACCACCCGGCAGAAAGCGTCCAACACTCCCAAGCTGATCCAACAGACCTCATACACAAACAAGGAGTCTTGTCCAGGAAGAGTTTTCAAGAAAAAAGGTAGGTCATTGATCTAGCGAAGAAGAAGATAGTATAGCAGAGTGATAGGACAGATCAGGAATGGGAAAGAGCAAATGAGGAAGACAGCGACAGTGGGAATTTAAAGCACTAAATTTCCAGAAAGTGGGGATACTATTTATACTAAAACCCCCGGCACTCCAACGGGGGTACTGTTGCCGCAGTGAATCGGTCATGTCTACAAAGTCAAGACAGGTTTTCAATTGGGGCTTTCACTTTTCCCTTTATAGGTTAGAACAATCTACAGTGGCAAGATTGCTCATGACCCCAAGGGGTATTTATTCAATAAAATGTCAAAGTCAATTCAAGTCAAGTCTCTCTCTCTCTCTCTCTCTCTCTCTCTCTCTCTCTCACCATATTGGTCTGTTTATTTGTCTCTCTCTCTCACCCTCTATCTCATCGTAAACTCGTTCTCTCTGTAAACACTCTTCAGCCTGTCAGTCAGTCAGTTAGTCAGTCAGTCAGTCAGTCAGTCAGTCTGTCTGTCTGTCTCATATGGGCATTAACCAAGTAGAATGGATCCTCTTAAGCAACCAGCCAGTGGATCGTCGATAACACACCGGTAGCAGTAGTGTATCTACTCTCTAAATGGTATATACTACCGCTAATTACTGTGCTACCGAGGAAACACTAATTCTTTCAGCTACCCCTATGCTGTCGAGAATCCACTTTTTTTTTTCTTATCGAGGATCTATCCTACTTGGTTAATGCGACTGTGGTTTGTCTGTTAAAAGAGTGTTTTAACTGATATTAAATTTAATTGTAAATACGGCATCGACATGTTTTTACAAGAATTATGGCGCTGTACAAGTCATTATCATCATCATCATCATCATCATCATCATCATCATCATCATCATCATCATCATCATCATCATCATCATCATCATTTTTTTAACGCTTTAGTGTCCCTTTTTATTGGGAAATTCTGGGTCGATTCCCCTGGGGAAGGCGTAGTCGAAGCCTGTGGTGTGCCCAAACCCAACCTACCTAATATTACTTGTGTTTTTGAAATTTTTTCTGGGGGAGCAAACCGGAGTATCCGGAGAAAACCCCCGAGATGTTGCCCGAGTCAAAAGTAAATAATATTCGGAGAAACATAATGCCCAGATGCTGAATCGATCCCACACTTGTCAGGCGCCATTGGTTTCTGGCCTGTGGGCAAGGCAAATTAGTCCCGCCTTAGACCACTTGGCCACAACGCTCGCTCATCATCATTGTGACGTGGGGTTTTACTGTTGCTGGGCTCTGCACAATGGAATGCTATTATCCACTCGTCTTTAGTCTATGGGGATCGCTAGTAATCTCCCTGCGACTTAACTTAATACATTTATTTGTTTAGCTCGGTCTGTGTTTAGGCTGGGGTACAGAGATAGAAAGACAAATGGTAAAAGATCACTGTCACACTAGCTTTCACACGGCTATGAAACATATGTAGTCCAGCCACTTAATAACAGTAAATATCACACATTTATTTCCTCTACTCTATACACGATATTCGAAGTACAAAACTATCTTAAAAGTTCAAATGTCACTGCGAATGGTTCGCTCTTGATAGGTTTAGGCAGCTACACTATCATCATCATCGGGCACTGGATACTTTCTGCCCTAATGGTCAGAGTTCTTGAAGAGTGGACTACTGTGGTCCATTTATACAGATTTTGTGCACGGCTTAGATCTGCACTTATCTGTTTTTTCGACGAACTGTGTCGTGGGTGCTTCCTTGATACGCTGTGTTGGGGTGGATTCTGTTCCTTGTGGCTAGACTGGTGGGCTCTCGTGGCTCAGTGCTTTTAGAGGCCTCTGCAGACCAACGTTCAGCGACGACTTGTTCTTATCTCTTGCCTTGTTGGGCTCACGATACAATGCCCGCTCGTCTGTAACATATGAGACGAAATTCTGCACAACCCTGTATAATAGGTGTGTGCAGAGCGTCTCACTGAAGGCCGAAATAGCCCTCAGTGATTAGCTCCACATCTCTATATATAAGCGACGAACATTCTGCTAAGTCCGTGGTCCACTGGAATCTGCACTCTAATTTCCTATACATATCTAAATATAACTCATGGCTAACTATACACATAGTGAAAGAATTAATATTATACACATTCTCTGGTACAGCCACTGGTCTGCAAGCATATATATAGGTTAAACAACAGTGGTTCCGTCAGGTATACAACATGGCGTCGAACCCGGTCGTGTTCGCCACGTGGGCAGGCCACGTTGGACTAACAATTCAATTCTAAACATAGCAAATTTCACAAACATAATTCAACAATAATATAAATAGGCTACATCACGATGAACCCAAAGTATGTTCATTTACCTTCTTGACAATGTCAGGCCGTGGCTATCTTGAGTGAATCGAATTTTCAATAAGTCCTACTTTTTAAGACTGCTCAGGAGAGATTTTCTAGAGTGTAGCTGTGTACTCCTCTTAGCTTTCAACACGAATGACTCTCTACTTAGCCTCTGCTAAACCAGGCAGAACTGGTTCTACCTAATCTAGCTGTGTTCCCATTGGCTCTAAAATCTGATTGGCTGTAAAATCGAAGCGCTAACGTGGGCTGCGATGATGTCATTGCCTACTGGGCTATCGTCAGCATACAACTGCTACGCCTGATCATTTCTGTCGTCTGCTTCAGACTAACACTAACCTTCTAAGTCTACACTGACTAACAAGGCAAAGCTTACTATGCTGTGTAAAACTGCCTCTTGTTACAATCATCATCATCATCATTATCATCACCATCATCATCATCATCATCATCATCATCATCATCATCATCATCATCATCATCATCATCATCATATCTTTGAATATTTCTGTAAACTCGCTCTGTCTGTCTGTTTGTCTGTCTGTCTGTCTGTCTCTGTCTGTCTGTCTGTCTGTCTCTCTTCTCTCTCCCTCAAACACACACGCACACACACACACGTATACACACATTTCAAGATCTAATTCTCAAAAACAGATACACTTAAAAGAGTCAGATTCATAAGACAAGAAGCGAGCACCATCAGAATAAGACCAAGGCACAACAAAACCAAGATAATACACACACATCAAATAAATAACACGTCTCTCTCTCTCTCTCTCTCTCTCTCTCTCTCTCTCTCTCTCTCTCTCTCTCTCTCTCTCTCTCTCTCTCTCTCTCTCTCTCTCTCCCTCTCTCTCACAATAAAAATAATCAACATCATGTTCAATGGTAAAACTTGCGGCACACATTTCATAACAATGAGAAAACATAGCCTACAGCGCATTGTGAAAGATTTACCGAACATCCTAAGGTTCACACAACACTCAGCACGGTTTGCATCGCAGCGGTGACAGTTCTGGACAGTCGACTGCCTATAATCACTATTTATACGGTGTTTTATCTCCTTACTACGATGTCACCACAGCGGCACGATAAAGAACTCCGTCATTGTGTCTTATAATCTCCGTGGAAAAAAACATTCAAAATCTAACTTAAACAATGTCATACAGACAGGTGGCAGGCTCAAATAAACACAAATACCTATGTGTCAATTAAGGGTGGCTCAGTTGTTCGGGGCGCTTGACAACGCTTGATTCTGCAAGTTTGGCACCTTGGGATTCTTCAGTTAGACCCTGATTGGGGTCAGCGCCTTGAGCAGCTGTCTGAGTTTGTAAGCTCCTATATACAAACAATTAATTTCATTTCGCTGGCAGTCTGCTTCACTCAAGGAAATCAACGTGAATAAGCTGAGATTACATGTAAAACGTAAAAGTAATAATAGATCCCGTCCAGCACTTTCACTAACTCAAAGAGCAGCTCGAAGCACACACGACAAAGGCTGAGTTATAATGTGTGTTATAATATAATGGAAAGTATACAGGCTACACAAAATACTTAGCAGATACAACGGACACAAACACCATCAGCAAAAGTAACGTCGATTGAAGTTAAAAATTCATAATGTGTAGGCAAAACAACCACACCTTAAATCACATATTTGATAGCTAGGGCTTTGTGGATGGACAATGCACATGTACGTCTCCGAGCCTTGAATATTTTAGAGATGCTTAAAACGATATATGGTAAAACGCTAATGCGGAAGCACATTAAAAACACCTATTTTTTTTACTAACTGTATACACGCTGTGTGACATGTAAGGACATGACAGTGGACAAATTGTACAGGTAAAATTCTAGGGGATATAAAAAAAAGTTTTAATAATAATTTTAAACTATAAAACAACACGGCCTTGTCACGGCTATAAAATGAACATGAACATTATCACAATGTATGAACATAAACAATATGACAATGTATGAACACGAACAATATTCGAATGTATGAACATGAACAATATCGCAATATAGAAAGTAGGTTGGGAGGCGGAGATGATCAGCTAGAGAAGGAGATGTGTTTCTAGAAGCTTCTGAAAGACAAACATTTAGGCCATCCACATCCCTCAGATCGTGTAGCAAGAGTTCCAGAGTGCTGACAGTACAAAAATGCACGGAAGCCGAGTAGCTTCTTTGTGTGGCTGTTCACTGAATGTGCAGTTTTGGCTTTGCTATAGACTGAAGTTGCCTGGATGGGTTGTGGAGGAGAACTATTTCTATAGAGGGTGTAGGCAAGGGCGATAATGTTCTGTATATATTTAACACACAGTGACCGCACTTTAAAGTCTATCCTTTGCTTCACTGGGACCAAAGCAGTTGTCTAAAGACAGGTGGTGTGACGTGCACACTTTTTCTTGTACAACCTGCGCTAAGCTTTTGAACTGGATGAAGAACACAAAAAAGCACGAGGGAATAGTATGACTGTTGTTGTAGATGATAATAGTCATGATGTTGTTTTGGAGATGATTGATGTGGGGGTAGTGGTTGCGGGAATGATGGGTGGGGGGTGATTATTGTGCTAATGTTGCTTTTGTTGTTGCTTGCTGGTGGTGGTCGCGGCTGTGTTGATAGTTTTAATGATGCCATTTTGTTGCTGGTAGTGGTGGTGGTGGTGGTGGTGGTGGTGTTGTTAATTGTTGTCATCGCGGCGTCGTGGTTGTTGTCACACATTGCCATACGTGGCAGTATCTTCACCTGAAAATCCGAAAATACAATAAAAGTCTTAAATAGATATAATTATGATAAGAACTAACTTTTTTTTTACATGCTGCAAATTAACTTGCAATTGCTGAAACTATCAAGTTGGGTTTTGCCAAATGTAGGTTTTTGTTCATTTGTGTTCACTTTCTTAGTTTTCCATAAATATTCTTGTACCAATCTTCCAAAGACTATACTGAGCAGACATACTTTTACTTTTGAAATTGATAAAATTAGGTTTTCCTCTATGTGTGTGTGCATGTATTAGTGTGTATGTATTTCTGTACTCGTGTTTGTGTGCATCACTGTCTGACTTGTATCATTGATGGTGCACTTGCTTTTACCTGTTGCGTTGTTGACGTTTTCATAGGTTGAACCCCCTTCCTTCCTGACACGCTTTATTCCCTCCATAGCTGCGTTGATGTGTCCCTCAGACGATTTCTCTGCAAGTGAAACAGCACCTTAACTTTGATATAGCCATTGGGTTGAACGGCCAAGGGGTAGAAACAAGGGAAGGGCCATGGGCCATTCAGTAACCTTGAGTCTGAACCCTTGATTACAATGCACAAGTTGGGGTTAATGGTTTCAGAGTGCAGTGCAATTTCGTTTTACAGCTACTTAGCCTTTTGTTAAGGACTATGGTATTAGAAGGCAACACTGCACTGGCTGTAGTGCTGCAGCCTTACGAAGGCTGGCTTGCCTTCGGGGTAAATGATCCAAGCGAACAGTCCAGAGGGTGAGGATGCCCGACCTGCTCTCTAAGGCTGCTGACTAAGCTGTCTGAAAGAGAGTCAATACTTCTCGGTCCCTCATGTTCATTTGACGAACTGAGAGTTTTAGAGACTAAATAGAATGTAAGGCAACGTTGAAGGTCCTATCCTATCCTATCCCGTAACTCGAAGGTCGTTGGGGCACCACAGATGATCGTTTAAACAGTGTACCACATCTTTCTCTGTCCACAGTAACCATCATGGCTTCGCTCAGTGTCAAGCCTGTCCATTCTCGAATGTTGTCCTCCCACCTCTTTTTCGGTCTCCCTCCTTGCACCGTGACTTGCAGGATGGTCTTTGCAAGGCCTGATGCTCTGGTGACGTGGCCATACCATCGGAGTTTCCGTTTCTTCTCCACTGTGAGCATGTCATCATGTTGTCCAATGGCTTGTGTGATGGTCGGTCGGACTTCGTCGTTGGTGATGTGCTGAGTATAGGAAATGCCCAGAAGTCTTCTGTAGCACCTCATCTCCAAGCTTTGTATTTTTCGTTGTAGATCTGCTATGAGGGTCCATGTTTCGCAAGCATATAGGAAGATGGAGATGACAAGGGAGCGCAGCAGCCTTACCTTGGAATGTAGACTGATGGTCCTGTCTTTCCAAATGGGCTTCAACCTTGTCAGGGTCGCAGTTGTATGTGCGATCCTGGAGAGAACTTCCTGTCGGGACCCATTGTCTGATACAATGGCTCCTAAATATTTCAAGCTATTGTTGAGAGATTGACCTTGGACTTTGATGTCTGTGTTGATGCCATTGTCATTTTGGTCTTCTCTGCACTTATTTCCATTCCAAAGCCTCTGAAGTTGGTGTCAAGCCTCTGTACCAGCTGTTCAAGTTCTTGTTCCTCTCCAGCCAATCCATCAATTTCATCCGCAAAACTACCCCCTCTCTACCCTTTATGCTGACTGTGCCTTTGTGGTCTGCAAGGGCTTCTGACATGATGCGCTCTAGGAAGATGTTCTGAACCAGTTTCTGATGGCACGGTTGTGGAGGATTGCACTGGTAGCCTTTTCATACAGACTGTTAATGACTTTAATAATGGTAGGGCTGATGTTGTACATTCTCATGGTTGCCCACAGAGCTGCATGCCAGACTCGGTCAAACGCTTTCTTGAAGTCTATAAACACATGATATAGATGTTGTTGGTGCAGTAGGTATTTCTCGCAGATTATTCTGAGGTTAAACATCTGTTCAGTGGAAATTCGCCCTGCCCTGACTTCTGCTTAGTCTTTCAGCTATGATTATTTTGTTCAGCTTGGGGTTTCAACCTGCTGAGTATTATTTTCAGGAGGACCTTGCTGGGATAGCTGATGAGGCTGATGGTGCGGTAATTTTTTCACTCCTGAAGATTACCCTTTTTAGGAAGGGTGATGTCAAGCGACGGGGTCCATGGTGTAGGCCACTCCCCACTGTGCCAGATCTTGTTACAGATAATGGTGAGGGTACATACAGGCAAGGCAGAGCGAGTCTATATTGTGTACAAACAATTCCTACCATTTTTCTTCTTGCGGCGCATGCCGTGTTTCTTGGGAACGGACGTGGCCTGGGTCACTCGCAGAGCCTGGTACGTGTTGGGCCGACCAATGTCACTCATGTACATTCTGTCGTACCTGTTGGAAGCACCTTGTGGGGAAAAAAAAGGACGCGACTTATTTTTTCACAACCACTTAAACTTACTTCTCACAATTGTTTCCTAAGTTCCAACTACAGTAGGTGTCCCCATTTGCTGTCAGGTCCCCATTGCAGACATCTACACTTTCCACACACACACACACACACACACACACACGCACGCACACACACACACACACAAGTATGTAAAACACCAAGACTGGGTTTTACTAAGAATGTAGGAATCGGAAAGTGATTTTAGACAGAAAAGGGTTAGGGCAAGGGTTAGTTGCAGCGCTGCAACTAGCCCTTACCCTAACCCTTTTCTAGAAAGTTGACCTATTTCGTCTTCTATAGGCGACGAAATAGGTCGAATTTTGGGTGACTAATACACTCACCCATTTCCTGCATAAAAAGCAAGGTTAGTCACCCATTTTAAGGCTTATGCCTCCGCACACTCAAACACACACCCACGCGCACACACGCGCACCCACACATAAATACATGCACGCATGATGGATTATTAATGATGAAACGTTTTCTACCAGCGTCTATGCGATCGACCTTACATTTTCGGTGTAGCTTTTACAAATACAATGCAAAATATTTTAGCTATCAATTGCTGCATTTTCGTGATCAATGGTTTGTAGGCTACATATCCCAAACTTTTACTAAGCAGTTTATGACAGATTTTAGCCCATACATGAAATGAAACGACAGCCCTCCCCTCTCCCCCCCTCCCCCGTCCGCAGATGCCAATACCCCATCCTCAATTGCAATCACCCTACCCCCCACCTCCATCCCACCCATTCCTCCCCCCCCCCCACACACACACACAAACGAGTACGTACGCACGCATTGATCACTTGACTGTTATTCTACTGATTAAAAAAAAAAGCTTGTCAGGGCAGTGAAAACATTCTAATACCTGGTTGTGGCGATTGGTCATGGGACGTTTGGTCAGCGTTGTGACCTGGTGATGGCCCCCTAGCGTCCGGTGATTGGTCAGCTACAATGTCCTGCAACTTTTTCTTCTCTTCTTCCTTTTCTCCTGTACGTCACAACAATACAATACAATACAATACAATACAATACAATACAATACAATACAATACAATCTTATTTTACGACAACCCTTTTGACAATAATCATCTAAGCATTATTGTCATTAAATTGAGGAGGATAAGGATGATGATGAGAATGATGATGATGATGATGATGATGATGATGATGATGATGATGATGATGACGACGACGACGACGACGATGATGATGATGATGATGATGATGATGATGATGATGATGATGATGATGATGATGATGATGATGATGATGATGATGATGACCCTAGCCCTGAACTTACGTGCACAGGGCAAGACCCAGCCTCTCCTCCAAAGAATAACGATGAAAAAGACAGCTGCCACCACCATCAGCGCCAGCCCAATGCCGATCCCTGTCCCTAACCCTCGAGTAACAGCAGCCTGCAAGTCCTCCTCCATATCCACTGTAACCACGTCATTCATTTGTGACATAATAAATGCACAATGACACAAATTTAACGCCTTTAAGACGCTTTAAAAAGTGAACAAGGTTTCAAAATGCTGAGAGAATCCTGACTTCGAGGGACAAGGAGAACAACGAATTAAGGACACACCACAAGATGAATAACTCACGAATAACCACGAGTTTGTTTCCACCGGCGTCACAAGAGAGCCTTTCCACGTCATCAGGCAAGTGAACGTCGTGCCTTCTTCGTCACGCTGCACAATTTGAAGTCGGAGTTTCTCGGACGTTGATGATGTCACGTTCCACAGCAACGTCGCTAGTGGGTTGCCTACGTCATTCGTGACACAAGAGCAGTCCAATGCGGAGCCATCGGTGACGTAATTGGGCAGTTGTGCGTCAAGCGAGCTGACGTGGGCTTGTCTGTCAAATGCGCATGATTGTAGTAGCGCATGAATAATAAATTGTACAGGCTCATAACGTAGAAACCAACCCTGCCATCTCTTCTTCAGGACGGCAGCAGTATGGGAGTTGGCTATTGTTTAAGTATTTTTCTGTTAATACTGATGTACGATGCACTCACACACGTACCTCGGGGTCCACATTTACGTGTCAAAGAACAATCGAGGGGCAGGTGATACACCGTCTGCATAACTGTATAGACGAGCGCAGTGAAAAAGCTGGATTACACGTATCATGGCTTTTGTGGGGATTAACGGTGAACAGTCATTTCATCATTGAGGCGTGTCAGCTGTCTGCACATGAGAGTTCTGTTTCCTTCAACGCTCGTCCACAGCGTTCAACGAGTCCTTCGTTGATACGTGTGCGGAAGCCCAATCATCATCCTCATCCTCATCATCATCCTCATCATTATCCTCATCATCATCCTCATCCTCATCCTCATCATCATCCTCATCATTATCCTCATCATCATCCTCATCATCATCCTCATCATCATCCTCATCATCATCGATGATACTTACACCAAATATCAATGCTGACAGGGATTGATTTAATGACTTCCCCATTCCAAGAAAGTTCACACCGGAAGTCCTTCAACGTCAGTGAAAGGGATCGTTGCACGTTGGTCAAGTACAACCTTTCCGACTGCGACACAGTCCATTGCACACGACCTCCAGGACTTCCGACGTCACTGGCGCTGCACGAGCAGTTGACGTCATTGCCTTCTAGAACGTGATCAGGACAGGTGTGCGAAAGTGAGGCTGACAACGGTTTACCTGTGTGAGCAAAATTCTGCTGTTATATTCAGGACCCATGGTACATGTGCTGTTTTTAGGGGTAGTCCGCCAGAATCTCACTATCCCGTTTACAACATTGCCACACAATGAAGCAATCCCATCAACACTAATAATTATTCTAACCTGTGTTTACATGTCTAAGGCATATCTCTACAATATTTTGGTCATTTCTGCCTAAGAAGACCATTATAATGTTTAGAGCTTTGTACAACAGTTGCTTCGACTATTGCGTAGCTTTTGTTCCTTTTACAATGCTTTTATACAGTGACAAACAAAAACGTCATCAGAAGCATCCCTTTCCTGTGGGACGTTCCTCCAATTTTTGCATTTTCTACAATTTTCTGCAAATATATCTCTACTATTTGATATAGTCGGCAATGAGAACGAGCCAAATGTCGATCTGTCTGTGGATGGGTAAGCCGATGTCTCTCAGGCGGTTCGTTGCATAACATATCTAAGAACCACAGAACGGATTTGTGACCAAAATGTCCTAGGAACATTACATGTGTTAATGTCCAGCCTATTGTACCATCGTATTAGCTCTATCCCAAAGATTAAGGTAGCTGGATTCAGTTTGTTGCTAAACACGTTCTGCTCTATACATCAAACACGTTTGAACCGTTTTGCTGATATTTCGAATACAGGTACGGGAGCTCTTGGCCAATCACTCTATTGCCGTCCGTTAGTCGGTTGGTCTCATCGTCGGTTGGTATTTCAATTTTCTTGTCAAAGCACTTTTTTTTGCATTTTCTCGTAATAATCTTGACCGATTTTGATTATTTCTACTATGCAATTACTACTGCTCAGCCATTGATATCATTTGTAATTGCACTTTTTATTTTTAAAGGTCAAGGTCGCTGAAGTCCATCATTTTTCAAACAAGTTTTGTTTTGAATCTCTAATTGCTCGAACAGATTTTGATAAATGTTAGTTTGCAGATTATAGTCCCATGTCCTTCTTATTTTTTAAAAATATTTATGTAAAGGCAAAACCAAGACAGAACATGTTGTTTTCAGATACCTGTAAGTGCTTGGAGAAACATTTGAATTGTTTGTTATTGTTAAAAGCGGTAAGAGCAAAAACCTCACGGATAATAGCAGTCACGTTGTGTCTCGTTCTCCCAGGCAAGAGCTCCACTACATAGCTGTATCTTCCGTTTGACGTAGGCAATGCAGACGTCATTGAGCACGATCCGTTGACATAATAACTGTTGTCTATGGCCGTAGTTGTCATGGCAACACTGGTTCCCAGGGCAGTGAAGTTTCCATTTTCCTGTGTCCGTATTTCAAAACAAAACAACACTAAATGTATTTTAATGATGATGATGATAATGACGATGCAGCTGCAGCTGCTGCTGCTGCTGATGATGATGATGACAATACTGAAAATAATAATGTATGAAGACGATGGTAATGACAATGTTGTATGACGATGACGATGATGATGATGATGATGATGATGATGATGATGATGATGATGATGATGATGATGTAGGACGATGACGATGATGATGATGATGATGATGATCATGATGATGATCATGATCATGATCATGATCATGATGAAGATGATGATGATAAAACGACGACTACGAACCCTGGAGGAATAAAATCGGCAGGAGTAACGTCCTCTGGCTGAGTACACCCTTGAGACTTCACAGAGAGTGGTGACAGTCCACGATGACGTAATCGTGTTGAAGTTTGCAGTGCAGGACACCTGTTCGGCTAGTTCTGTATGCACAAATAAAAGTCGTTTGCATACAACACTATATATATACACTTTCACTGTCCACACACATCAGACAGCCGGCTTTTTGTACGGCATGGGCTACAATGCAATAACAACAACACGCATGCGCAAAACATCCTATCCTATCCTATCCTATCCCATAACTCGGAGGTTGTAGGGGCACCACAGATGATCGTTTAACCAGCGTACTCCATCTTTCTCTGTCCTCAGCAACCCTGATTGTTTCGCTCAGTGTCAAACCAGTCCATTCTCGAATGTTGTCCTCCCACCTCTTTTTCGGTCTCCCTCTTCTTCTACCTCCTTGCACTGTGCCTTGCAGGATGGTCTTTGCAAGACCTGGTGATCTGGTGACGTGGCCATACCATCGGAGTTTACGTTTTTTCACCCTTATGAGCAGGTCATCGTGTTGTCCAATGGCTTGTGTGATGGTCTGTCGGACTTCGTCGTTGGTGATGTGCTGGGTATAGGAAATGCCCAGAAGTCTTCTGTAGCACCTCATCTCCATGCTTTGTATTCTTCGTTGGATTAAATTCTACATCTAGAGACAACACACATTAAACCCATCTTGTTGTTCTTCTCTAGGTCACGAACGGGAAAAAAAACCCCGTTTCGCCGTGTGACATCCCCATTCGTTTTTCACCACAGGCGCTCACATTCGGTCTCGCTAACGACATTATACAGTCGGTGGTCGGTCGTCATGACAGTAAAAATGCTTTCATTGACACGAACGTGACTATTGTTAAATTGGCTTCAAAAATGTAGGCGAGGTACATTTTAAAAAGTACGACACTTTGGCCCATTTAAAAGATGCGCCAAACTTCAAAGAGATACTAAAGTTATCTTATTTTATAGTAACGTCCAAAATAATTTTGAGAGAAATAAGTATTTCAGATGCAGATAGGAAAATGTTTTTTCTAGTCATTTCAAGTTAAATATTTCTTAAATGCCGAGTTCATGGTTATTTAGGAAAGGTTCTGACGCTGTTGTTTACTATTGATGGGTTCAACATTCAACATGCTATAAAACACGTAGTGTTGTTCAATTCGCTAAAAAAAAAATCCCTGAAGTCTCCTCTCTGAAAATCCTGACGGGAAGAGAGGGGACTATAAACTGATTAAAAAAAAAAATAATTCGCTATCTAGCCATATAATATAGGCTATTATAGGCTTTTTGTACGTGCGGCACTCTACATTACAAAATTACATGTGCATTATGCGGTTCATCAATAAGATCAATTTGTCAATCATTGCAGAGGAATTTGACAAAACCTGATAATTCAATTCAATTCAATTGAATCATTTACATAATTTTAACAAAATCTAATAACAACATAGGAGAAAATACAGAGATATTCTAGTTTCGATCTGAGCAAACTAGATCATTGGCAGTTAGGTTTTCCCTCATACTTACCAACGAAGTCTGTCCTGCATGAGTAGGATAAATAAGGGAGTTTCAACGGCAGATACTGAGGATTGTCCACTGATACTGAGATTGAGTTGTTGGCGAACAGCGCAGTCCCGTTGTCAAAATAGTCGGATGACAAGTTGTAGGTCACAGTAAGTGTGGGGATTCTGACGCTCATCACCATTGTTGTCTCGTTCATAGTTGTTTGTCTGTCTATGTTAAAAATGTCACTTTCGGAGCAACCTACAAAATCTAAAATTAAACAAAAGAAAGAAAAGCGAAGTAAGAATGAAAGAAATTGTGGCACACCAACCTGACTGGATTACTGAAATGAATGGTTATTGTACAGCGCTTTACTAGCTCATAGATCTGCTCAAGGCACTTGCCGAAAACAAAATCTAACTCCAGGCGCCAACCTGCTGCTTGATGCGCACCGTTTAACGCTCCAGATAACTGAGCGATGTTGAATGTATGCCCGTTTGTCACCTGCTATTTTTTCATTCTTTTTTTATTTTTTTTAAATTTTATTAGGAATGACCGGATCCTTTATCGTGACGCTGCGGCGACAGGAGGGAGGTGAAAAATCGTAGAAAGAGTCATGACAAAAGTACACTCCTGTGAAATAAATCTCCCGTTACTGTCGAAAATTGAACACTTGTCACGCCAGGCGGTTGTTCTACATTGCGAGCGCTCTACCACTGAACCACACATTGGTTAAAGAACATATTTATTTTATTTTATTTTTATCTTTGCTATATAGCGCTTTTCCAAATCAAGAACTGCTCAAGGCGCTGGCCGATACAAGACCTATCGCAAACCGCCCCAGGTCCTCATTTGCTATCTTGGGCGCATAGTCTGATGTCTCAAGCGAGCACAACTGGGCACCTGAGGATGGGGAAAAGGGTCCTAGTGCTTGTTGGGTGTGTTTATGTAGCTGGAAATCACCCGTCAACCATACGAGCCTCAGGGTAATTAAAGTCCGTGCTATGGAATGTGTGCGTGCACAGGCTATATCTCAGTTTATACTCTCTTTCGAAAGAATAGGGGCGCTTGCCTGTGCATCAGGGTGCTGTTATTATTTGTTAGACTACAAACTATTCAATTACTAGCTGCCATTGTTACTGTCATTCATTTGCTTTAAAAGAAAAAAAATTAAAATATACCTAGATGAATAAAAAAACAGTTAGCAAAACTCAGGGATGGACGACCCAGTCTCCAAAGTACGCGGCTGGGACCTCTTCGTATTTGGCTAGCGTTAGGTATTTGGAGAACTAGAGTGATGATGTTGTTGTCTGTCTTGTTGGCGATCTCAAATACTCCATCCTCTCCACAGGGACCCAGCTCACCCGCCACTTGACCTTCAAAGAGAGATCACAACACCAAAGTAGAATACCATATTAATACAATCCATCAATATGTGTTGTTCATCATTAGTGCGTGTAGTGGCCCATAATAATTATTGGAACTGTGAATTAATAATATTAATAGACCTAACAATAATAACAACAACAACAACAACAACAACAATAATAATAATAATAATAATAATAATAATAATAATAATAATAATAATAATAATAATAATAATAATAATAATATCCTCTTCCTCCTCCTCATCATCATAATCGTCGTCGTCATCATTATTGCTATGCTATTGTTGTTTACCTTATTGAGAGCATTGTGCGCCTGTATTGGTTTCGGCACTTTCTGTCATATTACCTAGTGTATTGTAATGCCGGTGTAACAGGCCGGACTATACCCCTGGCTACTTTATAACCTGGGTATAATGTAGCCTAGGGGGGTTTAACCCCCTGCCCTGGGTATAGATCAGCCTAGGCCAAGTCATATCCCTCGGGCCCGGAATATACCCCCACCTATAGAGATTTCACTCATGGGTTTGTTGTACATGACCGTTTGCGTGACCAACTCTCAGGTAACAGCCTTTTGCTTGCGTGTAAAAAAATAAATAAATAAATAAAAAACTGAGTGAACTCAGCTAACAGCCTTTATCTTGCGTGTAAAAAAAAAAACTTTCAAAAATCCTAACCCTTACCCTAACCCTAACTATCTATCTATCTATCTATCTATCTATCTATCTATCTATCTATCTATCTATCTATCTATCTATCTATCTATCTATCTATCTATCTATCTATCTATCTATCTATCTATCTATCTATCTATCTATCTATCTATCTATCTATCTATCTATCTATCTATCTATCTATCTATCTATCTATCTATCTATCTATCTATCTATCTATCTATCTATCTATCTATCTATCTATCTATCTATCTATCTATCTATCTATCTATCTATCTATCTATCTATCTATCTATCTATCTATCTATCTATCTATCTATCTATCTATCTATCTCTCTGAGTGCATCAGAACAATTACAACGCATAAATTAAAGAGTAACGTGAAGACTAAGGTCTTCCGTAGTGGGGAGGGGGGGGGGATAATGGGCAGGAGAGGGTTAAACGAGCCTAGGCCAGATTTTACCCAGGGGTATAGTCTGGGCTAGGCCAGTTTATACGGGGGCATAGTCTGGGCTAGGCCAGTTTATACCCTGGGTATACTTGAGGCGGGGTATAATCTGGCCTGCTACACCGGTACAACCCTACCGTATTGTCTACACAATACTTCTTGTGTGGTACTGGCGGCCCCGACCTTCCTCTCTCCCCTTCGCCCTCCCCTCTTTCCCCACTACCTCACTCTCCTCCTCAAACCAACTGCCACCTGTCAGATTATAGGTCATCATAACACCAATACCATACTACTACTTGCAGCGATCACAAGATGGCAAGCTCTTCTCAGACACAGATGCCCACACCTGCTTGCACATCTTTAAAATAAACATTTCGCGAAATGCTCAGTTTTTGTGAAGATGTTGTGGCTCTATTTTATCCTGAAGAAGCAAAATGAAAATGGAACAATAGGCCACTATTACTGAACTGTCTGCGTACCAACAGTTATCCAAATAGGTTATACCAATTAGGCCTATTATTATTATTATTATTTTAGTTAAAGCGCAAAGCATGTTTAAGAATATAAATTAACCTCAGAGAGAAAGGTCAAAGGTAAATGGTGGCACTGGCTAAAAGGTATTAAAGTATCTGCATAGTTTAAAAGAAAAAATCGGACCTTGACCTTTGAGACAGACCAGCGTTAGAATTTGGCATGCGCCCGAGCGCCCGGGGAGCCCCAATTCCTGTTTGGGCACCCAGATCTTAGTTGACAGTGCGCCCAACGGGCGCTTGTAAAATCCTAAAAGAAAGTTAACTCATTGAAGCTCCCTTTGAATAGTCAACATCGTAATTAAAGCTCGGAGGAAAACTTTATAGTGAAAGCAACAGAAATATTGCGTTACACATCGCATTCTCAGTTCGCGTTTGGTTGCAATGGGTCGGGAATTGTCTCCCTTTACGCATGAAAGACAGTTTTCTGAGTTATCAGTAGTACTACAACTTATGTTAATCTGATGAATAAAACTTGATGCAACAACAACAACAATAGTTTTCTGACTGGCCAGTAATTTATTCAATTACCAATCATGGAGTCAGTTGCTATCTCGCGTGTTACTCTGATATTTTTAAAACACTTTTTTCTGTTTCAAGTGTCAAAAATAATAAACTTGTTGTTTTTTAAAATAATAAACAAAGTACAACCAAAAACACATTATTGGTTTTGGTTTAATGTTGTTGTCATTTTGGTAACTGTTTGGTTAGCTTTAAGGTGCGGTGAAGGTGAAGTGAAACAGAAGCAAAGCGGTAAACAAAGCAAAGCATCTGCTTCTAGAAGCATCTAAAATTAAGTGCGTTTATAATGCTTTGCTTTGTGAACTGGTCACACGATGAGAAGTTTTGCATAAGCAGTCCGCGTGGAAGCAATGCGCAATAACTTGTGCATACAATCCCAGTTTTTTCCTTCAGACTGACCCTCACAGAAGCCCATGAGGCCTTTCTCAGGGTTTGGTTTCTGTAATTTTGACTTCTAACATTCCATAATGCCTCGTGGTTTTGAATTAGATCGATGAGAATAAACGTGTAGTCTTGTTTCAGCTTTGCTAATAGCCCAGTAGCTTTTGGTGCCGCCATGATCGCTGAAATGATAACAACCTCGTTTTCGTACGTCGGCTCTTCTGATTGGCTGGCAATCAAATGCTTCAGCGAAACAACCCGAAATTTTAGAGCACGCTCAAACACTGAAAGCATCAGCTTTGCTTCACTTCGGCGCTTTGCTGTTGTTATGCTTTAGGTCTAGTCACATGATAAACATCATCAAAACTACGATTTTTCGTGTTTTACTGGCTGTTTTGCTTCTGTTTCACTTCCCGTCAGACCGCACCTTTAACTGGAAGGAAACAGGTCACTCGTGTATTTCAAGTTATTTGTCTTTGGACACTAAAAATGTTTTCGGGCAGTCATAATTTTCAAGTAAGGCACCCAAAGGGTATCCTCGTAAAAACGTTAATTTCTAACCTTGCAGACCTAATACACTGACATAGGAGACTGGCCACTAACCTAGGTATATGAATCCTATCCTATCCTATCCTGTCCCATAACCCGAAGGTCGTAGGGGCACCACAGATGATCGTTTAACCAGCATACTCCATCTTTCTCTGTCCTCAGCAGCCCTCATGGCTTCGCTCAGTGTCAAACCAGTCCATTCTCGAATGTTGTCCTCCCACCTCTTTTTCGGTCTCCCCCTTCTTCTACCTCCTTGCACTGTGCCTTGCAGAATGGTCTTTGCAAGGCCTGATGATCTGGTGACGTGGCCATACCATCGGAGTTTCCGTTTCTTCACCACTGTGAGCAGGTCATCGTGTTGTCCAATGGCTTGTGTGATGGTCTGTCGGACTTCGTCGTTGGTGATGTGTTGGGTATAGGAAATGCACAGAAGTCTTCTGTAGCACCTCATCTCCATGCTTTGTATTCTTCGTTGGAGATCTGCTGTGAGGGTCCATGCTTCGCAAGCATATAGGAAGATGGAGATGACCAGAGAGCGCAGCAGTCTTACTTTGGAATGTAGACTGTCTTTCAAAAGAATGTAGACTGTCTTTCCAAATGGGCTTCAACCTTGTCAGGGCAGCAGTTGTTTGTGCGATCCTGGAGAGGACTTCCTGTCGAGACCCATTGTCTGACACAATGGCTCCTAAATATTTGAAGCTGTGCACTGTGTTGAGGGATTGGCCTTGTACTTTGATCTCCGTGTTGATGCCATTGGTGTTGTTGGTCATCATTTTGGTCTTCTCTGCACTTATTTCCATTCCATAAGCTCTGGAGGTGGTGTCAAGCCTCTGTACAAGCTGTTCAAATACTTCTTATATATATATGAAGCGTGTACAAAATCCGTTCAGTAGTTCTTAAGATATGGCGTGCAACGGAACGAACATCCGATGGACCAACGTTTGCCTCGTTCTGATTTCCGACTATTTTAAAGTATTTATCCTCAGACAAGTCGGATAATAGACAAACGCAAAGGATATGTGCTTGGCAGGCACATCCAATCATAACAAACTTCCTCTCACTTGTGCTGGTAAGGGCATAACAAGGGAGAAGGAGGTGAAGAGAGAGGGGGGAAGGAGAATAAGTGGCCGGTACATGGGTTTCGGAACGGACACGTAATGCAGAACAATACATCATGAGCGAATAGAGAAGATACATTAATGAATATAATTAAATATATGTTGTTTTATTTTATAGTATTCATTTTTATTTCACTTTGTTTTTTAGTTATTATTATTATTATTTTTTAAAGAGATTCTATTTATTCACAGGCGGACAAAACACAACTCAACAAAATAATACTTCCAACAACAACAACAAATCCAAGAAAAAAATAAAATGAAGTTTTAAAAAGTGGAAAGAAGAAGAAGCAATTATATAATAGGCGAGTGTTGTAAGTCGCCGGTTTCCTATGTCGAAGGTCGCGGGTTCGATTCCTGCAAGGGGCAAACTTATGTGACTTAGGTACGAGGCACAGGCGCTTGTATCTGGACACGCGAGCGCCTATGCCTGCGACGCGTCTCCCTTTGTCTATAATACAAGGGAGACGCGTCACAGGCATAGGCGCTCGCGTGTCCAGATACAAGCGCCTGTGGTACGAGGCTATTGAGGTCACCGACGGTTTTCTGTGGGTACTCCGGTTTCCTCCACGACTTGTCTGTAAACCACACGCCTACCTATACTGATGGTTCTGTAAAACCCGACAACAGTGTGGGCGCTGCCTTCATCATTCCAAGCTCTCTATGAAGATCTCTAATCTTTTCAAACTAAGTTCCGGCGTCAGCATCTTCAAAGATGAACTGTATGCCATTCTCATGGCACTCTCCTTCATAAACGATCTCCCGGCCCTTCCAACCGCCTTGGCTGTCCTTTCGGACTTAAAGTCTGCTCTGTTTCGCGGTGTTTCTAGAAACCGTGCTGAACTACAACAGGAGATTCTCCTTCTTTCCCACCAAATCATTTGTAAAGGGTGTCACATCGTCTTCATCTGGATTCCTTATCACTGTGGTCTTTCTGGCAACGAGATGGCCGATCGCGCAGCCTCAAATGCAGCAGACCTTGATCCTCTCGTAAACTTCCCTCACTCCTTGTCTGAAATTAAGGGTGAACTAAGATCTGTCACCCGAGCTGTTCGTGACCGGCTCATGATGCGCCATTGCAGACAGCGAAGTCTTATCTTCTTCTCTACTGGACATAGTTATGCCCAGTCTCTTTCTCGCCGGAACCAACGGCTTTTAACCATGGAATGGTCCTGGACCATTTTAAAACTTAGTCTTTATCAATTTTTGAAATGTAGACGTAAATAATTGTTTTCAGGAAGTAGATCTACATCACGCGTTTGAGTGGTGAATGTGTGTTTGTTGCGTATGTGGCAGTGTCTGTATCATATCTGAGCGTGTATGTTGGTTACAGATCGCTGCGCTTTGAATCTGATTTAGAAATAAGGCGCGTATAGCATCCATTAGTAGTAGTAGTAGTAGTAGTAGTAGTAGTAGTAGTAGTGTTATTATTATTAGTAGTAGTAGTAGTATTATTGTTATTATTATTATTATTATTATTATTATTATTATTATTATTATTATTATTAAAATACACTGCGTTTTTGTAAGTTTGCTTTACTTCAACCCCCTCCCCTGCCCTTTACCACCCCATCTTGATGTACCTCTTTCCAAACTCTAGTCTCCTTTCCCTTTATCATGCACGCCTTTCTTGTGCTTCTCTTCTCTTCTTATGTCTGTTAACTTCCCCTTAACTTATCATTTAATTTTGTAAATTAAGATTTTTTTTAATGTGTATATAATATTGCATTATTATTGATTACATAATTATTTTATTTTCATTTCTCTTAACTAATAATGCAAAATTTAAAAAAAAAATTGCATGTATTTGCAATGTAAAATTCTACTCATTGTACTTTCCTTACTTCCAGTTTCGAATATTTTGATCATCACTCGCCTATTGTTCCTGCTTCATCTTGTCTTGTGACTTCTGTTGGGCAGAATGGTTTTGTGTTTTGACCGCCTGACGAAGAGCTTAGCCCCAACATTTGCACTGGGTTTTGTCCAAAATTGGCATTCTTATGGTTTATGTACCTAGTTGTTTCTCATTATAATACTGATTAATTAATTAATTAATTATTTTTTTACATTTATTAATTTTATTTTTGTTAGGAAAAAGGATGCGGCCATGAATATGGGGAATCCCCAAATTATTCGCCCTTGTGATGCAAGAGACCTTACATGGAACGTTTGAATAATGTTAAACACACACACACAACACACACACACAGAGTCAACAATATTGATTTGTACATTCTAACTTCTAACTTTCGTGAGTTTATTCCTTAACGTTGTACCTAGGTATATTCTTGTATTAATCTGTAAGAAAGATAGAGACTGGCTGACTGATTGGTTTATTGCTTTAGGCCACACCCCTTTCGCAAATACATATAACGTATTTAAATACTACATGAAAATTGAACAAACAGACGCCTAGACACGTCGCGCGAGTTAGAAAACACACACACACATAATAATAAACTGATACAATATACAGGGAGAGAGAAAGAGAGAGAAGTGGGGGGAGGGAGAAGAGAAAATTAAATAAATATTTTTTTTAATACATAAAAAAAGAAGAACGAAAACTAGAACAAGAAGACCATCAACAATTAAGTCGACAACAATAACGACGTCATCACCACCACCAACAATAAAATGCAAACAACAACAAAACATCAACAACAACAAGGTGACAAACAAATGTCTTACCATGAATGCCTTCACTGAAGATCAGCAAAACACATAAACACACTGTCGTTGACAAACTCACTCGATCAGACATGTACATCGAAAATCCTCATACGACTGTGTTACAGCTTTACTTCCTTCCACGACATGCCACAGACTGCAGCCTTCGCGAATCGCTTCTGCTCCAGGTTTCTTCTACTTAGGGTGTATTTAACTTCAGATGTTTACAACACAAACACTTGAAGTTGAAAAACATACTCTCTCCAATTGGTTTTCTAAATAAATGGACGCTTCTTGTCGTTCAATGAATGTTAATTTTAAAGACTAAATTCGCACAGTAAGCGTCTACAACCATACATATCAAGCGCTTTTAGTGCTTCAAGTTTTTGCAAACAATCCTCTGATGGGGTTATCGTATAAGCCTATATTCTAAAGCTCAGCGCTTTGCAGTCACTTTTACAACTATATGTGTATATTATTTTAGAACCCAACCTTTGCTCTGTCCCTTTGAGAGACGACTGGTGGTGGGGACAGAGGGGGTGGAGACGTGTGGACAAATGCGCGTGCTTTCCAATGAATGTGTGCAATGCGACTGAAATAAATATCCTCTGTTACTTCCTGGTTGCTTGATAGCAGGGCATATGTTTATGCAGTTAAAGTCCTCAGAATTAACTAGAATGTAAGCTTCAATAAGACTATCAATAATACTAAGATGCAGGCGACAAGTAGCCTACAAGTTATACAAACCTTTTGGGGTGATATAAGGAGATTATTAAATTAATGAATGAACATTTATTAAGCGCATACCAACAAGCATGATCACAGTGCTGGTTAAAAAGGGTTATATCTAAAATAAATACATTCCTATATAGATAACGCACATTCATGCTGTATGCATACAATATTAAAACATTGAAGTTGAACAGGAAAACCAGAAAGTAAAATAATGAAATCTTCTTCTTCTTCTTCTTCTTTTTTTTTTTTTTTAAAATCAGTTTATAGTCCCCTCTCTTCCCGATAAGGATTGCAATCTTGCCACTGTAGATTGTTCTAACCTATAAAGGGAACAGTGAAAGCCCCAGTTGAAAACCTGTCTTGCCTTTGTAGGCATGACAGATTCACTGCGGCAACAGTACCCCCGTTGGAGTGCCGGGGGTTTCAGTATAAATAGTATCCCCACTTTATGGAAATTTAGTGCTTTAAATTCCCACTGTCGCTATCTTCCTCATTTACTCTTTCCCATTCCTGCTCTGTCCTATCACTCTGCTATATACTATCTTCTTCTTCGCTAGATCAACGACCTACCTTTTTTCTTGAAAACTCTTCCTGGACAAGACTCCTTGTTTGTGTATGAGGTCTGTTGGATCAGCTTGGGAGTGTTGGACGCTTTCTGCTGGGTGGTCACTAGGGCTTCCTATGATGTTAGTATTTAGCACTATAGGCATTTTATATGTATGTGTTTTGTTGATAATTTATAATGATGGTTGTATTCTATTTTGTTTTTGTAACCGGGGATTTGCGTAGTTGAGGTAAAGCCTCAGCTGTCCCCTGCGTGGGATGTCTTTATTGTAAAGTGACTGGCCGGTGGAGGGCGTTCAATTTTCCCACTAGGGTTGTTTCAGCAGATCTTTTATGCGGATCAGGGGTTGTCCGGTCCTGATTTGGCTCGGAAGAGTCCGCTGGACCTAAAGCAACAATCAATCAATCAATCAATCCCGATAAGGATTTTCAGAGAGGAGACTGCTTTCTTCTTCTTCTTCTTCTTCTTCTTCTTCTTCTTCTTCTTCTTCTTCTTCTTCTTCTTCTTCTTCTTCTTCTTCTTCTTCTTGTTATTATTATTATTATTATTATTATTATTATTATTATTATTATTATTGCTTAAGCTAACTTCGTCATTGTTCTAATTATTTTTATAAAACAATCAAGCACTCCGTGAGAAAATTCCTGTTTTGCTCGAATCAAAAGTAGTTTCGAAACGGAATCGGAAACTGAGTGATTCATGTAATGTAGGCTATAGAATACGATGTCCTATCCTATCCTATAACTTGAAGGTCGTTGGGGCACCAAAAGTGATCGTTTAACCAGCGTACTCTATCTTTCTGTGTCCTCAGGAACTCTCATGGCTTCGCTCACTGTCAAGCTAATTCATTCTCGAATATTGTCCTCCCACCTTTTTTCTGTCTCCCTCTTCTTCTGTCTCCTTGCACTGTGCCTTGCAGGATGGTCTTTGCAAGGCCTGATGATCTGGTGACGTGGCAATACAATCCGAGTTTCCGTTTCTTCACCACTGTGAGCAGGTCATCCTGTTGTCCAATGTGGCTTGTGTGATGGTCTGTCTGACTTCGTCGTTGGTGATGTGCTAGGATTAAGAAATGCCCAGAAGTCTTCTGTAGCACCTCGTCTCAAAGCTTTGTATTCTTTGTTGTAGATCTGCTGTGAGGGTCCATGTTTCGCAAGAAAAAGACGGAGATGACAAGGGAGCGCAGCAGCCTTACCTTGGAATGCAGACTGATGGTCCTGTCTTTCCAAATGGGTTTCAACGTTGTCAGGGCAGCAGTTGTTTGTGCGATCCTGGAGAGGACTTCCTGTCGGAACCCATTGTCTGAAACAATGACTCCTAAATAAGTTATGCACTATTTTGAGGTATTGGCTTTGGACTTTGATGTCCGAGTTGATGCCATTGGTGTTGCTGGTCATCATTTTGGTCCTCTCTGCACTTATTTCCATTCCATATGCTCTGGAGGTTGTGTCAAGCCTCTGTATCAGCTGTTCAAGTTCTTGTTCCTCTCCAGCCAATCCATGAATCACATACGCAAAACGGAGGTTGGAGATTGCTCTACCCCCTATGCTGACAGTGCCTTCGTGATCTGCAAGGGCGTCTTTCCAGCGCAGTTCGTCGACACCTAAAATGTTCCATCGATAGTGGTCTTCTGATTTTCCCTCCGCAGTTAGGGTCTTTACATTCCAGGTTCCTATAACGATGTTGTCTCTCGTGCGGATCTTGCGAAGTTGTCCATCAGTAGCACACTTATCACCTCCGTCCTGGTGGCCAACGGAAGCCAAGATAGACGACACACCAAGAGGTGCCACCAAGTACGTCGCAGACCTGCAGGAAACCCTCAAAGCATCGTGGAAGAAAGCTGGTGAAGCACTGAAGAAGGCAAGAGCCCGTCAGGCGAAGTACTACAACCGCCACGCGAAGGACCGAGAACTGCAAGTCGGCGATCAAGTGCTACTATTACTTCCAAGTGGAACCAACAAGCTGGACATAGCTTGGAGAGGACCGTACCGGGTGACTGCCAAGAAATCCAAGACAGTCTACCAAGTAGAGGTGAACGGGAGAGCCCGATACCACCACATCAATCTCCTCAAGAAATACACGGACCGACCAGCGACCCCCAGCACTAACAAATTGCTAGCCATCGCCATCGCGGAAGAAGGAGAAAACATGGAGACCAATGCAGTAGAGTATCCCCTGCATTCCAAAGAAACCCACAAAGACGTGATACTCAACGGAGACCTAGCCGCCAAACAGCAACAGCAAGTACTACAGGTCATTCGACAACATCAGACTGTGCTCACAGACCGACCGGGGAGGACAGACCTCGTCGAAGTAACCTTAACGGTGACCGACCCAACACCCGTCCGCCAGAAGCTCTACCCGATGCCACTGTCGCAGCAGCGAGCCATCAAGGAAGAGATAGACACCTTACTGGCAGCCGGAATCATCTCAGAGTCTACTTCACCCTACAGCGCAGGCACGGTATTGTTGCGAAAACCCAACGGAGAGCATCGACTGTGCATCGACTTCAGACTGTTGAATGCCGTAACGCAGTTCCAGCCAGAGCCACTCCCGGACCAGACAGACCTATTTGCCAAGCTACAGCGAGCGAAGTACTTCTCACGCATCGACCTCAGCAAAGGATACTACCAGATACCAGTACAACCACAAGTCCGAAAATACCTAGCGTTTAGCACTATGGAAGGACACTTCGAGTTCAATGTACTTCCATTCGGACTCCACAACGCACCCAGCATCTTCAGCGCCATGATGCGAAAACTCCTGGCACCCCTGAGCAGCGAGCACTTACACTCGTTTATGGACGACATCCTCATCGCAACACGCTCCCGCCTCAGAGACACGGGATTGACGGCAAGACCCACCAAATGTCAGATTGGATTCACGGAATTAGAATTTCTGGGACACACCATCAGTCAAGGAAGCCTGCGACCGGTAGAAAAGACAGTGAAACGCCTACTCGACGCTCTTTCGCTCAGCATTCCATTGTGCAGAGCCCAGTAACCACTAAACCCCACGTTGACAGTGCCCAAACCCAACCTACCTAATATTAGTTGTGTTTTTGACATTTTTGCTGGGAAAGCAAACCGGAGTATCCGGAAAAAACCCCCGAGATGTTGCCAGAGTCGAAAGTAAATAATATTCGGAGAAACATAATGCCCAGATGCTGAATCGATCCCAATACCACGTATCTGACGGTTGCCATAGTCGGCCACAAAACTAACGGTTAAGAAAATGATCTCATATTTAGCCTTAGTTGACAAACTAAATCGACTAATTTTTTATATTCTATTTGATCACTATTCGCTACCCATATGTGACTTACATATTTTTATATTGTATTTTATTTGATCACTTTATTTATCTGACCTATTCTCACGAATGGGGGCCAACAATTAATGTGGGGATGGGAAGTACTCGTCCGGTGGATGTCCTAGGGGCGTATTTTTCAGGGGGTAACTGTCCGGGGGTATTTGTGCGAGGGCTGGTTGTCCGGGGAATTGAGGAGGGGGGGGGGATAGTTGTCCCAGAACCATGAACAATATCACAATGTATAAACATGAACAGCATCACAATATAGAGGGGGCAGCGAGGAGGAGGGGATCAACTAATGAAAGATATATTTTTAGAAGCCTCTTAAAAACAAACATTCAGGCCACAACATCCCTCAGATTGTGTAGCAAGAGTTCCAGAGCATTGACCACAGTAAAAAAAAAAATGCACCGAAGCCGAGTAGCTTATTTTTGTGGCTGTTCACTGAGTGTGCAATTTTGGCTTTGTTGCGGACTGAAGTTGCCTGGATGGGTTGTGGAGGGGAACTACCTCTATAGAGGGCATAGGCAGGAGCGCTCGTGTTCGGTACATAGTTAAAGCACAGTGACAGCATTTTAAAGTCTTTCATTTGCTTCACCGGGAGCCAGTGCAGTTGTACAAGGACTAGTGGTGTGATGTGCTCACTTTTTCTTGTACAACTTGCGCTGATAAAAAAAATAGCAAAAGTGAATATTATGACTTTTGTTGTAGGTATGTGATGATAGTCATGGTGCTGTTTTTGTGGTAATGGTTGCGATGGTGACTATTGTGTTAATGTTGCTTTTGGTGTTGTTTATTGGTGGTGATCACGGTTGTGTTGATCGTTTTAATTATGCCTTTTGTTGTTGCTGATAGTAGTGGTAGTGGTGGTGATGGTGGTGGTGGCTGATCGTTACTGCCACCGGGTTGAGGTGATGATGGTGGTGGTGGTGATAATTGTTGTCACAGCGGTGTCGTGGTTGTTGTCACACATTGCCATACGTGGCAGTATCTTCACCTGAAAAACCGGGAATACAATAACAGTCCTAAATAGATATAATTGTGATTATAACTAACGTTTTTAGCGCTGCAAATTAACTTGAAAATGCTGAAACTCAAGTTGTGTTTTGTAAAACTTAGGTTTTTCTTCATTTTTCAGTTTCTTAGTTGCTGTCTTGTGCGTGTGTGGTTACATTTGATGGTGCACTTGCTTTTACCTGTAGCGGGGTCTTTCTTTTGCCGTCGCTTCTTCTGCTGCTGTCGTTGCTGCTGCTGGATGTTGACGTTTTCATAGGTAGAACCACCTTTCTTCCTGACACCCTCTGTTCCCTCCATAGCTGCGTTGACGTGTCCCTCAGACGATTCCTCTGTCAGTTAAACAGCACCTTAACTATGATATTGCCATTGGGTTGAACGGCCAAGGGGTAGAAACAAGGGAAGGACTATGGGCTATTCGATCAGTAACCTTGAGTCTGAACCCTTGATTACAATGCACAAGTGGGGTTAATGATTTCCCAGTACAGTGCAATTTCGATTCACAGCTACTTAGCCTTTTGTTAAGGACTATGACATAAGAAAGGCAACTCTGCACTGGCTCTAGTGCTGCAGTCTTAGGGGCTGGTTTGCTTCTGGGGTAAATGCCCAAAGCGAACAGTCCTGATAGCTCTTTTGTTCCAGAGAGTGGAGAAGCCAGACCTGCTCTTTAAGGCCGCTGACTGAGCTGACTGAAAAGAGTCACTGTTGCAATGTTCCTCATTTTCAGCTGATGAACAGTTTTAGAGAGTAAACATAATGTAAAGGTAATTGTAAGGCTATATTGAAGGTACTGTACAAACAATTCCTACCATTGTTTTTCTTATGGCGCTTGCCGTGTTTCTTGGGAATGGACGTGGCTGGGGTCACTCGCAGAGCCTGGTACATGTTGGACAGACCAAAGTCACTCATGTCCATTCTGTCGTACACGTTGGACGCACCTTGGGGGAAAAAAAGACATGACATGTTTTCACAACCACGTAAACGAACTTCTCACAATTGTTTTCTAAGCTCCATCTAGTGTAGGTGTCCCCATTTGCGGCCAGACCCCCATTTCAGAAACCTACGCTTTCCATCCACATAAACACACATGATAGATTAATGATTAAACAGTTTTCTACCAACGTCTATGCGATCCACATCAGGGGCCGGGTAGCTCAGTTGGTAAGAGGGTCTTGCTAGTAACCGAAAGGTCGCTGGTTCGAATCCCGGATTGGTCAACGTGTGATCATATTATTTTCCCTTTTACCAACAACTGGCCCGCTGGTGTCAGTATAAATCGGTCCAGTAGTCACCTATATGCGAAAGTGTCGTGTGACTATAATCTACAAACAACAACGATCCACTTTCCTTTCTCGGTGTAGCTTTTACAGATACAATGCAAAATATTTTAGCTATCAATTGCTGCATTCTCGCATTCAAAGGGTATCCCACACTTTTAGTTAGCAGTTTAGGACAGATTTCAACCCATACGTCACATCCACTGCCTCAACAGTGGGCACACCATTGTGTGCTAACCACACGAGACACAACCACCACAAATATTCAAAACATAAAACGCCAGATGGAACAATTACAACAATTTTATTTATTTAAAAACTAATCTATATATTTATATAACTAATTAACACACCCGTACCCACAATCACACTTAACTATAATTAAACACAAAACTGGTAAACAAACAATAAGAAATGAAATATTGATTTTCTTTAGAGTCTTTCTTGCTACAGCTTATACAAGATCACAAGTGGCTGTAGAATGGTAAATTATTTAACTAATTTGCACAAAGTATTAACTATACACAAAGGTTTAATAATATTGTATATTTAATAATATTGTTCAGTGGCTACAAATTATACAAGATAATTGTCTATAGAAAATGCCACTTCAACTAAGTAT
Organism: Oncomelania hupensis; assembly: GCA_036898135.1. Lineage (NCBI taxonomy): Eukaryota > Metazoa > Mollusca > Gastropoda > Littorinimorpha > Pomatiopsidae > Oncomelania > Oncomelania hupensis. The sequence continues at coordinate 18,204,273 of CM072519.1, read as the reverse complement.
AAATAATTTATTGAAAAGATAATACAGTTGTTTTATTTCATATAATCTATCTACACATGTGGCTTTATACAACCGGGAACTGACATTCTTTACAGTTCATTTTCTTGAGCAATTTTATGAGGGAATTATAAGCAAATTTTCCTTTACGGACTTCTAGGTTAAAGTCTCGCTGGATGTTCGCGTGGTTCCCTCAGGTGCTCAGGTCAGTCGAAACGCCGGGTTGCCTCCTGGTGGTTCCGGTCAAAGACAGCACGTCACATCTCAAGACAGAGATGCCAATACCTGTAAACGAAGACAAACACAAGAGTAGATTCTTGCATTATTAATCAACCCACATAGGAAAAATACCTACCTACTCTTCTGCATCCCAATGCTCGTTACTACGCTTCTCCATTGTATCCATTATCATGCTCATTCCTAAATTACTTCCCTTGAAACGAACGAACATTCAACTCATTCATAAATTACCTCCCTTTAAAAACGATTTTAATTGTAATTTATGAATTATCTCCCTTTACAACCACTGAAAACAATTGATCAAATTCCATTTATAAATTATATATATTTTCTTAATTAATGACAAAATCGTTTTCATTATTTTACATACTTCTCTTTACAATGCCAGCAAAGAATTCAGACTTGTCAGGCATAAATTACTCCTCTTCACAAACGCAGAAAAATAATTATCAAATAAATTATTTCCTGGCATACAAAAGCATACTTTCGTCACTAATATTTTCTTTTCATTCAGAAATATAAAATATATACATGTTTATACAAATATGCTTGCATCCGAGCCAAATGGCCATTTAGGGAATGCCTGCAGGTACTTACGCTACCGGTGTTTTCGACACAACACAAACAAAAGACGACACAGGTCCGAGTGGATCACAGATGTTCATGCAGCTCTCTTCTTCCTTCAGGTCATCAGCTGCAGGACGACTGGACGCTGCCTTGCAGGGCGGTCACAGCAGGACTACACATTGCTTGAGATGGCGGCAAATAGTACACGACTTCGACCCGCACAATCCCCCCCTTGAAAAACACTGCTGGCATTACAGTACTTCTGTTTCCAAAATTCCTCTCTGCGACTCCTCGATTTAGCTACGTACAGCAGTTTTATTTGTTCGCACTCTCAGATTTAGTGCGGATATCGCTTGCTGCAAAAACTTGCACGGCACGTGAAAAAACACGCTTGCCCTCGTACCCATATAGCGGAATAGACTTGACCAGTTTAGGGTAACGAAGCAAAACTAACTAACGTACATTATTTTCAAACTTACTTCAATTTATTTTCTCTCCTTCACCTTCCACACTCTATAACAGGCTTAGAAACCCTATTATCACAGGTTCTAGAAAGCCGAGTCGTGACACCATACATGAAGGAAAACGACAGCACGTCCGCAGAAGCCAACACCCCACCCTCCACCCTCTCCCACCTCCACCCCACTCTCACACACACACAAACATGTGCGTAAGCATGCATTAATCATTGATTGTTTTTCTACTGATATAAAAACATAAAAAATTAAAACACACACACACACATACCAAAAACGTGTCATGACGCTACCGGCTATGGCAGTGAAAACATTCTAATACCTGGTTGTGGCGATCGGTCATCGGACGTTTGGTCAGCGTTGTGACGTCGTGATGACCCCGCAGCGTCCGGTGATTGGTCTGTTACAATGTCCTGTAACTCTTTCTTGCCGTCTTTCCTTCCCCCTGTTCGTCACAACAATACAGTACAATACAATAGAATACAATGCAATACAATACAATACGATCTTGTTTAACGACAACGATTTTGACTATAGTGATCGGAGCATTATTATCATTAAAGTGATGATGAAGATGACGATGATGATGATGATTTATTTATTTATTTAATCAATCTTATGTTGCATTTTCCAACTAAAGAGCTGCTCAAGGCGCTGATCGATATAGGATTTAACTCAAGCTGCCCGTAGCCCACCTGCAACCTTTGGACGCAAAGTCTGACGCCCAGACGACTGAGCACAATCCTGGAAGACCGGGGATGGGGAGAAGGGACCTAGTGCTTGCTGGGTGTATTTGTGTTGCCGGCACTCACGCCTCTAGGACATGAGCGTCAGGATCTTTAAAATGCATGCAATGAAATGCTTGCGTGCACAGACTAGGCCTCGGTTAATATCCGATGATGATGATGATGATGATGATGATGATGATGATGATGATGATGATGATGATGATGATGATGACCCTGGACTTACGTGCACAGGGTAAGACCCAGCCTCTCCTCCACAGAACGACGACGAAGACGACAGCTGCTACCACCATCAGCGCCAGCCCAATGCCGATACCCGACCCCAACCCTCGAGTACGAGCAGCCTGCGAAACCGCCTCCACATCCACAGCTGTAACAACGTCATTCACTGGTGACGTAATGAATATGGATGTGATGCAAATGTATTCAAATGACGGAAATAGGGTTTAGCATATATGGCCTATATACACAAACGCACACCCCCTCTCAACCCCACCTCCGTCCAACTCAACCCAATCTACACCCCCAACACAAACACTCACACACAAACACATACACACATTCATTCATTCGTTAGCGTTTATTTAAATCGTGGTCTAAACCATCACTTTCAGTTTACACTTTTAGCATTGTTGATCATAATCGCAAATAGAAGAAGAAGAAGAAGAAGAAGAAGAAGACACCCGATACACATTGGTCGAACGCTACCAGAAGCATGCGTTATTAGTCGCCTCAACAGGCGATAAAGCATGCTCCCATGCTTCAGAGCACTGCTTTCTATACGCTTCAAGCTCTATAGTCACGGAAAAAGCGCAATTTCACTGCAATGAACTCATAAAAATAGAAAAATGTAAGTTTCGTCTCCTCTCGGGGACGAATTAGGTCAAACTGTATTAGTTTCTAGGTCAACTGTCTTTTACGAACCGTTTGACAATGTTTTTGAACCGTTTGTTGACGCCGGATAGTGTCCTCACTTGGTTTCATGCAATTTAAGAATCCAACAAGGCAATTGGGTTTTTGAGACGGAAAGAGCGGAATGTTGTAGAGCAACATTCTGTATATATTTACAGTGAAATTGCGCTTTTTCCGTCACTATAGCGCTTGAAGCGTGTAGGAAGCAGTGCTATGAAGCATGAGAGCATGCTTTATCGCCTGTTGAGGCGACTAGTAGAACATGCTTCTAGCAGCCTTCGGCCAATGTGTACCGGGTGCAGAAGAAGAAGAAGAAGAAGAAGAAGAAGAAGAAGAAGAAGAAGAAGAAGAAGAAGAAGAAGACAGAATGGAATAATTATTTCTTACAAGTGAGATACAGCGTGTAGCTGACAGTGTACGCCATCTTCCCGTTCCACGTTGCCTGGCAACTGAACTGCCGCCCGTGGTCTGCGACACTGACCTTTGACAAGTTCAAGGTCGAGGAACCCGTCTCCCATTTTACGTCAGCTTTTGGATTGCCGTTGTCTGCTGTGATGCAGTCACATGTGACGTCAGTGCCTTCCATGACTGTAATCGGGCAGCTGTGTGTTGGCTGGGCAGGCTGCCCTGGGGAAATTATAACATCGGTCACCAAGTAATGGGAATGTCGAAACTCGATGACGACGACGACGATGGTGATGATGATGATGATGATGACGATGATGATGATGATGAAGATGATGATGATTGTTACACTCGTTGTTGTTTTTTTAGTCCGTAGTTGATTCAGCCCCGATGCTTGAATCCTGGTAAGTGTAACTCAGATTCGTTTATCCACGCAACCTGTTCAATCAGCAACAAGGCAGGAGTCGTCGTATGAAGTTTTCCAACTTTATTCAGCGTACATCAACAACTGCATACAAGATCGCTCAATCGCTTTTTCCACTTTCACCCCTTTTCAACTCTCAACTTTTCAACTTCGAAAAAATGCGGCACTAATATAGTCTCTCTATACTCCAGAGAACGTTCGAACATTCCAGTGTGACGCAATTACAGCCAATCAAACTAAAATACGTCATCAAAACTATGCACTGACTTACGTCATACAACTTTCTTTAGGGTCTGTCACGTGGGGTTTATGGGTTGCTGGGCTCTGCACAATGGAATGCTGTAACCCTCACGCTTTATTCTATGGGAACTGCTAGTTAGTAACCCGGTGAATTACTTTAATATATTTATTTATTTAGCTCGGTCTGTGTTAAGGCTGGGATACAGAGATAGATAAAAAAATGGTAAAAGATCACTGTCACACTAGCTTTCACACGGCTATGAATCATATGTAGTCCAGCCACTTGATAACAGTTACAATCACACATTTAATTCTTCTACTCTATACAAGATCTTTGATGTACTAATCTACCTTAAAAAGTCAAGAGTCAATGCAAATAATTCGATCGCTGATAGTCTAGGCAGCTGTTATGTCTTCATAGGGCACTGGCTACTAGAGTTCATGTAGATTGGACTACTGTGGTCCGTTTTACTATTTTCTGAAGAGTGGACTACTGTGGTCCTTTTGCTACCAGTTTAAGTGCACTGATTCCTGGGCACTTAGCTTGTGAGGAGCGGGTTTGAAGCCCTTTGTTGAGGTAGCATCTGGTACACGCTGGGTCGTCGTTTAGTTTGGTTCCTTGACACGCTGTGGTGTCTTGGAGAGTGTTTTCCAGGGTTGCTCTCTCAGTCCTGTGCTGTAGAGGCTAAACAGCCAACTCGTGTTTTCTGTGGAGTTGGGCGCACGGGATATCTCGCCTGCTCGTCTGTAACATAAGAGACGAACTTCTGCACAACCTTGAATAATAGGTCTGTGCAGAGCGTCTCACTGAAAGCCAAAGTAGCCCTCAGTGATAGCTCCACATCTCTATACATAAGCGACGAACAGTTTGCTACGTCCGTGGTCCACTGGAATCTCAACTCTAATTTCCTATACATACATAAATATAAATCGTGGCTAACTATACACATACAAAATTAATAATATTATAAACATTCACTGGTACAGCCACTGGTCTGCAAACATACATATAGGTTAAACTACAGTGGTTCCGTCAGTTATACAACATGGCGTCCAAACCGGTCGTGCTTAACACGTGTTCGGCTTCTCCACGTGGTACGGCAAATTCGGATTAACACTTCACATCTATGCATAGCAAATTCCACAAACATAATTTCAACAATAATATAAATATATCACGATGAAACAGAAGTATGTTCATTTACCTGTTTGACAAAGTCAGGCTCGTGGCTACTTGATAGAATTCTAAGATTCTCAAGTCCTGCTTCCTGGTCTATTCAGGAGAGATCTTACTGCTAACTTTGTAGCTGTTTACTGCTCATCGTCTCCGACTCGACTGCCGTTCTCTCTCTCTATTTGAATCAGCCAGACCTGGTTGAGTCCATTATAACCTGTGTTCTCATTGGCTGGTAATCGACTCGCCTAACCTAGCTACGATGATGTCATTGCCTGCCGATTCAACCGTCAACTACCACTGTGTGTAAACGGCAGTATATCATTGCTACGCTTGATTACTTCCATCGTCTGCTGCAGCCTAACATTAACATTCTAAGATTACAATGACTAAACAAGGCTAAATAGTAAAGTAAGCAGGGAAAAACTAGTCCGTCTGTCACAGGGTCCAAGAATCTCTCAGCTACCTCTAGATCTATCTAGATGCTTCGATCGATAGCAAACAAGTAACCCTAGAAAATTCTCCAATAATATCGACCAACAAAAGTTATCAACATTATACCAAGCTTCTTCTAACTACAACGCAAAATCAAATCAAAGGTAAATACACTCTGTTATTGCATGCTTTGCAAAACAAAACGATCGGATCTATCGTGCGCGTCTCACACGTACTATCGTGCGCGTCTCGAACGTAACAATGATGATGATGATGATGATGATGATGATTATGATGATGATGATGATGAGGAGGAGGAGGAGGAGGACGACGATGATGAGGATGATGTTAGTTAGTTAGTTATTCATTGTTTACAGGGTCCAGCGGACTGCAAAAAGCCGAATCAGGACCACAAAATCAGGACCCCAACTTGATCCGTATAAAAGATCTGCTGAAACAACCTTAGTGATAACACTTAATGCACTCCACCAGCCGGTCACTTCACAATAAAGGCATCCCACTCAGTTATCGAACCCCCGTTTACAAAACAAAATAAATATAAACATCATTATAAAATATCAACAAAACACATATATAGAAAATGCCTACATTGCTAAATAATAAGTTAATATCATAGGAAGCCCCAGTGACCATTTGGCAGAAAGCGTCCAATATTCCAAAGCAGACCCAACAGACCTCATACACAAATGAGGAGTTTTGGAAGAGTTTTCAAGAAAAAAGGTAGGTGAATGGTCTAGCGAAGAATAAGATAGTATAGTAGATTGATAGAAGAAGAGTAGGAATGAGAAAGAACAAAGAAGAAAGACAGGGACAGTGGGAATTTACTGCACTAAATTTCCAGAAAGTGGGAATACTATTTATACAGAAACCCCCGGTACCCCCAAGGATTATAATGATGATGATGATGATGATGATGATGATGATGATGATGACGAAGATGATGTGGAAGAGGAGGATGACGATTTAAAAAACACACCACACCAGCGTTTGCTTTTGCTCACTATTACTCCTCTTTCTCTTTTCATTGTTCTTTTTCCTTGCTATCATATGTTTTATACCTTGGATGATAACGACTGATTGATTCATTTATTGTTGCTTTAGGTCCAGCGGACTCTTCCGAATGATAACGACTGGGAAGTACACATTTCAATCATAATAAACTCACACCAATACTTACACCAAACGTCAATGCTGACAGGAAGTGACACAATGACATTTCCATTCCAAGAGAGTTCACACCGGAGGTCTTTGGAAGGTCGTTGCACTTTGGTCAAAGTCAACCTGTCTGACTTCGACACGTCCCACAGCAGACGTCCTGCAGGACTGCCGACGTCACTGGCGATGCACATACAGTTGACGTCATCGCCTTCCATGACGTGTTTTGGACAAGTGTGCGAAAGTGAGGCTGATGACGGTTTACCTGTGTAAGGAACATTATAGCATCGTTATTTGGATTAGTTATTCAATTCAAGATTTATTCGACAAGTGACATACATACAGTTATAGTATACTAGAATACATGACAAAAAGAATGCTTTATAGGCCTGCATTAGCGTTTCTAAATGCAGCAAGTAACTTACGCGATTGTCAAAATTATGATCTGGCAGTCAAATTGAAATGGGAAAGGTGGAGAGGGGTGGTGTATAGGGAATAGGGAATGAGTAATGCTATCAGTTAGGTGTAAACTGATGGCGATGAACTCCGCTCCCTGAAACAACTAGACATATCTTACATGTAACATTGCTTAGCAGCCAATGATCATACTTATTTGGTTTTATCAATTCTTTGGCTATATTTTAAGGACCACTCACACTTTGGTTATGTTACGATCAGCCTATTTGTGCAATGAAGGCGGCGCAAGAGGTAGATATTCAAATGGAAATAAAACTGCTATCCTATCCTATCCAATCCTATCACATAACTGGAAAGTCGTTGGGGCACCACAAATGATAAACCAGCGTACTCCATCTTGGTTCCATGTCACTTCAGCGCCAGCACTTCAGCACCAGAACTTCAGCGCCATACACTTCAGCGCGAGGATACTTCAGCGCCGTACACTTCAGCGCTGGGACTTTTCAGCACCGTATATTTCAGCGTGGCGAAATTTTAGCGCCGTACATTGTAGCGCCGTACATTATAGCGCTAGAGGAAGACAGAGGGAGAGAGAGAGAGAGAGAGAGAGAGAGAGAGAGAGAGAGAGAGAGAGAGAGAGAGAGTTTGTGTGTGTGTGTGTGGGGGTGGGTGTGTGTGGGTGTGTGTGTGTGTGTGTGTGTGTGTGTGTGTGTGTGTGTAAAAGTGTCTGCCTGCGTGTCGGCCAGTATTTGCCTCGTACTGTCTCTTGTATTGCGGGCCTGGTCTTTCATGCGACTAACTGCAATTGTGGCCGCGATTTTGGGCTGGTTTGGGGCGTGGGACAGGTGCTCCCCCACCTCCTGCACCTCTGCCCTATCTCTCAGGTGCAGTCTGGCCTTACATGTACCATTGTCACATCGCCAAAAAGACAATTCTGGATGTTTTGTACTGTTCTTATTGAAGCGGAAGGAGTAGCCATAGTAGCTAAACTTTTCTTTTCTCCGTATGCTTAGGTAGGACTCTGCAATCTCTGCCATGTTTTCACGGCAAAGAACGTCAGGAGTAATGAACTGAAAAATAACCCGATTTCAACTCAACTCCGTCTGAATATCAACCACACCACTCACAACACCTCTCTCTCTCTGTCTGTCTGTCTGTCTGTCTCTCTCTCTCTCTCTCTCTCTCTCTCTCTCTCTCTCTCTCTCTCTCTCTCTCTGTGAATATAACTCAAACCACTCATTCAGACCTGATCTGTAACTCACGAAGTGATCTCTCTCTCTCTCTCTCTCTCTCTCTCTCTCTCTCTCTCTCTCTCTCTCTCTCTCTCTCTCTCTCTCTCTGACGCCAATAGTTTTACTTCCTCCCCCGACATTCCCTCCTTTTCCCCTATCATGGCGCTGAGATGTACGGCGCTGAAATCTCCCGGCGCTAAAGTGTACGGCGCTGACATCCCCCGTGCTGAAATGTACGGCGCTAAAAAGTACGGTGCTGAAAAGACGCCGCGCTGAAATGGTGGCGCTGAAAGGTATGGCGCTGTAGTGCTGTCGCTGTTACCCTCCATCTTTCTCTGTCCTCAGCAACCATCATGAATTCGTTCAGCGTCAAGCCAGTACATTCTCGAATGTTGTCATCCCACCTCTTTTTCTGTCTCCCTCTCCTTCTGCCGCCTTGCACCGTGCATTGCAAGATGGTCTTTGCAAGGCCTGATGCTCTGGTTACGTGGCTACAACATTGCAGTGTCCGTTTCTTCACCACTGTGAGCATGTCATCGTGTTGTCCAATGGCTTGGGTGATGGTCTGTCGGACTCCGCCGTTGGTGATGTGCTGGGTATAAGAAATGCCCAGAAGTCTTCCGTAGCACCTCATCTCCATGATTTGTATTCTTCGTTGTTGGTCTTGTCACGAAGAGAGGGGTTGGGGGATGGGGGTAAGCTATTAATCTCTAGCGCGTTATTACCTCCTTTGATTAGGCTAATGGTGCGATGACATTCAAGAGATTAATGCTGGGCCAACTTAATAGACAGACAGGGTAAAGACGAGATGGAGAGTAAGGCTACACTAGTTAAGAAATGCACATTCAAAGGCCAGTCCGGGTAATTGCAATTTCTATAACTATTCACTTTTATTAATTTGAAATGGGGACTGTAGGTCAAATACTTCTAACGTGAGTCATTGGCATAGCGCCTTTTAGTAAGGAGTAGTCTGGTGATATTCTGGGTATTCAATATTTGGGGTACTAGCGCGAATGATGACTGATTTCATCACAGGGCGAGAGTGTATCTGTATGGGTTTCAGAGTCTCTCTGATAATCTGGCGAGGGGGGATTCTCGTAGGCTTAGGCACTTAGCTCTGTACTGCAGTGCGGCGATGTGTCCAGGATACTCTGGGTGGCTTGTTAGCGTGGGCAGTAGCGTGGGTGCTAAGATGCAGGTCAGTGGTCACGCGATGACGCATGGATCACGAGTGCTTGTCTTGTGATGGAGTACAGGCATAGAAATCGGCTTTCGTGGCTAGCCGTCTGGAAAATGGCGAAGTCCCAAGTCTCGCTTCTCATTGACCTCCTGGGTTGTCAGGGGCCTGCAGCGGGTCAGTGACTGGGAGATGATCCAAGGCCGGGGTGATACGCCCGGTACAGGAACCCGTCTGCAATGTATACAGACGCTGTATCAGCGGGGGATAGGGATAGTGTGGATTCAGGGCCTGTGGTATGATAGCCCGTCTCAGAATTCAAATTGGTGTGACCGGTCATGGGTTGAGCCAGTGCACATACCAACAGTCAAACAATGCAACTAGATTTACTGGGCCAAAGTGGAGTTTATTGGCAGCCACTAGTATAAGATACATTCGGCGCATTAGGATGGGGTTGGCAACAGGGCAAATATTTATACATCGGGAGCATGGCGGAAAGCAAATGGAGGGTACAGGGCAAAGGGGTTGTAGGTCTGGGCTGTACGGGGGACTTTAATCTATGTGGAGGGGACAGCATGGCATGGGGTATTTACACATGGGGCTGACGGAGCATACAAGCATAAATCCAAACATGTCATGGGTCATGTACAAGGTAGAAAATATGTGCAAGGGATAAATACAAGTCATAGCAACACGTCAAGGCAAAATTATAAACATGAACGTACATATTGACAGGACGCATGAACATGACGGGCGAACGACGGGTGATGGGTCTGCTATATGACAAAGAGTAAGTTCCCTCTCTTACCTTGACTTAAGACGGGTGGAAGCACAAGGGTACTGTCGAAACTCAGAGGTCACTCGGTGATGGAGACGTGTTTTCGGACAGGTTGTGACTTCGAGGCAGGAATGCTTGGGTCTGACACTATGTCAAGGTTTGTGCCAGGCTTTAAGGAGATGTCCCGGGGGGCGGGGCTTAAGCGACTGGGCGAGCGGGCCTGCTGGAGATGGCTGGGTAGGGAGAAATGATGGCTGGCTGAGCGGGGTGCTGGAATGCTCGCGGCCGAGCTCAGAGTTGCAATTGCACGCCTTGTCACAGAGGCCCCCCCAAGGAAAAAGGCGAGGACGTAGGACTCGACGAAGACGCGGCCAATCAGCTCTGAGGTCGGCTGCCGGGTGAGACGATGGTTTGCGATGATCCGGGTGATGCGGGGCGATGCAGGGTTCCGGGTAGTCGATGGCGGATGCCCAAGGCTGGGGTCCGCGGAGCTGCCGGGTTTCGGCTACGGTTAGCGGGCGGCGGCGGGAATGAAGGCTGGGGCGTCGGCCCTCAGGGGCGACTCGCTGGAGTCGGTTGCGGGGTGACGGCTGAGGAAGTCTGCGCCGTGGTTGTCTTTCCCTGGGATGTGCTCCAGCTGGAAAGAGTAGGCTTGTAGCAGCAGAGCCCACCTCATCAGCCGGGCGTTGAGCGATTTGGATGTCGCCAAGAAGGAAAGCGGCTGATGATCCACTTGGACTGTAAAGTGCGAGCCGTAGAGATACAGTTGGAACTTCTGGACTGCCCAGACGAGGGCGAGACACTCCTTCTCCGACGTGGCGTAATTCTGTTCGGCCGGCTTAAGTTTCCGGCTGGCGTACGCGACGGGGAAGAGCGTCGGGGCGTCCGCGGAGTCCCGTTGGAGTAGAACGGCTCCGAGGCCTACGTCGCTGGCGTCTGTGCGCAGGACGAAGGGCTGTCCGTGGTTGGGGAGTCGCAGGACTGGCTGGGACGTCAGCTTGTCCTTGAGCTCCTGGAAGGCAGCTTCACATTGCGGGGTCCAGAGGACTCGGTCCGGTGCGGTCTTCCGGGTTAGGCTGGATAGCGGCGCGGCGATCCCGTTGTATCCGGGTACAAACTTCTGATAGAAGCCACTCAGTCCCAGGAAGGACTGAACATCTTTCTTGGTCCTGGGGCGTGGCGCGTCTCGAAGGCGCTGGACGGTCTTTTCCAGAGGCCGGAGCTGTCCACGGCTGATGGTGTGGCCAAGAAATTCCAGCTCTTGATAGCCGAACTGGCATTTGGTCGGCCGGGCAGTGAGGCCAGCTTCTCTGAGGCGGCGCAAGAGTTGGCGCACCACTCGCAGGTGCTCCTCCCATGTCTCCGTTGCGACGAGTATGTCGTCCATAAAAGAGTGTACGAACGGACAGTGGAGGGGGTCCAACAGCTTCCGCATCATCGTGCTGAAAATACTTGGGGCATTGTGCAGACCAAACGGCAGAACGTTAAACTCGTAGTGGCCGTCCATCGTGCTGAAGGCTAGGTACTGGCGGGATGAAGGGTGCACGGGAATCTGATAAAAGCCTTTGCTCAGATCCACTCGGGAGAAGTATCGGGCGGATTGTAGCTTTGCAAACAAGTCTGTGGGGTCGGATAGGGGTCCGGGCACGAACTGGGTTACAAGGTTCAACTGCCGGAAGTCGATACAGAGGCGATGTTCTCCGCTGGGCTTCCGTGATAGAACTATTCCGGCGCTGTAGGGGGAACGGGAGGGAGCGATGACTCCGGCTTGTAGCAGAGCCTCTACTTCCGTTCTTACTACTTGCTGCTGGGAAAGTGGGACGGGGTAAGGTTTCTGGCGGACGGGGGTGGGGTCCGTCAGGGTTAGTCGAACTTCTTCCAGGTCCGTCCTCCCAGGAATGTCGGTGAGGACTTCCCTGTATTCCGCTACGATGGCGCGTAGTTGGCGTTGCTGGCCGGCGGGGAGTGAGGGGTCCAGAGAGACGTCCCGGAAGGATTCCTTCCCTTTTAGTGGAAATTCGGCGACGCCGGTCTCTGTGCCATCCACTTCGACGGCCAGCGCGACCGTGAGTAGCGAGTGGGAGTCTGGGGCGGGTGCAGGTTGCTCCAGGTACCGCTTGAGCAGATTGATGTGGTGGGTCCTGGGCTTTCCGCCTACCTCGATGCGATAAGTTGTACGTGAGAGCTTCTCAAGCACCGGGTAGGGTCCCTGCCAAGCTATGTCCAGCTTGTTTGTGCCGCTGGGGAGGAGCAGTAGGACTTGGTCTCCTACCTGTAGTTCTCGGTCCCGGGCGCGGCGATTGTGGTAGCGGGCTTGTCTTTCTCTCGCCTTCTTCAGGTTGGCGGAGGCGGCTTTCCATGTGGCCTTGAGGGTTTCTTGGAGCTTCGTGACGTATTTTGTGGCGTCGACCGGTGCCTCGTCCAGTTTGGCGTCGGTCCAGCTACGTCGCAAGGCGGCTAGAGGTCCGGAAAGGGGTCTTCCAAAAAGCAGCGTGGAAGGCGTGTATCCGGTGGAGGTGTGCGGGGTCTCTCGATACGCGAAGAGCGCTGACGCGACGTATGTGTCCCACGCTTCCGGCTGTTCGTCGGCGATCTTGCGGATAATCGAGATGAGAGTCCCGTTTAGGCGCTCGACCTGTCCGTTGCTAGCGGGGTGGTAGGGTGGAGTTCGGATATGGCGAATGCGGAGTAGTTGAAAAACTTCTTGCATGAGTTTCCCGGTGAACTGGGACCCGTTGTCGGTCAAGATGTTGTCCGGGAATCCGACTCGTGTGAATATGGTGACGAGCGCGTCGGCGACTCGGGCGGCGTCGATCTTCGGTAGAGGAACGGCTTCACACCACATCGAGCAAGCGTCGACAAGGGTTAGTAGGTACTGGTTCCGCTTCTTGGTCCGCGGGAGGGGTCCTACTATGTCGACAGCCACTCGCTGGAAGGGTGTTCCCACGACGACGGTGGGGCTGATAGTGACCGGGACGGTGTGATGGCGGGGCGAGTATCGTTGGCACTGGCTACAGGACTTGACGTAGCGCTTCACGTCTTCGGTCATCCCGGGCCAGTGGTACTGAGCGCTGATGCGTAGAGTGGTCGCTCCTATGCCCATATGTCCGCTTAGGGGCATGCTATGGCCAAGTTCCAGGACTTGGGGGCGAAGTGTCGCAGGCACGACGAGTTGAGAATGGTCGTCCTTCTGACGGAAGAGGAGTCCGTCTTCGACGAAAAAGTCCCCGGACTTGGGTGGAGTGCGTGCGGCGGGAAGTTTTCCGTAGCACTTGCGGAGGGTGACGTCGCTTTCTTGGGCCTTCCGGATCTGTTCCGGCATCTGGTTGGGTATCGGGGGTGGTGTCGCGGCTGTTTTCGCCTGGGCGCGCGTCGGGACGGCGGCCATCGACTCCACAGGCTGGGGCGGCATCCCCAAGAACACGTATCGGCATCCTAAAATCAGGTCGTACAGGGGCTGGTCCATTACGGCAGCTTGAATGGTCCCCGTTACGTATCGGCTGGTGACTTGGATCCGGGCTATAGGGAGCGTGGTGCTGGGCTGAGACGCGTCGGCCAACTTCAGGGTGATAGTCTCACCGGTCAGGTCTTGTTCCCTGATGAGCGAGCGGCGGACGACGGCGTCGAAGGTGAGTCCAGTGTCGTATAGACAGTGGGCTGGGCGATTGTTGACAGTCACTTGCTCGGTGACGGCCGGTCGATCGGCGGGAGTGACGACGGGGGTTACCGGTTTCCCGTCGGGGGTAACTTGGCGTAGGGCTAGTACGGTACCTTGTTTGCGACGCTGGTCGCTGATGCGTCGAAAACATTTCTCCCGGGTGTGTCCTCGGCGCTGGCAGTAGCCGCAGTAGAGCTCTGTGCTCCGCTTCCCTGGCTCTGCTCCGGGGTTCGGGCGTCCTTTGGGCGGTTGTGGACGGTGGTTCGCTGGCGGGACTGGCCGGCGAGGCTGGTGGCGGGTATCTGGCGACGAGGGTGCGGGGGGATCACGGCGAGGCTGTCTGTCGTCGGGATGGGCGGTGAGGTATCGGTCCGCGACGATGATCAGATCTTCAAGGCGAGCGGCGCCCTGTTCGGCGGCGAAAGTCCGAAGTTCCGCTGGCATTGTCCCTCGGAGTTGCTCGGCTAGCATCAACTCCAGCAGTCCGTCGTATGTCTTGGGTTCGTCAGTTTGCTCTATCCATTTGTCCCGTAGCGTAGCTAGACGGTCGGCAAACTGCGTGAACTTCTCCCCTCTCTCTCTCCGGGAGTTCCGGAAATTCTTGCGGTAGTGCTCACCTGAGAGCTCAAAACCATGCAGCAGGGCTCTCTTGAGGGCGGGATAGTCTCCCTCCTCGGAAGTCGGTGTCTTGGCCAGAATCTCATAGGCCTTCCCCTTAAGGCCATGACTGAGCTTGCGATACCAGTGCTGGGGGTCAAGACCGTTTTCTCTCGCGACTCGTTCGAATCGGCCGAGATAGACTTCAATCGATTCGTCTCGCTCGACGAATGGGTCCAGGGGGAAGTTCATCCCCGGAATCGGCGGGGGGGGGGGGGGGGGGGGGTGCGGGTATTCCGGTGCTGGTGGCGAAGCTGGGGGCGATGAGCGAATAGTCTTCGCTAGCGGGCGATGCGATCCCTAAATCGCGGCGGTCGCGCTCAAGCTGTAGGAGTGCTTGGCGCCGTTCGAGCTCCTTGTCCTTCCTCTTCTCTTCCAGTGCCGCTATCCTCTCGTCCTCCTCCTTTCTCCTTGCGGCGGCTCTCTCCTCCTCTGCTATCCTCTCTTTCGCCTCCTCTCTCCTCCGCTCGGCGGCTCTCTCCTCCTCTGCAATCCTCTCCTTCGCCTCCTCTCTTCTCCGCTCGGCGGCTTTCTCCTCCTCGGCAAGCTTCCGGGCGGCGGCCCGTTCCTCCGCGGCGATGCGCTCTTTCTCCTCCTCCTTCTTCAGTGCCGCTGCTCTTTCTTCCTCCTGCCTCTTCGCATCTCGCTCTTTGGCCCTCTCCTCCCTCTTCAACTTTTCCTCTGCCACGTCAGCATCTACGCTAGCCAGGACGTAGTCCTTGAGTTCGGTGCCGGCGAGCCCTAAGCTCTCGCCAATACTCTTGTACTTAAGCGCAAGCTCTCCCCGGTCGGCCATGGTAAGGGAGGTAACTTACCCTGAAAAAGGTCCTAACCGGAATGAGGGGCGCACACAAGGGGGTACACTGACGGAAAACAAGGGGGTGGGCTGGATGAGCTACAATGAATCTGCAAAGGGGCGAATACAACACAACCACAAAGACAAAATGCAATCAATCAAAAGTACAAAAATGAATGCAAGAAAAAGCCTTTTGAGATACCACCACTCGGGAAAACCAGTAAGGGACCTATGGGGCTATGCTATACACTACTAGGCTTAGAGGGCTGGGTCCTATCTATACTGGGCTGGGGTGGAAACTACGCTAAGTCCTAAGTCTAGTCAAGTTGGGATGGGACCTAAGTCTTTTGTCTCGTTGGGTTGGGAGGGGAACCTAAGTCTTTAGTCTCGTCGGGTTGGAGGGGGGAACCTAAGTCTTTAGTCTCGTCGGGGTCGCCAAAGTTAATGTCACGAAGAGAGGGGTTGGGGGATGGGGGTAAGCTATTAATCTCTAGCGCGTTATTACCTCCTTTGATTAGGCTAATGGTGCGATGACATTCAAGAGATTAATGCTGGGCCAACTTAATAGACAGACAGGGTAAAGACGAGATGGAGAGTAAGGCTACACTAGTTAAGAAATGCACATTCAAAGGCCAGTCCGGGTAATTGCAATTTCTATAACTATTCACTTTTATTAATTTGAAATGGGGACTGTAGGTCAAATACTTCTAACGTGAGTCATTGGCATAGCGTCTTTTAGTAAGGAGTAGTCTGGTGATATTCTGGGTATTCAATATTTGGGGTACTAGCGCGAATGATGACTGATTTCATCACAGGGCGAGAGTGTATCTGTATGGGTTTCAGAGTCTCTCTGATAATCTGGCGAGGGGGGATTCTCGTAGGCTTAGGCACTTAGCTCTGTACTGCAGTGCGGCGATGTGTCCAGGATACTCTGGGTGGCTTGTTAGCGTGGGCAGTAGCGTGGGTGCTAAGATGCAGGTCAGTGGTCACGCGATGACGCATGGATCACGAGTGCTTGTCTTGTGATGGAGTACAGGCATAGAAATCGGCTTTCGTGGCTAGCCGTCTGGAAAATGGCGAAGTCCCAAGTCTCGCTTCTCATTGACCTCCTGGGTTGTCAGGGGCCTGCAGCGGGTCAGTGACTGGGAGATGATCCAAGGCCGGGGTGATACGCCCGGTACAGGAACCCGTCTGCAATGTATACAGACGCTGTATCAGCGGGGGATAGGGATAGTGTGGATTCAGGGCCTGTGGTATGATAGCCCGTCTCAGAATTCAAATTGGTGTGACCGGTCATGGGTTGAGCCAGTGCACATACCAACAGTCAAACAATGCAACTAGATTTACTGGGCCAAAGTGGAGTTTATTGGCAGCCACTAGTATAAGATACATTCGGCGCATTAGGATGGGGTTGGCAACAGGGCAAATATTTATACATCGGGAGCATGGCGGAAAGCAAATGGAGGGTACAGGGCAAATGGGTTGTAGGTCTGGGCTGTACTGAGGACTTTAATCTATGCGGGGGGACAGCATGGCATGGGGTATTTACACATGGGGCTGACGGAGCATACAAGCATAAATCCAAACATGTCATGGGTCATGTACAAGGTAGAAAATATGTGCAAGGGATAAATACAAGTCATAGCAACACGTCAAGGCAAAATTATAAACATGAACGTACATATTGACAGGACGCATGAACATGACGGGCGAACGACGGGTGATGGGTCTGCTATATGACAAAGAGTAAGTTCCCTCTCTTACCTTGACTTAAGACGGGTGGAAGCACAAGGGTACTGTCGAAACTCAGAGGTCACTCGGTGATGGAGACGTGTTTTCGGACAGGTTGTGACTTCGAGGCAGGAATGCTTGGGTCTGACACTATGTCAAGGTTTGTGCCAGGCTTTAAGGAGATGTCCCGGGGGGCGGGGCTTAAGCGACTGGGCGAGCGGGCCTGCTGGAGATGGCTGGGTAGGGAGAAATGATGGCTGGCTGAGCGGGGTGCTGGAATGCTCGCGGCCGAGCTCAGAGTTGCAATTGCACGCCTTGTCACAGGTCTGATGTGAGGGTCCATGTTTCGCAAGCGAATAGGAAGATTAAGATGACAAGGAAGCGCAGCAACCTTACTTGGAGTGTAGACTGATGGTCTTGTCTTTCCAAAAGAGCTTCAACCTTGTCAGGGCAGCAGTTGTTTGCGCTATCCTAGAGAGGATTTCCTGTCGAGACCCATTGTTTGATAAAATTTTCCTATATATTTGAAGTAATGCACCGTGTTGAGGGATTGGCCTTAAGACACTTGTGTCCGGGTTGATGCCATTGGTGTTGTTGGTCACCATTTTGGTCTTCTCTGCATTTATTTCCATTCCAAAGGCTCTTGAGGTGGTGTCAAGCCTCTGTACCAGCTGTTCAAGTTCTTGTTCCTCTCCAGCCAATCCATCAATGTCATCCGCAAAACTGAGGTTGGAGATTGCTCTAACCCCTATGCTGACTGTGCCTTCGCGATCTGCAAGGGCATCTGAAATGATGCGCTCTAGGAAGATGTTGAAGAGTGTTGGAGAGAGTAGGCATCCTTGAGGCAGGCCGATTGTTGTTCCAATCAGTTCCCGATGGAGCGGTTGTGGAGGACTGCACTTGTAGCCTTGTCATACAGGCTTTTGATGACTTCCTAACTATTAAGTCTGATATTGTACACTTTCACGGTTGCCCACAGAGCTGCATGCCAGACTCGGTCAAACACTTTCTTAAAATCTCCAAACACATGATATAGATGTTGTTGGTGCTGTAGGTATTTCTCGCAGACTATTCCGAGCTTGAAAATTATGCTCGGTGGTATTTCGCCATGACCTGACTCCAGCTTGTTCTTCAGCTATGATTATTTTGCTCAGCTTGGGTTTTCAACCTTATGAGTATTATTTTTAGGAGAACTTTGCTGGGTTGGCTGATGAGGCTGATGGTGCGGTAGTTTTTAAACTCCTGAAGGTAACCCTTTTTGGGAAGAGTGAGTGATGACAAGCGACTGGGTCCATGATGTAGGCCATCCCCCTACCACCCTCCCTCCGCCACCCCACTCTGCCAGATCTCGTTACAGATAATGGTGAAGGCGTCAATCATCGCTTTTTCTCCTGCTTGAAGCAATTCTGCGGGTATGTTGTCCACTCCCGCTGACTTCCCCTTCTTCAGCGATTGCAGTGCTGCCTCAACATCTTCTAAGATATTTTGGAGGATTTCTTCTTCTTCTCTGTTCTAAGAACATGCTAGAACTGATGGGTTTCCGTTTGATATGTGGTTATAAAGGTCAGAGCAGTACTCTGTCCATCTATCCAAGATTTATTGTTCTTCTGTAAGGCATATTCCAGACTTGCTTTGGATCGTGGAGACCTTGGGCTGTTTAACACTTGTCAGCCGCTTCACAGTCTGGTAGGACTTTTTGCTGTTGTTCTTGTTCAGATCGTTCTCCATTTCCTGACATTGATATATCCCGTTCTCCTTTGTGCGCATGACTTTTCGGATGTCACTTTTGATTTTTCGGTTGGCATAAGTTCCCTGTGAAATTTTCTTTTTATTTTTAAACTCTCTTCCTTTGTCACACAGGTCCAAAAGTTCAGGTGTGATCCACAGTTTCTTCTTTGGGTGGTGCTTGCCAAAGATCTCAATGGCGGCATTTGTCACAGCTGAGTTGAAGCGGTGGTCACGGTGTTGACATCTCCTTCACCAGCTCCTAAAATAAGCAGTAATGCACATTTTCTCCAATTGTGGCTTGGAATATTTCTGCCACCTCCGGGTCTTGCAGTTTGTCAAGGTCGAAGTTCAGTCTGGTGCATTTTGCTGTGTTTACTCTCTTCAAGTGGAGCCGGAAAGACATCACAAGATCGTGGTCTCTTCCGATGTTGACGCTTGATCTGAAGCGTGTCTTGACCATGATGTAGTCAATCTAGTTGTGATGCTCCTCGCTGGGACTGTGCCAGGTCCATCGTCTGGATTTTTTGTGGGGGCCAAACGTATTTGCCAGTCAGTATCAGATTGTTGTATTTGGCAAACTCCAAGAGTCTCAGACCTCTGTCATTGGTCTCGATGTTGCAGCGGGTCCACATATGTTGTGGAATGCATGTTGGCCAACCTTGGCATTTCAGTCGCCTTGCAATATGACTGTGTCCTTCTTCGGCATTTCATCAAGGACAGTTTGCAGATGCTCATAAAAATCCTCGACCTCGCTGTCATCATAGTCTGATGTTGGGACATAGGCCTGGATGATGGTGATGTTGAAAGGGGCTGCTCTCAGACGGATTTTAATGAGCCTACTGGAGACTATTCGGCAACCCATGACAGTGGCTAGAATGTCTTTGTGGACCAAGAATCCAACGCCGTGTTAGTGCCTGTCATCTCTCCCGCTGAAATAAAGCTTGTGGTCTTTGCCGGTCGTTGATTCACCTAGGCCTTTCCAGCGCCGTTCGCTGATACCTAAATTGTTCCATTGATAGTGGTCTAGCTCGTGGCCAGTTCTCCAATTTTCCCTCCGCAGCTAGGGTCCTGACATTCTAGGTTCCTATGACGATGTTGAATCTCGTGCTGATCTTGCTAAGCTGACCATTAGTAACCCACTATCACCTCTGTCCTGGTGACCAACGGAAGGCGCGATCCTTGGTGACCCGGGAGACGACCGATCCTGGATGGAGTGAGAGGTTCTTTTCATCATATGGCAAGAAAAACCTGGCGGGGTCCAATCCTCTCCAGGCTGTCGGCCACAGCCGAAATCCACGAGTACAGTGTGGTCATTGAATCTATAGTAACGTGATGTTCTTCCGTCCTGGCCGATGACTTCTGTGTAGAAGACTTTCGCCCAGTGATGTCGTGCTGACATCACCCCTGTTAGTCGCCTATTACGACACGCCGGGAAACGTTGGGTCTATTCTATTCTTTGCCCGAACCCACAGAGCTTAATAACAATGCTGTAGAGTGCCAAGATTGTGGCCGCTTGGCATTAAGACAAAGGGCGCCGCACTCTGTTGGAATGAAATAAGAGACAAGGCCTGTCCATACTTATGTCCACGTCAGTCATGGGGAACAACAGTCAAATGGACTCACGACTTTGCACAGCGAAGTTCACGTCGTGTCTCACTCTCCCTGGCAAGATCTCCACTACATAGCTGTAGGTCCCCTCTGACTTAGACACTGGTGACGTCATTGAGCACGATCCGCTGACGTAATAACTGCTGTCCATGGCCGTAGTTGTCATGGTAACACTGGTTCCCATGGCAGTGTAGTTTCCATTTTCCTGCTTCCGTATTTAAAACAAAAACAAAACATAATGCATGATGATTATGATGATGATGATGTTGATGATGATGATGATGATGATGATGACGATGACTATGATAGGCCTACTGAAGATAATAATGTATGAAGTTCGCGGACAATGAAATGGAATGAAGACGGCGATGATGATGATGATGATGATGATGATGATGATGATGATGATGATGATGATGATGATGATGATGATGTTGGTGACGACGACGAACCTTGGAAGAGTACAATCGGCAGTAGTAACGTCCCCGGGCTGAATACACCTTGATGACGTCACAACGCGTGGTGATATTCCACGATGACGTAATTGTGTTGAAGGTTGCAGTGCAGGATACCCGTTCGGCTAGTTCTATGTGCATAAATAACAGTCGATTGTATATGTCGTAATGAAATTGTTAAATTGCCGAATTCGTGATATAGGCAGCTGAGTTGCCGATTTCGTAAAATTGGCAATCGCTTGCCGAGAACGCTAATTCGGCAGGAAGTTGGCGAAAAAGTGAAAAGGCTTTGCAAAGGTGATAAATTCGAGAAATTGGAAACCGATTTCACAAAAACGGATGCCAATTTCATGAAATCGACGTTTTTGCCTATTTCACGAAGCCGGCAACAATGAACCATGTTGTAAGAGCATTGATACAATGTCTGACACCATAATAATTACGTTATGGGTGAAATCTGTTTGTGTCTTTACAATGTCCACTTGGTGCTTGATCTACTTTTTATTGTGACAACTGAGTTACTGCTTTTCCCGAATACATTTCCAAATTCCTCTCTCTCTCTCTCTCTCTCTCTCTCTCTCTCTCTCTCTCTCTCTCTCTCTCTCTCTCTCTCTCTCTCTCTCTCTCTCTCTCTCTCTCTCTCCCTTTTGCTACAATAACTGGACACGAACAGCAAAATTCAGTTTTAAGGTAATTATTTTGCCTATTTCACGAATTTGTCAACTTTCAACAGCCTTTTCAATATTTCGGCAACAGCCTGCCGAATTCGAGTTCTCGGCAAGCGATTGCTAATTTCACGAAATAGGCAACTAGGCTGCCGATTCCACGAATTCAGCAATTTCACGATTTCATTAAGACAAATAGATCTACAACACTACATATACACCTTCACTGTCCACACACATCAGAAAGCAGGCTTTTTTTTGCATGGAATGGGCTACAGTACAACAAAACACGCATGTGCAAAACAACAACATGAACACTAAAATAGTCCGTGAAGCAGAACAAGATCTAACACAAAACGTACCAATGAAATACTTTCAAGAACATTTTTGTTACCTGGACATTACATATGAAATGTACCGTGCCGGAAAATAAAAACGGACAGATTTAAACGAACATTTGATGGTGCATTTAAACGTTGCGACAAACTTGAAAGAGACAATAAAGTTGTTTTATCCTACTGTAACGTCCCAAATAATTTCAATAATTGCTGAGGAAGTAGACAAAATCTAACGATTCCAATCAATTCACTTCAATCATTTTATTGTAACATCTGTTGTTGTTGTTGTTGTTTTTTTAAAGTGATTTTAGGCCACCACCTATCACATTTTTTGGACTTATAAAACTATTATGACATTATAATTGTAGTTAAACCATTTCAATAATTTTTTTTATACAAAAATGTATGATAATATAGTAGAAAATATATAGATTCAGTTTCGATATGAGAAAACCAGATCATTGGCAGGTAGTTTTTCCCTGGAAAAAAAGAAAGTTGTTCCCGTTGCCTTTCGATGTTTCCTCTAGACCAGCTTAATGAGGGCGGTGCCTATCTCCTCTTCCTCGCTGCTTTACCTTCCCCGTTTCTAAACAGATCCGGGTACCTCATTTGTAGCTGGGTGGTCTCGGGAGTGTGGTGCGCTTGTTTCTTTCTCTCTTTATTTTCTTTTATATTATATAATTTTTTATTTTATATGTGTGTGGGTGTGTGTGTGTGTGTGTGTGTGTGTGTGTGTGTGTCGTTTAGCGTGTACCCGATCCACTACATTATTGCGCTACCCTGATACTTACCTACAAAATCCGTCGTGCAGGAGTCTTTGAAAGAATAGAAAAAGCGATCAGGCTGATGCAGCTGACAGTCCACTGATATTGAGTTATTGACAAACAATTCAGTGCCGTTGTCAAAATAGTTGGATGACAAGTTGTAGGTCTTAGTCAGTGTTTGGATTCTTACACTGACCACCTCGGTTGTATTGCTCATCGTTGGTGTGTCTATGCTAAAAACGTTGGGGTAATCGCTGTAGCAGTCTTTGTGAGCTAAAAATAAGACCAAAGAAAGAAGAAAATAAATTGTCGCACATCAATCTGATGGGATTGTTGAATTGAATTGTACGTGCAAAACGACTGTGATGGCGGCGAATGCGGGGAAAAAACGGTGTGGTAGGTAATATTTTCATTTCTCGTTGTTTGTTGCGCTCGTGTTGATATAAATAGATAATTGATTAAAATAAATAAATAAATAAAATTAAAATCAAACAAGCAAACATCGATGAGTGCAATCTGTCATTGTGCCAGTTTTGAAGCAAATTGATGCAGCATTTTAAAAGATACAACACACATACCCACATACTCTCATTTGTTCTTTCTAGTTCCTAATCTGTTCTATCAATCTAGGCCTACTATCTTCTTTGCTAGACCAGTCACCTACCCTTTTTCTTGAAAATTCTCCCAAAACTCCTCATTTGTGTATGGGGTATGTTGGGTCATCTTGTGGATATTGGACGTTTTCTGCCAAATGGTCATTAGGGCTTATTATGGCTTTATTATTTAGCAATGTTGGCATTTTATATTGTATATGTTTGTTAATATTTTATAATGATGTTTATATTTTATTTTATTTTTATAAACGTGGGTTCAATAAATTAGAGTACATGTAGCCTCAGCGTACCCAGCATGGGTTGCCTTTATTGTAAAATAATCGGCTTGTGGGGGGCCTTCAGTGTTACTATTAGGGTTGTTTCAGCAGATCTCTTATACAGATCGGGGATGAGTCCTCTTTCAACCACGTTGTGGTCCTGTTTCGGCTCTTTGCAGTCCGCTGGACCCTACAAACAATTACTAACTATTTCCGACACAAAGTTACCCAAATATAAATATAGAAGTTTAGTTTTAGTTTCAAGGCATCATGATCTGTAAGCCTACACTCTAATTACATACAAAGGACCTAAATAAGAACGCTGAGCGCTGACGAATCAGTCTTCCTGCAATGGCTACAAACGTTATTGGTGTGTAGTGAACCAGCTTGCCTGCTGTGTGGTAAAGGTTACATGTTACGGTTACCGTTCACTTAAAGTTGAACTGTAACAACAAAAATGATGAATTTGACAAACATTTGAAAAAATTATGAATCTTGACCTCAATATGAAAATAAAGATGAAGTATTACAACACATGGCATATGTATACAAACACTAAGATGTGAAAGAAATGTATCTAATTAATATCAAATCTTTTACATAAACCAGCACAGTTGTTCGTTATTTAATACAAAGCTTAACTAATATCATCTGGAATTAGCAACACAAGTCTTTTGCTTCTTCCCTATATAATTCCCAGAAAATCACCACACTGTCTTCGAAGAACTAGCACAGTCCATAATAGAATCAGCCTTGGTCACGTCCTTCAACGATTTCTGTGAAAATCACTGTATTAAATGTTTATTAAGTGTTTAATATGTTTTTATGTGCGTGTAATGTTGAATGTTTGTGCGTGTGCGAGGCCATGAGTACCGCAACCCCAAGCATCGTGGTCATGCAATAGATAGATACACAGTGCTTATAGGGTCCAGCGGACTGCCAAGAGACGAATCAGAACCACAACAAATTAAGTAAAATCAGATTAAACTGTTAACATTTAAATATTTTGAAAGATGTAAATAAAATCAGTCTCTTCAATAAAATCCAAACAAGAATACAAAACAAGACGACATGATTTAGATGCGATAAAACAAACCAACATCATGTAAAAATTGAAACAGGTTCTGACCATTGCATACTTTAAAAACCTCATTAAAAGGTACTGAACCAAGATATCTTTCCCTTAAATCAACCAGATCAGCACATTCAGACATAAAATGATGAACGGAAAAGGATTTGTTACATGCAAAGCACCATGGTGGTTCTTCTCCTTTTAAAAGAAAACTATGGGTGACATAAGTATGCCCAATATGAAGGCGAGCCAAAACAGTTTCTTCTTTGCGGGTGGACTCAAAGTTAGGCAAAGAAGCAGATAAATTCGGAAGAATTTCAAATAATTTGTTATTGATTTGATTAGACCATTCAGTCTGCCACAGCCGTTTACAATAAACTCCAGTCATACAACGCAGGTCAGAGTATGGAACAAACTGGAAAATCTCTGAAGGGAAATCTAGATGCAGAGCTTCTTTAACCGCTTTGTCCACTGCAATATTGGCCGTGGATGCCCATGTGACTAGGTACCCACATAAAAACTATCTTTTTACCCTCAGAAACAAGTTCTGTGTGGAGGTGGATCTCTGCCAGAAAAGGGTGTGATATCTTTCTCATGGAAAGAGCCTGAAGTGCTGACAGTGAATCAGACATGATTAAAAACGAGGTTCTTTTGGATTGATAAACCTGTTTCAGAGCTAGATGAATTGCCTTGAGCTCAGCTGTATAAACAGAACAAAAATCAGGTAGACGATGTTGCAAATGCTGGTCAAGGTGTCTTCCTGAGACCGACACAGCAGCAACTGAGTCTTCTTTCTTTGATCCGTCTGTAAAACGTTTGTCATATCCTTTATACAATGAACATTGTTCGAGATGAAGTTGCTTATAAACAGCTTCGGAAGTGTTACAGTCGATGTTGTTTTTTTATCAGTTGATTCAGCCCCGATGCTTGAAACCTGATAAAGTGTAACTCAGATTCGTTTATCCACGCAACCAGTTCAGTCATCAACAAGTCAGGAGTCTTCGTATGAAGTTTTCCACTTTTATTCAGCACACATCAACAACTGCATACAATCGCTCAATCGCTTTTTCCACTCTACAATTCTCAACTATGAACTTTCCACTTTTTACAACTTTCTCAACTCTAATACAACAGCTCTCTCTACTTTCAACTCTCTCTAAAAAAAACACAATTGACTGTAACATTTTGGGGGCCAAGCCGGGATCCACGTCATAGCCAAGGGTTCAACTGCTACAACGAGCGAGTCAACGTTACGAAAGGCAGTCATCGAGAGTAGCCGCCAACAAGTTGCGTCGGGAGGGGCCAACATACTGGGACTACATCCCCGAAAGATTCGGGTTGACTGCAAGGGCGTGTAGTCGCTGAAGAGTTGCTTTGCGAGTGTGACAAGTGGACGATGCACCTCTGAGGCTGACATTGTCCAGTCATCACTCCCAGGCTGGCCGGCTCAGCCGACTAAGCCGATTAAGCCCCGCCCCTCGGGGGATCTCTCTAAAAGCTCTGACACACCAACTCTCGGTGTCAGACGCGTGCCTTCCGCCTTTGAAGACCCATCAGCCTGCCTCGGACACGTCCCATCACCCGGTGTCCATTGAGCCTCGGCAGTACTCTTGGGATTCGACCCGTTCTTAGTCAAGGTAAGAGAGGAAACTTACTTTATGTCATTTAGCATACCCATCACCCGTCGATCGCCCAACATGTTCGTATGTCCTGTAGATATGTACGTTCGTGTTTGTGGTTTCGTCTTGATGTGTTGCTGTGATATGTATTTATTCCTTGTATATACTATCTGCCTTGTTTATGACACATGCCATGTTCGAATTTATACTTGTATGCCCCCTGTTAGCCCCATGTATAAATATCCCTTGCCATGCTGTCCCTCCACATAGATTAAAGTCCTTCAGTACAGCCCCTTGCCTACAACCCCCATTGTCCTGTATTTACCCCATTCGCTTCTCCCCCGTTCCCACTGTATAAATATCTGCCCCTGTTGTCCGCCACCCCATCTTAAGGCGCCGAAGTTATCATATATCAGCGGCTGCCGGTAAACTCCACAATAGCCCCATAGCCATGGTTGCAATTGTTGGACTGTTGGTACGAACCGGTCAACCCTTGGCCGGTCCGACCAAGTTTGAAAATCTGATGGGCACGCGCGCAAACAGGCGCTGCACCCTGGATATATGTACATAGCTGATTTGGAGTCTGTACTACTTTACAGACGGGCTCCTATCAGGGCGAGTATACCGGCCCTGCCAGCTGTAAGACGCCAGACCCGCTGCGGGCGACCCTGACAACCCAGGGCGTCAATGTGAAGCGTACCTCCCAAGTTTCGCCAGTCACTCAGCCAGCCACGTAGGCTGAAAACCACCACTGTATCGCCACTGGAAGTTGCACAACCAAGCCGTTATCCAAGAAAGTGACCTACTGCCCCGCATTGGGCCCCAAGCTGACCACGAGAACTCTTTGATCCGCCGACCATCCAGAATCCTGGGCCAACCACCGCCCTTCGCAAAACGAAGCTAAGTTACTATCCTGCGGCCACCACAATTCGAAGACACTCTGGCTAAGCCACCCAGAACAATCCAGATATCCTCCTGCTCAGTGATGAAATCAGTCCTCAATCGCCCTAGCATTCCCAAAGCCGCCCACCCAGAATATCTCCAAGATACTCCCAACTATTATTGACAATATTCAGTGACTCATCCTTAGATTATCCAACTCAGACGACCTAATTCTATTTAATAAAATTGACTAGTTATAAACTGTATCACCTGGACTTTCCCTTGTTTGGATTTCTTACTAGTCTAGCCTACCTTCTTCTCGTCTGGCCTTTTGACTGTCTCTCATTCTTTAGTAACCCCCCAGCCTTAGTCCCTTGAATGTCATCGCAACGTTGGCCTATGCAAGGGAGGCAACACAGTGCGAGGGATTAAGTGCTACCCCTCATCCCCCTAACCCCTTTCTTTGTGACATTAACTTTGGCGACCCCGACGAGACCAAAGACTTAGGTTTCCCACCCCAACTCGACGAGACAAAAGACTTAGCTTTCCACCCCAGCCCAGTAGAGATAGGACCTAGCCCCCTAAGCCTAGTAGTGTATAGCATAGCCCTATAGGTCCCTTACTGGCACTCCAGAATTGTGGTGTTTCGCGAAGGATTTTTCTTGCATTCATTTTTTTTATACTTTGATTGATTGCAATCTGTCTCTGTGTCTGTGTTGTGTTGTACTCGCCCCTGTGCAATTTCATCATAGTTCATTTCAGCCCGCCCCCTTGTTTTCCGTCAGTGTACCCCCTTGTGTGCGCCCCTCATCACGGTTAGGACCTTTTAAGGTAAGTCGCTTCCCTTACCATGGCCGACCGGGGAGAGCTTGCTCTCAAGTACAAGAGTATTGGCGAGAGCTTAGGGCTCGCCGGCACTGAACTCAAGGATTACGTCCTGGCCAACGTAGATGCGGACGTTGCCGAGGAGAAGTTGAAGAGGGAGGAGAGGGCGAAAGAACGAGAGGCGAAGAAAGAGGAGGAGAAAGAGCGTATCGCCGCGGAGGAACGAGCCGCCGCACGGAAGATAGCCGAGGAGGAAAAAGTCGCCGCCCGGAAGCGAGAGGAGGAGAAAGAGAGAGTCGCAGAAGAGGAGAGAGTCGCCGCCCGGAAGATAGCCGAGGAGGAGAAAGCCGCTGCACGGAAGATAGCCGAGGAGGAGAGAGCCGCCGTGCGGAGAAGAGAGGAGGCGAAAGATAGGATAGCAGAGGAGGAGAGGGCCGCCGCACGGAAGAAGGAGGAGGACGAGAGGGTCGCGGCACTTGAGGAGAAGAGGAAGGACAAAGAACTTGAATGGCGCCAAGCACTCTTCCAGCTCGAACGCGATCGCCGCGAGCTAGGCATCGGATCGCCCGCGAGCGAGGACTTCTCACTCAGCGCCCCCAGCTTCACCGCCAGCGCCGGAATATCCGCAATCCCCCCGCCGATTCCGGGGATGAACTTCCCCTTGGACCCATTCGTCGAGCGCGACGAATCGATAGAGGTTTATCTCGCCCGATTCGAGCGAGTCGCGGGAGAAAACAACCTCGACCCGCAGTACTGGTACCGAAAACTTAGTCATGGCCTTAAGGGGAAGGCCTACGAAATTCTAGTCAAGACTCCGACTGCCGAGGAGGGCGACTACCCCGCCCTAAAGAAAGCGCTACTTCATGGATTTGAACTCTTCGGCGAACACTACCGGAAGAACTTCCGGAACTCCCGGAGAGAGAAGGGAGAGAAGTTCACGCAATTCGCCGACCGGCTAGCCACTCTACGGGACAAATGGATCGAGCAGACGGACGAACCTAAGACGTACGACGGACTGCTCGAATTGATGCTAGCCGAGCAACTCAGAGGGACCATGCCAGCGGAACTTCGGACCTTCGCCGCCGAACAGGGAGCCGCCCGCTTAGAAGATCTTATAATAGTCGCGGACCGCTACCTTACCGCCCACCCCGACGACCGACAGCCTCGCCGGGATCCCCCCGCACCCTCGTCACCAGATACCCGCCACCAGCCTCGCCGGCCCGTCCCGCCAGCGAACAACCGTCCACCCCCGCCTAAAGGACGCCCAAACCCCGGAGCAGAGCCTGGGAAGCGGAGCGGAGAGCTCTACTGCGGCTACAACCAGCGCCGAGGACACACCCGCGAGAAGTGTTTTCGTCGCCTCAGCGACCAGCGTCGCAAACAAGGAACGGTATTGGCCCTACGCCAAGTCACTCCCGACGGGAACCCGGTAACCCCCGTCGTCACTCCCACCGATCGACCGGCCGTCACCGAGCAGGTGACAGTCAACGACCACCCTGCCCACTGTCTATACGACACCGGACTAACCTTCGACGCCGTCGTCCGCCGCTCGCTCATCAGGGAACAAGATCTGACCGGCGAAACGATCACCCTGAAGTTGGCCGACGCGTCACAGCCCAGCACCACGCTCCCTATCGCCCGGATCGAAGTCACCAGCCGCTACGTCACGGGATCCATCCAAGCCGCCGTGATGGACCAGCCCCTGTATGATTTGATCCTAGGATGCCGTTATGTATTCTTGGGTATGCCGCCCCAGCCTGTGGAGTCGATGGCCGCCGTCCAGACGCGCGCCCAGGCGAAAACAGCCGCGACACCACCACCGATACCCAACCAGATGCCGGAACAGATCCGGAAGGCCCAAGAAGAAGACGTCACCCTACGCAAGTGCTACGGAAAGCTACCCGCCGCACGCACTCCACCCAAGACCGGGGACTTTTACGTCGAGGACGGACTCCTGTTCCGTCAGAATGACGACCATTCACAGCTCGTCGTACCTGCGACCCTTCGCCCCCAAGTCCTGGAACTTGGCCACAGCATGTCCCTAAGTGGTCACATGGGCATAGGAGCAACCACGCTGCGAATCAGCGCGCAGTACCACTGGCCCGGGATGACCGAAGACGTGAAGCGCTACGTCAAGTCCTGCCGCCAGTGCCAACGATTCTCGCCCCGCCATCACACCGTACCGGTAACCATCAGCCCCACCGTCGTCGTAGGAACGCCCTTCCAACGAGTAGCCGTCGACATAGTAGGACCCCTTCCGCGGACCAAGAAGCGGAACCAGTATCTGCTCACCCTTGTCGACGCATGCTCTATGTGGTGTGAGGCCGTTCCACTGCCGAAGATTGACGCCGCCCGAGTCGCCGACGCGCTCGTCACTATCTTCACACGAGTCGGATTCCCGGACAGCATCATGACCGACAACGGGTCACAGTTCACTGGAAAACTCATGCAGGAAGTTTTCCACCTACTTCGCATCCGGCATATCCGCACTCCACCCTACCACCCCGCTAGCAACGGACAGGTCGAGCGCCTGAATGGGACGCTCATCTCGATCATCCGCAAGATCGCCGACGAACAACCGGAAGCGTGGTACACCTACGTCACGTCAGCGCTCTTCGCATATCGGGAGACCCCGCACACCTCCACCGGATACACCCCTTCCACGTTGCTTTTTGGGAGACCCCTCTCTGGACCTCTAGCCGCCCTACGACGTAGCTGGACCGACGCCAAACTGGACGAGGCACCGGTCGACGCCACGAAATACGTCACCAAGCTCCAGGAGACTCTCAAGGCCACATGGAAAGCCGCCTCCGCCAACCTGAAGAAAGCGAGAGAGAGACAGGCCCGATATCATAATCGCCGCGCCCGCGACCGAGAACTGCAAGTAGGAGACCAGGTCCTACTACTTCTCCCCAGCGGCACGAACAAGCTCGACATAGCTTGGCAAGGACCCTACCCGGTGCTGGAGAAACTCTCCCGAACCACCTACCGCATCGAGGTAGGCGGAAAACCCAGGACCCACCACATCAACCTGCTCAAGCGGTACCTGGAACAGACCGCAGTCGCCCCGGATACCCACTCGCTACTCACGGTCGCGCTGGCCGTCGAAGTGGATGGAACAGAGACCGGCGTCGCCGAATTTCCGCTACAAGGGAAGGAATCCTTCCGGGACGTATCTCTGGACCCCCCACTCCCCGCCGGCCAGCAACGCCAACTACGCGCCATCGTAGCCGAGTACAAGGAAGTACTTACCGACATACCTGGGAGGACGGACCTAGAAGAAGTTCAACTAACCCTGACGGACCCCACACCCGTCCGCCAGAAACCGTACCCCGTCCCGCTATCCCAGCAGCAGGTAGTAAGGACAGAAGAAGAGGCTCCGCCACAAGCCGGAGCCATCGCTCCATCCCGTCCCCCCTACGTCTCCGACATAGCGCCGCCACGCAAGCCCCGCGGGAAGCATCGCCCCCGCGCAGATCATCGTCAGCCGCCATCCCCCAGCAGACTCCACCGAGTCCCCACTGAGGGCCGACGCCCCAGCATTCGTACCCGCCGCCGCCCACTAACCGTCGCCGAAACCCGGCAGCTCCGCGGACCCCAGCATTGGGCATCCGCCATCTACCACCCGGAACCCCGCATCGCCCCTCATCACCCGGACCATCGCAACCATCTTCTCATCCCGCAGCAGACCTCAGAGCTGATCGGCCGCGCCTCCGTCGAGGCCTACGACCTCGCCTTTTTCCTTGGGGGGGCCTCTGTGACAAGCGGACGATGCACCTCTGAGGCTGACATTGTCCAGTCATCACTCCCAGGCTGGCCGGCTCAGCCGACTAAGCCGATTAAGCCCCGCCCCTCGGGGGATCTCTCTAAAAGCTCTGACACACCAACTCTCGGTGTCAGACGCGTGCCTTCCGCCTTCGAAGACCCATCAGCCTGCCTCGGACACGTCCCATCACCCGGTGTCCATTGAGCCTCGGCAGTACTCTTGGGATTCGACCCGTTCTTAGTCAAGGTAAGAGAGGAAACTTACTTTATGTCATTTAGCATACCCATCACCCGTCGATCGCCCAACATGTTCGTATGTCCTGTAGATATGTACGTTCGTGTTTGTGGTTTCGTCTTGATGTGTTGCTGTGATATGTATTTATTCCTTGTATATACTATCTGCCTTGTTTATGACACATGCCATGTTCGAATTTATACTTGTATGCCCCCTGTTAGCCCCATGTATAAATATCCCTTGCCATGCTGTCCCTCCACATAGATTAAAGTCCCCCAGTACAGCCCCTTGCCTACAACCCCCATTGTCCTGTATTTACCCCATTCGCTTCTCCCCTGTTCCCACTGTATAAATATCTGCCCCTGTTGTCCGCCACCCCATCTTAAGGCGCCGAAGTTATCATATATCAACGGCTGCCGGTAAACTCCACAATAGCCCCATAGCCATGGTTGCAATTGTTGGACTGTTGGTACGAACCGGTCAACCCTTGGCCGGTCCGACCAAGTTTGAAAATCTGATGGGCACGCGCGCAAACAGGCGCTGCACCCTGGATATATGTACATAGCTGATTTGGAGTCTGTACTACTTTACAGACGGGCTCCTATCAGGGCGAGTATACCGGCCCTGCCAGCTGTAAGACGCCAGACCCGCTGCGGGCGACCCTGACAACCCAGGGCGTCAATGTGAAGCGTACCTCCCAAGTTTCGCCAGTCACTCAGCCAGCCACGTAGGCTGAAAACCACCACTGTATCGCCACTGGAAGTTGCACAACCGAGCCGTTATCCAAGAAAGTGACCTACTGCCCCGCATTGGGCCCCAAGCTGACCACGAGAACTCTTTGATCCGCCGACCATCCAGAATCCTGGGCCAACCACCGCCCTTCGCAAAACGAAGCTAAGTTACTATCCTGCGGCCACCACAATTCGAAGACACTCTGGCTAAGCCACCCAGAACAATCCAGATATCCTCCTGCTCAGTGATGAAATCAGTCCTCAATCGCCCTAGCATTCCCAAAGCCGCCCACCCAGAATATCTCCAAGATACTCCCAACTATTATTGACAATATTCAGTGACTCATCCTTAGATTATCCAACTCAGACGACCTAATTCTATTTAATAAAATTGACTAGTTATAAACTGTATCACCTGGACTCCCCCTTGTTTGGATTTCTTACTAGTCTAGCCTACCTTCTTCTCGTCTGGCCTTTTGACTGTCTCTCATTCTTTAGTAACCCCCCAGCCTTAGTCCCTTGAATGTCATCGCAACGTTGGCCTATGCAAGGGAGGCAACACAGTGCGAGGGATTAAGTGCTACCCCTCATCCCCCCAACCCCTTTCTTTGTGACAGCGAGCGAACAACAGATCGGGACTACGTGGCTGCCGCAAGACTATGTCGAGGGACAGTCTCGGAGCTACATCGCCAGTATTAGAGAGAGCGGCGAGCGGACGTTGCGTCTACTTGAGCACAGGAGCGTATACATCAACACCAGCTTGGTGCAGCGTCGCATACGACGAGGACAGCGGGGCCTGCGTCAGCGAAAGCGACTAGTGATAAGCATCAGCGCTACTGCAGAAAGCGTGCTGTTCTAGAACAGTCCAGAAAGGTACAGCACAGTCAAGAACTTTCCAGAAAAGAACTTTCCAGAAAAGAACTTTCCAGAAAATCATCAAGATGGCTGACTTCTGGCAGAAAGGGGTTGAACTAAACCTAAAAGGCAAACAGCTGACGGAGTACGTCAAATCCCAGGAGAGAATACAAGAACGAGAATTAGAGGAGCAGCGACGCCGAGAAGAAAAGGAAGAACAGCGTCACCGGAAAGAAAGAGAAATAGAATTAGAATAGAAGCGTCTAGAATTAGAAGAGCGGCGGCAAGAAAAAGAAGAGCAACGTCGGCGAGAAGAAAGAGAGTTCGAGCTGAAGCGTCTTGAAGGTGAGCGTCAGTACCAGCTAGAGTTGGCGCGTATCCAAAACAATCAGCATGCGCCACAATTCATCAGAGACCACATGGCTCCAAAATTGCCAGCATTCGTCGACGGGAAGGACCAGATCGACAGTTATCTGGCGAGATTTGAGAGATTCGCTGAAAGCTCTAACTGGCAACCTCAAGACTGGGCAATTCGACTTAGTGCACTTCTGACGGGGCAAGCGCTGGAAGTTTATACCAGACTGTCAAATAATGACGCAAAAAACTACGATGTCTTGAAAGACGCCCTATCGCATTGCTACAGCTTCACAGAGAAGGGCTACCGTAAATGCTTCCGTGAATGTCGGCCTTTGTCAGACGAGACACCAAAGCAATTTGTGGAGCGCCTGTCGTTATACTTACACAAGTGGGTGGAACTATCAGGCAAAGGGAAGACTTACGAGAGTCTCCATGATCTGATTGTAAGGGAGCAATTACTGCCTGCCCTAAGGACCTCGCGATCCACTTGGAAATACAAAAGTTGCAGACGCTAAAAGACGTTGCTGAGGTTGCTGAAAGATATCTCCTCACTCACGGAAAGACACTGGGGCCACCCAAGGCGACGAAACATTTTCAGAAGACTGGAAACCATGGGAACCAGATCCAGGGGAGTCAGACGAGCCAGAGACACACGGACTCCACGCCACCTCCTAGGGAAGGGCATTCAAGAGGCTGTTTCACCTGCAACGCTACAGACCACAGAGCGGCTAACTGTCCTCAAAACAGAAATAGCGGGCAGCAGAGCAATACGGACAACGCAGCGGCGGGCAACCGACAGAGACGTTTCTCCAATCTACGGCAAACCAGTAGATCTGACCATCAAGTGTGCGGCGGGAGCGTCATTCTTCCGAGTGAGACCGAGCGCACAGCTACTCCTGCGGACGTGCAAGAGTGCATGAATGATGGCCAACTTCTCCTTGCCAACGGGAAATCCATCCCCGTCGTCGCCAGCGCAGCGATGACCGTCCAGAATATGCCTGTTTCCAAGGGACGCGTCGGAAATCATGTAGTGACTGTTCTAAGAGACTCTGGCTGCAGTGGGGTCATCGTCAGAGAAGACCTAATCGCTAAAGAACAGTTCACTGGCGATTCAAAATGGACACTTATGGCCGACAGCAAATGTGTGAAAGCGCCAGTTGCGAAGATTCAAGTCAGCACCCCTTTCTACATTGGCGAAGTAGAAGCGGTTTGCCTGAAGAAGCCGCTGTATGATTTGATGATCGGGAACATCGATGGCGCGAGACGACACTACGACCCCGATCCAGAGTGGAGTCCTGCCTCAACTCAACACGTCGAAGTTGTGGAGGAGGATCCATTGCCATTTCCCGATGGAGACCTTACAGAGCTGCTACGGGACAATGTGGCTACTCCGGCTCAGCCCTGCCGACCAGAAATTGTCGGTGCTGTCACTACCAGGGCCCAGGCCAAGAGAGACAAGACTTCTACGCCACTGAAGGTCGCCGACAACTCCAAAGCTGCCATCGTGGACAGAGATAAACTGATCCAGCTCCAGGAAGCTAATAGCACTTTAAACAAGTACAGGAATCGCCAAGACCACGTGACCAAGGGCAGTGGCACAGTCTATTTCGAGGTGAAGGCCAAGATCCTGTACCGAATCTTCCAGCACCCGAGGGTCAACGGAGGTAAACCACTACGTCAAGTCTTGGTACCGCTACCCCTAAGGCGCCAAGTGATGGAAGTAGCTCATGACTCTATCATGGGAGGTCACCTAGGCATCAAGAAGACGTCGGACAGAATCCAGGCGGTTTTCTACTGGCCAGGACTTCATGCGGACGTCAGCCGTTTCTGCCGATCATGTGACATTTGCCAGAAGACCATACCTCGAGGAAGGGTCCAGAAAGTACCTATGCAGAGGATGCCCCTGATCGACCGACCTTTCAAGAGGGTGGCCTGGGACTTAATTGGTGAAATAAGACCTCCGAGTGAAGAAGGTCATCGATGGGTACTGACCTTAGTGGACTATGCGACTCGGTACCCAGAAGCAGTGCCTTTGAAGAAGATTGACACTGAAACTGTTGCAGAGGCGCTGGTGGACATGTTCAGCAGACTTGGAGTGCCTGAAGAAATTCTGACAGACCTAGGGACGCAGTTCGTCTTTGACTGCATGAAAGAGGTCAACAGACTGCTGAGCATCCGGCATTTAACTACGACGCCTTGCCATCCGATATGCAACGGGCTCGTCGAGAAATTCAATGCTACGCTGAAGTCCACCCTGAAGAAACTATGCAGCGAGCAGCCCAGGCAATGGCATCGCTACATCAACGCCTTACTTTTCGCCTACAGAGAAGTACCGCAGGAGTCCACCGGCTTTCCTCCGTTCGAGCTGTTGTACGGAAGAACTATCCGAGGGCCGATGCACATCCTAAAAGAACTGTGGACGAAAGAATTAGAGACCCCAGAGGTGAAGAACAGCTACCAGTACGTGTTTGAGCTAAGGGAGAAGCTGGAGCAGACTCTCGAGATAGCCAGAGAAAACCTGAAGAAGTCCCAGGACTGTGGAAAGCACTACTATGATCGCAGGGCTGTGACCAGGAAGTTCAAACCTGGCAACAAAGTGCTGGTGCTGCTACCTACCGTCCACAATAAGTTGCTGATGCAGTGGAAAGGCTCAACGAAGTGGAGACCGTGGTGGGGATCAACGACTATAAGGTGAAGGTCGGCCAGCATTCCAAGATATACCACGCTAACCTCCTTAAGCTGTACGTGGAAAGGCCACCAGAGACTGTGCACGCAGCAACAGCAGCTGTGATCGACGACAGCTTTAACAGCGAGGAACTATTGGAACTCGGAGACTTCCACAGCAAAGAAGGCATCGATGATGTTAAGCTAGGACCAAGCTTGACCGAAGGTCAAAAGATTGAGCTCAAGGACCTTATGGGCGAGTTTCCCCATAGCTTCAGCGATGTCCCAGGCTCTACGACTTTGGTCGAACATGAAGTCAACCTCACTTCAAATATTCCCGTTCGATCCAAACCCTTCCCGATCCCTTTCAAGGCCCGTGAATCCTTGAAAAAAGACATCGATGAGATGCTGAAGATGGGCATCATCAGGGAGTCCAGTTCCCCCTACGCGTCCCCTGTCGTGGTCGTGAAGAAGAAGGACGGGAGCAACAGAGTATGCATCGACTACAGGAAGGTTAATAAGATCACCGTCTTCGACCCCGAGCCGATGCCTACTGCAGCAGACTGTAACGGACGCAGTACGTACACTTTTCTGTAGGAAGACGGTATGACGTCACTGCATAATTTTTCGAATAGTTTGTGAACTGTTGTTAGAGCAGAGACTATACATCAGCCTTAGTGACAGGACGTGGTTGCTCTAGAAAGACCTGATTCTTTAGGAATTACTTTTGCTGTATAAAGAATACAGGTATTTATTGTTATTATTATTATTATTAGTGGTATTTATAATGAACTGCTAAGCTATCTTTACGAAAAGGGAAAATATTGCTTTTTGTAAATTAGTACGTTTAGGGTACAGAAGAACCCATGTTTGAAAACAAAGTTCGATAACTCGTGTCAATATTTATTTGATCATGTGTATACATGTATGTGTGACTCAGTTTGTAATTATGATGCCATTTTTATATTCATTCATGTGTGGATATGGGGCTGAAATAGGAACGTATTTCAGTTGTGTAGTTTGTATATCTATTGATGAATGAATGGGTATAAATATGTTATAAAATGAAGGTGAGCTGTGTTTGTAATATTTGGCTCATAGTCCCTTGTGTGTAGCCTATGCAATGTGTGTAAAGTGGCTATACTAGGTATTGTCACAGGAATGGTGACAGTAGTGATTGTAGTGATTGTGGTGGCGTGTAGAGACATTCTACAAATGGAAATGATCCTTGCTCAATGTGAGCTATAAAGACATACAGTCTCTTTAAGGATAAGAGCAAAAATTTACGATTGTGTACATGTTGTATACAGCGGAGCGGTTACGGAGCAAGGAACCCCTGATGTGCGGCGGATGGATTTGGTCCCCATGACATCACTGGCTTGACCTGATGTGGACACCATCATCGCCGTAGCTCTCCTTTGGATACCATCACTGGTGCAGAATTGCAACAACGGTACCGAAGTGAATCTCCGGATCAACGCCACGAAGACAACTGCAGCGTCTTCAGTGTGTGGCTGTGACCCCAGCGTCGGCTGTGAATACCGCGCCGGGAGTGTTTGATCCGCGAAACACGGTCAGTAGGCCTAAATAAAAACTGTGACATTTTCTGTGCTCCGGTGCTAATGGAAAAGAGAAGAGTCGAGTGACGTCCTTAGAAAGGACAACGACTTTTGCTAGCGTTGAACTCTGGTAGTAACTATGTGGCCCCATCAACTTAACTGGGTAAAAGTACTACGTTAACTATGTGTGCTTATTTATCAGCTGTGTGATTTATTTATATGCTGGAAAGAATCGTATGATTTAATGTATCTGTGAATTTAGTGTATGTGAAGATGGTTTAATGTATATGTGAATAATTGAATGAGAATAGTGTAACAGAGGGCAAAGAGAAACAATTGTGTAGACTTTGTCCTTGTCTGAAAGCATGTGTGTGGTGAAGGATGAGAAGTTAGAGTAAACAGAGATAGAACACACTCCTTTATACTGAGCGTCAGACAGCCACACCCACACACTCACTCATTACACCATAAGTAGTTATACATATATTTATTTAGATTATAATACATAAAAAACCTTCCGTTACATTTGGTGACCCTAGACTGTCTCTGTGTTAGTTAGCATTAAGTCATACATATTTATATTTATTAGAGGGCACCACTAGTTATTATATTTATATACAGTTAGACTAGTGGGCTTATCTCCCTTGAAATTCTTAATTATATTGTGTATGACTGAGATGTTTTGTTTTGTGTGACAATGCCGTCTCCGGCGTAACGGCTGTGCCTGTGTATAGTTTCTTGGCACTAAGGGTTTAATTCTTTTTCTGCCTGCGGGTTGCTATTTTCTTATTTTCAGCTCTGTTCTTCTGTTAGTGGGATTGTTTGTTTTTTGTTAGTTCTTTGCTGTGTAGGGTTCTGTCCTTTCATGCGTGTGTTTGGGTGTATGTCTCTTTGCCTTCATTTTAAGTAGGTTATAGTATTAGGATTTCAGCCCCATTTAATTTAATTTATTTTAT
Source organism: Oncomelania hupensis (assembly GCA_036898135.1). Taxonomy (NCBI): domain Eukaryota; kingdom Metazoa; phylum Mollusca; class Gastropoda; order Littorinimorpha; family Pomatiopsidae; genus Oncomelania; species Oncomelania hupensis. The sequence goes on along the minus strand of CM072519.1, from coordinate 18,165,086 downwards.
TTATTCATTGTGTTCTTGAGTTGCATTGAGTTTGATGTTATAATATTCTGTATTTATGTATGTAGTTATGCTGGATTATCCTTGTTAAATTGTTTCCCTTGCTTTAGCTTGGTTGTTAAATTGTTTCCCTTGATTTAGTTTAGTTGTTAATACATTGTTTCCTTTGGTTCATGTTGGATTGTTAGTGCTGATAGTTTGTGTTTTGTGATTTTATTTGGTTTAGTAATTCTGTTTGACTTTGAATTTAATTGGATATAGATTAGTATAGTAGTTAGTGTGATAGTATTTAATTTTTATTATTTATAAAATTAACCTTCATAATACTTTGTTATTTGGTTGACTTTATTTTCCTTGGCCGTCAACTTGGTATTATAGTATTATTTAGTTATAGTGTTTATTGTGTTGAGAGTTAATTGTTTTTTTTTTCTCATTTCATAATTCTTTATTTAATAACTTTGTTTAAATAATATTTCTTTTGTGGGCATTGTATATATTTTTTATTAGGGTAGTTTTTTTAAAAACTTGTTCATATAAATTATTCTCTGGGACAAGGGAGGTAACAATTTGATTGTGAGTTTGAGTGTTTGGATTATTTTATTTGACTTAGAAATTTATTATTTTTTTTTCTCTTCCTATTGACATTGATATAAACTTTACATACTTGGAATAGATTTATTACTGTGATTATGCATAATAATATTATCATACTTTAAAACTAAAAGACTGTTTGACAAATACTTGGTTCCAAACTTAACTTAGTAATTTAATCTCTCACTGTATATTCATTGTGTTTATTATCAACTTCAGTTGAAGTTCTTCAACATATGTTGTGAATATATTGACTCGGTGTATTCCATTTGATATTTAAAAAGATTTTTTGTCATTGCTTCACAACTTGTAAAACATATTTGGATAATATAATATATAATTTGCTTTGTTTACATTAAGACTTGACTGTTTTCATGATAACTTGAACTGTGCATTGTTATAAAAATCTGCTTTTGAAGAAACTTCATTGTTTTCCATAAGATTCATTGAACAATTTATAGTTGTTTTGATTGACTGCATTTTGCCATTTTATTGTTGATACTTTGATATTTTATTGATTTACTGTTTGAACACTTTGATACTTTTATAGTAAATTTTTTTTTGTTGGTTGTTTATCTACATTGTACTTAGCCATGTCTGATGATTATGATAAGTTGTTCCAATCTTTTATTGCTCAAGCTACAACTTTGGGTATTCCTGAAAAAGAACGTGGGAAATATGTACAGGATTGTTTTGATCGTCTTGAGAGACAAAGATTGAGAGATGAAAAAAAAATGGAAGCGGAGATTGAATTAGCTAAAAAACAAGCAGAAATTGAACTAGCTAAAAAACAAGCAGATGTTGAGTTAGAAAAAGAGAGAGAGAAAACTAAACAAAAGGAATTTGAGTTCCGTTCTGAACATAGACCTGAGGAACAAGATACGGGTTTTGGAAACAGAGGTAGAGATAGTACTTCTTTTGGTGCTAGACCTGTTTACCCCAAGTTGCCTCTTTTCAAAGAAAGACAAGATGACATAGATTCTTACCTTTTTCGTTTTGAGACTCATGCTACAGCCCTTGGCTGGGATAAAAGCAAATGGGTTACATTTCTTTCAGCTTTGTTAGAAGGTAATGCACTGAACTTATACCACAGTCTTGCTGCAAATGGTCAGGTTGATTATCCAACATTGAAAGACAATTTGCTTAAGAAGTTCCAGTGTACTGCTGAAGGTTTTCGCAAGAAATTCCGTGAAGTCCGACCAGACTCAAACGAACCTTTCCAAACATTTGGTATTGAATTGAACAGATTGTTTGATAGGTGGATAGCTTTGTCCGGTGTTCCTAGAAACATGCAAGGAATAATGAATCTTGTGTTAGGTGAACAGTTTCTAGAATGTGTGTCACAAGATCTTGCTACTTTCATTCGCGAGCGTGGACTTGTCACATTGGATGATATGGTTAAAACTGCTGAAAGTTATCGTCTTGCTCGTCCCGGAAAGAACTTAGCACGCAAATCGGCTGCTACAATTTTCGGTTCAGTAGGATCGGTTGATGTAGCTGAGGAATCGCAAGCTGCTGCTGGCTCTGCAGATTCTCGCGGTGGTTACTCAAACTATCGAGGTCGTGGCTATTGGAGAAATCGTGGTGGTTTTCAAAAGAAAGACCCAACATACACAGATTCGAACCAAAAGGTCGAAGGTCGTTTTGATCAAACTCGGGGATCTTATAGACGTGGACGTGGAGGTGGTTCATTTTACACCAATTTTGATAATTGCCCTCTTTGTGATGGTAAAGGTCATGGTCCTAGACAATGTCCCCTTCGAAATAGTCAAAATCCTTGCCCTGTTTGCAACATTGGTGGTCATACTAGAAAAGCTTGTCCCTTTGTTGTAATGAAAGCCACAGCTTCAGATGATAAGACAAATAAATCAGGCTCAGGTTGTGCAGTTGTCCCTGTAGACTCTGAAGTTGTTTGTTCTGTTTTTGATCAGACACCTGGTCACTTGCATTTAGAAGTTGGTTCTGTAAATTCTACTGCTTGCTCAGTTCTGCGAGACACAGGTGCTACCATTTGTGGTGTTCGAAAACGTTTGGTTTCTGATGAGCAGTATGTACCAGGTACTGTTCGTTGTAAAACTTTTGGTGGAGAGATAAACATTTATCAGCAGGCTAAAGTTGTTGTTTCTTGTCCATATTTTGTTGGAGAGTTGGTTTGTTGTGTTCTTGAGGATCCAGTTGCTGACTTGATTGTAGGAAATATTCCAGGGTTGATTGTCCAGCAGACCCAAGATACCAAGGTTGCTGCTGCTGCTGATGTTCCTGTTGCTGCTGTCACTACTCGTGCTCAGGCTAGGAAGCAAGATCTCCCGCACAAACCTCTTGTCACTGTGTGCGATGACTTGAAGGTCACTCGTGTTGAACTTATTCAGTTGCAGAAAGGTGATGCTACTTTGCAAGGTTGTTTTAAGTTAGCTGATTCAGGTGAAGAAAAGGTTGTTGGTTCTGCTACTTATACTTTCTATTTTAAAGATGAAATTTTGTACAGAAGGTATCAGAAATCCAAGGATATTTTGCATCAGGTTGTCGTTCCTGAAAAACTTCGTACTTCAGTCATGATTGCTGCGCATGATCAACTTTTGGCTGGTCATTGTGGAGTTCGTAGAACTTTGACTAGGATTCTGTCCCAATTCTTTTGGCCTGGTGTTTCTGCTGATGTGAGTGCTTATGTTCACACTTGTGACATTTGCCAGAAGACAATTTCAAAAGGAAAAGTTCCCCCTGTTCCTTTGGCGACTATGCCTCTTATCTCGACTCCATTCGAGAGGGTCGCTATTGATCTAGTAGGGCCTTTGTCTCCTCCATCTGTTGAAGGTCACAGATATATTCTGACTTTGATTGATTTGGCTACTAGGTTTCCGGAAGCTGTTCCTATGAAGGATATTTCTTCTGTTGCAGTTGCTGAGGCTTTGATGAGTATTTTTTCAAGGTTAGGTTTTCCCAAGGAAATTCTTTCAGATCAAGGTTCTCAGTTCAACTCAGATTTGATGAAACAGTTTCATGCTTTGTGTGGTACTCAAGCCATACGTACTTCTCCCTACCATCCTCAAGCAAATGGTACTGTTGAACGGTTTCATGGCACTTTGAAATCTATGCTTCGAAAGGTTGTTCATTCTCAACCGAAAGCTTGGCATCGCTATCTTCCTACATTGCTCTTCGAATGTAGAGAATTGCCGTCAGAAAGTGCAGGTTTCAGTCTTTTTGATCGGATGTTCGGTCGTAAACCGAAAGATTCCATTTTTCCATTTTTGCTTCCAGATGTCACGGTTGTGGAACCTCAGTGTTGTGTTTCTCGTGTGGATGTTTCTACAGATAGGCATACTGTCCCTACAGTAGGTATTGGCGTTATCCAGGATGATGGTTCATGTCCTTACAATAGTTCAGATTCACTCTTGAACCACTTCCAGGTACACAGAATGTGTTCGCGGATCTGTTGTCACGCGCTGATCGTGATCAATCGGTTCCATAGATCAAGGTTTCGTGGTCGTTGCTGTGTTTTGACATTATCCTCAGAACTTGTAAAAAATAACCTCGGTCGGTTCTTTTTTTCTTTGGGAGGGGGGTAGTGTAACGGACGCAGTACGTACACTTTTCTGTAGGAAGACGGTATGACGTCACTGCATAATTTTTCGAATAGTTTGTGAACTGTTGTTAGAGCAGAGACTATACATCAGCCTTAGTGACAGGACGTGGTTGCTCTAGAAAGACCTGATTCTTTAGGAATTACTTTTGCTGTATAAAGAATACAGGTATTTATTGTTATTATTATTATTATTAGTGGTATTTATAATGAACTGCTAAGCTATCTTTACGAAAAGGGAAAATATTGCTTTTTGTAAATTAGTACGTTTAGGGTACAGAAGAACCCATGTTTGAAAACAAAGTTCGATAACTCGTGTCAATATTTATTTGATCATGTGTATACATGTATGTGTGACTCAGTTTGTAATTATGATGCCATTTTTATATTCATTCATGTGTGGATATGGGGCTGAAATAGGAACGTATTTCAGTTGTGTAGTTTGTATATCTATTGATGAATGAATGGGTATAAATATGTTATAAAATGAAGGTGAGCTGTGTTTGTAATATTTGGCTCATAGTCCCTTGTGTGTAGCCTATGCAATGTGTGTAAAGTGGCTATACTAGGTATTGTCACAGGAATGGTGACAGTAGTGATTGTAGTGATTGTGGTGGCGTGTAGAGACATTCTACAAATGGAAATGATCCTTGCTCAATGTGAGCTATAAAGACATACAGTCTCTTTAAGGATAAGAGCAAAAATTTACGATTGTGTACATGTTGTATACAGCGGAGCGGTTACGGAGCAAGGAACCCCTGATGTGCGGCGGATGGATTTGGTCCCCATGACATCACTGGCTTGACCTGATGTGGACACCATCATCGCCGTAGCTCTCCTTTGGATACCATCACTGGTGCAGAATTGCAACAACGGTACCGAAGTGAATCTCCGGATCAACGCCACGAAGACAACTGCAGCGTCTTCAGTGTGTGGCTGTGACCCCAGCGTCGGCTGTGAATACCGCGCCGGGAGTGTTTGATCCGCGAAACACGGTCAGTAGGCCTAAATAAAAACTGTGACATTTTCTGTGCTCCGGTGCTAATGGAAAAGAGAAGAGTCGAGTGACGTCCTTAGAAAGGACAACGACTTTTGCTAGCGTTGAACTCTGGTAGTAACTATGTGGCCCCATCAACTTAACTGGGTAAAAGTACTACGTTAACTATGTGTGCTTATTTATCAGCTGTGTGATTTATTTATATGCTGGAAAGAATCGTATGATTTAATGTATCTGTGAATTTAGTGTATGTGAAGATGGTTTAATGTATATGTGAATAATTGAATGAGAATAGTGTAACAGAGGGCAAAGAGAAACAATTGTGTAGACTTTGTCCTTGTCTGAAAGCATGTGTGTGGTGAAGGATGAGAAGTTAGAGTAAACAGAGATAGAACACACTCCTTTATACTGAGCGTCAGACAGCCACACCCACACACTCACTCATTACACCATAAGTAGTTATACATATATTTATTTAGATTATAATACATAAAAAACCTTCCGTTACACAGACCTCTTCCGCCAACTATCGGGGAGTAAAGTCTTCTCAAAGATTGACCTCAGCAAAGGTTATTGGCAAGTCCCCGTGCGTCAACAGGACATACCAAAGACTGCTTTTATAACTCCTGATGGGACGTACGAATGCCTGAGGATGCCTTTTGGCATGGTCAACAGCGGAGCTACCCTGAAGAGAGGAATGAGGAAGATGCTCAAAGCGATGGACAACGTCGTGTGTTACTGGGACGACCTGCTAGTCCACACTCGCACCTGGGAAGAGCATCTGCAGACCTTGAGGGAGCTGTTTCACCGTCTCACAGAAGCCAACTTGACCGTGAGACCCAGCAAGTGCATTCTTGGAGCTGACAACGTCGACTTCATCGGACGTTCGATGGAAGAAGGAGACAACGGAGGATGCACTGATTCCAGGGAAGCCCACAAGATCATTGTCTTTGACCCTGGGCTGATGACAACCGTAACGGACGAGGGTATCGTTTCCTTGCGGATGAAAGAACATTGGCTTTGTGTGTATGAACTGAGAACATTGACAGTGTCCAGACAGACTGAAAGAAGTTTTAATTTTGTTTGTGCATCGCGTCTCAACGTTGTTGAAAGAAATTAAGTAAATTTCTTCTTGAGTGGAGGGTTATGTTACATTGAAACGCGCATGATGGTGCGTGTGAAATGCGCACGATATTATGTGTGAAGCGCACGCGATAGAACTGTTCGTTTTATTTTGCAAAGTATTCAATAATAGAGTTTATTTACCTTTGATTTGTGTTTGCATTGTGGTTAGAGGAAGCTTTGTATAACGTTGATGATTTTCGTTAGTCAATATTATTGGAGAATTCTCTAGATTTGCGTGTTTACGGTCGATCGAAGATTCCCGATAAATGTAGATGTGTGAGAACATTCCTGGAATGTGAAGAAAGATGTATGACGTAAGACAGTGATGACGAAGTTTAGAGCGATTGGTTAAATTGCGTCATACTCGATTGTTCCAAGGTGTTCTGGAGAAGAGAAAGGCTATATATGTGCCGCACTGTTTCAAAAAGGGGAGAGTGTTGTTGATAGTTGATAGTGAGTTGGAAAGTAAAAAGTAGAGAGTGAAAAGGCGATTGTATGCAGTTGTTGATGAACGCTGAATAAAGTTTGAAAACTGTATACGACTCCGTGCCTTGTGGCTGTTTGAACGGGTTGCGTGGATAAACGAATCTGGGCTACACTCATCAGTACTTCAGCATTGGGGCTGAATCAACTACTGATAGAAAAACACTAACATCAAACGAGTGTAACAGGAAGTTTCGGTCTTTTTGAAGGATGTGAGACTGAAATTGATAATAGGGTTGATGAGGTTCCAAGGTGGAAGTACAGTTAGCAATTGATCATCATTAACAGAGTCAACATCTATGCCTGCAGTGTCAAAGTGAGGACGTATTCTGATACCAAAAGGAGGAATTTCTGTCGGTTTGTTGGAGTATTTAAGTGTAAATAACGGGTTTAGAACACAATCATAAGCAGTGGTCATGCGAGCAAGCAGTCTTGCAGCATCAAGATAGTAGTAATCATGCAGCACCAAGGTAGCAAAGGTCACGCAGCGCCCAACAGCCGCAACTTCTCAGCTTCACGGATCAGTTCAGAACATTGTTAAACCATAGCATGGCACCATACAACAACCGCATGGAAGCAACAGCAAACAAGCAAGCAGGCCCAATCCGGTCAACATAATAACTCATCTTAAGGTTACCTATATAATATGTAAACATAACATGGGAAATAACTCTTTCCGCCATCCGCCATCTTGACCTGTTTATTTATGCATTACAAACAATTCGCAATTCTTCTATAATTTATATAACTTGCATGAACGTGATTATTATACAAATGCATTATAATTCCATTCCTAATCAACAATCTTGATCCATCCTCTCTCTCATATTCATCACCCCTCTACCATACTATCATACATCATCATCCTTGACCCCGTTCTTGCAACAACTCAACAACATTATTCCATTATACATTTCCACACAAGAAAATCATATAAAAATAATATATATCAAAATACTCCTTTTCCCCCTCATCAATCATCATTTATTCGCGTACGCATGCTCAGAGTGTAAAGCCACTACAAGAACTAGAATGCTGGGCACCACTCACCTTCAGTCCTCGGCCTGTGATGGTACAGACAACACAACGCAACACACAGTCTGTACGGGAGTCGATGGTTTGTTACTGCTGCCTTATCTACGATCCTAGGACATCCTAATATCAATGAAGATACTTAGGCCTTGGGCGGTCTCTAATAGAAGAGCACTCATCCTTAGAGACAAATTCTACACAGTACCACACAAAACTTGTGACAGTGATGACTCTCCTACACTGCTATAAAAGTACTTCTTTATGACAGTTTCTCAATAGCACACTGGTCATTCTTGCCATTTTTAAGGTACAAGACATCGGGTGGTTCTAACACGAAAAACACAACCCTTATAAAAGGACTCTACAACTATTCTATAATAGTGTCAGTCACAATCATCCAACTTGCCATCCGATCATAGCCGGCACCAACTTGACTCTACCTTCACACCGCTTCACCAAGCCCACAATTCAAGGCACAGAACTCCATTCAAGCTTCTAGCAGCTACTGAACTTAGGTAAAACATGAGAATCTTCCAATTCCTATATTATACACTACCCAATACATCGCGCTGACCCATACTTTTCACACAACACTCTCATAGATATGAAACTATAAACTATATACATCCTGACACTGCATATATTTAGCGTGTCTTAAACTCGTGTCGTCACAAGTCCAAGGTCTCCACGTTCTAAAGCAAATCTGGCATATGCCTTACAGAAGAACAAGAAGTCTTGGATAGATGGATAGAGTACTGCTCTGACCTTTACAACCACAAACCAAACGGAGACCCATCAGTTCTAGCATGTTCCCAGAACAGAGAAGAGGAAGAAACCCTCCCAATTCTTCGAGAAGAATTTGAAGCACCAGTGCAATCACTGAACAAGGGCAAGTCAGCGGGAGTGGACAACATACCCACGGAATCGCTGCAAGCCGGAGGGGAAGCGATGATTGACGCCCTCGCCATTATCTGTAACAAGATCTGAGTGGGGAGTGGCCCACACCATGGACCGAGTCGTTTGTCATCATTCTTCCCCAAAAGCGTAACTTTGAGGAGTGTGAAAATTACAGCACCATCAGCCTCATCAGCCATCCCAGCAAGGTCCTCCTGAAAATAATACTCAACAGGTTGGAACCCCAAGCTAAACAAATCATAGCTGAAGAACAAACAGGATTCAGGGCAGGGCGAAGTATAACTGCACAGATTTTCAACCTCGGAATAATCTGCGAGAAATACCTAAAGCACCAACAACATGTGTTTGTATACTTCAACATTCTTTAACATCTTCCTAGATCGCATCGTCAGATGCCCTTGCAAATCACAAAGGCACAGTCAGCATAGGAGGTAGAGCAATCTCCAACCTCGTTTTGTGGTTGACATTGATGGATTGGCTGGAGAGGAACAAGAACTTGCACAGCTTATACAGAGGCCTGACACCACCTCCAGAACCTATGGAATGGAAATAAGTGCAGAGAAGACCAAAAAGATGACCAACAACACCAATGGCATCAACATGGACATCAAAGTCCAAGGCCAATCCCTCAACACAGTGCATAGCTTTAAATATTTAGGAGCCATTATATCAGGCAGTGGGTCCCGACAGGAAGTCCTCTCCAGGATCGCACAAACAACTGCTGCCCTGACAAGGTTGAAACCCATTTGGAAAGATAGGACCATCAGTTTAAATTCCAAGGTAAGGCTGCTGCGCTCTCTTGTCATCTCCATCTTCCTATAAGCTTGCGAAACATGGACCCTCACAGCAGATCTCCATGTACAACAAAGAATACAAAGCATGAAGATGAGGTGCTACAGAAGACTTCTCGGCATTTCCTATACCCAGCACATCACCAACAACGAAGTCCGACAGACCATTACACAAGCCATTGGACAACATGATGACATGCTCACAGTGGTGAAGAAACGGAAACTCCGATGGTATTGCCATGTCACCAGAGCATCAGGCCTTGCAAAAACCCTCCTGCAAGGCACAGTGCAATGAAGCAGAAGAAGAGGGAGACAGAAAAAGAGGTGAGAGGACAACACTGAACGAAGCCATGAGGGTTGCTGAGAACAGAGAAAGATGGATCACGCTGGTTAAACGATCATCTGTGGTGCCCAAACGACCTTTGAGTTACGTGATAGAATAGGATTCCAAGCAGAACGAACTGTGTCCCCCATACGCGTTAAGTGTCCGGGGAATATAATTTACTCACTGCAGAACGAATTGAGTGTGTCCGGGGACGTTAATCTACATAACGTAACGAACGAACCGAGTGGGGCCGGGTAGCTCAGTTGATAGAGCGGCTTACTAGTTACCGAAAAATCCCCTGGTTGGAATCCCGAAACGGCCAGCGTGTGACCATATTATTTCCCCCTTACCATCAACTGATTCGCTGGTGTCAGAACAATATGACCAGTAGTCGCCTATAGGCTCCGGTGTCGTATGACTATAATCTACAATTAAACTTTAACCTTTAAGAACGAACTGCAGTACTCAACTATCTCTTATCAAGACAACATCAAAAACATGCCAAACTGAAAAGCTATTTTAGATACACTTACGTCATCATTAAAAAAAATCAACACCCAGTGAAGGATATAAAATAAATCTGTAAAACATAAGTTTGAAGAACAGAGATGGAAGGAGACTAATAAAATAAACAGCAGAAAAAAAAATAGCAGAAGATACTAAAAGCCATAACTTAATTATTCTGGGAATGGATTTTCCTTTTGGGAGGTTTAGGTCAAAAGTAGACCACTCCAGCACTCAGACTGTAGGTAATAGTAGGCCTACAAAATAGCACAGAAAGATCATTAAAATCCATACATGTTGGCTTACTTGATTCTTCTTTCTCTCCTAAATTATGCCTAATCCGTTTCAATCAAACAGCTTCTACCTGAAAATACAATGAAATAGCCTTGTGGGGAGAGGACGGGAAGAGGGATCCGGGAGGGAGAAGGGGAGAAGATGGGAATGTTACGTATTTGTTTAAAACACACTTTTGCCTTATCTCAAGAACAACTGAACCAAAATTTATCATTTTCATTTTCCGGTTACTTTAACTACTGCTAAGCATGTTAAATCAAACTTATTTGTATTTCCTCAAAGGTCAAGGGCATTGAGCTTCACCATTCTCTAAATACGTTGTGCGCTGTATCTAACAATTGGCTTGGCCGATTTTGATAATTTTTGCTTGCAAATGGTGGATGCTAATCATTCCTTGTTTTCTTTTTGTTTGGTTAAGATCACAATACCGCTGTGACGACACGAGTTTTCAGCACGTACTAGAGTTAGTTACATATCGTGCAGAGTTGCGCATCTCTAGTGATATAGTGTACATAGACGATTCGGCAGTTTCTTTTACTGCGTATGGAAGATAAGTAAGTGTGGGTTTCACGTGTTTAACGCATAGAGCATATGCATAGTGGGAAAAGGGATTACTGAACTAAGCTCGATGCCTTGTCCTGTGTGCTGGTATGCGATTTAGTTGGCAGAGTCAATTTGGTTGCTTTTGCAAGCAGTCAGTCTTTTGGACAGAAGTAACTTTGTGACTGTGTGTCAGGTTAGAGTAAGTTCTTCTGTAAGGGTAGATTGTTCGTTGTGTTTCGAACCACCCAAGGTCTTGCGCCCTTGTCGGGACAAGAATGTTTAAAAGATGTTATTGGAAGGATTCTAGCCGCCATTCAGGAAGGAGTAAGTGTAGGGCTGTATCCTAAGGTCGTGTGGCCTATTCTTAGGCACCTTCCAAGGCTCAAGTACTTCATCAGTATTGAGATGCTCCAGTGCATAGCTAAGCATTAGCCAGAAACGAACTTGATACTCTCAACTAACCAGTGTGTGCTGTACTGTTTGTTTTGTGTCGTATGTACGTGCATTCGTTATCACAGGCCGAGAACTTAAAAGGTGAGTGTAAATCCTGTAATTCTTTTCCTCAGTGGCGGTGCATTCCGAGTCTGCGTACGTGAATGAATGATGGTGAATGAGGGGGAAAAGGGATACATTTTGATGGATAGTGTAGTTATTGATTTTTATATGATTTCATATGATTTTCTTGTTTGTACATGTAGATGGAAAATGTTGATGTTGTTGCCAAAACGGGGTCAAAGGGTGACAATGAAGTATGCATGTTAAAGAGAGAGAGAGAGAGGGGTGATGAATGTGAAGGAAGGGAGACAATGTACTGTGTTGGAGAGGGGTGATGAAGGTGATGAATATGAGGGAAGCATGTTTGTATTATAGCGTGATAGAGATAGCTGTGAATGAAGGGAGATAATGTACTAGAGGGGGGTGATGAAGATGGAAGTGTGGATGAGATGAATCGGGATTGTGTAACTGGAAGTGCAATTGTAATAATTATGTATATGTATATAAACAACTGTGTTTTATGGACGTGATATAATTATATTATTAGAAGTAAAAACTGCATTGTATTATTGAGATGCATGTATAAACAGGCCAAGATGGCGGACGGCGGAAGGCGTATTCTGTTATGAAGTGTTTAAGTTTTGTGGATGAACTAGTGAGACCCTTTATTTGTCCACAGATTGGGCTTCGATTTCTACCGTTGTTCTATTCCCACCGTTGCTTTCTCTACTGTTTCTACTTCCGCCTTTGTCACCGTGGGTGCGGACGTTACCAAGCCGCCACCACCACTGCCACATCTTTTTGTTGTCGTTGGCGCCGCTGCTGGGTGTGGTCCCCCATCATCGCTGGGACTTACCTGTTGCTTCGTACGACCGGTAGCTTTCCATCGGAGTCACAGGAAACCGGTTGCACCACACCGACACACATACAGATTCGCATTCACGCACCTAAACACATACCAACTCTAAAGTGATCAACTACTATAGTTTAGTCTGAGCTCAGTTAAGTTACAAGTTGTGTTATTAAACTACAAGCTGACTTATTCAATACCATTGGACTTCTGAGATGCGCTGATTTGTTTATTCAGTTGAGAATTGTATTTATCTGAAGTTTAATTGATTATTGCTATTGTTGTATATTGTCGTGGGTATTTTGGTTGTGTACAGTTCCGGGGTTTTTCAGGTTAGACAAGGGGGGTAATTGTTCAGTAAATACTGGGTGGGGGTCTAGATAGGGGTTGATGGTGGTTTAGATTCCCATTGCCCTGTGTGTGTGTGTGTGTGTGTGTGTGTGTGTGTGTGTGTGTGTGTGCGTTTGTTGTTGAATAAAAGAGTGTGATTGTACATCTGGCTTTTGTGTTAGTTTCTTCTGTTTGAGTTCTATCCCCTCACTCGTTGTTTTGAGCTGAACGTTGCGGAACAAACTCGGGTGCCGCGACAACCGCTAAGGAAATTAACACTTTTGGAAATGATACTTTGAGACAATGTGAATGAATGTTTGGAAATATATTTGAATGTCTTGCCATCTTGTTTTATGTTTTTGTTGTTATTTTTTTGTTAGTTTTCTTTGTTCTGCTTTTTTGTTGTTTTTCTCGCAATTCTTACAACTCGATCATTTGTCAATGTTTTATAAACCAATTATTTTATCTTTTTTTTTTTTTACATGTTTTCTTTTTCAAGTTCTTTCGTCCGCTAGAGACATTTCAATTGTGGTATTTATTTTGAAGAGTATAGCACTAATTCAAGCTTTGCCTGTGTGTGCCCTTTGTCTCTTGAATATAATTGTAAGCAAAGAATGAATGCAAAAATAATTACTTGAAATACCTTAACGTTATTTTTTATTGTGTGCAGTTTTTAAAAAAAAACTAGTTCAATATGTCGAAGGGTACGGGTTCGAACCCCACCGGGGACACACATTTTCCCTTTAGAAGCCTGTGAGATTTCCAGCTACCGAATGTATTCTCCAAGTAAACCTGTTCCCTCCCTCCCTTCATAATATCACTGAATGCAGGCTTTCTAAAAACAATTGTAATTAAGGGTAGAGAGAACTAGTCCGGTAGTTAGGTGAAACAATTACTCAAATACTAGCTGTTCAGTGCTTATATATTCATGACAGGAACAGATAAAACGAAATTAAAAGATTTGAATCAGAACAAAGGGGGGGGGAGGGGGAAGTAAAAAAAATTATCCTGTAGCTTAATCAGAAAACGTCTCAAACTTCTCAAATAGCTGCCTATAGCATAATTTCATTACAGGATGAAATCAAATTGAGCTCAAACATATAATGAAAATAAAAAATTTCTTTAAAAACAAGGAGATAACAAATTCTGCGTATCAATAAAAATTATCCAACACTAGCTGTCTAAGGCATGATATTTGAAAAAAACAAATAAAAACTCAAAGATATGACTTAAAAAATGCTTTTAACAAAAAAAGAAGTTGGCAAGCCATTCAAATGTATTTCCAAAACTCACATATTTCGAAAAATACGCATTTTCAATAATAATAATAATAATAATAATAATAATAATAATAATAATAATAATAATAATAATAATAATAATAATAATAATATGATGATGATGATGATGATGATGATGATGATGATGATGATGATGATGATGATGATGATGATGATAATAATAATAATAATAATAATAATAATAATAATAATAATAATAATAATTTTAAAGCGGAAAACAAAAATAAAAGCATGCTCTCAGCGCTCGAACGAATAAATATACACACTCACTCTCAGGAATAAGTATTTAAACAATGATACAACATTATGAGACAAAAACTACGTTAAACTTCATAACAAATAATAACAAACATCAGATCTACTGTAAGTATAAAACAGACATGTCTAAAGAGAAATATACAAACGGACACACACGCACATACACACACACATACACACACACACTCACCACATAAAAGAAAATACCAACATTTTAAAAATACATAATGAAGCAATAATTAAAACAGAAAAAAATTTAAACTGAAATGTACAACATAGTGACACAAAAACTATAATACGTCAGTAGTAAAAACAATTTTTAAAAAACATATATAAGAGTAACATTTAACTAAATCAAAAAACTTTTTTTTTAAAACCCACTGACTCCACTGATCGACAACTAGTTTGTGATGAAGATGATGATGATGATGATGATGATGATGATGATGATGATGATGATGATGATGATGATGATGATGATGATGATGATGATAATAATAATAATAATAATAATAATAATAATAATAATAATAATAATAATAATAATAATAATAATAATAATAATTTTAAAGCGGAAAACAAAAATAAAAGCATGCTCTCAGCGCTCGAACGAATAAATATACACACTCACTCTCAGGAATAAGTATTTAAACAATGATACAACATTATGAGACAAAAACTACGTTAAACTTCATAACAAATAATAACAAACATCAGATCTACTGTAAGTATAAAACAGACATGTCTAAAGAGAAATATACAAACGGACACACACGCACATACACACACACATACACACACACACTCACCACATAAAAGAAAATACCAACATTTTAAAAATACATAATGAAGCAATAATTAAAACAGAAAAAAATTTAAACTGAAATGTACAACATAGTGACACAAAAACTATAATACGTCAGTAGTAAAAACAATTTTTAAAAAACATATATAAGAGTAACATTTAACTAAATCAAAAAACTTTTTTTTTAAAACCCACTGACTCCACTGATCGACAACTAGTTTGTGATGAAGATGATGATGATGATGATGATGATGATGATGATGATGATGATGATGATGATGATGATGATGATGATGATGATGATGATAATAATAATAATAATAATAATAATAATAATAATAATAATAATAATAATAATAATAATAATAATAATAATAATAATAATAACTTCTGGGCATTTCCTCTACTCAGCACGTAACCAATGACGAAGTCCGACAGACCATCACACAAGCCATTGGACAACATGATGACAAGCTCCCAGTGATGAAGAAACGGAAACTTCGATAGTATGGCCACGTCACCAGAGCACCGGGCCTTGCAAAGACCATCCGGGAAGGCACGGTGCAAGGAGGCAGAAAAAGAGGGAGACAGAAAAAGAGATGGGAGGACAACATTCAAGAATGGACTGGCTTGACCCTGAGCGAAGCCATGAGGGTTGCTGAGGACAGAAAAAGATGGAGTACGCCAGTTAAACGATCGTCTGTGGTGCCCCAACGACCTTCGAGTTACGAAATAGGATAGGATATGAAAGATAATAATAATAATAATAATAATAATAATAATAATAATAACAACAACAACAACAACAACAACAACAACAACAACAACAACAACAACAACAACAACAACAATAATAATGATTGTCGCGAAAATATGCGTCTCTTCTATCAGCAACGGTGCATCGTTTTTGTTTTTCTTGTTGTTCATAATAACAATGTTTAACAACAACAACAACAACAACAACAACAACAACAACAACAACAACAATAATAATGATTGTCGCGAAAATATGCGTCTCTTCTATCAGCAACGGTGCATCGTTTTTGTTTTTCTTGTTGTTCATAATAACAATGTTTGGGTACCTTTAAAGTCTTCAGTCTTGATAGAATTCCAAAGTCTGTGTTTTGACGTCGGCGTATCATACGTCATAGACCGATTGCGTCATAGTAGACGAAAACAAAAGACTTCACTGAGAGAAGAGCTTGCGACTCAGGGAGACATCACGACCTCAGACATCCAACACGGCATAACAAGTGCAAGGCACACCAGTTGAAAAAAATGATCAAGGAGGATACCGAGAGGTACCTTAGGTGCACTGTGGGTCAGCCGGAACGTACGGGTGGGAGTGATAATCAGCTTTCACTGACTCGGGGGTCCAGTGACCAAGGTTGTCAACTGGCCTTTACCGTGGGGGAGGCCATTTGCTTTCGCAAACCGTTGGGTTCAATTCTTCATGCGCCATCGTGGGTACGTGTTCAGCTAGGCTATAGTAGGCTAACAGATGCCAGATAGATAGCTATATCGGTAAACATAAACAATAATAACAATGTATTTTATTCCATGTTAGTTAGTTTATTTTCGTGTGAAATAAGTGTAACTTTTCCATCATTGTTTCTATATGTTTAGCCTCAGCGCATTCTAGACCGATTCTTAGATCACTTCATCTCACAGCGTTGATTGATCTATGTTTATGTTCAGATTTTAGATCTCTTGCAGAGGATCCGGTTTGGAGAGCACTTGGCAGAATTGTTTGTTTATGTCATTGTGTGTAAGGTATGAAAGTGGAAGCATGAAAGAAGGATCATCAGTCATCTCATCTATCATTCATTATCAACTATCGTGTGTTATAATTATACAACATTTTTAATGCTTCGACGAACGAAGAACATTACCCTATACTTGTGGTTCGTTATAGAAAATTCATATCTGGGACATTAGGTCACCACCTGATCGTTTCAGGCACAACAAATGCAGGCCAGGAGTTGTGTGAAAGTCAACAAATGCAAGCCGGGAGTTGTGTGAAAGTCGTCGGGGGACAACAACATCAAGGTGTCCATAACATCACGGCAAAACCAACGACAAGAAAGCCGTAAAAAGAGACAATGACTTCATGTAACCTCAACGCCACCGTCATCATTGGAAACGAGAACAGTACTCCAG
Organism: Oncomelania hupensis; assembly: GCA_036898135.1. Classification (NCBI taxonomy): domain Eukaryota; kingdom Metazoa; phylum Mollusca; class Gastropoda; order Littorinimorpha; family Pomatiopsidae; genus Oncomelania; species Oncomelania hupensis. The sequence goes on along the minus strand of CM072519.1, from coordinate 18,147,713 downwards.
TTTCGCTACTCAAGATAAGTCACCTTTTGTTTTATTTCATCATGAACAGCAGCTGGGACAACCCTGGATTGTCAGTCCGGATACAATTCAATCATATTTGACTATATCATCGTTCTCATCATTCATAAACATTATCTTTGAGTGAATAAGTTGATTTATATCACCATCATACTCAGAGTGTACGCGTTTATGGTGCAAGTGCGCGCGTGTTCTCATCTTTAATGCTGTGACTCTGTCCTCAATTGCACACACCGCCTATTTATTAAGGACACGGAGGCAACCGCGGCAGGTGGTGCGGCATTCCCCTGAAATCATTGCGTATTTTGGGGTAAGGGCCGCATAAGGATCCTCCCGTGCGTTGACAATGATATGCGCTAGACCTTAGCGGGTACAGAGTTCCTTAGTTTGCATATACATATTTATAAGCTGTGTTTCGACTTTAGCCCGATCTAATATCCATAGCAGTCCCCTACGTTTGTAACTCATTGATGTTTGAATTTCTCTTGCTGAGCTAATAAAGATTTCTGATTCTCCAGAAAGGAACAAACTGATATTATACAGGATTAATATGATCATAAGACTATCAATGGTTGATGAGACGGTTTCAATATTCCAAATAGTCATACAATGAAAGACATTCAACACAACTTCATAATTTAGTTATTGCTCAAACTGTGCAAAACAAGTTTAATCTTGGAACATTGTTGAGTTTTATTTTTTTAAAACTGAGTTTACTAAATATGTTTGTTGTTGTTGTTGTTTAACGGAGAATTAATACAAAGAGCTAGAGGTAACAGTTTGCATTGTTATGCTCACATTTTTTGTGCTTGCGTTTCAAATGTGATATCGAACGGAAAAAAAAAAGCCCTAGCTGTGAGATATTACAAAAATCAAGAATAACATTTACCGGTCGTTTGGCTCACTACTTATCCTATAGGTTTCCTGCCTGATTCCAGTATTGGGGTTCAGTTGTAAAACCAAACCCGAGCATAACAAAAGGTATTTACAAGTGCAAAGTTTGCAAATAAATCTAGACTCATCGTGCAAAAATTATCGATTACTTCAAATGTGCTGAGTTTTGTTAGTTGATTCATCTTTAAACCTTAAATTGTGATGACATTCATAGATTTAATATATATATTGTGATGACATTCATAGATTTAATATATATATCATGCCTGTTCTGAAGTGTGCCAGAATAACCTTGACTTCCTTAGAATCGATATAATAAGAAAATATTTAAGACCATATTCTATTCTAAGATGAAACCATTATTAATTTCCTTATTGAATAAAACGCGCTTTTATTTACCATGAGTTTAATAATATGTCTAATCAACCCCCTCTTCCACGCGCAATCCTTATAAATTTATTTATATGTTTGTAACCCAATTTCAGTTTGTTTAATTTAAATAAAAATTATTAACTTTTTTTGCTCCTATTTTATTTTGATAGAGCAGAATATGCTGCGCAGAGAGATTGTGTTGCTTGAGGGGTGGGGCGAGGGTGCTGGGAGGTTGGGGGAATAATTACAATGCTGAGAGGTTGGAGGAATAATTACAATGCTGAGAGGTTGGAGGAATAATTACAATGCTGAGAGGTTGGAGGAATAATTACAATGCTGAGAGGTTGGAGGAATAATTACAATGATGAGAGGTTGGGGGAATACTTACAATGATGAGAGGTTGGAGGAATAATTACAATGATGAGAGGTTGGGGGAATAATTACAATGATGAGAGGTTTGAGGAATAATTACAATCAACTAATGTGCAAGTTTATATTTCCATGGTAAGTAGCACGTGTCATTTTGGCTGCACTCGCTAGTCATGGTGTGTGCGATAAAAATAAGAGAAACAGTGTACAACACCTGTACGTTGAAAAAAAAAGTCAAACTTGAATCAAATATATATCTATTTATTTCTCCCTCCTCTCCCGTTCCTCCCCCCCCCTCCCACTCTCTCTCTCTCTCTCTCTTCCCCCCTTTCTACCCCTGTGTGTGTATGTGTGTGGGTGTGTGTGTGTGTGCGCGCGTACGTGCGTGTGCCTTGCTGGTCTGTCTTGCCTTCTCCATTGACATCAAATGCTTCTCCTTTGCATCTCTCTCTCTCTCTCTCTCTCTCTCTCTCTCTCTCTCTCTCTCTCTCTCTCTCTCTCTCTCTCTCTCTCTCTCTCTCTCTCTCTCTCTCTCTCTCTCTCGTGTAAAAATACCATCGATTCAAGAAAATCATAATCATAAATTCCCAAACTCCTTGTGATATAAACAATCGCGTGCTTACTTGGGGAAGGATAGGGTTTTATAGTAGACTATCAACCATAAAAGAAAATCCTTCATCTGCATTCCGAGCAGGGTTGTTATGATTCCTTTCTCTTAACATCCATGGTGTATATAAAAAATACAAATAAAAACCACACTTACAACAATAAGCAAACCTCGGGAGTGGAGGATTAATCAGTCTCCAAACACAATTATGGATATCGTTAGTTTCTGGGTAAAAGAGAGTGATGACGTTGTTGTCGGTCTGGTTGACGATCTCGAATACTCCATCCTCTCCACAAGGACCCAGGTCAGCCACAGCCGTCACTTGACCTTCAAAAATACATCACAATACCAAATGAACAGTGTATATGCGTATTGAGTCTGATATTATCATTAATAATAATAATAATAATAATAATAATAATAATAATAATAATAATAATAATAATAATAATAATAATAAAGTAGTAGTAGTAGAAGAAGAAGTAGTAGTAGTAGTAGTAGTAGTAGTAGTAGTAATAGTAGTAGTAGTAGTAGTAGTAGTAGTAGTAGTAGTAGTATTCGCATCCGTCCCTCTGCCCATCGCTTTTGAGCACTTTTCTCTTAAACTAATGGACGTATTTATTTGAAACTTGGCAAGTAGTTAGAAAATAATATTTCTTACCTGAATGCAAAAATGTATGCATATGGAGTGCTGCCAGCATGGGGATGTCACAAACTGTTTTTTGATCTTAATTTATCCCAAACTACTCAAGGGCTTTGGTTCAAATTTGGTATGTATTTAGACTGTACTTATGCCTCCAACGTAAACCAAACTTTTGCAAATCGAGTGACGAAATCATGGTGACGTCAACTTTTCCATACTTTAAAAAAAAAATCCTTTAAACTTTGTATGTAAATAGAGTGTACAGATGCCTTGACCCTAAAACAAAACTTACGTATATCGAGTGACGTCATCGTAGTCATATAATATATATTTGTGTACTTAAAAAAAAATGGTGTATTAATTTTTACATTTCCTTTAAACTATGTATGCAATTAAATTGTACAGATCCTTTTTACATTTAAAAAATGACAACTTTATTATACATTTTCTGTCATCTTTGCATGTAATTAGAATGTGCAGATGCCTTGAACCTAAAACAAAAGTTTTGTATATCGAGGGACTTAGACAAATGTTAACTAAAATCTCATTCCAAAGCTCCGACTGTGAAATATATTTGTTTAACCAATTTACATCCCCGTTGGTAGTTATCTTATTTGATAACGCACGAAAACTGTACTCAACAAAATCAGTGGTTCGTACTGTGTTTTGTTCAATTTAACTATTTTATTTTTAATTTTAAAAACCCACTCCCGAACATTCCACTTTTCAACCTATAAATGTGCAATGATTGTCTGTTACTGCGTTTTGTTACATTTTAATATTTTATTTTCATTTTTAAATACCCCCCTCCCCAAAACCTCACTCTTCACTCTATCAATGTGCAATGATTATTATTTATTTATTATATAAGTTTATATGTGTGCAATATCCGCCTTTGATTTGTGACATTGTTGCAATTTACGTGCATTTAAGTTATATTAATGCAATGAAAATTGTGTTCCTGTGTGCAATAACATTTTTTTTAAATCATATATGTATTTTTATGCCATTCTTTGATTTGTATTTGGCACCACGGTATAATTCTTCAGTGAGATAATAATGTTTTCGTATTCGCATTGGTATCATCCACTAATTTCAACAATTCACTTAAAACTTCTGTATGTCCATTTAGAGAGGATGTCAGTTGCCAAACGATTACCTTAACCCCTTGACCTATGACCTCCCCTCCTTCTGGCGTCGGGCCAACTTTTTTTTTTTTTTAAAGTGCTGGACCATAAGGGGTGCAGAATTCCCTCTAGTGCATTTCAGCGGTTATTGTCGTGACTAAATCAATCATCATCATCATCATCATCATCATCATCATCATCATCATCATCATCATCATCATCATCATCATCATCATCGTCATCATCATCATTATCATCATTATTCTCATCATCATCTAAAACTAAAATAAAATAAAATAAATAAATTATTATAATAATCATAATAATAAACTTAATAATAATAATAATAATAATAATAATAATAATAATAATAATAATAATAATAATAATAATAATAATAATAATATTTATTACTAGTGGTTTTGTACCCTGGCAAATCAGGGTACACAGGTTGCTGTTTAAAATGTAGACAGAGAGACAACTGTTGTCTGCGAGTTTCATTTGGACGATTTTTGCCTTGGCTTCTAAAAGTATCTTCATTTATAATTTTTTTTTATGTTTCGGGAAAAAAAATTAGGGTTGGTGCAAAATGTACAGGGTCGGTCAGGTGACCGTAAACGGACAATTTTTTTTTCTTTGGCCTAAGCGCTGCACATAGGAATAAAAAAAAGTACAATGCACATATGAATAAGCTTCATGGGACTGGTCGTTTGAAGGGGTGGGCTTGGTTACATGAGCATGCAATGCACTGAAATTAATCGTAATGTACTGCCAGGGAACTGGCTACTTTGACTTTTGAAACTCTGAACAATTGCAATAGTGTACTGGAAGAGAATAGTAGTAAACACCTGAATATTTTAAATAGATCAATAGACTATACTAATACAGTATAATGGCTACTTTGACTTTTGAAATTATTAGCTGAACAATTGCAAGCTCCCTCCCCCCCCCCACCCACCCTCCAAAAAAGAGATAAAAACTCATGATATTTATTGCAATGTACTTACACTTACAGCCCACGCTGTTGTCAAATGTCGTGCGCATATAAGTATGGATGAAAAAGAAAGTGAACAGGTAACCTTCAGCTGTAAGATTGGTGACATGAGTGCAAAAGTGTTTTGAATGGAAATAAAACAAAATTTGCGGTATTATGGAACGGCACGTTCTTGATACGGGTTGAATCGGAAGCGCGCGGAATGAGGCTATTGCAGTTTGTGGACACTTTGGTTATTTATTTATGTCAGAAACTGTTAAACGTTCGGTAAGGAAATGTAGGCTATAACGATTTCGCGGGTTTTGAGCGCACAGCAGGCCGATCCGCAGCGCCCAGCACCTGCACCGATCAGCGTCCATACCGGACAAACTTTACAGTAGAGGCGAAGAAGGACTTCCGGCTAAGCAATTTATATATATATATTATTATTATTATTATTATCATCATCATCATCATCATCATGATCATCATCATCATCATCAAAAACAATATTATTAATACAAATCTTTTTTTTTATGTTTTTTGTTAAATTTATTTATTTAGAAATGTACAGTTGTATTTTTTCAGTTTTGAAATTGGTAGGGTCGCTGCAAAAATCATTTAGTAGAAGTCTGGTGGTCCGTCAGTTGGTAGATTGGTCAATCCGAGTTTAACATTTTTTTTGTTAACAACACCTCTTTTTGCATTATCTCAAGAACGAGCGGAGCCGATTTTGTTTGTTTTTACTAAGCATATCTGCTTTAACCACCACTCAGCCTATTGTATCTTTGACCTTGGCTCTTTCTCAAAGGTCAAAGTAGCTCAGATCAATTATATCATAAAAATATTTTTGAAGACATTTGCAGAGCGGATTTTGATTTTGTTTATACGCAGATAGTTCAGATAGTGGAAGTGGCTTATCATTCCATCTTCATTTGACTTCATTTGGATAAAGCCAAAACATCGCAACGAAAATTGCAATTTTTGAAAATTGCTATATGTGCGGGTGTCTGGAAATATATTTGAATTGTTTGCCATCTTGCTTTAATGTATTTATGATTTTCATGTTTGACAGGAAAATGGAGAATGGGTGCGGCCATGCAACTGGGAATCCCCCGATATTCCCCCTTGTGACACTGAAATTTCACATTACACATTGACATCACTTGAAACACACACACACACACACACACACACACCACACACACACACCTACACACACACACACAAAACAACACACACAAACACACACAAACATACAAACACACATATAGATACATAAACATTATCACAGTCAGGGATTAATATTGACCGCCCCAAGCTTAAATGAATGAATTCAACTATTTGCATATGGTCTCCTGTTTGTCATTTATGAGAAAGGGGAAGGTATGGAGAGAGAAGAGATGGGAAGGGAGGTAGAGAAAAGAGAGGGGCACGAGAGAAGAAGAAGAAGAAGAAGAAGAAGAAGAAGAAGAAGAAGAAGAAGAAGAAGAAGAAGAAGAAGAAGAAGAAGAAGAAGAAGAAGAAGAAGAAGAAGAAGAAGAAGAAGATGATGATGATGATGATGATGATGAAGAAGAAGAAGAAGAAGAAGAAGAAGAACAACAACAACAACAACAACAACAACGACAACAACAACAACAACAACAACAAAAGGAAGCAAGATGGCAAGAGATTCAAATGCATTTCCAGACACTCACAAACATAGCCGAAAAATGAGCATTTTCAAAAGTGTTAGTTTTCATGACGTTGTTGTCATTCGGTTGTATCCTAACAAAGCAAAAACAAAACTGGAATGAAAGGCCACTATCTTAACGATCTGCCAGCAAAACAGTTATCAAAGTCGTCTTAGCCAATGTTTAGAAACAGCGCAAAACGTGTTTATAAAATCATCAAGCGCCTTGATCCTTGAGAAAGTACAAATACGAATCATCTAACATACTTATCAGTAGTATCGCAAAGTACAACTGGTTTCAGTTATTCTCGAAACAAGGCAAATTGGGTTTTCTTAACAATAACAAAGTCGACATTCTGAGCGGCGGACCGACCCGCAACCGCACTGCTACTGATAGATAGCCCATTAAGCCTATTTGAAGGAAGCTTACCTGTATAACCAAACCTCAATAAAATCGCTTCACCTTTATGATAATAATAATTTTTTTTTTTTTTTGCAAAACGTGTTTAGCAACAAAATAACTCCAGTGACATTGACCTTCCTTTACGGTAGAGCAAATATGATTTTGTTGTTGAAAAAAGTATTGATGTTATTTTTCTCACCGAAACCTGGCTCAAACCTGTGGGAGACGAGCTCATCATCCAATCCCTCATCCCTCCTGGTTTTTCTTTATGCTCTTTCCCAGGGCCTTCCAAGGGCAGAGGAATCAGCATCATTTACAAAAACTCCCTCCATTTAACTTTTTGACAGTTGCTGCCCTTTGCCCACTACTCCTTTGAGTTCGTTGAGGCCATTCTCAACACCCATGGCCAAACCATCATCTTTATCTGCATTTACCGTCCTCCTCCTAGTCCCCAAACCCAACTCGGATCTGCTATGTTTCATGAAGACATTGAATCTTTTCTAGACCTTTACTCCTATAAACTTGGCAAACTCATCATTCTCGGCGACCTCAACATTCATTTTGATCAACTTGAACACTGGGAAACCACAGGCATCTGTCACAACCTCCATATCCATAGCCTTAAACAATATGTTTCTGAACCTACATACCCTCGCTCTGAACACATCACCGACTGTGCAATCGCTAGACAGTCCGACAACATTCTCTCTCATGTCATTGGTCACAACGCTCTCAAAATGACGGTGCAAAGAATTTGTACAAATAGTACTATGTGTTTGATCTCAAAAACAAGATCCTGGAATCTTGAAAGCTGGCTCAAGAGTACAACAAAAAAGCTGTTGCCAAAACCAAACACTATCATCAGTGTATCCCATAGAGTCCAAAGATCTTGAGTCTGACCACTACGCTGTTCTCTGCTCTCTCTTTCTTTCTCCTCCTCAAAAGAAAAAAACCAAAAACACAATCACCCGCCACAACCTGAAAAACATTGACCAGAAAGCGTTCTCTTCTGAAGTTGTCCATTAACTTTCCTTTGCTCCTCCTTACACCGAACCTGCTTCTTTTTTCTATACTACTCTCAGCCATCTCCTTAACAAACATGCTCCTTCTTCCTCCCGCATGAGATCGGCAAGGACAAACGAGAGCGGTAGATAGCTGAGCGCAGCGGCGGTCTTACAGTTAACAAACAGACCTACCAGCGTAAGTTTGACGTCCGAAAAGCCATCTCTGCAGCTAAAATACATTATTACAACGCAAAAATTGAGAACTATTTCTTCCAAAAAAACTATTTTAAACTATGAATTACCTTCTAGGAAACACCAACACTTCTCCTCTTCCAACAAAAATTGAACTTTCTGAACTACCTTCACCCTTTTTAAACTTCTTTACCTCGAAAATTGAAGCTACTCGCAAATCTCTTGATGATATGTCTTGTCAACCATGTCCTTCTGATCCGCCTTTCACCGGCACGCCACTCTTCTCCTTTCATACTGTTTCAGAAACTGAAATGGCTGAAATTCTCAACAACATGTCGTTTAAGACATGCAAGCTTGATCCCCTCGCTACCTCACTTTTCAAAGATTATATCACTGACCTCCTCCCAACCATCACCAACATAGTCAACTCTTCCTTGGAATCTGGTTATGTTCCCTCCTGTTTCAAGTCTGCCATCGTGCGGCCACTACTAAATAAATCAAAATCAGAAGACTTGAAGAACTACCGCCCTGTTTCTAATCTCCCTTTCCTATACAAACTCCTGGAGATGGTTGTTCTCAAACAGCTCAACCATCATCTCTCATCCAACAACTTGTTCTGTCCATTCTAGTCTGCCTACCGTCCTGACCACTCTACTGAATCAGCTCTTCTTAACGTCGTGAACGACCTCCTCTCTGCCACTGACTCTGGTAAAATCTCTTTGTTGAACCTTCTCGATCTCTCAGCCGCTTTTGACACTATCGACCACTCCATCCTCCTTCAGCGCTTTGAGAAATCTTTTGAAATAAAGGACTGTGCCTTAAGTTGGTTTCATTCTTACCTCTCTGATCGTTTCCAATCTGTCTGCATCGACAACTACCTTTCTGAACCGTCCAGACTTGTCTTCGGTGTTACTCAGGGGTCAGTTCTAGTCCCTGTTCTATTCACACTTTACACATCTCCTCTGTCTCAGATCATCCGAAACCATGACACTTTCCACCATTTCTACGCAGACGATACGCAGCTCGAAAACAGTGACACTCCTCAAAACCTTCCATCTATTCTTACCAAAACTTCTGACTGGTTTGAAAACATGTCTATCTGGATGACTGCCAACAAGCTCCAGCTCAATGCTAACAAAACTGAAGCTATGCTCACGGGTACCAAACACAACCTGTCTTCTACCCCTGTAGACACTTTCACTCTTAGCCAAACCATTATTCCTATTTCATATTCTGTTAAAAACGTTGGCGTCATCCTTGACAACACCCTCTCCATGTCAGAATTCATCCGCAAAACCTGTCAAACATGCAACTTTCAGCTCCGTAGAATAGGCCTTGTCCGCAAGCATGTGACCACTGACGCTACAGCCAAACTCATTTCCTCTCTTGTTCTGTCACGCTTAGACTATTGTAACTCTATTCTGGCAGGACTCCCTTCCTCTTCTGTTCATCTGCTCCAACGTGTTCAGGACTCAGCTGCTCATCTGGTTCTCAAAATGAAAAAAATCTTATCCTTTCACACCTCTCCCACATTCTCTCCACTAGCTTCCTGTATCCCAAAGGATTACCTACTTTCTGTTACAAGTGCGTCCATGGATTAGTCCATTCCTACCTCACCCATAACATTCACTTCTACAAGCCATCTAGAAATCTTCGTTCTTCCTCTGACACCCTCATACCACAAATACCCCGCCGCAAACTCTTTTCTGCAGGCTGTCGATCCTTCTCAGTGCTTGGTCCTTCAACTTGGAACTGTCTTCCTCTATTTCTTCGCAGCTCTCCGAACATAGCCACTTTCAAGTCCAACTTGAAAACTCATATCTTCCTTAAAAATGTGTGATCTCGCCTCCCATCACCATCATCACTCTTTTTTTTCTGATTCAGACCACTGCCGTCACACCACACACCCCACACTCCTTAGCTGCTCTCCTCCTCCCCATCCCTCCTTCGTCTTTCATAGTTTACTTGTAAATATTCCTTTTCATGTTTGTATTATGTAATTACATAATTTATTAGTGTCTTGTTTTTGTTTCACTTCTTTTCGTATGTGTTTCGATGTTAACGTTAGCGTGAGAACTGCGCTTTGAACTGATGTCATTAGGAAAAAGCGCTATATAAATACCATTATTATTATTATTATTATTATTATTATTATTATTATTATTATTATTATTATTATTATTATTATTATTATTATTATGTGATGGCACGGCAGGCTGGCCACTAGGCTAGGTAATTTTCCTATGAAATTTGATCAAACTCCATTGGATGTTTCTTGATATATGGCGTTAAACGGACCGACAGATCGACATTTGACTCGTTTTGATTTCCGACTATTTTAACATATTTCAAGGTAAGTCTGTAAATCCAAAAATGTGGTGAAGAAGAAGAAGAAGGTCATCGACCCCAACGCCCACAACAATATCGACGGCAACGACAACAAAACCTCAAGAACAAAACATCACCAACAACAAGGAGGTAATAAAAATAGTCTTACCATGTAAGCCTTTACTGAGAATCAGCAAACAACACACACACAGCGTCGTTGAGAAACTCATGGTGACTGACTGACTCAGATAACTGAAGTATATACAAGAATATACAAGAAGCTTCTGATCTCCAATGTAACCCCGAGACTTATCCTCTGGATCGTTAGTTTCCTCGTTCAAAGAACTCAGTCTGTCCGCTTTCAAAATGTTGTCTCTCTCTCTCTCTATTTAAAACTACGTCCACCGTTGCGCATTAGTGTACTGTTCTTTCTCCAGTGACGTCACTTTGTATACTAATGACTGTTAAGGACCCACCTCAACTCACATCATCAAATATTCTGACGACTCTGCCCATCAAAATCTGTCCAACTTTGATTCCGTCTATTTTTCTCAAGTACAACGCTTTAGCACATGAAGTGAACAGAACTGCTTTGATTTGAATGCCAATAAAATAAAGAAAATGAACTTTGACTTTAAGAAAAATCCTATTCCACTTCCTGATCTTGTCATTCGAAATTGAACGGGTAATAAAATACAGGTACCTTTTAGTTGCAGTGATATTAAAGTGCAATGACTGTACTCTTTGATAGTATTTAGTGCAATGGCTGGTTGTGATTTACGATATATACCTGCGCAATATCCATTTATGACAGTGTTTCAAATTATGTGTGTGTGTGTGTGACTGTTATTTGTATAATAAAAATTGTGTTCCTGTGTGCAATAATAATTTCTGTATTATATGTGTGCCATGTCTTGTAATTTGTATTTGACACCACAACGTAATTTCTCAAATAGATAATAAAGTTTTCATATTCGTAAGCACCTTGATGGGCAAGACACCAAAAAACTTATAAGACTTTGTTGACAGAAAATTTACAGTTTTACTTCCACTATTATGTCACAGACTGCAAAATCCGCGAAGCGCTTCTGCTCCAGGCTTCTTGTTCTATTTAACCTGTATATGTTAAGAGGTTTAAAATACAAACACATCCCTACACTGTCCCAACTCGTTTTGCAAGTGATTGGACGTTTCTTGACATTCAATAAATATAACTTTCAAGGCCAACTTCGCGCAATAAGCGTCAACACGCACACATAGCAAGCGGTGTTAGCCCTTTATGCAAACAATTCTCTGAGGGACGTTAATACCGTACCTTGCATAATTATATTCTAAACCCCAACTCTTTGCAGTGACGTTTACAACTACATTACACAACCTTTACACTATTCTTTTCAATGAGTACGACTGGTGGTAGAGTGATAGAGTTGGGGATGGGTGGGGTCATGCATGCTGTCCAATGAATGCATGCAGTGCAAATAAACATCGTCTATTACTTCCTGGTTGCTTTACTAAGGGTACAGGCTTATGCATTCAGAAGTCCCCCAAATTAAACAGAATGCTAATAAGATTAAGAGGAAGGTGAAAATACCAGTGATACAAACCTTGCGTGGTGATAGAAGAAGATCCTTGGTAATGAATGAATGAACGCGTATTAAGCGTTTGCACTATAAACAAGACCATATTGCTGGTTCAAAAGGGTAATATCTAAAATAAATACATTCCTAAGCAGATAACGCAAATTCATGCTGTATACAATATTATAACATTGAACAAGGAGGCCAATAAATAAACAAGATGGCAAGCCATTCAAATGTATTTCCAGACACTCACACACATAGCTGAAAAATAAGCATTTTTAAAAGTGTTCACTTTCTTGGCAGTGTTTTGACTCGGCTTTATTATAACGAAGCGAATGGACACATGGCATGAAAGGCCACGATCTACAAGCAAAAAGTGGGCAAAACTTAGCACTTCGAAAAATAGTTATGTTAAAGATTTGTAAGCGTGTGTGGGCATCTGTGTCTGATTATGAGCCAACATTTGAATGACTTGTCATCTTGTTATTTCTTGATCGCTGCAAGTGGCATCACGTCACTAGTGCTATAATGACCTATAATGTGAGAGGTGACCGGTGGTTGGAGAGGGTGAGAGGTTAGGAATGGGGTGAAGGGGAGGAGGAAGATGGGAAGTTGGATTGGATTAAGTGTTGGGAGAGAGGAAGGCCGGGGTCGCCAAGGTTATAAAAAGAATTCTGTTTACTATACGTACGGAGATCAGTCCCCTATTCGCTTACGTGACGTGGGACTTTATATTAGTCTACCTGAATGCCATACGTACGGTACACGGAATTAGATCACTCTAATTCCGTGGTACGGTAAGATTATATCGGCATAACGTTACACTCGGCAACTTTCGGAAGCTTTGGTGGAAAGTGCGAAAATCAATACAGGCGCACAACTCTCTCAATAAGGTCTACAACAAATGATGATGATGATGATGATGATGCTGATGATGATGATGATGATGATGATTATTATTATTATTATTATTATTATTATTATTATTATTATGTCTATCCTATCCTATGAGTATCCTATCCTATAACTCAGAGGTCGTAGGGGCACCAGCGTACTCCATCTGTCTCTGTTCTCAGCAACCCTGATGGCTTCACTCAGTGTCAAACCAGTCCATTCTTGAATGTTGTCCTCCCACCTCTTTTTAGGTCTCCCTCTGGGTATAGGAAATGCCTAGAAGTCTTCTGTAGTACCTCATCTCCATGATTTGTATTCTTCGTTGTAGGTCTGTTGTGAGGGTCCATGTTTCGCAAGCGTATAGGAAGATGGGAATAACAAGGGAGCGCAGCAGCCTTACCTTGAAGTGACGACTGGTGGTCCTGTCTTTCTAAATGGATTAGACCTTCCAGGTCCAGGTAAATTATTAAAAAGCAAGATAACAAATATGAGAGGTCCAGGGTCATTTAAGGGCTCATCTGTTACGTCCGAGGTTCGAATCCCGTTGGAATAGTGATTATTTATCACATTGTTGCACAAAATAATATTTTCTTGTGAACTACAATGTAAAAACCAAAAAGACGCACCACTATGAGGCCACTCGATATATATGTTATGTTTCAAGACATTATGTGCACACTCTATACGAAGTTTAAAGGAAAAACTAAACAAGATGGCAAGCCATTCATACGTATTTCCAGACACACACACTAAGCTGAAAAAGAAGCATTTTCAAACGTGAGAATTTTGTTGGCGGTGTTGTGATTCTGCTTTATTCTAACGAAGCAAAAGGAAAACACGGAATGATAGGCCACTATGTCAACTATCTGCGAGCAAAAATTATTAAAATCAGACCAGCCCATTTTTAGATACAGCGCAAAACGTGTTTAAAAAATGGTGAAAGACAATGACATCGACTTTTGAGAAAGTACAACTACCAATGATCTGACATGCTTAGCAGTACTTAAAGTATACATCAGCAAAAATGATGAATTTCGGTTCAGTTATTCTTGAGATAAATTGTTTGGAACAACAAAGCGACATTCGGAGGACTGACTGACCGACAACCAGACCTCTACTGAAGGATGGCCCATCATTCTAAGTACCTGTATACCAACACTCAACACACTCGCTACGGAAGGATGGCCCATCATTCTAAGTACCTGTTTACCAACACTCAACACACTCGCTACTGAAGGATGGCCCATCATTCTAAGTACCTGTATACCAACATTCAACACACTCGCTACTGAAGGATGGCCTATCATTCTAAGTACCTGTATACCAACATTCAACACACTCGCTACTGAAGGATGGCCCATCATTCTAAGTACCTGTATACCAACATTCAACACACTCGCTACTGAAGGATGGCCCATCATTCTAAGTACCTATATACCAACACTCAACACACTCGCTACTGAAGGATGGCCCATCATTCTAAGTACCTGTATACCAACACTCAACACACTCGCTACAGCCGTTTTTGAGATATTGAGCAAACCGTGTTCAGGAACAAAATGACTCCAGGGACCTTGATGTTTGCGTTAGAGCGAATGTGCTGAAATGGAAGGCAGTCCACTAACCTAGGAAATGATCCTGTGAAGTTTGGGCAAAATAGGTTAAGTGTTCTTGAGATATGGCTTCCAACTTACCTCACTGTCCCACCGACGAACATTTAGCTTGTTCTGATACACTCCGGCTATTTCAAAGTATTTCAAAATAGGTCTGAAAATACAATTAGGAACTTTGGTTCAGTTATTCTCGAAAGTGTGTTTTAAACAAAATAAAAGAGACATTCGGAGCGAAGGACTGACCGACTACCAGCCTGCAACTGAAGGATGGCCCATGATTTGAAATACCTGTACACCGAAACCCAACTAAATTGCTTCATCCGTGTTTGAGATATTGAGCAACACAATGATTCCAGTGACTTGCGGTAGATCAAATATGATGGCATCATGGTAGACAGGCCACTAACCTAGGTAATGTTCCTGTGAAGTTTGGTCAAAATCCGTTAAGTAGTTCTTGAGATATGAGATATGACCGACCGACTCCTCCCGACTATTTTAAAGTATTTCCAGATAATGTAATAGGACTTTTAGTAGTAGTAGTAGTAGTAGTAGTAGTAGTAGTAGTAGTAGTAGTAGTAGTAGTAGTAGTAATGTAAATTAATTAACGCTAAGAATTGCCTAGACTAAAATTCGAATTAGGTCTAATTAATTTCCTAAAACGATTGAATAGGGTGTAAAACGATAAACGGGCGATTAATTAATTCCCGATTTCAAAAAGTTAACGCCTGAATTACAATAATAAGCGTATATTAAATATTGTAACAACTCTCTCTCTCTCTCTCTCTCTCTCTCTCTCTCTCTCTCTCTCTCTCTCTCTCTCTCTCTCTCTCTCTCTCTCTCTCTCTCTCTCTCTCTCTCTCTCCTCTTAAAACGCTGATCCAAGAAGACAACCATGATGCATCAGTTGTGATGTCAGCGGGCGATGAATTATCCATAATTGAATTGTCTCGTTATTTGTATAAAGTTTACAGAAGAAGGAACGAAAGAGGATTGAATGGTGATTAAAAATAATTTGAATGCTTGCATGTTAATCAGCTTTACATAACATTCTCCTTATTCTGAACAACCCAGTTTTTGATTACATTATGTTTGCTAGTTTGCATTTTCTACGTTATTATTCCATAAAGAATGAAGGAGTGAATGTGTGAAATGAACAAATAAGCAAAGTGATCGTGCCTAACGCCTAGTCTTTTTGTCTGTAAGGGTCATTCGGATCGTTTTTAACCGACAATACAGGTGCATGTCGCGATAAATACAATGTAGATAAACTGTTTTCCTTTAAAGAAGAGAATGAAGATAAGAGCGCAGTTTGCTTTCACGTTACAGTTTGTTAATGTTGCACACGTTGGACGTTTAAACTCGGTATGAATTCTAGTTGGTGAAACACTTGCTAAGAAAAGAAAATGATAAGATGATATTAAACAACCAACCATACAGATTGGAAGACTGTGCGTGTGACCAATCAAAGACTCTAGATCTAAGTTAATTAGCAACTTTCTTGTTCCAGTTGATCGTTTTGTTTTTGGCGATGTTGCGTATGTATTTGTAAAATATTGTGAGACCTGATATTTCGATGCATCCCTTCCCCACTTTCCCAATTTGAAATGAACGTGTTGTTTATTCAATTGATTGATTGATTGATTGATTGTTGCTTTAGGTCCAGCGGACTTTTCCGAGCCAAATCAGGACCGGACAACCCCCGATCCGCATAAAAGATCTGCTGAAACAACCCTAGTGGGAAAATTGAAAGCCCTCCACCGGCCAGTCACTTTACAATAAAGACATCCCACGCAGGGGACGGCTGAGGCTTTACCCCAACTACTCGAACCCCCGGTTACAAAAACAAAATAGTATACAAACATCATTATAAATCATCAACAAAACACATACATATAAAATGCTTATAGTGCTAAATAATAACATCATAGGAAGCCCTAGTGACCACCCGGCAGAAAGCGTCCAACACTCCCAAGCTGATCCAACAGACCTCATACACAAACAAGGAGTCTTGTCCAGGAAGAGTTTTCAAGAAAAAAGGTAGGTCATTGATCTAGCGAAGAAGAAGATAGTATAGCAGAGTGATAGGACAGATCAGGAATGGGAAAGAGCAAATGAGGAAGACAGCGACAGTGGGAATTTAAAGCACTAAATTTCCAGAAAGTGGGGATACTATTTATACTAAAACCCCCGGCACTCCAACGGGGGTACTGTTGCCGCAGTGAATCGGTCATGTCTACAAAGTCAAGACAGGTTTTCAATTGGGGCTTTCACTTTTCCCTTTATAGGTTAGAACAATCTACAGTGGCAAGATTGCTCATGACCCCAAGGGGTATTTATTCAATAAAATGTCAAAGTCAAAGTCAATTCAAGTCTCTCTCTCTCTCTCTCTCTCTCTCTCTCTCTCTCTCTCTCTCTCTCTCTCTCTCTCTCTCTCTCTCTCTCTCTCTCACCATATTGGTCTGTTTATTTGTCTCTCTCTCACCCTCTATCTCATCGTAAACTCGTTCTCTCTGTAAACACTCTTCAGCCTGTCAGTCAGTCAGTTAGTCAGTCAGTCAGTCAGTCTGTCTGTCTGTCTCATATGGGCATTAACCAAGTAGAATGGATCCTCTTAAGCAACCAGCCAGTGGATCGTCGATAACACACCGGTAGCAGTAGTGTATCTACTCTCTAAATGGTATATACTACCGCTAATTACTGTGCTACCGAGGAAACACTAATTCTTTCAGCTACCCTTATGCTGTCGAGAATCCACTTTTTTTTTCTTATCGAGGATCTATCCTACTTGGTTAATGCGACTGTGGTTTGTCTGTTAAAAGAGTGTTTTAACTGATATTAAATTTAATTGTAAATACGGCATCGACATGTTTTTACAAGAATTATGGCGCTGTACAAGTCATTATCATCATCATCATCATCATCATCATCATCATCATCATCATCATCATCATTTTTTTAACGCTTTAGTGTCCCTTTTTATTGGGAAATTCTGGGTCGATTCCCCTGGGGAAGGCGTAGTCGAAGCCTGTGGTGTGCCCAAACCCAACCTACCTAATATTAGTTGTGTTTTTGAAATTTTTTCTGGGGGAGCAAACCGGAGTATCCGGAGAAAACCCCCGAGATGTTGCCCGAGTCAAAAGTAAATAATATTCGGAGAAACATAATGCCCAGATGCTGAATCGATCCCACACTTGTCAGGCGCCATTGGTTTCTGGCCTGTGGGCAAGGCAAATTAGTCCCGCCTTAGACCACTTGGCCACAACGCTCGCTCATCATCATTGTGACGTGGGGTTTTACTGTTGCTGGGCTCTGCACAATGGGATGCTATTACCCACTCGTCTTTAGTCTATGGGGATCGCTAGTAATCTCCCTGCGACTTAACTTAATACATTTATTTGTTTAGCTCGGTCTGTGTTTAGGCTGGGGTACAGAGATAGAAAGACAAATGGTAAAAGATCACTGTCACACTAGCTTTCACACGGCTATGAAACATATGTAGTCCAGCCACTTAATAACAGTAAATATCACACATTTATTTCCTCTACTCTATACACGATATTCGAAGTACAAAACTATCTTAAAAGTTCAAATGTCACTGCGAATGGTTCGCTCTTGATAGGTTTAGGCAGCTACACTATCATCATCATCGGGCACTGGATACTTTCTGCCCTAATGGTCAGAGTTCTTGAAGAGTGGACTACTGTGGTCCATTTATACAGATTTTGTGCACGGCTTAGATCTGCACTTATCTGTTTTTTCGACGAACTGTGTCGTGGGTGCTTCCTTGATACGCTGTGTTGGGGTGGATTCTGTTCCTTGTGGCTAGACTGGTGGGCTCTCGTGGCTCAGTGCTTTTAGAGGCCTCTGCAGACCAACGTTCAGCGACGACTTGTTCTTATCTCTTGCCTTGTTGGGCTCACGATACAATGCCCGCTCGTCTGTAACATATGAGACGAAATTCTGCACAACCCTGTATAATAGGTGTGTGCAGAGCGTCTCACTGAAGGCCGAAATAGCCCTCAGTGATTAGCTCCACATCTCTATATATAAGCGACGAACATTCTGCTAAGTCCGTGGTCCACTGGAATCTGCACTCTAATTTCCTATACATATCTAAATATAACTCATGGCTAACAATACACATAGTGAAAGAATTAATATTATACACATTCTCTGGTACAGCCACTGGTCTGCAAGCATATATATAGGTTAAACAACAGTGGTTCCGTCAGGTATACAACATGGCGTCGAACCCGGTCGTGTTCGCCACGTGGGCAGGCCACGTTGGACTAACAATTCAATTCTAAGCATAGCAAATTTCACAAACATAATTCAACAATAATATAAATAGGCTACATCACGATGAACCCAAAGTATGTTCATTTACCTTCTTGACAATGTCAGGCCGTGGCTATCTTGAGTGAATCGAATTTTCAATAAGTCCTACTTTTTAAGACTGCTCAGGAGAGATTTTCTAGAGTGTAGCTGTGTACTCCTCTCAGCTTTCAACACGAATGACTCTCTACTTAGCCTCTGCTAAACCAGGCAGAACTGGTTCTACCTAATCTAGCTGTGTTCCCATTGGCTCTAAAATCTGATTGGCTGTAAAATCGAAGCGCTAACGTGGGCTGCGATGATGTCATTGCCTACTGGGCTATCGTCAGCATACAACTGCTACGCCTGATCATTTCTGTCGTCTGCTTCAGACTAACACTAACCTTCTAAGTCTACACTGACTAACAAGGCAAAGCTTACTATGCTGTGTAAAACTGCCTCTTGTTACAATCATCATCATCATCATTATCATCACCATCATCATCATCATCATCATCATCATCATCATCATCATCATCATCATCATCATCATCATATCTTTGAATATTTCTGTAAACTCGCTCTGTCTGTCTGTTTGTCTGTCTGTCTGTCTGTCTCTGTCTGTCTGTCTGTCTGTCTGTCTCTCTTCTCTCTCCCTCAAACACACACGCACACACACACACGTATACACACATTTCAAGATCTAATTCTCAAAAACAGATACACTTAAAAGAGTCAGATTCATAAGACAAGAAGCGAGCACCATCAGAATAAGACCAAGGCACAACAAAACCAAGATAATACACACACATCAAATAAATAACACGTCTCTCTCTCTCTCTCTCTCTCTCTCTCTCTCTCTCTCTCTCTCTCTCTCTCTCTCTCTCTCTCCCTCTCTCTCACAATAAAAATAATCAACATCATGTTCAATGGTAAAACTTGCGGCACACATTTCATAACAATGAGAAAACATAGCCTACAGCGCATTGTGAAAGATTTACCGAACATCCTAAGGTTCACACAACACTCAGCACGGTTTGCATCGCAGCGGTGACAGTTCTGGACAGTCGACTGCCTATAATCACTATTTATACGGTGTTTTATCTCCTTACTACGATGTCACCACAGCGGCACGATAAAGAACTCCGTCATTGTGTCTTATAATCTCCGTGGAAAAAAACATTCAAAATCTAACTTAAACAATGTCATACAGACAGGTGGCAGGCTCAAATAAACACGAATACCTATGTGTCAATTAAGGGTGGCTCAGTTGTTCGGGGCGCTTGACAACGCTTGATTCTGCAAGTTTGGCACCTTGGGATTCTTCAGTTAGACCCTGATTGGGGTCAGCGCCTTGAGCAGCTGTCTGAGTTTGTAAGCTCCTATATACAAACAATTAATTTCATTTCGCTGGCAGTGTGCTTCACTCAAGGAAATCAACGTGAATAAGCTGAGATTACATGTAAAACGTAAAAGTAATAATAGATCCCGTCCAGCACTTTCACTAACTCAAAGAGCAGCTCGAAGCACACACGACAAAGGCTGAGTTATAATGTGTGTTATAATATAATGGAAAGTATACAGGCTACACAAAATACTTAGCAGATACAACGGACACAAACACCATCAGCAAAAGTAACGTCGATTGAAGTTAAAAATTCATAATGTGTAGGCAAAACAACCACACCTTAAATCACATATTTGATAGCTAGGGCTTTGTGGATGGACAATGCACATGTACGTCTCCGAGCCTTGAATATTTTAGAGATGCTTAAAACGATATATGGTAAAACGCTAATGCGGAAGCACATTAAAAACACCTATTTTTTTTTACTAACTATATACACGCTGTGTGACATGTAAGGACATGACAGTGGACAAATTGTACAGGTAAAATTCTAGGGGATATAAAAAAAAGTTTTAATAATAATTTTAAACTATAAAACAACACGGCCTTGTCACGGCTATAAAATGAACATGAACATTATCACAATGTATGAACATAAACAATATGACAATGTATGAACACGAACAATATTCGAATGTATGAACATGAACAATATCGCAATATAGAAAGTAGGTTGGGAGGCGGAGATGATCAGCTAGAGAAGGAGATGTGTTTCTAGAAGCTTCTGAAAGACAAACATTTAGGCCATCCACATCCCTCAGATCGTGTAGCAAGAGTTCCAGAGTGCTGACAGTACAAAAATGCACGGAAGCCGAGTAGCTTCTTTGTGTGGCTGTTCACTGAATGTGCAGTTTTGGCTTTGCTATAGACTGAAGTTGCCTGGATGGGTTGTGGAGGAGAACTATTTCTATAGAGGGTGTAGGCAAGGGCGATAATGTTCTGTATATATTTAACACACAGTGACCGCACTTTAAAGTCTATCCTTTGCTTCACTGGGACCAAAGCAGTTGTCTAAAGACAGGTGGTGTGACGTGCACACTTTTTCTTGTACAACCTGCGCTAAGCTTTTGAACTGGATGAAGAACACAAAAAAGCACGAGGGAATAGTATGACTGTTGTTGTAGATGATAATAGTCATGATGTTGTTTTGGAGATGATTGATGCGGGGGTAGTGGTTGCGGGAATGATGGGTGGGGGGTGATTATTGTGCTAATGTTGCTTTTGTTGTTGCTTGCTGGTGGTGGTCGCGGCTGTGTTGATAGTTTTAATGATGCCATTTTGTTGCTGGTAGTGGTGGTGGTGGTGGTGGTGGTGGTGTTGTTAATTGTTGTCATCGCGGCGTCGTGGTTGTTGTCACACATTGCCATACGTGGCAGTATCTTCACCTGAAAATCCGAAAATACAATAAAAGTCTTAAATAGATATAATTATGATAAGAACTAACTTTTTTTTACATGCTGCAAATTAACTTGCAATTGCTGAAACTATCAAGTTGGGTTTTGCCAAATGTAGGTTTTTGTTCATTTGTGTTCACTTTCTTAGTTTTCCATAAATATTCTTGTACCAATCTTCCAAAGACTATACTGAGCAGACATACTTTTACTTTTGAAATTGATAAAATTAGGTTTTCCTCTATGTGTGTGTGCATGTATTAGTGTGTATGTATTTCTGTACTCGTGTTTGTGTGCATCACTGTCTGACTTGTATCATTGATGGTGCACTTGCTTTTACCTGTTGCGTTGTTGACGTTTTCATAGGTTGAACCCCCTTCCTTCCTGACACGCTTTATTCCCTCCATAGCTGCGTTGATGTGTCCCTCAGACGATTTCTCTGCAAGTGAAACAGCACCTTAACTTTGATATAGCCATTGGGTTGAACGGCCAAGGGGTAGAAACAAGGGAAGGGCCATGGGCCATTCAGTAACCTTGAGTCTGAACCCTTGATTACAATGCACAAGTTGGGGTTAATGGTTTCAGAGTGCAGTGCAATTTCGTTTTACAGCTACTTAGCCTTTTGTTAAGGACTATGGTATTAGAAGGCAACACTGCACTGGCTGTAGTGCTGCAGCCTTACGAAGGCTGGCTTGCCTTCGGGGTAAATGATCCAAGCGAACAGTCCAGAGGGTGAGGATGCCCGACCTGCTCTCTAAGGCTGCTGACTAAGCTGTCTGAAAGAGAGTCAATACTTCTCGGTCCCTCATGTTCATTTGACGAACTGAGAGTTTTAGAGACTAAATAGAATGTAAGGCAACGTTGAAGGTCCTATCCTATCCTATCCCGTAACTCGAAGGTCGTTGGGGCACCACAGATGATCGTTTAAACAGTGTACCACATCTTTCTCTGTCCACAGTAACCATCATGGCTTCGCTCAGTGTCAAGCCTGTCCATTCTCGAATGTTGTCCTCCCACCTCTTTTTCGGTCTCCCTCCTTGCACCGTGACTTGCAGGATGGTCTTTGCAAGGCCTGATGCTCTGGTGACGTGGCCATACCATCGGAGTTTCCGTTTCTTCTCCACTGTGAGCATGTCATCATGTTGTCCAATGGCTTGTGTGATGGTCGGTCGGACTTCGTCGTTGGTGATGTGCTGAGTATAGGAAATGCCCAGAAGTCTTCTGTAGCACCTCATCTCCAAGCTTTGTATTTTTCGTTGTAGATCTGCTATGAGGGTCCATGTTTCGCAAGCATATAGGAAGATGGAGATGACAAGGGAGCGCAGCAGCCTTACCTTGGAATGTAGACTGATGGTCCTGTCTTTCCAAATGGGCTTCAACCTTGTCAGGGTCGCAGTTGTATGTGCGATCCTGGAGAGAACTTCCTGTCGGGACCCATTGTCTGATACAATGGCTCCTAAATATTTCAAGCTATTGTTGAGAGATTGACCTTAGACTTTGATGTCTGTGTTGATGCCATTGTCATTTTGGTCTTCTCTGCACTTATTTCCATTCCAAAGCCTCTGAAGTTGGTGTCAAGCCTCTGTACCAGCTGTTCAAGTTCTTGTTCCTCTCCAGCCAATCCATCAATTTCATCCGCAAAACTACCCCCTCTCTACCCTTTATGCTGACTGTGCCTTTGTGGTCTGCAAGGGCATCTGACATGATGCGCTCTAGGAAGATGTTCTGAACCAGTTTCTGATGGCACGGTTGTGGAGGATTGCACTGGTAGCCTTTTCATACAGACTGTTAATGACTTTAATAATGGTAGGGCTGATGTTGTACATTCTCATGGTTGCCCACAGAGCTGCATGCCAGACTCGGTCAAACGCTTTCTTGAAGTCTATAAACACATGATATAGATGTTGTTGGTGCAGTAGGTATTTCTCGCAGATTATTCTGAGGTTAAACATCTGTTCAGTGGAAATTCGCCCTGCCCTGACTTCTGCTTAGTCTTTCAGCTATGATTATTTTGTTCAGCTTGGGGTTTCAACCTGCTGAGTATTATTTTCAGGAGGACCTTGCTGGGATAGCTGATGAGGCTGATGGTGCGGTAATTTTTTCACTCCTGAAGATTACCCTTTTTAGGAAGAGTGATGACAAGCGACGGGGTCCATGGTGTAGGCCACTCCCCACTGTGCCAGATCTTGTTACAGATAATGGTGAGGGTACATACAGGCAAGGCAGAGCGAGTCTATATTGTGTACAAACAATTCCTACCATTTTTCTTCTTGTGGCGCATGGCGTGTTTCTTGGGAACGGACGTGGCTGGGGTCACTCGCAGAGCCTGGTACGTGTTGGGCCGACCAATGTCACTCATGTACATTCTGTCGTACCTGTTGGAAGCACCTTGTGGGGGAAAAAAAGGACGCGACTTATTTTTTCACAACCACTTAAACTTACTTCTCACAATTGTTTCCTAAGTTCCAACTACAGTAGGTGTCCCCATTTGCTGTCAGGTCCCCATTGCAGACATCTACACTTTCCACACACACACACACACACACACACACACACACACACACACACACACACCCACACCCACACACACACACCCACACGCGCACACACACATATACATGCACGCATGATGGATTAATGATGAAACGTTTTCTACCAGCGTCTATGCGATCGACATTACTTTCTCGGTGTAGCTTTGACAAATACAATACAAAATATTTTAGCTATCAATTGCTGCATTCTCCTGTTCAAAGGTTCGTAGATATCCCAAACTTTTACTAAGCAGTTTATGACAGATTTTAGCCCATACATGAAATGAAACGACAGCCCTCCCCTCTCCCCCCCTCCCCCGTCCGCAGATGCCAATACCCCATCCTCAATTGCAATCACCCTACCCCCACCTCCATCCCACCCATTCCTCCACCCCCCCACACACACACACAAACGAGTACGTACGCACGCATTGATCACTTGACTGTTATTCTACCGATTAAAAAAAAAAGCTTGTCAGGGCAGTGAAAACATTCTAATACCTGGTTGTGGCGATTGGTCATGTGACGTTTGGTCAGCGTTGTGACCTGGTGATGGCCCCCTAGCGTCCGGTGATTGGTCAGCTACAATGTCCTGCAACTTTTTCTTCTCTTCTTCCTTTCCTCCTGTCCGTCACAACAATACAATACAATACAATACAATACAATACAATACAATACAATACAATACAATCTTATTTTACGACAACCCTTTTGACAATAATCATCTAAGCATTATTGTCATTAAATTGAGGATGATAAGAATGATGATGAGAATGATGATGATGATGATGATGATGATGATGATGATGATGATGATGATGATGATGATGATGATGATGATGATGATGATGATGATGATGATCCTAGCGCTGAACTTACGTGCACAGGGCAAGACCCAGCCTCTCCTCCAAAGAATAACGACGAAGACGATAGCTGCCACCACCATCAGCGCCAGCCCAATGCCGATCCCTGTCCCTAACCCTCGAGTAACAGCAGCCTGCAAGTCCTCCTCCATATCCACTGTAACCACGTCATTCACTTGTGACATAATAAATGCACAATGACACAAATTTAACGCCTTTAAGACGCTTTAAAAAGTGAACAAGGTTTCAAAATGCTGAGAGAATCCTGACTTCGAGGGACAAGTAGAACAACGAATTAAGGACACAAAACAAGATGAACAACTCACGAATAACCACGAGTTTGTATTCCACCGGCGTCACAAGAGAGCCTTTCCACGTCATCAGGCAAGTGAACGTCGTGCCTTCTTCGTCACGCTGCACAATTAATTTGAAGTCGGAGTTTCTCGGATGTTGATGATGTCACGTTCCACAGCAACGTCGCTAGTGGGTTGCCTACGTCATTCGTGACACAAGAGCAGTCCAATGCGGAGCCATCGGTGACGTAATTGGGCAGTTGTGCGTCAAGCGAGCTGACGTGGGCTTGTCTGTCAAATGCGCATGATTGCAGTATCGCATGAATAATACATTGTAGAGGCTCTTAACGTAGAAACTAACCCTGCCATCTCTTCTTCAGGACGGCAGCAGTATGGGAGTTGGCTATTGCCTAAGTCTTTTTCTGTTAATACTGATGTACGATGCACTCACACACGTACCTCGGGGTCCACATTTACGTGTCAAAGAACAATCGAGGAGCAGGTGATACACCGTCTGCATAATTGTATAGACGAGCGCAGTGAAAAAGCTGGATTACGCGTATCATGGCTTTTGTGGGGATTAACGGTGAACAGTCATTTCATCATTGATGCGTGTCAGCTGTCTGCACATGAGAGTTCTGTTTCCTTCAACGCTCGTCCACAGCGTTCAACGAGTCCTTCGTTGATACGTGTGCGGAAGCCCAATCATCATCCTCATCATCATCCTCATCATCATCCTCATCATCATCCTCATCATCATCCTCATCATCATCGATGATACTTACACCAAATACCAATGCTGACAGGGATTGATTTAATGACTTCCCCATTCCAAGAAAGTTCACACCGGAAGTCCTTCAACGTCAGTGAAAGGGATCGTTGCACGTTGGTCAAGTACAACCTTTCCGACTGCGACACAGTCCATTGCACACGACCTCCAGGACTTCCGACGTCACTGGCGCTGCACGAGCAGTTGACGTCATTGCCTTCTAGAACGTGATCAGGACAGGTGTGCGAAAGTGAGGCTGACAACGGTTTACCTGTGTGAGCAAAATTCTGCTGTTATATTCAGGACCCATGGTACATGTGCTGTTTTTAACGGTAGTCCGCCAGAATCTCACTATCCCGTTTACAACATTGCCACACAATGAAGCAATCCCATCAACAATAATAATTATTCTAACCTTTGTTTACATGTCTAAGGCATATCTCTACAATATTTTGGTCATTTCTGCCTAAGAAGACCATTATAATGTTTAGAGCTTTGTACAACAGTTGCTTCGACTATTGCGTAGGTTTTGTTCCTTTTACAGTGCTTTTATCCAGTGACAAACAAAAACGTCATCAGAAGCATCCCTTTCCTGTGGGACGTTCCTCCAATTTTTGCATTTTCTACAATTTTCTGCAAATATATCTCTACTATTTGATATAGTCGGGAATGAGAACGAGCCAAATGTCGATCTGTCTGTGGATGGGTAAGCCGGTGTCTATCAGTCGGTTCGTTGCATAACATATCTAAGAACCACAGAACGGAATTGTGACCAAAATGTCCTAGGAACATTACATGTGTTAATGACCAGCCTATTGTACCATCGTATTAGCTCTATCCCAAAGATTAAGGTAGCTGGGGTCAGTTTGCTGCTAAACACGTTCTGCTCTATATATCAAACACGTCTGAACCGTTTTGCTGATATTTCGAATACAGGTACGGGAGCTCTTGGCCAATCACTCTATGGCCGTCCGTTAGTCGGTTGGTCTCATCGTCGGTTGGTATTTCAATTTTCTTGTCAAAGCACTTTTTTTGCATTTTCTCGTAATAATCTTGACCGATTTTGATTATTTCTACTATGCAATTACTACTGCTCGACCATTGATATCATTTGTAATTGCACTTTTTATTTTTAAAGGTCAAGGTCGCTGAAGTCCATCATTTTTCAAACACGTTTTGTTTTGAATCTCTAATTGCCCGAACAGATTTTGATAAATGTTAGTTTGCAGATTATAGTCCCATGTCCTTCTTATTTTTTAAAATATTTATTTAAAGACAAAACCAAGACAGAGCATGTTGTTTTCAGATACCTGTAAGTGCTTGGAGAAACATTTGAATTGTTTGTTATTGTTAAAAGCGGGAAGAGCAAAAACCTCACGGATAAGAGCAGTCACGGTGTGTCTCGTTCTCCCAGGCAAGAGCTCCACTACATAGCTGTATCTTCCGTCTGACGTAGGCAATGCAGACGTCATTGAGCACGATCCGTTGACATAATAACTGTTGTCTATGGCCGTAGTTGTCATGGCAACATTGGTTCCCAGGGCAGTGAAGTTTCCATTTTCCTGTGTCCGTATTTCAAAACAAAACAACACTAAATGTATTTCAATGATGATGATGATAATAACGATGCAGCTGCTGCTGCTGCTGCTGATGATGATGACAATACTGAAGATAATAATGTATGAAGACGATGGTAATGACAATGTTGTAGGACGATGACGATGAAGATGATGATGATGATGATGATGATGATGATGATGATGATGTTGATGATGATGATGATGATGATGATGATGATGATGATGATGATGATGATGATGATGATGATGATGATGATGATGATGATGATGATGATGATGATGATGATGATAAAACGACGACTACGAACCCTGGAGGAATAAAATCGGCAGGAGTAACGTCCTCTGGCTGAGTACACCCTTGAGACTTCACAGAGAGTGGTGACAGTCCACGGTGACGTAATCGTGTTGAAGTTTGCAGTGCAGGACACCTGTTCGGCTAGTTCTGTATGCACAAATAAAAGTCGTTTGCAATCATACAACACTATATATACACTTTCACTGTCCACACACATCAGACGGCATGGGCTACAATGCAACAACAACAAAACATCCTATCCTATCCTATCCCATAACTCGGAAGTCGTGGGGGCACCACAGATGATCGTTTAACCAGCGTACTCCATCTTTCCCTGTCCTCAGCAACCCTGATTGTTTCGCTCAGTGTCAAACCAGTCCATTCTCGAATGTTGTCCTCCCACCTCTTTTTCGGTCTCCCTCTTCTTCTACCTCCTTGCACTGTGCCTTGAAGGGTGGTCCTTGCAAGACCTGATGATCTGGTGACGTGGCCATACCATCGGAGTTTCCGTTTTTTCACCACTGTGAGCAGGTCATCGTGTTGTCCAATGGCTTGTGTGATGGTCTATCGGACTTCGTCGTTGGTGATGTGCTGGGTATAGGAAATGCCCAGAAGTCTTCTGTAGCACCTCATCTCCATGCTTTGTATTCTTCGTTGGAGATCTGCTGTGAGGGTCCATGTTTCGCAAGCATATAGGAAGATGGAGATGACAAGGGAGCGCAGCAGCCTTACCTTGGAATGTAGACTGATGGTCCTGTCTTTCCAAATTGGCTTCAACCTTGTCAGGGCAGCAGTTGTTTGTGCGATCCTGGAGAGGACTTCCTGTCGGGACCCATTGTCTGATACAATGGCTCCTAAATATTTGAAGCTATGCACTGTGTTGAGGGATTGGTCTTGGACTTTGATGTCCGTGTTGATGCCATTGGTGTTGTTGGTCATCATTTTGGTCTTCTCTGCACTTATTTCCATTCCATAAGCTCTGGAGGTGGTGTCAAGCCTCTGTACCAGCTGTTCAAATTCTTGTTCCTCTCCAGCCAATCCACCAATGTCATCCGCAAAACGAAGGTTGGAGTTTGCTCTTCCCCCTATGCTGACTGTGCCTTCGTGGTCTTCAAGGGCATCTGACATGATGCGCTCTAGGAAGATGTTGAAGAATGTTGGAGAGAGTAGGCATCCCTGACGCACACCGATTGTTGTTCTGAACCAGTTTCCGATGGCGCTGTTGTGGAGGACTGCACTGGTAGCCTTGTCATACAGGCTTTTGATGACTTCAATAATTTTAGGGCTGATGGTTGCCCACAGAGCTGCATGCCAGACTCGGTCAAATGCCTTTTTGAAGTCTACGAACACATGATATAGATGTTGTTGGTGCTGTAGGTATTTCTCGCACATTATTCTGAGGTTGAAAATCTGTTCAGTGGTACTTCGCCCTGCCCTAAAATCCTGCTTGCTTTTCAGCTACGATTTGTTAAATGCAAAACATCAAGAACACTATAATAGTCCCAATGAAACAGAACAAGATTTAACCCAAAACATACCAATGAAATACTTTCAACGACACTTTTGCTACCTAAAAATTACATATATGCAATGTAAAGAGCCGGAAAATAAAAACGCACAGACTTGGGACTTTTGAAAGGATTTGTGACGAGTCAGACACACCTTTTGTGGGTTCAGGTGTATAGCCAAACAATATTCTAAACGCGTTGCCCTTTTCTTTACAACCGCACTTGGGCCTGCGAAGACCCCAAGTTTTTGGAGATTGAAAAATACAACGGAAAAAACTGACAATCCGCTTCTACGTCACAAACCCTGAAATTCACGCGTGGTCTTCATAGAAACTTGATCCATTGCCTTGTGTAATAGCAGTTCACTGTTTACTAATACCTTATCTTGTGATTGGATGAAATTCTACATCCACAGACAACACACATTCCACCCCTCTTGTTGTTCTTCTCTAGGTCACGAACGGGAAAAACCCCGTTTCGCCGTGTGACATCCCCATTCGTTTATTACCAAAGGCGCTCACATTCGGTCTCGCTAACGACATTATACAGTCGGTTGTCAGTCGTCATGACAGTAAAAATGCTTTCAATGACACGAACGTGACTATTGTTAAATTGGCTTCAAAAATGTAGGCGAGGTACATTTTAAAAAGTACGACACTTTGGCCCATTTAAAAGATGCGCCAAACTTCAAAGACATAATAAAGTTATCTTATTTTATAGTAACGTCCAAAATAATTTTGAGAGAAATAAGTATTTCAGATGGAGATAGGAAAACGGTTTCTCTATTCATTTTAAGGTAAATACTTCTTAAATGCCGAGTTCATGGTTATTTAAGACAGGGGTCTGACGCTGTTGCTTACTATTGATGGCTTCAACATTTAATATGATATAAAACACGTTGGTGTGGGTTCAATTCGCTATCCTGCCATATAATATAATTATGATAGGCTTTTTGTACGTGCGGCACTCTACATTACAAAATTGGATGTGCACTATGCGGTTCATCAATAAGATAAATTTGTCAACCATTGCAGAGGAATTTGACAAAACCTGATAATTCAATTCAATTCAATTGAATCATTTACATAATTGTAACAAAATCTAATAACAACATATGAGAAAATACAGAGATCTAGTTTCGATCTGAGCAAACTAGATCATTGGCAGTTAGGTTTTCCCTCATACTTACCAACGAAGTCTGTCCTGCATGAGTCGGAGAAAGAATAAGGGAGTTTCAACGGCAGATACTGAGGATCGTCCACTGATACTGAGATTGAGTTGTTGGCGAACAGCGCAGTCCCGTTGTCAAAATAGTTGGATGACAAGTTGTAGGTCACAGTAAGTGTGGGGATTCTGACACTCATCACCATTGTTGTGTAGTTCATAGGTGCTGGTCTGTCTATGCTAAAAATGGTGGGGTCACTTTCGGAGCAATGTACAGAATCTAAAATTAAACAAAAGAAAGAAAAGCGAAGTAAGAATGTAAGAAATTGTGGCACATCAACCTGACTGGATTACTGAAATGAATGGTTATTGTACAGCGCTTTACTAGCTTACAGATCTGCTCAAGGCACTTGCCGAAAAACAAGATCTAACTCCAGGCGCCAACCTGCTGCTTGATGCGCACCGTTTAACGCTCCAGATAACTGAGCGATGTTGAATGTATGCCCGTTTGTCACCTGCTTTTTTTTCTTTTTTTTATTATTAGGAATGACCGGATCCTTTATTATGACACTGCGGCGGTCGTTCTACATTGCGAGCGCTCTACCACTGAACCACACACTGGTTAAAGAACATGCTTATTTTATTTTATTTTTATCTTTGCTACATAGCGCTTTTCCAGCTCCAGAACTGCTCAAGGCGCTGGCCGATACAAGATCTATCTCAAACCACCCTAGGTCCTCATTTGCTGCTTTGGGCGCATCGTCTGATGCCTCAAGCGACCACAACTGGGCACCTGAGGATGGGGAAAAGGGACCTAGTGCTTGTAAGTGTGTTTATGTAGCTGGAAATCACCCGTCAACCATACGAGCCTCAGGGTCATTAAAGTCCGTGTGATGTAATGCGTGCGTGCACAGACTATACCTCGGTTTATACTCTCTTTCGAAGGAATAGGGGCGCTTGCCTGTGCATCAGGGTGCTGTTATTATTTGTTAGACTACAATGACAAACTATTCAATTACTAGCTGCCATTATTACTGTCATTCATTTGCTTTAAAATAAAAAAATTAAAATATACCTAGATTAATTAAATAACAGTTAGCAAAACTCAGGGATGGACGACCCAGTATCCAAAGTAGGCCTACGCGGCTGGGACTTCGTATTTGGCTAGCGTTACGTAATTGGAGAACTAAAGTGATGAAGTTGTTGTCTGTCCTGTTGGCGATCTCGAATACTCCATCCTCTCCACAGGGACCCAGCTCAGCCCTCATTTGACCTTCAAAAAGAGATCACAACACCGAAGTAGAATACCATATTAATACAATCGATCATTATGTGTTCTTCTTCATTAGTGTGTGTTATGGCCCATAATAATTATTGGAACAGTGAATTAATCATATTAATAGACCTAACAACAACAGCAACAGCAGCAGCAGCAGCAGCAGCAACAACAACAACAACAACAACAACAACAACAACAATAATAATAATAATAATAATAATAATAATAATAATAATAATAATAATAATAGACCTCATCATCATCATCATAATCATCATCATCATAATCATCATAATCATCATCATCACAATCGTCGTCATTGTTGCTATTGTTGTTGACCTTATTGAGAGAATTGTGCGCCAGAATTGATTCGGCACTTTCCGCCATATTGCCGAGTGTATTGTAATGCCGGCGTCACGTCGTCAAAGTTCCGGGTGTCTTACTTCAGCCGGGTGCCTTTGCGCATGCGCCAGGTCAAGTCGGGCCGGCTTTTTCACGATGTTCTTAGGCGTCGCAACCATAACCTTAACCCTAACCCCCTAACTCTAACCCTAACCCTAACTATGACTACGATAGCACTGTGCGCATGCGTCGAATTTTGTAATTCGTCGACCAATCAGAATGCTTCAAGTCGCTCCCAGCCCAAATGAGGATGTCACACCGGTACAAGCCTACCGTATTGTCTACACAATTCTTCTTGAGTGGCACTGGCGACCCCGACCTTCCTCTCTCCTCCACCCCTTCACCTCTTCCCCACCACCTCACTCTCCGCATCCAACCAACTGCCACCTTTCAAATTATTGGCCATGCTAAAACCAGTGACGTAATACTACTTGCAGCGATCACAAGATAACAAGATGGCAAGCTCCTCAAATGTAGGTCTTACCTCAGACACAGATGCCCACACATGCTAGCACATATTTAAAACAAACATTTCAGTTTTTGTGAAGATGTTGTGGTTCTGTTTTATCCTGAAGAAGCAAAATGAAAATGGAACAATAGGCCAATATTACTGAATAGTCTGGGTGCCAACAGTTATCAAAATAGGTTATACCAATTTTTATCCCCAGTGACGGAATGGGAGGCGACTGGTTCAAGCTTGGGAGAGAAGTAGTCCCTTGCATTTCTTGGTACTAACCTTGGCTGGCTCCTGCTGTGCAGAATCCTTTGGTGTGGCCATTGGGTTATGCAGGACAAGGCGACACGACATTTGTTCTCCCCGGCTGACCATTCGTCTCCTGATTTTGGTGTGGAGCACGACTACTGACTACACTGACAAGTGTTAAACAGCCCAACGTCTCCACGATCCAAAGCAAGTCTGGCAAGGCTACCAGTACAGTCCTCCATAACAGCGCCATCGGGAACTGGTTCAAAATAACAATCGGTGTGCGTCAAGGATGCCTACTCTCTTAAACACTCTTCAACTTTTTCCTAGAGCGCATCATGTCAGATACCCTTGCAGATTAAACACAGGGGGTAGAGCAATCTCGAACCCCCGTTTTGCGAATGACATTGATGGATTGGCTGGAGAGGAAAAAGAACTTGAACATCTGGTACAGAGGTTTCACACCACCTCCAGAGCCTATGGAATGAAAATAAGTGCAGATAAGACCAAAATGATGACCAACAACACCAATGGCATCAACACGGGCATAAAAGTCCAAGGCCAATTTCTCAACACAGTGCATAGTTTCAAATATTTAGGAGCCATTGTATTAGACAAACAACTGCTGCCCTGGCAAGGTTGAAGCCCATTTGAAAAGACAAAACCATCAGTCTACATTCCAAGGTAAGGCTGCTGCGCTCCCTTGTTATCTCCATCTTCCTATACGCTTGCGTAACATGGACCCTAAAAGCAGATCTCCAACGAAGAATAGAAAGCATGGAGATGAGGTGCTACAGAAGACTTCTGGGCATTTCCTATACCCAGCACATCACCAACAACGAAGTCCGACAGACCATCACACAAGCCATTGGACAACACGATGACCTGCTCACAGTGGTGAAGAAACAGAAACTCCGATGGTATGGTAACGTCACCAGATCATCAGGCCTTGCAAAGACCATCCTGCAAGGCACAGTGCAAGGAGGTAGAAGAAGAGGGAGACCAAAAAAGAGGTGGGAGGACAACATTCGAGAATGGACTGACTTGACATTGAGCGAAGCCAGCAGGGTTTCTGAGGACAGAGAAAGATGGAGTACGCTGGTTAAAGGATCATCTGTGGTGCCCCAACGACCTCAGAGTTACGAGATAAGATAGGATAGGACTACATTGTCGGTAGGCATTTTATGCAAGCCAGTGACAGTGACTTTGCAGAGAGTGTGTGGCACTAGTAGCCGGCAAATATTTTTATGTCCCTCTTACGAGGGATAAATGAAAATAACAGCTCGGGTTGAGCCGTGTTCTCAAGGTGGTGGCCCACAGACGGGAGTCAAATGCTCCGCTCGGCTACATCTTTTTTTTTCATACAACAGCGCAAAGCATGTTTTGGAATATAAATTAACATCAGAGAGAAAGGTCAAAGGTGAATGGTGGCACTACATTACATTACATTACATGATTATTGTTTTAGGTCCAGCGGACTCTTCTAAGCCAAATCAGGACCAAATGGTGGCACTGGCTAAAATGTAGTTAAAGTATCTGCATAGTAAAAAAAAAAGAAATCGGACCTTGACCTTTGAGACAGACCAGGGTTAGAATTTGGCATGCGCCCGGGGAGCCTTAATTCCTGTTCGGACACTCAGATCATAGTTGACAGTGCGCCCAACCGGCCTGTGTAAAATCCTAAAAGAAAGTTAACTCATTGAAGCTCCCTTCGAATAGTCAATATCGTCATTAAAGATCGGAGGAAAACTTCAGGATGACAGCAACAGAAATAGTCCGTTACACATCGCCTTCTTATTTTCTCAGTTCGCTTTTGGTTGCGATAGGTCGAGAACAGTCTCCCTTTACGCATGAAAGACGAGCTTTCAGACTGGCCAGTAATTTATTCAATGACCAATCAGGGAGTCAGTTGCTATCTCACGTGTTACTGTGATATTTTTAAACACTTTTTTCTGTTTCAAGTGTCAAAAGTAATAAACAAAGGATTTTTTTAGTTTTATAATAAACGAAAACACTTTATTGGTTTCGTTTTTTTTTCAGTTTGTAACCGTTTGGTTAGCTTTAACGGGATGGAAGCTCCTAGAAGCTCACTGTTGTATTTCAAGTTAGGCCTATTTGTCTTTGGACACTAAAAATGTTTTGGGGCAGTCATAATTTTCAAGTAAGGCACCAAAAGGGAATCCTTGTAAAAACGTTAATTTCTAACCCTGCAGACCAAATACACTGTAATAGGAGACTGGCCACTAATCTAGGTAATGTTACTATGATGCGTGTACAAAAATCCGTTCAGTAGTTCTTATGATATGGGGTGCAATGGAACGACAGACCGATTGACCAACAATTGGCCTCGTTTGATTTCCGACTATTTCAAAGTATTTATTGTCAGATAAGTCGGATAATAGACAAACGCAAAGGATATGTGGTTGGCAGGCACATCCAATCATAACAAACTTCCTCTCACTTGTGGGAGAAGGAAATGAAGAGAGGGGGGGGGGGGAAGGAGAATAAGTGGCCGGTAAATGGGTTTCGGAACGGACACGTAATGCAGAACAATACATCATGAGTGAATAGAGAAGATACATTAATGAATATAATTAAATAAGTTGTTTTATTTTATTACATTACATTACATTACATGATTATTGCTTTAGGTCCAGCGGACTCTTCCGAGCCAAATCAGGACCGGACAACCCGTGATCCGCATAAAAGATCTGATGAAACAACCCTAGTGGTAAAACTGAAAGCTCTCCACCAGCCAGTTACTTTACAATAAAGACTTCCCAAGCAGGGGACGCTGAGGCTATACTCTAATTTATCGAACCCCCGTTTACAAAAACAAAATAGAATACAAACACCATTATAAATTATCAACAAAACACATACATATAAAATGCCTACATTGCTAAATAATAACATCATAGGAAGCCCTAGTGACCACCTGGCAGAAAGCGTCCAATATTCCCAAGCTGATCCAACAGACCCCATACACAAATAAGGAGTCTTGTCCCGAAAAAGTTTTCAAGAAAAAAGGTTGGTGACTGGTCTAACGAAGAAGACGATAGTATAGCAGATTGATAGAACAGAGCAGTAATGAAAAAGAGCAAATGAGAAAGACAGCGACAGTGGGAATTTAAAGCACTAAATTTCCAGAAAGTGGGGATACTATTTATACTGAAACCCCCGGCACCCCAACGGGGGTGTTTTATTTTATAATATTAATTTGTATTTCACTTTGCTTTTTTTTTTAATTTTTATAAAAGATTCTATTTATTCACAGGCGGACAAAACGCAACGCAACAAAACAATACTTCCAACAACAACAACAACAACATTACATCACATTATTATTGCTTTAGGTCCAGCGGACTCTTCCGAGCCAAATCAGGACCGGACAACCCCCGATCCGCATAAAAGATCTGCTGAAACAACCCTAGTGGTAAAACCGAAAGCTCTCCACCAGCCAGTCACTTTACAATAAAGAAATCCCACGCAGGGGACGGCTGAGGCTTCACCCCAACTTATCGAACCCCCGCTTACAAAAACAAAATAGAATACAAACATCATTATAAATTATCAACCAAACACATACATATAAAATGCCTACATTGCTAAATAATAACATCATAGGAAGCCCTAGTGACCACCTGGCAGAAAGCGTCCAATATTCCCAAGCTGATACAACAGACCTCATACACAAAGAGAGAGTTTTCAAGAAAAAAGGTAGGAGACTGGTCTAGCGAAGAAGACGATAGTATAGCAGATTGATAGAAAAGAGCAGGAATGAGAAAGAGCAAATGAGAAAGACAGCGACAGTGGGAATGTAAAGCACTAAATTTCCAGAAAGTGGGGATACTATTTATACTGAAACCCCCGGCACCCCAACGGGGGTAACAACAACAACAAATCCAAGAAAAAATAAAATGATGTTTTGAAAGGTGGAAAGAAGAAGAAGAAGCAATTATATAATAGGCGAGTGCTGTGAGTAAGTCGCCGGTTTCCTATGTCGAAGGTCGCGGGTTCGATTCCTGCAAGGGGCAAACTTATGTGACTTAGGTACGAGGCACAGGCGCTTGTATCTGGACACGCGAGCGCCTATGCCTTTGACGCGTCTCCCTTTGGTTATCTATAATACAAGGGAGACGCGTCACAGGCATAGACGCTCGCGTGTCCAGATACAAGCGCCTGTGGTACGAGGCTATTGAGGTCACCGAGGGTTTTCTGTGGGTACTCCGGTTTCATCCCTCTCTTCAATAATGGTATTGGATGCAGTCAATCTGTTTCCTTTCTGTCTTCTACTAGCGACTTGCCTTTAAACCACATGGATAGTCTACCTATGCTGGTGATTCTTTCAAACTGCCTTCATCATTCCAAGCTCTCTATGAAGATCTCTAACCTTTTCAAACTAAGTTCCGGCGTCAGCATCTTCAAAGCTGAACTGTATGCCATTCTCATGGCACTCTAGAAACGGTGGTGAACTACAACAGGAGATTCTCATCCTTTCCCACCAAATTAAAGGGTGTCACATCGTCTTCATCTGGATTCCTTCTCATATTACATTACATTACATGGTTATTGCTTTAGGTCCAGCGGACTCTTCCGAGCCAAATCAGGACCGGACAACCCCCGATCCGCATAAAAGATCTGCTGAAACAACCCTAGTGGTAAAACTGAATGCTCTTCACCAGCCAGTCACTTTACAATAAAGACATTACAATAAAGACATCCCACGCAGGGGACGCTGAGGCTATACTCTAATTTATCGAAACCCCGTTTACAAAAACAAAATAGAATACAAACATCATTATAAATTATCAACAAAACACATACATATGAAATGCCTACATTTCTAAATAATAACATCATAGGAAGCCCTAATGACCACCTGGCAGAAAGCGTCCAATATTCCCAAGCTGATCCAACAGACCTCACACACAAATAAGGAGTCTTGTCCCGGAAGAGTTTTCAAGAAAAACGGTAGGTGACTGGTCTAGCGAAGAAGAAGATAGTATAGCAGATTGATAGAACAGAGCAGGAATGAGAAAGAACAAATGAGAAAGACAGCGACAGTGGAAATTTAAAGCACTAAATTTCCAGAAAGTGGGGATACTATTTATACTGAAACCCCCGGAACCCCAACGGGGGAATTCCTTCTCACTGTGGTCTTTCTGGCAACGAGATGGCCGATCGCGCAGCCTCAACTGCAGCAGACCTTGGTTCTCTCGTAAACATCCCTCACTCCCTGTCTCAACTTTAGAGTGAACTAAGATCTGTCACCCGAGCTGGACACATAGTTATGCCCAGTCTCTTTCTCGCCGGAACCAACGGCTTTTAACCATGGAATGGTCCTGGACCATTTTAAAACTTAGTCTTTATCAATTTTTGAAATGTAGACGTAAATAATTGTTTTCAGGAAGTAGATCTACATCACGTGTTTGAGTGGTGAATGTGTGTTTGTTGTGTATGTGGCAGTGTCTGTATCATTTCTGAGCGTGTATGTTGGTTACAGATCGCTGCACTTTGAATCTGATTTAGAAATAATGCGCGTATAGCATCCATTATTATTATTATTATTATTATTATTATTATTATTATTATTATTATTATTATTATTATTATTATTATTATTATTAAAATACACTGTGTTTTTGTAAGTTTGCTTTACTTCAACCCCCTACCCTGCCCATTACCAGCCCATCTTGATGTACCTCTTTCCAAACTCTAGTCTCCTTTCTCTTTATCATGCACTCCTTTCGTGTGCTTCACTTCTCTTCTTATGTCTGTTAACTTCCACTGAACTTATCATTTTATTTTGTAAATAAAGATTTTTTTTTAAATGTGTATATAATATTGCATTATTATTGATTACATCAATATTTTATTTTCATTTTTCTTAAATAATAATACAAATTTTTTTTTAAAAAAAGTTACCATTTATTTACAATGTAAAATTCTACTCAGTGTACTTTTCTTACTTCCAGTTTCGAATATTTTGATCATCACTCGCCTATTGTTCCTGCTTCTTCTTGTCTTGTGACTTCTGTTGGGCAGAATGGTTTTGTGTTTTGACCGCCTGACGAAGAGCTTAGCTCTAACATTTGCACTGGTTTTGGTCCAAAATTGGCATTCTTATGGTTTATGTACCTAGTTGTTTCTCATTATAATACTGATCAATTAATTAATTAATTTATTTTTTACATTTATTAATTTTATTTTTGTTAGGAAAAAGGATGCGGCCATGAATATGGGGAATCCCCAAATTATTCGCCCTTGTGATGCGACCTGACATGGAACGTTTGAATAATGTTAAACACACACACACACACACACACACACACACACACACACACACACACACACACACACACACAGAGTCAACAATATTGATTTGTACATTCTAACTTCTAACTTTCGTGAGTTTATTCCTTAACGTTGTACCTAGGTATTTTCTTGTATTAATCTTTAAGAAAGAGAGAGACTGACTGATTGGTTTATTGCTTTAGGCCACACCCCTTTCGCAAATACATATAACGTATTTAAATACTACATGAAAATTGAACTAACAGACGCCTAGACACGTCGCGCGAGTTAGAAAACACACACACAATAATAAACTGATACAATATACAGGGAGAGAGAAAGAGAGAGAGGTGGGGGGGGGAGGAGAAGAGAAAAATAAATAAATATTTTTTTAAATACATAAAAAAGAAGAACGAAAACTAGAACAAGAAGACCATCAACAATTAAGTCGACAACAATAACGACGTCATCACCACCACCAACAATAAAATGCAAACAACAACAAAACATCAACAACGACAAGGTGACAAACAAATGTCTTACCATCAATGCCTTCACTGAGGATCAGCAAAACACACAAACACACTGTCGTTGACAAACTCATTGTTGACTCACTGACTCGATCAGACATGTACATCGATCAGACATAAAATCCTCATACGACTGTGTTTAACAGCTTTACTTCCTTCCACGACAAGCCACAGACTGCAGCCTTCGCGAATCGCTTCTGCTCCAAGCTTCTTCTACTTAGGGTGTATATAACTTCAGATGTTTACAACACAAACACTTGAAGTTGAAAAACACACTGTCCCAATTGGTTTTCTAAATAAATGGACGCCTCAATGTTAATTTTAAGACTAAATTCGCACAGTAAGCGTCTACAACCATACATATCAAGCGCTTTTAGTGCTTCAAGTTTTTGCAAACAATCCTCTGATGGGGTTATCGTATAAGCCTATATTCTAAAGCTCAGCGCTTTGCAGTCACTTTTACAACTATATGTGTATATTATTTTAGAACCCAACCTTTGCTCTGTCCTATTGAGAGACGACTGGTGGTGGGGACAGAGAGGGTGGAGACGTGTGGACAAATGCGCGTGCTTTCCAATGAATGTGTGCAATGCGACTGAAATAAATATCCTCTGTTACTTCCTGGTTGCTCGATAGCAGGGCATATGTTTATGCATTTAAAGTCCTCAGAATTAACTAGAATGTAAGCTTCAATAAGATTATCAATAAGACTAAGATGCAGGCGACAAGTACAAATTATACAAACCTTTTGTGGTGATATAAGATGATTATTGAATTAAAGAATGAAAATGTATTAAGCGCATACCAACAAGCATGATCACAGTGCTGGTTAAAAAGGGTTATATCTAAAATAAATACATTCCTATATACATAACGCAAATGCATGCTGTATGCATACAATATTATAACATTGAAGTTGAACAGGGAGACCAGAAAGTAAAATAATGAAATCTTCTTCTTCTTCTTCTTCTTCTTCTTCTTCTTCTTCTTATTATTATTATTATTATTATTATTATTATTATTATTATTATTGCCTAAGCTAACTTCGTCATTGTTCTAATTATTTTCATAAAACAATCAAGCACTCCGTGAGAAAATTCCTGTTTTGCTCGAATCAAAAGACTAGTTTCGAAACTGAATCGGAAACTGAGTGATTCATGTAATGTAGGCTATAGAATACGATGTCCTATCCTATCCTATCCCGTAACTTGAAGGTCGTTGGGGCACCAAAGGTGATCGTTTAACCAGCGTACTCTATCTTTCTGTGTCCTCGGGAACTCTCATGGCTTCGCTCACTGTCAAGCTAATTCATTCTCGAATATTGTCCTCCCACCTTTTTTCTGTCTCCCCGTTCTTCTGTC
Source organism: Oncomelania hupensis (assembly GCA_036898135.1). Classification (NCBI taxonomy): domain Eukaryota; kingdom Metazoa; phylum Mollusca; class Gastropoda; order Littorinimorpha; family Pomatiopsidae; genus Oncomelania; species Oncomelania hupensis. The sequence goes on along the minus strand of CM072519.1, from coordinate 18,106,333 downwards.
TCCTTGCACTGTGCCTTGCAGGATGGTCTTTGCAAGGCCTGATGATCTGGTGACGTGGCAATACAATCCGAGTTTCCGTTTCTTCACCACTGTGAGCAGGTCATCGTGTTGTCCAATGTGGCTTGTGTAATGGTCTGTCGGACTTCGTCGTTGGTGATGTGCTGGGATTAAGAAATGCCCAGAAGTCTTCTGTAGCACCTCGTCTCAAAGCTTTGTATTCTTTGTTGTAGATCTGCTGTGAGGGTCCATGTTTCGCAAGAAAAAGACGAAGATGACAAGAAAGCGCAGCAGCCTTACCTTGGAATGCAGACTGATGGTCCTGTCTTTCCAAATGGGTTTCAACGTTGTCAGGGCAGCAGTTGTTTGTGCGATCCTGGAGAGGACTTCCTGTCGGAACCCATTGTCTGAAACAATGACTCCTAAATAAGTTATGCACTATTTTGAGGTTTTGGACTTTGATGTCCGAGTTGATGCCATTGATGTTGTTGGTCATTATTTTGGTCTTCTCTGCACTTATTTCCATTCCATATGCTCTGGAGGTTGTGTCAAGCCTCTGTATCAGCTGTTCAAGTTCTTGTTCCTCTCCAGCCAATCCATGAATCACATACGCAAAACTGAGGTTGGAGATTGCTCTACCCCCTATGCTGACAGTGCCTTCGTGATCTGCAAGGGCATCTTTCCAGCACAGTTCGTCGATACCTAAAATGTTCCATCGATAGCGGTCTTCTAATTTTCCCTCCGCAGTTAGGGTCTTTACATTCCAGGTTCCTATAACGATGTTGTCTCTCGTGCGGATCTTGCGAAGTTGTCCACCAGTAGCACACTTATCACCTCCGTCCTGGTGGCCAACGGAAGGCGCAGTCCTTGGTGAACCGGGCGACGACTGATCCGGTATGGAGTGAGGTGAGTGGTTCTTTTCATCTTGGGCAAGAAAGACCTGATAGGGCCCAATCCTCTCCAGGCTGTTGGCTACATCCAAAATTCACGAATACAGTGTGGGTCACCGTGACCTCGAGCATGTGGTCGTTGAACCTGTGGTAACGTGAGGTTCCTCCGTCGTGGCCGGTGACTTCTGTGTAGAAGACTTTCGCCCAGTGATGCCGTGCTGAGATCACCCCGGTTAGTCGCCTCTTACGCCAGGAAACCGGAATTTATAACAGGATAACAGGAATTTATTTCGCCAATTGACATGTAATAGATACAACAATCGGAATATTATTTGGTGTTGGACAATAGCAGAATGTTTTATATTTAACAACATCTCTCTCTCTTTCTCTCTCTCTCACACGCACGCATACACACATAGGCCTAACTACATACACAAATACACACATGCATGCACAACCACACACACGCGCACAAACATACCCAAAGGCTCGCACACAGTCATCGCCTGTACTAATACTTATCACACACACACACACACACACACACACACACCAACACACCCACACACACACACACTTCCTCTCACAGTGAGAGCATCATTATTACATGGCATTCCATAGCATACTGAAATGCATAAACAGATAGATATAGTAAAACACAAATGACTAGTTTAAAGTGATCACAAAAACATTCTGGATTATAACAGTCGCTGTAGTAGGCTTATCTAGATGTATGTAGGGAGGAGCAGGGCGTGCGCACGGCAGGGGGATCAGCAGTGGGAGGAGTATGCGGCGTTTAGAGATCTTACAGTTTGAGGGTAAAAGGAATCTTTATAGCAGGAAGTGTGGGATCGGAAGGATCGAAAGCGGCGGCCAGAGGGGAGAAGTTCGAACAGGGGGGTGCAGGGTGGGAAGAGAAAGAGAGGATCTTGTTGGCTCTGTTGAGAGAGCGGGTCGAGTAGATGGAGGCCAGAGAGGGGAACTCACAGCCGACAATCCTGCCTGCTATGTGCACGACCCGTTCCAGCCGGTCTTTGTCGAGCTGCGTTGCTGTTCCGAACCAGACAGTGATGGAAAACGTTAGGACGCTCTCCACCACGGCCCGGTACAACTAGAGGAGAACGTCTTTGGAAAGGTCAAACTTCGTCAGCTGTCTGAGGAGGAAGTACAGTCGTTGATGGCCCCGCTTCACGATGGTGTCAATGTTGGCACCCCAGCTGAGGTCGTCGGAGATGAGGGAACCCAGGAACTTGAACGAGTCCACTGTCTCGATGGCTTGTCCATTTATGAGCAGTGGATCTTTGGGGTCCTGGTTCCTGCGGTAGTTTACAATCATCTCGACAGTCTTGGAGGTGTTCAGTTCGAGGTTGTTGTCTTCGCACCACGACACCAAGCGGTCGACTTCCGTTGAGTCTATTCTATTAAGTGCCTGAACCCACAGGGGAAGACTTTAATCAATTGATTCCACGATTTCAATAATTAACGATTGAATTACAATAAGTAAATAAAATATGCTAACAACTCTCTCTTCCCGAACACTCTCTTTCTCTCGGTCTGTTTGTCTGTTAAAAGATTGGTTTAACTGCTGTTAAATTGGACATACGGCCTAAACATGTTTTTACAGGGACAATGGCGCTATACAAGTCATCATTGAAATATTAAACATAAAAGTAATGTTAATTTTTGTTTCTTTTATCTGAACTCTCAGCACGCGCTTTAAGCACAAAGCTGATCATCATCAATAATCAATCAATCATCATTTCGAATCAGTCATCATTATCAACAATCATCATTATCGTCGTCATTGTTGTTTTTGCAAGATCCAGTAAAATAATGGATAGGAGATGCGACAGTGATTCTGCTTTGTTGAGTCACAAACGTTTGTCTCCCGCGGGAATCGAACTCGCGACCTTCGGCATAGAAAACCGGTTACTAACCAACTGCGGAACCTGTGACTGTAACACTAGCACAAGTCGCTCTATATAGGGTATATAGTCTATGAATCATAGGCTGTGTGCTTCCTCTCTTCTCTTGGTGCCACCGACTCGAGCAGGGATGGCAGTCCTGATCTGGGAGGCGGTCAGACCCACGGGTGCGCTATCTGCTTCGTCGGAGGACTTCCAAAGTTTCTTGCCAACTCTGCGGTGGAGAACATTCACGGTCGTCCGAAGACAGAGCAGCTTGCACCCTGTGAGAGATGCCGAACCCATACTCCACCTCAACCTTCCACCTTCATTTTCACCGCAGTAGGGCTCCATCGACTGGGCGGCGGTCGCGGATCGGCGAATGACGTCACGTCGCTCAGATGCCGTCGCTCCCTTCCTTGGCAGCCCTGTTTCTATCACTACCACTGGGTGACGTTGGGATTGCTTTGGAGGGGGGCGTCCTCCGGTGAACAGTTGCAATACATCGCAGAGTCTCCCTATGTTCTGCCTACACCTCCTTGTAGGCCCTTCTCTACCACGGCCACATCTCCTCACGCCTCGTTGAGCGGCTTCGACAAACATCCTACACCTTGTGCGCGCCTGCCACAACACTTGTTCATCCGCCTTGCGCAAGGCACCTCTTGCTGCAAAACGATATCCTTATCGGAATGAATGACATCCTGGACCCACCCTGTGTCATCTCATCATGACTTCTTATACCACCATGACTTCTTATCTCCGTCCTCTATATGCCAAAGTTTTCGGGGACATTAATCTACACAACGAAACGAAACTGTGTGCTTATGAATTACTTCAATGCTAATGTCTTAGTCACCAGTATACACTTTTGTTTATGTTACGCTTATAAATACTTTATATGCTGCCATTGTACTTATTTGAATGAGAGTTCGGTTGTGTTGTGGTGTATTGTATTGTTTTGTATTGTATTGTATTGTTGTGTTGTATTGTAGATCGATACAAAAAAACATCAACACTGAACCTTTCTTTCTTAACAGAACTTAAAAAATAACTTTCTTCATCCTACATGTTGAAATGACAAAACCATTATGAGTGCTCCTAAAATGGTGCAGAAATAATCAAATAAATATAAGTACAAATTATCTTTGTATAAATAAATTGTTCTCTCTCTCTCTCTCTCTAAGTGTATACCCCCAAAGGTCTGCATGAATTGGTTTCGTATTATATATTACTATCAATTGTCTGTTCTAGACTGTGCGTCACACCTATGTTTATGTCTTCTGTGACTATGCCTGTCAAAAAACCGCAAATTCTGGCAAAGCCACGTGCTCCCATGACTAATAAGAGAGACAAGCAAAGTCAACTAAGTAGACAAGCAAGGTCAACTAAATGTACAATGTTTTCCATGTTCCTACTCATCTCACATCTTCAGTTTTTAACCAGCATCAACAAAAATCCGCCATTTCTCCCTTTAAACCACAGCTTTCTCTCCTGCGTTTTTCTCACTTTTTAATCTACATCCTCAGTTTCACCAGTTTCACTCCGAATACTAAGCTTCAACATCCATCTGTTTTTCATCCTACAGAGCCAAGAAATACTGTTGCGGTGCTCATTTTTTGTCATCCTATAATAATAATAATAATAATAATAATAATAATAATAATAATAATAATAATAATAATAATAATAATAATACTAATGGAAGCTATAAACACCTTATTCCTAAATCAGACTCAAAGCGAGGTGATCTGTAAGACCCCACATGCTCGCATCCTACATACACACTCCTGCATACACAACACACACACATTCATCACTCATTCATCATTTACATGTGGTGTAAAGGCTAGCTACTATTAGAAGACAGAAAATGATACCAAACGTTTATTTTTAAAAAACAAATTTTAAAAATGAACTGCATGCAATATCATCAGTGAATGAGTTATCATGGTCTTTCCATACAGCCAGTTTGTACACAAACATGTTCTCATTTTCACTCAAATTGACTAAAAGCCGAAAGTTCCACACATTTTATTGCTCACATCATTTCCACACAATCATCCAGTTCATAGTGTTTTTTTTCATTGCACATGTTTCACTAATTCTGATGCACCGAAGTCAGCCTAGTCCTTTTCCCCATTACTTGGAGTGTCAAGACTTTGTTTTTTTTTCACTCTAGCATTTTATCATTGCACACTTTTTCATTAAAATATTCACTAATCTAAATGAATCCCGTTTCGTATTACAATCCAAGCTAGGAGTGTCAAAACTGTTCTTGTTTTGTGTTTACTGTAGATTTTGTCATTTTGCCGACATTTTATAATTTTTTAAAAACGTCCTGCTCCCATTTCAAATCCAAACTTGGAGTGCCCGGGTACAAGCCAAATTTGGAAAGGATGAATCTGGGTCTACATTTTTTTTTTCGCAACCCAAATTTTAGAGGGTGGCAATGAGTTCTTTTCCCCTTTCTCAACCAAAAACGAAGTAAATAGACCTCCTTGCCTGTATGGGGCTGTTATCAAGGTTGTATAATCAGTGGGCCCCAAAGCAACGCTGACTCCATATCTAACCCCAATCAGAGTGTCAAGGCTGTTGATGCATAGGCCTACACACAGCCTTTGCTTGATAGATCTCCGACACTCGACCAGCATCTAGGTTGCCCTGTCTAGTGGAAACTGGTCTATTCATCTTTTTGTTTTCCTTCTTTACTTCTTGTTCCAACATTCCAAAGAGGCGTCTATCTATGGAATCAAAACCTGGATTTGTCTTTTTTCTTTTAATTTTTGTAATGTGTTTGGATGTTATTTTTTTCTGTAATAGCGCCTGAAAGTTTCTTTCACAAACCAATTCGGGTGTGCAGCAGTGTGTATCTGTATTTTCAAATCCAGATTTTGGTGTACATCTAGGTGCATTCTCTGACAATCCAAAGTTTGATGTGTGTCTTAGTGCGGGTGCATTTCTAATGAACACACCAAAGTTTGGAATGTGTCACTTCGTGTGCTTCTTGTTGTTACTGTTGTTGTTTACAATCCAAATTTGGTCTTGTGTTGCATTTTGTCTGTAATTAGGGTTAAGGTTAGGCTCAGGGTTGAGGTGCGTTCTTTTCACAATCCAAATTTCGGTGTGCGTCTTGGTGTGCTGGAGGGGGTGCCTGGCTCTCGTCGACCAGGGGTGACAATGGTCCTGAAATGAGAGAAAACGAAACGAAGCTATACAGATGCCATACAATATAAAACACATTTATTTATTTATCAAGATGACACTAAATTCAGAGAGATGGCTGAGATAGAGAAAGAGATAGAGAGAGTGGAAGAGAGACACACAGACAGGATGACAGATAAATGGATAGTGAGAGAAAAAGAAAGACAAAGAGGGAGTGAGACAAAGAGAGAGCCCAGCCAGAGTAATACACTGTAATAAGAAGTAATGAATGAACATTACATTACATTACATTACATTACATGGTTATTGCTTTAGGTCCAGCGGACTCTTCCGAGCCGACCACAAATCAGGACCACAGAAGTGAAAGAGGACTCACCCCTGATCCACATCAAAGATCTGCCAAAACAACCCTAGTGGTAACACTGAAGGCAATCTACCAGCTGATCACTTTACAATGAAGGGATTCTGAGGCTATACTCTAATTTATCGAACCCCCGTTTACAAAAACAAAATAGAATATAAACATTATACAATATCAACAAAACACATGCATATAAAATGCCTATATTGCCAAATAATAACATCATAGGAAGCCCCAGCGACCATTTGGCAGAAAGCATCCAATATTCCCAAGCTGATCCAACAGACCTCACACACAAATGAGGAGTTTTGTCCCGGAAGAGTTTTCAAGAACAAAGGTAGGTGACTGGTCTAGCGAAGAAGAAGATAGTATAGTAGATTGATAGAACAGAGTAGGAATGAGAAAGAACAAAGGAGAAAGACGGCGACAGTGGGAATTTAAAGCACTAAATTTCCAGAAAGTGGGGATACTATTTATACTGAAACCCCCGGCACCCCCACAGGGTGAGGGGGGGGGGGGGGGGAATGAATGAACATAAGAGTTTAACATCTATACCCACCATTGGCTATACAGTAGCCAGGGATAACCAGCCCATGAGAGAAGGGGTCACAGGGACCTAAATCAATACTGAACCACCACAGCAATCATAGTGAAAAGATAACACTTTTACCTTGTCCAACATGGCAACTGAACACAGTACCTGGGGATCATTGGCGTGCCAGGCAATAATGGTAAAACATGTAGGTCTATCAGAACACAATCACCATCATTTTCAAACCAAAGAGGTAAATAAGACTAAATCTAAAATAATTATCACTATCGTTATCAAAACCAATGATTTTGTAACAAAACAAAAATGTACGCACTGTCTGACAGACACTGGGGCCGCAGTGGACTGCTCTTTGCGAGCTCTTATCAACTCCTCTGCTCTCTTCATCTCCTCTTCCATGGCCGTCTTCTCTTCCTCCGCCAGTTGTCGACGCTCCTGCGCAACACTCATCCTCGTTATTATCTTCATTGCTGCCGTCGTCATCGTCATATCAAAATCATCATCACTACCCTCATCATTATCACTACCACCATCATCAAGTATCAAAATCATCATTAGCTTCATTAACATCATCTTCATCATCATCATCATCATCATCATCATTATCATCAGCATCAAGCATCATCAACATTAATATCATCATTATCAACAACAAATGCAGCATCAACCATCACCAACAACAACAGAGTAAGGGACCTAACTCTGCCACCACTACAACCAACAACAACAATGGCAGCAGCAACTCCACCAACACTGCATCATTATCACCACCACCATCATAACCACCACCACCAACGACAACGGCATCACCATCAACAACACTGACAAATACCTGTCTAGTCTTGGAAGAGTCCTTGATGCTGTAAAACATGGGACCCAACTCTGCCAGCCACTCGCCGTCCACCGCCGTCACACACTGCATGTACTCCTGAAAACACAGCCACCTCCAATCAGTGTTTCTACTGATGCTATTGCACTTTATTGCCACTGACAAAATAAGCAAATGCAAGCAGTAGTTCTACGGAGGTCGTGTCAAGATCATGCTAAGACCCTTTTGGAATCAAGGACACGGTCAACCATTTTAAAGAATCGTCTCAGCAAGCGTATAATGGCAAGGTCAAGGAAAGAAGTGTTAAGTTGAAGGTCAGTAAGTCAAGGTCATGGATAAAAGGTAAGAAGCATTAACCATGGTCATGTCAAAGGTCAAAATAAGCATACATGTTACATCAAGGTCAAGATCCATGGTATGGAAAGAAGGGTTACCTTGGAGGTCATGACGAGCTCGTGGTAGACAATGTAGTCAGGGGTGAATCCCATGCCAAACAGAGCGCTGGTGGGATGTAAGTGACACGGCATACCTGTGCGTGTATTGACGTACTCTCCCAGGCCCTCAATAGAGGAACAAAATAACCTTGTTATTAACAACATCATCAATGTCATTATCATCATCATCATCATCGTAATCACCATCTACATGTCATCCGAAGCATCAGCAGTCACCATCACCAGTCATTAACTTCACCATCCTTTTCTAAAGTTCATGCGTTTGTAAATAAAGCATTTCATTGTAGCCACAATCGTATCGTATCTTTGAAACATTCCTTATGTCTTCATCATTACAATGCATCATTATCATCATCGTTGTCAACGAAATCATCACCATCATCATCTTCATTCTTTTCTTCTTCCAAATGTCAACCTAGCCATGTAGAAGACTGCTTCGACCTGCAGATTCCTATACATGCATGCTACCAATAACATGCTCAGTGGGAGGGATACTGTCAGCGTTAAGATGACCAGCATTACCTTCAGCCTGGCGGCTTGGTGGAAGTAGGCGGAGCAGATACACTTGCGGATTATGTCCCACTCTGTGCCGCTGGAGACCAGCTCCATCTTTTGCTGCTCCATGATCTCCCTCAGCTGTTGCTGGACCTCACGCACCTGCAAAACACACACCAAGAAATATGGATCTTTGCCAGACCTTGTGTTTTAAAAAATAATTTATAAATTAAGGTGAAATTCCTGGACATCCAAGAGTTATATTATTTATTTCTTTATTTAATTTAACATCTATATGCATCTATGATATTAGATAACTATTCAAGATGCAAATGTTATCACCGCAACATTTACTTTTTGAATACCTTAAGCTAACTTAAATGTATGAAGAAAAAAGTATGAACAGTCGCAATTTTTAGAATATAGAAAATGTACTATTTGATCTGTCTATTTATGAAATTGCACATGTTATCAATTGATCAAATGTAAACAAATTGTAAAAAGTTTTGTTTTTAAAAACACACAATTAACCCAAACATTAACCTCTTTCGCCAGTATGATTTTGAAATAAAACAATACATTAATTGCTTCGTTCCTATTAATAACATCCAGGTTGATCCTAAAATGAGGATAACAACAACAACAACAAAAATACAACTACTACTAACAATTATGAAACCAAGGGAGACGATGAGTGTCAGGAATGTTTCAAAACCTTGTCCTACAGTTATAACTTATTACCTCCCTTTAATACACACACTCGCATTCACTTTTTCTGTGTCAAGTTTTGAGACTTTATACAATGTCCAAGGAGAATAAATGTGGTGATTTCCTCTGTCCCATCTTCCTCCTCTTCACCATTCAATGAAGGTCAAACCTGCATTCTTCTGTCAAACCAATATATATCTTACTGAGACCAAAATTCTTCTGTTATAATTTGTTTCCAGGTGCCATCCAGATGCAAACCGTTCAGTCTCTCTGTTAAGCAAAGCTTGTCTGCTGAGCTCAGCGAAGTAGACGTGCATTCTACATGGTGGTTGAAAAGTAAGTCCCTAATGAACATGACTTGTGGACTTTGGTAAATACTCACCCACTGTTAAGGATCCCAATACATTTTCATTTGACGGAAATGCAGGGCTATAATAGCCCTGCATTTCCGTCAAATGAAAATGTATTATGATCCTTAACAGTGGGTGATTTTAATTGCTGATCTCTGATTTGATCTTACAGTAACGACAGCAGCCTGTAATGGCGCGTTGACAAACACTTGGTCTTACGTCTTCTTATTCGTCAGTTGAACTCGCTCACACAAATGTCAGACGGGGTGTTATCCTCACAGTGAGATAAAATCCAAGATCAGCAATTACAATCTACCACTGTAAAGATCACCACAAGTTTTGTTTCATGCAAAGGCAGCACTGTGTATAAAAGGCATCAGCAATGTCCAATAGGGAGTTACTTTCCAGCCACCCTATAACTGTTTTTTTTTCCTGGTGCAACGAAAACTTCTTATGAAGAAATCGCTCACCTTTCTCATAGCCTTGGCGTGAATGAAGTGTTCGTTACACCAGGTGGAGGAGTACCTGCAACAGATGCATCACCTTATCACCCATTATCACCATTAATAGCATCCATTATCACCACACTTATCACAGTCATTTTCTTCACTATTGCAATAATAACGTCAACGACATGCACAATAGCAACTGTTTTTACAACATGATCAACAATCATCATCTTCAGTATTTTCATCCATAGCCACACACCACCACCACCAACAACAACACCAACACCAACAACAACATATCTCATTAATATCTAGAAGACACTGTTAAAGATCTGAGAATTCCTTTTGCATGTTTTCATAGTCATCAGCAGCAGCAGCAGTGACCACCAATCTTCACAATCGTCTTTAACACCACCTCCTCATACATAACAAACAACATCAGAATCACTACCATACCTTTGCTAACGTCACCATCAACATCGCCAACACCACCTCCATCTTCACCACCACCAACAACAACAACCACAACAACAACAGTAATGGTATTGGATGCAGTCAATCTAAATTTCCAAAATAAAAGTTGATTTCCTTTCCATTTTCTAACAACGATCTCCCTGCCTTTACACCACAGGTTTGAGTGAAAGATGTGTGTGAGTTGCGTATGTGGCAGTGTGTGTATTACGCGTGAGTTTATGTTGTACTTTGAGCCCAAAGTACACCTCTATAGCATCCATTATTATTATTATTTTTATTATTATTATTATTATTATTATTATTATTATTATTATTATTATTATTATTATTAACCTACCCATTTCTCTTCCACTGCTGATAGACGTTGAGGTAGGTGAGGTGGTCAGATTCGGCCACCATAAACTTCTCCCTGGCCGCGTCCGAATCTTCTTCGCGGCCCTTGGGACGGTAGAAAATGGCGGGCACGGACAGCATGGACACGATGGTCTGTGACATAAAATACAACAACACGGTAAGCACACAAGGACCATGAAATACTGTGAAGACATATCAGATATATAGCTTTTGCGTCAATAATGTTGAATAATCATTCATACACTCTTCTATGATTGCACTGTTAAGTGTACAGTTGTGGAAAAAATGAGTTTAAGTTCACTTCAACCAACATTCAAATGTGTGTTTCTAGTCCTCTTTTGTATTCGGCTCTATTCTTCTCCCATCTTCCATTCCCATCCAACTCATCCTCTCTCTCTCTCTCTCTCTCTCTCTCTCTCTCTCTCTCTCTCTCTCTCTCTCTCATCCGCTCCCAACTCAGCTCTTGCCCCACCACCACACTCATGGCCCCACTTTTTCAAGTGTGTCAGGTGCATGAAGGTCAAACGAAAACCTAAATTCCATTTTAATTTCCACTCTTTTTCCTTAAACAAGCTTGCTCCCCTCCACACTCCAGCTCCACTCTCTCCTTCCTTCCCCTCCCCCACCCTCTCTCTCTCTCTCTAAAGGAGACAAAATGTGCAATATGAATGTGAATATGAACATTGTCTGATTTTCAGATTACAAATTTTATCAAATTGTCACTGTTGAAGTAAATATTGTCCACTTAAATTCCCATTCCTATTCAGACTCTCTCCCCCCCCCCTCTCTCTCTCTCTCTCTCTCTCTCTCTCTCTCTCTGTTTCTAATGGTCTCTCTGTCAGTCTGTCTCTTTCACTGACGTCAACACCCAGAGAACGCAATGCTGAGTCACAGACAGAAATCATTTGATACGATAGGTTTGTCTGACTTTCCATACATGTAGAGTCAAAAGGTACCCAACAGGTGCACAAACAGCTTTACATTACATTTGCATTTTTGCCATTCATACCCTCACATTCAAGGTCAACAAATGGGTTAAGGTATCTGACGTGTTTGTGCACAAGAAAGAGGGTGGATAAGAGCGTGAAACTACAGTCTACAGTCTCTACATTCAATTTCCTAACAACACACACACACACACACACACACACACACACTCACACACACACACACACACACATCTAATTACATACAAGTTTTTTTTGTTTTTGTTTTTAATAGAACGGTAACAAAAAATATAAATTAATTAATTAAAAGGTGGCGTCATCATGGTTACATCACTCGATTTAAATAAGTTTGGTTTTACGTTGGAGGCACAGGGCGAGTGTATGTGATTCAAAAGCTAGTAATAGTACCCATGTACTAATAATTATGTAAATGAGTTTAATAGGATCGGTTGACTTGAAATTAAAATTGTATGCAGTAAACAGGACGTGTTGGACTGTCAATAACAACAGCATCAGCATCAACAACAGCCATAAGTAGAAAAAAAAATAAAAAATGAGAGGGTGGGAGGGGCCCGGGGGGGGGGAGGGATATATAGAAGGTAAGGAGAAAAAGGAAAAGAGAGCAAAGTATGAGGGAAGTATTGCGTGAGAGAGAGAAAGAAAGAAAGAGAGAGAGGAGAGAGAGAGAAAGAACGAGAGAGAGAGAAAGAACGAGAGAGAGAGAAAGAACGAGAGAGAGAGAGGAGAGAGAGAGAGAGAGAGAGAGAGAGAGAGAGAGAGAGAGAGAGAGAGAGAGAGAGAGAAGGGACGGAAGAGAGAGGGAAGGAAGGAGAGAAAGAAAAGAGGGAGAGGGAGTGAGAGGGAGAGAGCCAGAGAGAGATAGAGAGACAGACAGACAGACAGACAGACAGACAGAGAGGGTGAAGAGAAAGAGAAAGAGAAAGACAGACAGAAGGACGCAAAACTATCTCTCATGAAGCAAACAGATTAGGCACAACTTGATTAGGGTGGATGCCAACCACAGTCAACAATACACAACGCCGAGGGTCCTGACATCCGACCTCAGCAATAGACATAAAGCGTAGCTGCGACACGTCGAAGCCTTCTCCTTTAGAGAGGAGGGAGACTGCCACGTGAAGTCTCGGCGACGCTGCATGCAATCTCCGATCTTCCAAACCCCGGAGGTCGAGTCCTGAAAATGAGCCCAGGGCACAGGCGAAACCCACCAGCTGTATAAGCTTACTCAATCACCAATGACCCAGGTTCCAATGAAATGTTTGTGGACTAATAAGATAAATGTGGCAAATTGTTAGGCTACTTTTCACCCTAGCAGTGCAACTGCTCTAGTGGTCCAGTGTTATACAAGATACCTCCATACCCCCACTTCCCTAGGATGCTTATCCCCTTCTGCCCATATCGCCAATAGCGGGTATAGTCGTTAAGCTTCAGTGCTAATTCATTCTACACAATTTTCTCTATTGTGAAGGCAGTAGCCAATGGAAAGAAGAAGAAGAAGAAGAAGAAGAAGAAGAAGAAGAAGAAGAAGAAGAAGAAGAAGAAGAAGAAGAAGAAGAAGAAGAAGAAGAAGAAGAAGAAGAAGAAGAAGAAGAAGAAGAAGAAAAAGAAGAAGAAGAAGAAGAAGAAGAAGAAGAAGAAAACTACAACAACGAAAGAAAGAAAGCCAATCACTAAATGAGAAGCAAGCGATCAGCACTATTAATGCTTGGATGGGTGAACACCGACTGACGACCGTGCAGTGTATCGAGTCAGCGCAGAACAATCACCCCAAGTCCACACGGCTGTGATAAGGTACACAGACCTCTTTAGAACTGGAAATACAAAGCAGCGGTGGAGAGATTAAGATGGGCACAACCCTGGGCCCTCATAAAGTTGGCCCCACGAAAAGAGCTCAATAATGGTATTGGACGCAGTCACAATTAAATTTCAAAAATTGAAAAATGGATCTGTCTACCGCCGGCTATAACAGCGGGCAATCTTGTATTATTATATTTTTAAATGTTGTCTGTGGTTGTGCTGTGGTTGTTGTTGTGTTCTTCTTCATTTCTCACGAAGTTTTCCCCCAATCGTAATGGCGTGAAAAGTTACGGGAAATACCCTTAACCTTATTCAACATCGGACGGTATCTAAGCAAATGAACGGCACTGTATTTCACTGCGATGCGCAGACCAAGACTAACAGAAACCTGGGACATACAATGCGCTGACAGTCGTTATATTGAACTGGGCAATTTTGTGAATGACTACTCCATGCATCAGACCTCTTCGGTCGCGAGACGAGCGTGTGAGACCACAGGCCGATGTCGTAATCGTGTTTTGTCAAACTCATATCATGCGGATACCGTAAACAACACATCTAACCTTTGCCCGTAATCACGCTCAAGCGAAATCTTACAAAGATTACAAGCGGAGTCTGTCAAGTCAACAACTATCTTTGTATGATAGTCTATGATACATTTTCGCACTACCTCTCTCCTAAAAGTACAGGAATAAGGTTTCGCTTTATCCCTTGCAAACGCACGAAACAACGCATCCCTACAATCACGTTATGGGCTGAATGAGCGCGCCACACCGCTGTCATTATCAGATACGAATTGTTCCCATACATACTGACCTCATGCGGAACCATTTGTCCCTAAAGCTCATGCGACAGGACGTCCAGCACTGTCACCGCGTTTCTCTACAGCGCGCAAAGAGCTGCTTTAGGCGTTGGGGCAAATCAGGATCTAACTGAAAGCCGCCCAAGGCGCCCTCGTGCTGCTCGACGCGCACCGTCTAAAGCCCCAGACAATGAGTGATTCTGAGCGACTGAGTTTGCTAGGTGTGTTCATGCATCTGACATTCACTCGTCTAGGACATGAGCGTCAGGATGAAAGTTCCTGCGTGAGTTGGAATATATGCCTGCACAGCCTAGACCCTCAGATGACACTGTCACCCCACGGAGTGTGGGAACTGCGCTGCCCGAGTGTGACAGTCATGGTATAGGTAAGCTAGGCTGCTATCTTAAGCCATTGAAGCCTCTGTGACATTGTTTACCCGACATTTTATCTAATTCTTTTAGAAGCTGTATGTGCTTGTTCTGCGAGGCAGAATGGTTGCTGGTTCTGGGGGATCCGGCAGCGATTTTTTTATATCCGGGGGCTCGGCGGGTTTGTCGGCGCAAATCGTTTGGGAGAGAAGGGTGGGAGGTGGGGTGGGGGTTGGGGTGGGGTGTTGTTAATTATGCGAGAGGTCGCGGTTGGTTGCCGATTTGGTTGTTTTGGTCTCGGTGTTGAATCCGTGGTTCCGGTGTCACATCCTTCAAGTTCCGGGTCTCCTAGTTTATCCGAGCGCATTTGCGCATGCGCCAGGTCATGTCGGGCCGGCTTTTTCACGAAGTTCTTAGGCGTCAAACCCCTAACCCTAACCCAAACCATAACCCTAAACTCTTAACTCTAACCCAAACTTTAACCCTAAACCTTACGAAGACTATGATAGCAC
Organism: Oncomelania hupensis; assembly: GCA_036898135.1. Lineage (NCBI taxonomy): Eukaryota > Metazoa > Mollusca > Gastropoda > Littorinimorpha > Pomatiopsidae > Oncomelania > Oncomelania hupensis. Next base: position 18,090,911 of record CM072519.1, on the reverse strand, counting down.
TGTGCGCATGCGTCGAATTTTGTAACGCGTCGACCAATCAGAATGCTCCCATTCGCTCCCAGCCCAGCTAAGATACTAGGAACTGTGAGGATGTCACACCGGGAATTCCCTTCAATAATGGTACAGGACGCAGTCAATATAAAAATTTCAAAAATAAAAATTCGATTTTCTTTCCGTCTTCTAATAGCGATCTCCCTGCCTTTACACCACCAGCTTGAATGATGGATGTGTGTTTGGTGTGTGTGAGGGTGTGTGTGAGGGTGGATGAGACAGGTGAGCGTGTATGTTGGTATAGATCGCCGCGCTTTGAGCCTGAATGATTTGGGGAAAGGCGCGTATAGCATCCTGTATTATTATTATTATTAATTACCTAAATGCGGCTTTACATTCACTTTGATAGTACATCCACACGTGAGTAAGAAAATGATTGTTGGTGAAGAATTTTGTAAATGTTAAGTAGGAGTTTGAGCTATCAAATTGGTTGCATTGTTAATGCGAACTTTGCTCTTCTTGTTGTTTGTCCAATTTCATTATGGGTACAGACTTAAATGAAATAAATTAACCCATATTCTCTCTCCCTCCCCCCCTCTCTCTCTCCTCCTGTTTAGCAGTGAACTGTTTTGCAGCCATATCCCTACCCGGCTACCCTACCCCATTTAGATTAACCTGTGTAAGATATATGTTTGTAAGTAAGTGCCAGTGCGGTTCCACTGTGGTTACCTCAAATGGCTACTTATATTTATGGCTGACAGAAATTTTTATATTAACATAATAAAGACAGGCCATGTCAAGCGCACGTCACTACTTCACTCTGCTATAAATTCACATCTCTCTCTCTCTCTCTCTCTCTCTCTCTCTCTCTCTCTCTCTCTCTCTCTCTCTCCGGAAACGTTAATCTACCCAAGTCAAGTCTCTCTCTCTCTCTCTCTCTCTCTCTCTCTCTCTCTCTCTCTCTCTCTCTCTCTCTCTCTCTCTCTCCCTCTCCCGCAGGCACGCACGAGCGCTCTGTTTTACTTTCTGAAGGATAAACAAAGTGATTCTGATTCTGAAGATGAAAACTAATCTCAAGTATGACCATAATAATGATGATGATGATGAGGATGATGATGATGATGACGACGACAACGACGACGAAGGGACCGACGACGACGGTGATGATAATAATGATGATGATGACTAGGACGATGACGACGGCAACGTTTATAAAGCCCTGCAAAGTCACGAGTGCACTCTAATTTATTGATCCCACGTTTACAAAAACAGAATAGAATATAAACATCATAATAAAATTAACAAAATACATACATATCAAATGCCTACATAACTAAATAATAATTCCATAGAAAGCCCTAGTGACCATTTGGCAGAAAGCGTCCACTATCCCTAAGCTGACCCCAAACGGGGAGAATTTTGGGAGCGTTTTCAAGAAAACAGATAGGTGACTGATCCAGCGAAGAAGATAGTAGATTGATAGAACACAGTAGGGGCGAGAAAGAACTAATGAGAATGACTGAAACAGTGGGAATTTAAAGCCACTAAATTCCCACAAAGTGGGAATACTATTTATACAGAAACCCCGGCACCTCCACAGGGGGTATCGAATGTGTGTGTGTGTGTGTGAGAGAGAGAGAGAGAGAGAGAGAGAGAGAGAGAGAGAGTAATGACAATGATGGTGTGCGAGAGGTCGTCATGGGAAGAGGGACAGGATACAGTACTGCAAAAGGCCTACCCTAGTAGCGGACAGGACAGGATCGACGAAGCGTGTGGTCTGCTTGTTTATCAAGGTCTCTCATCCACTCTCAACACGACACCAGTGACGTGGGACTTTCCAAACAAATAAAACTTTAAAATGATAAATCCACCCCTCCCTTTCAATTTGCACCCCGCTCTTCCTACGTTGCACACCCCTTTGTTTTCTTTTTTTCTCTCGCCACTCTTTTTTGCACACCGCGCGCTTTCACCCACCATAAAAACAGGATCGTCAGAATTGGATCCAGCACTTTCCACTTAGTAAAACAGACCTACGATATACACAGGTATTGATAACGCGTTACAGTTACACTCAGCTACACAAGCACATTAAAAAATAACAATTTAAAAAATTCCTTCTTCCTTATATTCCACTCAGTAAAAAAAACGAAACTTAAAAAATGTCAATAATAATATACACGGGTATTAATAATGCTGAACAAATGAAGCTCCCAAAACACACAAACTCTGCTCCCCCTGTTACACCCTCTTCCCCTCCAACTCATACCCCACTCTCTTTCGGATGAGAGTATAAACCGAGGTGCACCCGTTATCCCTGCCCGTTTCCCCCTTTCACTCATCCTGGATGGCGCTACTCCGTCGCTGCTGCCCTTTCGCTGAGAAGGCAACACGAATTTCGCCCACACGCGTGCTAAAACTAATATTCCACAGTCCTACGATAGCGTGATCTGGTATTATGGATGGACATGTTTGAGATGGTAAATAATGGGTTAGTGACCTCTCACTCATGGACAGCTTAGTTTTCACACTGCGTGGTTGAGACTGGCATTCGCCTCGGCCAGTGACAACTACGCAGTATGCATAGTTGTATTAGAGAGAGGGGCTTGGTATACAAATAGTTGTTGTTTTAATGTTGTTTTTGTTTGTTTGTTTGTTTTTTTTGTTATCCAAGTTAAGTTATGCTACTCAACATCATTGCTACCCGCACTCTAACATTATAACCCAGATTTTTGTTATCTAAGGAAATTGGTGGTCTGTTACAATTAATTATCAAACTGGTTCATTTATTGATTGACGCCCTCATACAATCTATTTTTACTCTCATAAATAAAACTGAACACTGTCGTGGTCTACAGTCTTTGCATTCACTGCTAAATTAATTCAGCCAGGGTTCCATTTCCCAGATGACATCAGCGAAGGAGAGGGGATTGAGTCAAGAACGCCCTCGGGAACTCAATAAGCTGGTCCTGAGACAAAGAGATGGCATCAGAGAACGAGAGGGGATTGGGTCACGAACGCCCTCGGGAACTCAATAAGCTGGCCCTAAGATAAAGGGAGATCCTTACAAATACGCGCTCTAGCTGCGACTAAAACTTTAAAAGGGAGGCAGAACCCTACGCTACCCCGATGATTACACAGCAGAACAGGCGTAGTGAGAAAGTCAGGCCTGTCCGTACACCCATGTAATTGATTTAGGTTAGGTACACGAGTTGTCCAGACGGTACTCAACTTTGCACGCAGATCTCCTTTTTTTGCACGCACCTTCACCGCTCTTTTGCACCCGACCCACCCGCCTTTGCACACAACTCTCCGACCGTTCCCTTCACAGCCCTCATTATTCTTAGAAGCCCCTGGGTGAGGAGTGCCGCCGAATCACTGTTTGTCAACAACCATTTCCCAGCAAGTTATCCATCGTCAAGCAGTGGAATCGCGAGTGCCCAGGTACTGATTTCAAACCCACTGTCAACAGGAATTATTATTTTCACGGACATAACCTGACCACAGTTATTTATAGTGTTCTTTAATGTTGAGTGAAACAGGTGCTGCATCAGCTTCTTCGGATATCAACGACAACAATTGTGTTTGTTTATTAAAACACGCCAATCGTGTACTGGAATTTGCACGATCTCAATAAAGTAAGTTCTAGTTTAGTTTCAAAACATTGTGGTATATATATTATCCACGAGCTGGTTCACACACACACACACCCACACACACACACGAGAGAAATAGAGAGAACTGATGCAGATCTGGTTTAATTTCTCCCCTCTGTTTAAATATAAATATATAGAAATACATTTTGTTTTAGGGAGTTTTTCTGTCCCTCACGCTACTGCTGTCACCGACCTCCATCCGTTTTAGCATTTCCGGATAACCGATATAATTATCGTCCAGCCTGATACAGTGTGTAGTGATAATCCCCTTCGATTTAGCGCAAAGATCAGCGCAAGAAGCAGTCGCATAGCCACGCGGTTCAGCTGCATAAAGAGCCATGAGCTGGGGGTTTTAAGCCTGTTCTCATAATGCCGGAAAAAATTGGGACACACTGACTGGGCAAAGAACTTGGAACCATCAAACCGGTGTGACATCGTCACAGTTCCTAGTATCTTAGCTGGGCTGGGAGCGACTGGGAGCATTCTGATTGGTCGACGCGTTACAAAATTCGACGCATGCGCACAGTGCTATCGTAGTCTTAGTAAGGATTAGGGTTAGAGTTAGGGTTTAGGTTAGGTTTAGGGTTACGACGCCTAAGAACATCGTGAAAAAGCCGGCCCGACATGACCTGGCGCATGCGCAAAGGCGCCCGGAAAAAGTAGGAGACCAGGAACTTTGACGATGTGACACCGGGAGCCGTGGTGGGTAGGGTTGGGGTTGAATCCCTCCCCCTCTCTCTTTTTCCTTCCCTCTCCCCCCTTCAGGTGCAGCCTAAAAAGGTGTTGGGAAGGCGGCCAGCAGTAGTGGTCAGTCAACACAGCCTCAGTGGACATAGGCATAGCATCACGACTGACCAGCCTCACCACACAAACAACACCTGACAAAAGAGAGAGAGAGAGAGAGAGAGAGAGAGAGAGAGAGAGAGAGAGAGAGAGAGAGAGAGAGAGAGAGAGAGAGAGAGACAGAGACAGAGACAGAGACAGAGAGACAGAGACAGACAAAGCAAGAGAGGAAAAATATATATAGAGAGCGAGAGAGAGACAGAGCGAGAAAGAGAAGAAGAAAAAAGAATGAAGAGAAGGATTTTATCACAATTTTAAAGAGAGGGTTGGGGACTTGCACAAGGCCACAACCTCATATTATTTTATTCCCTCATTGAAAAGCTGCATAGCAAAACCCCACAACCATCTGCACTTGCAAAAGCTGACAAAACATGGCAGGGAGGAACGAAACAGAATAGTTGGCCACCTATGTGTCAAAAAGCATATTACAGGCAGCGTAGCCGAGACCAAGCGATTAAGGTTAATTTTTGTATTTATTTTATTTTAACAACTTTATTATCACCAAGGTGAAATTCGGGCACTTTCATTTTTGAAAGTACAGCAGCTCCAAGTGAAGCGCTTTACCCAAGGTAAATGCTGTGTGTGTTCTTGTTACCGGCACTCACCCGTCTAGGACATGAGCGTTAGGATCTTTAAAGTCCGTTATGATGGAATGCATGCGACACAGACTAACCTCGGTTTATACTCTCATCCGAAGGACTAGGAAACGGGAGTAAAGTGTCTTTCCCAAGGACACAACACAATGCCCCGGCCTGGGCTCGAACTCGGGACCTTCAGATCCGCAAGCCAACGCTCTAACCACTCGGCCACCGCGCCTCCCTATAATTGTAGATTATAGTCACACGACACCGGAGCGTATAGGCGACTACTGATCACATTATTCTGACACCAGCGAACCAGTTGGTGGTAAGGGGAAAATAATATGGTCACACGTTGGCCAATGGGGGATTCGAACCAGGTACCTTTCGGTTACTAGTAAGCCGCTCTACCAACTGAGCTACCCGGCCCCACAATGAAGGACACTGCCCTATTCTAGCTGTACGAGAGATGGACTCACATTATTTACGTCAGACAGATTTGTGGAGCATTTGTTAATCTTAATGTTGGGCATTTTGTGTTGTGGAAAATGTGGTAATGTTGAACAGTTTTGTTGATGTCGTTTTACTTTGTATAAGTAATCTCTAAGGAGTATCTTCTATAGTCCCTATCCTATCCTATCCTAACCTATCCTATCCCGTAACTCGAAGAGATGATCGTTTAAACAAAGTCCCTACTGTCATACAAACCGAGTGTAAGTGATCTATCAAAGATTGATACAAAAGTTGCCGTACAACTCCGCTTTATCCGATACTCTGTTTGAGATCTATGATAATGCGAATCCGTCGGCTCGATCGTGTACGTGCGTGGAATTTACCGCGTGGGCTATTGTTTCAAGCAGGTAATGTATTTCGTTTATTTTACTTAATGTGCTTCGTTATATTGGTTACATTACAATACAATACAACATAATGCAATGCAATGTCATACCATATCATACAATACAATACAATTTTATTCATCTCAAATTGAGCAATTACTGTTTCCGTCGTGGTCTGTGTGTTCGTTTTACAGATTGTTTTCAATTGAAATTTTAATTACGGTTTATGAAAAGCTCAAACTTCGGCGATTTGGTTGATACATTTAGTGGTTGTGATCTCCAGACTTGTAGCTCGATCTATTTCGACTTGCAACAAAGATCTGTTATATTCAGACTTTGCTACGAATTAGTCATTGTGGTTTAATCCAACGTTCGTACTACATTAATTACAGAAAAAATGGAATAACTACGAAATAGAGATGATTTTTTTTTGGATAGATTTTAAATTTAAATGATGTATATTGCAACAGTCTTTCAGCTGATCGAAACCGACGCGCGCTTGCTCCCCCCCACCATGCAACAGTTCTACCCCTGGGTCAGGGGGACCAGACTGAGTGAGGGTCCTTAAAACAATGCATCTACCTTCCGTTTCCGTTTCCGTTTACGGTTTGGTGAAGAAACGGAAACTCCGATGGTATGGCCACGTCACCAGATCATCAGGCCTTGCAAAGACCATTCTGCAAGGCACAGTGCAAGGAGGTAGAAGAAGGGGGAGACCGAAAAAGAGGTGGGAGGACAACATTCGAGAATGGACTGGTTTGACACTGAGCGAAGCCATGAGGGCTGCTGAGGACAGAGAAAGATGGAGTATGCTGGTTAAGCGATCATCTGTGGTGCCCCTACGACCTTCGGGTTATGGGACAGGATAGGATAGGATAGGATAGGATCTACCTTCCATTGTGTAAGACAGGTCGTCCAGGTTCTGGAAGAGTTACAGCCTAACCGTTCAAAGCAAGTGCGCGGGTTTAAAGAGGTTGCCAGTGTAGGGACGGAGGTTGGGGAAAGGGGGTGGTGGAAGAAGGAAAGGGGAGGGGGAGGGGGCCGTAACTCGCTTGCCTTTGCAAATATATTGTTACATAAAAATACTTTGGGACGAACGTTGTCAATGCAGTTCAACTTGGGGATTATGTGCATTCCAATAGTGAGAGAGAGAGAGATAAAGAGAGAAAGAGAGAGAGAGAGAGAGAGAGAGAGAGAGAGAGAGAGAGAGAGGAGAAGAGAGGGGAAGGTTCATCTCCTCAGCTTGTTTGCACTGTCAGTCCAGCGAAAGAAGGGCGTGTGCAAGAGGGGTAGGGTGAAGAGGAAAAGGGTGTGCGCGTGTTCAGTCGTGTGTACACAGAACGGACTTTATGCAACTACGGTCTCAGTTCGTTGTCGTCGTCATTGTTATTGTTGTTTATGCAACAAGTCTCCGTTCGTCGTCGTCGTCGTTGTTGTCGTCGTCGTCGTGGTTGTTGTTGTGCTTCTTCTTCTTGTTCTTCTTCTTGTTGTTATTCTTCTTTTTGTTCTTCTTCTTCTTCTTCTTCTTCTTCTTCTTCTTCTTCTTCTTCTTCTTCTTCTTCTTCTTCTTCTTCTTCTTCTTCTTCTTTCTTCCTTCTTTTTTTTTCCTTGTTGTTCCCCTCCTCCTTCTTTTCTCTCTTTCCCCTTCTTTTGTTCCTCTAGCTCCTAATCCTTTTTCTTCTTTTTCCTCCTCCTCCTCTCGCTTACTCCTTTTCTTCCGCTTTCGCCTCCTCCTTTCTACTATCTCCTCCTCCTTCTTCTTCCTCCAGCTCCTCCTTCATTTTCTTCCTCTTGCTCCTCCTCCGTTTTCTTCTTTCTCCTCCTTCGTCCTCTTCCAAACGTGTTTTGAGTTGACCAAATTAAAATGGTGAAAGAGCGAGTCCAGTAAAACTTGGCTGGAGGAGCGGAGGGAGAGAGTTGGGAAGGAGGGGAGGGGAACGGCGGAGACTGGGATACTTGTGCAGAGTGCGTGTGTGTGGTTACGATTGGGGGTGAGGGGAGACGCTGAAAAGAAGATCGGCGGAAGGTTGTGGGAAAGGTGGGTTGGAAGTGGGGGTGGGGATGTTATGGCGTTGGTGCATTTGTGTGTAAAGAGAGAAAGAGGGTTATCCGCTGCATTTTGCGTGCTTCATCTCTGGTTGGTTTGGCTGCTGGGAGTTTAGGTCATCGCCAACTTGTCAATACTACTACTGCCTGTCACAGTGCGTTATGCTAGTAATAGCTAGGTGCATGAGTTTGCTCAGCTAGGGACTGTGTATGATGCATGTGGATTTCCTAACTCTTTTTGTGGGTGCGTTACGCTGTGTGTTTTGTGTTATGCGCATGAAAGTTTTCTAACTACGATTACGCCTCTGCGAACTTTTCTTTGGATTACAACACCGACGAGAAAACACCAACAGTTTTAATCTCAGAGGACATGGCATTGTATAAGCCTATACTTAATGTCAGTGACGGAGCTGGACGGGGGCGCTATATAAAAACCATAAAATAAAATAAAATAAAATAAAATAAAATAAAATAAAATAAAATAAAATAAAATAAAATATGTGAATGCTGCAGACATTCTTCAACTTTACACTGCCGGTGCTCTGCCCAAACCCTTATTCAAAATTGGGATTCATCGGCTGATATTTAAACACGTTGTTCTCCTGTCACATTTAAAAATACAATAAACATTAAAATACAAGTGAATGTGAGTTTTTATGACTTAAAAAAAAAACTTGCAACCTCTTTGAACTTTTTCTTTTGTATTATCAAAAAAGCTGTCAATGTGCAAAAAAATAGAAACTGCAGAATTGAAAACACATAACGTCATAGCATACGTGTTACGCCATTCGTGTGTGGGGAAGGGGAATGGTTAGGGGGAAGGGGATGGGTGTTTTCACCGCCTACAAAACGTTGCACCTATTCCAGCATGTCTTTGGATTCGCTGATAATTTGAGAAGGAGCAAAAACTAAAAAAAAAACCACAAGTGCAGACTCTCAAATTAAAATTAATGCATTTTATAACTGTCTGTGTGTAGGTGGGTTTTCCGACTAAACCTTCACATCTTCGAACTTTTGGACGTTGTGACGAAGCAATACAAACCAAAACTGCTTAATACAAAAGCGCCTATTGTGACCAGCGAATGTGATTGCATGTGTGAGTTTTGACAAAAAATTATTTTATCTAAGTTATTTGTATTTATTATTTTATTTATTATTTTATCTATTGTTCTACAGCGCTTATTTCCTGCTCATGAGCGGCTCGAGGCGCCGGGAGACTGCTGGTACCGGGTTTTCGGAAACAATATTATACTGCATCGAACAATTCTACGGCTTTTAATTAAAATGTGCGAAGTAATTGCCCAAAATAGCTTCCAACATTCTTTGCTGCTATCAAGCGATTTATACACACAGGTGCCAATTGCCAGCCCATTTCCTAACTGTCAACATGCCCACTGAAGTAGTTGTTCTCCGCAGCCCAGGTGTGTTCTGCACAACCTTTATCACATTATTATTTTTGTTTTTAACAGACTTTCAAAAGTATTTTACCTCTTTCGGCGAACAGAGGCAAGGAGAGAGAAAGAGGGACAGAGAGAGAGAGAGCCCGCGAGAGAGGGTGAGAGAGAGAAGGGTGTGGTTGTAAACATCCATTTCTAGTTGTAAAAGAGCTTGGTTGAGCCTTGGCCCAACTGTTAAGTCATCCAAACAGCGCAAGGCAATGTTTGTACCTTGACTAGAAGTTGTAGCTGTTGGCTCCAGTCGACTGTTGAACCCACATGAAAGCGAGTCCAAACTAGCATCCCCTACCCCCAAACTCCTCATCAAGTCCCATCTCATCACTACCCCCTCCCCACCCCACGCTCCCCTCCTCAAAGATTGGTTGTATTAAAACTGATCGTTGGTCCCCAAATCGTGATCTTCCACTGGCTGATAACATGCCTTGCTAGTTGCAAGTCGACGACGACGACGACGACGATGTCGAAGAAGAAGAAGAAGAAGAAGAAGAAGAAGAAGAAGAAGAAGAAGAAGAAGAAGAAGAAGAAGAAGAAGAAGAAGAAGAAGAAGAAGAAGAAGAAGAAGAAGAAGAAGAAGAAGAAGAAGAAGGCAAGCCATTCAAGTGTATTTCTAGACATTAACACGCTTAGCCGAAAAATAAGCATTTTCAACAGAATTGGTTTTGTTGATGGTTCTGTGACTGGGCTTTATTGTAAGGAAGCCAAAGGAAAACATGCAATGATAGTCCAAGATCTGAACTACAACATGCAAGCAACACATCATCAAAATCGGCTCAGTCAATTTATAGATAACGCGCAATACGCGTTTACAAAAAAGGTAAAGCACAATGACCTCGACCTTTGAGCCAAGTAAAAATGATGAATTTCGGTTCAGTTATTCTTGAGATAAGGTAGCCCGTAGACAGTGTGTTTTGCACGGAAAGTGACTTTCAGAGCGACAACCTGACTGCTACTGAACGATGGCCCATGATTTGAAGGACATGTATACCAAAACTCATCAAAATCGCTGTAGACGTTTTTTGAGATATGGAGCAAAAGGGTTTGAACTACAAAATGACCCCAGTGACTTTGACCTTTGCGGAAGAGCAAATTATGAGGGCACGGGAGGCAGGCAACTAATTTAGATAATGTTCCTATGAAGTTTGGTCAAAACCGTTCAGTGGTTATTGAGATATGGTTTCCAACAGACCCACCTGAGATATGGTTTCCAACAGACCCACCGAGAGATGGACCAACATTTGGCTCATTCAAATTCAGGACTTGTTCAAGGTATTTCCATATAAGATTGGAATCTACAAAGAAGAAGAAGAAGAAGAAGAAGAAGAAGAAGAAGAAGAAGAAGAAGACGAAGAAGACGAAGAAGAAGAAGAAGAAGAAGAAGAAGAAGAAGAAGAAGAAGAAGAAGAAGAAGAAGAAGAAGAAGACGAAGACGAAGAAGAAGAAGAAGCGGACGAATAATGGCTCATTCAAATTCAGGACTTGTTCAAGGTATTTCCATATAAGATTGGAATCTACAAAGAAGAAGAAGAAGAAGAAGAAGAAGAAGAAGAAGAAGAAGAAGAAGAAGAAGAAGAAGAAGAAGAAGAAGAAGAAGAAGAAGAAGAAGAAGAAGAAGAAGAAGCGGACGAATAATGGCTCATTCAAATTCACGACTTATTCAAGGTATTTCCATTTAAGATTGGAATCTCCAAAGAAGAAGAAGAAGAAGAAGAAGAAGAAGAAGAAGAAGAAGAAGAAGAAGAAGAAGAAGAAGAAGAAGAAGAAGAAGAAAAAGAAGAAGAACAAGAACAAGAACAAGAAGTAGAACAAGAAGAAGTCAATTAGGAATGTGTTAAAACTTGGGCTAAACAAAACTTCTGTTGAAGAGAAGGGTGAACTTAAAAACGACGTTTACATGAAATTCCCCATAAACTCTCTCTCTCTCTCTCTCTCTCTCTCTCTCTCTCTCTCTCTCTCTCTCTCTCTCTCTCTCTCTCTCTCTCTCTCCCATTCCAACCCACCCCCCTGCCCACCTCTAATTCCCACCTTGCCCTCCCAACTTCTCACCCCAAAGTTGATGATGACAGAACAATGGTAAAGAATAGGCTAGGCTCGTACAGGTTATGCACTGGCACTCGTCATTGGCAGTGCAAATACGTTACGTTGACAGCATCAATCGTCACAAGGTGTGGCGTCAGTACTGCAGCAGCACATTACCAACATTTTTTTAAAAATATAACTGCACTATCCTCTCTCTCTCTCTGTCTCTCTCTCTGTCTCTCTCTCTCTCTCTCTCTGTCTGTCTGTCTGTCTCTCTCTCTGTCTGTCTGTCTGTCTCTCTCTCTCTCTCTCTCTCTCTCTCTCTCTCTCTCTCTCTCTCTTTCACACACACACACACACACTAGTAGTAAATCGATTAGTAAGCCGTAAAGCCCCTTCGTGATTTGATGTTTATTTACGTCAAAACTTAATCTGGTCAAAAGTGGAATCATCATAGCTTCCGAAAAATTCTACGAATTTTGGCTCTTTGACAAAAAGATTTTTGAAGGAATTTGTTGATGGTGCATGTTTTAAGATTAGAAGAAAGATTATTCCAGCGATTAGCAGCACGGTTACTTTAACAATACTTCCTTAGGTTAAACGTTTTTGATGGCTATAGACTGGCGCTGAAGTATGCATTGTATTGTATTGGGATAATCATCCAAGACCAAAGCCCACACTGAACCTCCAGAACAATCAAACTGATAAGATGGATATTAAATAATGGTCACTTTTTGTAGTGTCCTGCCCACCACGGAATTCCAATGTGGGTCATCGGGGTGCCAAGCGACTCCAGATGTTGAACATATATGACACAAAGTACGATTTGGTTGGTGTCAAAACAAACGGTGATTAATGTCCAACATGCTATCACTAGCTCCAGTTCCATGTCTATCGGCGAGTCAACTTAACTTCCTGCGTTTTACACATAATTTTTGTCTCCCACACAGTGATTGCTGTTAGGTGTCTCCGCTGTAAGCGATCATAATAAATTGTAATCTTCCGTCTGTCAAGCGCGATTTTCGTTTGCACTAATATCGTTGACAGGAAAAGGTGAAGCTGTATCACTGTACTCGAACGTGTGGTTGGTTCAGTCCTTCAAGAAACGCAGGCTACGCAAAACTCAAAATCAAAATAAGAACGACAATAACATCACCACGAATGTTCCGTAACTTTAACGCCTATTCTTTCCCTTTCTGTTTTAGACTGATCCACGTGCGTGTAGTAGCCATGGCAACATTGAAACCTTCCCCGTCCTTGACCTTGCTGCTGACCTTGGCCTTGCTGCGTTGGGGCAAGTGCGATGACATCTGTTCGTCCATTTTTTTGAACCCTCAATGCCAATGTGTGATCTCTGACCCTTCCCCTTCAGCTCCCCGCAACATCAGTTGCAACTTCACATCCACCGAGCCTCCCACACAATCATTCTTTCTCCAACCGTCGCCGTCGTTGAGAATGCTGGGAACCGTGGATCTGTCCGGCCACAACTTGACGGCGCTGCCGGACGATTTTTTCGACAACGCGACGGTCATCGACCGTCTGGACCTGAGCCACAACCTCTTCCCCTACGTGCCTGAGGCCCTCATTCACCTGGCGGGGTTGCGGGAGCTAAACCTGTCACACAACGCGTTGTCGCAGCTGTCTGTGCACGTGCTGGCCGCCCTGAAGGGGCTGGAGAGGCTGGACCTATCCTACAACAAGCTGACGTCAATCGCCTTCAACGACAGCCTAACGGAGCCACAGACCTCCGTACAACAGCTCCAGGAGCTCAGCGTGGCTTACAACAACATCAGCAGGTAGGCCCAAAGACTTCTTGCTAGTATTAGGTAGTCATGTTGGTTACAGTCTTTAGCAGTTATCTCATATTAAAGCATCAGATATGCTAACGTCGCAAGTATTTCTATTTACCAATTCAGACCCAGACATTTTTATTGTTCACGGCACATCACTGATTTTGTCCACTTTCCATAAAACTGGCGATCTTAGAGGTCAGCGTCGCTTTCGGACCAGTTGTACTGCTTACCTCTATGAGATAGTAGCACTCCAACGCAGCCAAATAGCTGCAAACGGCCTATTAGTTCATCACGTTTAGAGTAAAACAACTGTCCTTGTTGTCCTTTAAAAGAGTAAACCCGAAAGCTCTGCCAAATATTTTCTGCTTAACTCAGTTTTACCACATTAGAAACTTGACCAACTGTTATCTGTGTATTACAGACTGCAGGCAGGAGTGTTCGCTTTTACCCCATACCTCACCAAGCTGGACCTCAGTTACAACCACCTGACCTCTCTCTCAGATGTTGACCTTGACTACTTGCACCTTAGCCTGGCTGACCTTGACCTCTCACACAACGACCTTGTCACGGTGGGCAGCCTAGCGTTAAAGCGGCTGCTACACCTGCGAGTGTTGAATATGGCTTACAATCCGCTAGTAAACCTCACTGCCCTGTTGTTCCCCACACACCTCAGAAGTCTGGACCTCAGTCACTGTACCCTGACCATCCTTGACCACTGCAGGCTGTCCGCACTGGCTGACCTCATATACATTGGCCTCAATGGCAACGACCTGCAGGTAATCAAGTGCTGTTTTCTCTCTGTCTGAAGTTTAACTATTTTTCTTCTGTTGCCAGTTTTTCCTTGCTCGTTCTGTCCCTTTTCTTTCTTCTTCTTGTTTTGTCCTTGAACTATATTCTTTCTTTCTTCTTTTTCTTCCTTTTTCCTGTCCCTTTTATTTTCCTCTTCTGCCAAGCGTCTTACAAACGCAAGGCTAGTAGGCAGAATCAACAATGGTGTTGAAAGAAATGGAGCAATAGTTCTCAAATATTTTCTGTTGGAAAATTCATGAAAACCTGAATCAGTAATCTTAATGCATTTAGAGCTAATCTCTTGTGAAGGAAAAAAAAAACGCTACACAAATCCACTAATAACATACTTGCTTACCACGATTACTTTGTTTTACTTATCCTTGTGTAAGACATGTAACCTAACATTGACATTAATACGTCCTTCTTACAGTGCACGTGTCAGCTATACCTATTGCTACAGTGGTACCAGAACCTTCACCACATGGCCGGCGACCCAGAGTCCAGCAGCCTGGGCAGCAACTGGACTTGTACGGATTACAACATCACCACCACCGCTGCCACCAACACCACCACTGCCAGCAGCAGCTCAGCTACACCATCGACGACCCACCACTCCCAGGATCTGACGGACGGGGACTGGGTGAAGAAGGTGTCAGATCTATCATGGTGCCAGGACACTGACAGCCACTGTCAGACATTAGGACATGCAGCGCACCACGTCAAGGGCACCAGCCAGGTCAGTTTTCTTTAGGGGCGCAGTTGGCTCAGTGATGAAAGCGACGGCAAAACAATTGAAGCACTGAATTGTGAGTGGTGATATTGTAGGCAAAGGTTCAATATTGGATGATGGCCAGTAGTTCCAAGCAAACAAAAAACCCTGATGCACAGACAAGACCCGGTCCGCACTCCTTCCGATGAGAATATCCACTGAAATCTAATCTGTGCACACACGCATTCCATATCACGGACTTTAAAGATCCTGGCGCTCATGTCCTAGATGGGGAAGTGCCAGTTGCCTAATTACACCAAGCAAGCACCAGGTCTTTTCTCCCATATCCCCTAAAACCTGAGATTGTGCTCAGTTGCCTGGGTGGCGGACGATGCACCTCAGGCAGCAAGGAGGCGCCTCCAGTGCCTTGAGTCAGATACTGTATTGGCCAGCGCCTTGAGCAGCTCTTGAGCTGGATGAGCGCTCTATTCATAAGGACGATAAAATAAATATCATAATTAAAATTAAATTGCGGTTGGTCTTGTCCACAGCTGGTGGTGAAGCTGCAATTCGCCACAACGGAGAAGACGCTGATGGCCACGTGGTTATACCAAGAGAACGGGGAGGTTGCGGTGGAGGGGTTCAGGGTGCGCTACATTCCGGAGAACAAGGAAGAGGTAGTGTCCCCTGTGCTGGCGGCGGAGGAGCGGAGCTACGTGATGGAGGGGGTGGCTGGGCTGCAGGAACACTTCAGGGTCTGCCTTGATATTCTGGAATCTCAGAACTTTGTAGTGAGTACTTATTTCACTCATTTAATGTTCCTTCCTTATTTTATCACAACATTCTCTGTCTCTCTACATTTGACATGTTAAAAGTAATCAACAAGTATGATTAAGTCTGCTTTTTTTCAGACACTAAGAAAAAAAAGCCAAGACAAAAGAAGTGAAAACTGATATTCTAGCAGGCCATAAGCGCTTGTAGAACATCAATTGATTGCTGTGGTGGTTCAGTTATCAACTGAATAAAATTCCAAGTCACCTCAGTCTTTCTCATTTTTCTTGTTTCCTCTTAAGTCTTGGTGAGTAGCTGTTTTTGATCCATGCAACAGCACCATTTCCCATATCTATTACTTCACAAGTACAGGGTGTTCCAAAAGTCTTGGGCATATTTTGACATTGAATATTTCCGAAACTATTAAGGATATAAAAACGCATCTGGTAAATTCAGAAAGCTTGTAATCTCATTTTTTACATGGAATGTTCAAAGATGTTCAATGTGAGCACCATTGGTCACACGACACACATCAAGCCGATAGTCAAAATCTTGCCAAAAGCCTCCCAGCATTTTCTAGTTGAATGAACGCCATTAATGGGTCTGAAAAGAAATTTAAAAAAATCAACAGCTTTACAAAAAACTTAATGTAATTAGCTTTAAAATGGCACAACTTTTATTTTACTACCATTCATAGTAATTGAGATATGGGGACTTCAAATGTGCCCAAGACTTTTGGAACACCCTGTATTTTAGGGAGGGGTGGATTGCGGATAAGCGTGTCATGAGCTTCAGATTCTCCCCCTCCCTCCCCCCCCCCCGCCCCCTTCATTAGTTTATACTGCACCACCTATGGTAGGACGGCTGTTCACAGTGTTCAATACAGTAAATAACCAAGTATATCATTTACTCTCTTCCTCACCAAATGACTGAATATCCCGCATCGTGTATGCTGTGTTTCAGGTTCAACAGGTCTGTGAGCAGAGCGGGAGTGAGGAGTCCAGCAGCATCGTGGTGGGAATTCTGGCAGGAGTTGTCTTCCTGGTCCCCTGCATCATCGCCACCGCCTACGTGCTGTACAAGGACTACAAAATACGCCGCAGGCTCTACTCCGCCGTCGGTGACAAAGAAGAGATGCTGGAGAAGGAAGAAGAAGACGATGACGACAACTACAGCGGGTGCCTGTTCCACACTCACTACCACCATGAAAAGCCGCAGCAACATGCTCTAACAACTTCAGTCAAGCCTGATCCTCCTACAATGGCAGCAAAGAGTGTTGGTGTGGAGGCCGCGACGCTTCCGCCTGACCCCAAGATACCATCAGTAGTGGTGACACAAGTTGATGAGACGTCTTCACAATCTTCGCTCAGTTCGGATTCGGCGCCTGATGGTGGCTACTCCCAATCAGACGGCGGTGAGAAAAAGCCAGACTCAGTACACACCACCACATCAAAATCACCCACACAAACTATAAACGGGGGTCACAAGGTCGGAAGCCAAGGGGCAGACACACAAGGACACGTCAACGAGGGATTTGTATGTGCTGAGGGAGATAACTGCCACGATGAAAACCATCTCTCTACCCACTTCTGAATTATCTCCACTTCTGAACTTGTGAATCTTCATCTTAACATCTTAAAAATGAATTATTTCCTCACAATCTTTCAGACATCAATTCCTAACAATCTGATTATTGTGAAATGACAGAAAAATAATAATTTTTATACAAAATTGATTTGTGTGTGTGTATGTGTGTGCGTGTGTGTGTAGGTGTGTGTGTGAAATTATAATTAGCATTTGTTTTGTCCCATTAAAATGCAATATTTAGCATCACGACTTTGTTCGTTGCATCCATTCATTATTGTAATTTCTTTTTTTATATCTATTCATCCCATTGTGAGTTCAGTCATAATTTACAATCCCAATAAACTACAATAAATAAACAGTCATTATTTGGTAGAAATGTAGTTGATTTTAAATGTACGTTGTGTTAAATAAATAAAACATATGGTGAACAAATCAGTAATTAGTGTTGAACAAATCTGATTTAAAATTGTATGATGTTACAAATTTTGATTTTACATTATATAATATTACAAACCATATTTTAAAACTATATGACTATATAACTTAAAATCATGAAAGGGTGCAACTCTGAGGTTTTAATTTATTTAAATGTTGCAAATATGATTTTACATTATTTTGTTACAAATCTGATTGTAAAATTATAAAATGTTGCAAATCTGATAATAAAATTATATAAGATTTTTATTTGGCGAATCATTGTGAAGTTTTTATAACAAAGTAGAAGAAGCCTGCAACATGCTGTAAATATCATTTAATACTACACGCTGTAAATATCATTCAATAATAGGTGGTATAATAACCAATGAGAGCACTGTTAATATAATATTTTGTACTACGACGTGATTTAAAGACGCCTTGTGCATGAACATTGAAGTTTAACGTCCACACCCACCATTGGTGATACATCAGATGGGAATAACCAGCCCAGGGAACAGGGGCTAGGGCATGAACATTGAAGTTTAACCTCCACACCCACCATTGGTAGTACGGCAGATGGGAATAACCAGCCCAGGGAACTGGGGCTAGGGACCAGCCCAGGGAACAGGGGCTAGGGACCCAAATCCACACTGAACCACCGCAGCAATCACTGCTAAGGTAGATAGTGAAAAATGCCCATTTTTATCTGGCCTGCCACAGGATTCCAACCTGGGTCATTGGTGTGCCAGGCAAACGCCCTCCCATTGAATTACAGGGGTGAGTAGAGTTCACTGATGGAAAGCAGTGTGAATATCATTTGTAAATCTGTACAAAGCATGACATAATGCAAAGAGGTCATTCACATACATCTGCTGTTGTTATAGGGAACTTTCTCAAGTGTAAATGTAAAAAGGTCATTCCCACACATGCATTCTTCTTACACAGCCTGCTGGTTAGCTCAAAGGGCTGATCATGGTGTTGGCTACCGTCCACGTTAGGAACAAACCAAAATAAACAACTGCAGCACAGTTTGCGCACTGCGGTCCGCCATGGTCAACTAAAATAATTTTTTTAATTTCCTTTTCTACTGTCCCAGTTATGTTTTAATTGTAAATATGGACTAGCTAAAAAATACACTACCTCAAAACAATGAACAGATCATGGTATATCATCAATGCAGGTGCCAATAAAATAGCAACATAATTAGGTTAATTTTACTCTCAATACTTCCCAGGTTTATCTTCTATAGTTTTTTGGAGTTATTGCCTTGAGACAAAAACGTCAAAATCTACAGGAAACATCTGGCGCTGGGAACCCACTCTGTTATGTAACCAATGGTGGTAAAAGAGTGAATGGTTTTTCGCTCACAAGTCACATGAAACTAACTATTGACATGAAAACTGGTATGGATTGTTGATAGATGATTAAACTGAACAAAATACAGTATACTGACTGAGTGTTGTTTTAGTTCATCTCTTCAAGATTTCTATACCACCCTCACCACCCCCTCTCTCTCTCTCTCTCTCTCTCTCTCTCTCTCTCTTCAACCCTTTCTTTTCTCTGACCTCTCTCCTCCTCTCTCTCTCCTCACCTCTCTTCTCTGACTCTCCGTCTTTCCCTCCCTTTCTGACTCTTGAACTTTTCCTCTTTCTGTTCAATTTATCACAGGTTGTTGTCTCAACTCTCCCCTCCCCCTCACTCCCCTTCTTTCCACCTCACCCCTATGTAGTAATGTATAAAGTATGAGCACGAGAGGAAGAGAGAGAGTGTGTGTGAGCGAAAGAGGAGACAAAGAGAGAGAAAGAGAGAGAATTGGTTCATTTATTTCATGTAAGTCTGTACACATAATAAATCATAAATTGGACAGAGAGAGAGAGAGAGAGAGAGAGAGAGAGAGAGAGAGAGAGAGAGAGAGAGAGAGAGAGAGAGAGAGAGAGAGAGAGAGAGAGAGAGAGAGAAACAAACAATACAAAGAATTTAGATTCCAAAGCAAAAACAGGAAATTAGCAATAACACCAAAACTTCAACAACAACAAAAAGGAAAACAAAGAAACAACAAAAAAAGAAACAATAACAAAACAATTTAAAAAATATTAAAAAAACAAAGCAACAACAAAAAGTAAACAAAGCAACAACAAAAAGACAACAAAAAGGAAACAACAACAAAGCAACAACAACAAGGGAAAGAAACACACACTATAACAAAAAACAAACAAAAAAACTAAAAGACACCAAAACAAATGAGACTTGAAGAAAAAGGTGCACAAGTACTCACCAGTACATCTGCACTGCAGCTCAACTCCACAGAAATGATGAGCATTTTAGAGAGAGCGGGGTCAAGGGGGAATTCTACCATGTTACGTCCTAATGGAGTGAGAGCTCCAGTGTTGTCCAACGCGCCTAGCACCCACAGCTGGTACATCGAGTTCATGATGTTGTCCTGGAAACACAGGGGGAAAGGACAGTACAAAGGTCAAGGTGAAGGCCATGGAAAAGATCAAAGGTTAAAATATAGATCCTCAAGTGCTGACAGGTGGTACACTGATTTTATGATGCTGTCCTAGAAATAAAGGGTGAAGCTCGTCGCAAAGGTCAAGGTGACTGCAAAAAGTCACAGACAACATAAATAATTTAGTTTGATGTTGGCGAGCACTTTTTGCATGTCACTTGGTAATTTGCCAATGCCTTGAGCAAGCTGTTTATACAGGGATGGGTGCTATACACAAAGTTCTGTTCTATTTACCTGCGGAGGGGGGTCCATGAAGTGAAAGCTCAAAAGGTCAATGACTCCTAACGACTTCAGCAACAAGACAACGTTGGCCAGGTTTGTCCGCTGAATCTCCGGCACTGTGGTCGTCAGCAGCTCATCCTTGTACTGTCGCTGTGTGTACAACCTGTACGCCTGCCTGTGTATACACAGCAACATTACTGTCATCATCATTATAATTTTTATCATCATCATCTGTGTCGCTATCATCATCAGCAACATCATCTTCGTAACAATCATCATCCACATGCTCTTTCAGATCAGAGTACAAACTGAGGCCTAGTTTGTGCAAGCACGTGTTCCATCGCATGAGACTTTAAAAAATCCTGAGACTCAGGTTGTAGACGGGCGAGTCCCAGATGCAAAAGCACACCTTGCAAGCACTACACCTCATCCCACCCCTCCCCCTCAACCTGGGTTGCACTGCTCCACAGCTGCCATGCATTCGCTGAGAAAGCAACCACAATTTCGCCTGCACGGGTGAGAAATATTATCCAAACTCCACATCCAAACAACATACCCAGGGCCAGTTCTGCCGGCACGCCCGGACCGTTGGTTGGCGTTGGCTTGGCTGATGGGGAATATCTGCAGTGCGTCCATACCAATCTTTGGGTTGAACACCTTCAGCTTGCAGTATCCAGCATCCACCACAAACCGGATACCATCCACTGCACACAGACATAATCCTTTACCAAAGGTGCTCCTTAACAACAATCGTTTGTGTATTGCTACACGATAAAGTCTCATAATCGACCATCACCCCAGGATTGCAAAAAACATATAAATGAATAAATTACATGTTAAACTTTTTTTTTAAATCTCGTAATAAAAGTCAACTGAAAGACTGTCAACATGTGAAACAAACAACAGTCCCAGGTAAGACCTTAGATGATGACAGCTCAATCAAGCTGTCACTGCCGAGGATATGCATTTCAATTTAGCATGTAACGCTAAACATCACTGTTCATTTTATAACCTTAAATTTTTGTGTGAAACACTATTATTTTGTAATTTTTTAAAAGTTTGACAGAACAACTCGTATTTACATCTCACCCGACAGGTCCAAACCAACCTATAATAAGGTTTTGGAACAGCAACTGTATTTTATTATTATTAT
The DNA here is from genome assembly GCA_036898135.1 of Oncomelania hupensis. Classification (NCBI taxonomy): domain Eukaryota; kingdom Metazoa; phylum Mollusca; class Gastropoda; order Littorinimorpha; family Pomatiopsidae; genus Oncomelania; species Oncomelania hupensis. The sequence goes on along the minus strand of CM072519.1, from coordinate 18,069,538 downwards.
TATTACTACTACTACTATTGACTTGTTGTTATTGTAAGCGTGAAAGCGCTTAGAGAAAGCTTCTGTTGGGTTTTGCTGTTTAAAAAATAAATTATGATTACTATTATTATTATTACTATTATTGTTATTATCATTATTATTATCATTATTATTATTATTATTGTTATTAGTAATATGAAGGTAAACAAACCAGTGAGTGACGTTTCGGCAATGTTCGTGGCAACCACACACTTCCTGATGCCGTCGGGAGCTTTCTGGAAAATCTTGGCCTGCAAGTCGCTGGGCAGCTGGGAGTAGATGGGCAAGATGGCCAATGGGGGCGCTTCTTCCAGTTCTTCCAGCCGTTCTGAAACACACCAATGAATTGAATGACACCGTAGCTTTGTGCAGGGAAAAGTTTCAGTTTGAATGCTAAAACTGAAAACCTGAAATGTTTATCTATGTGACATAGTTATCACTGATGATGAAGAAAGTCTAAATCGTCCTCATGGGAGATCGGTGTAGAACAATGGTAGAAGGATTACTTTGTTCATTTTAGCGGTTAAGCAATGCCAACTGCGGTTAGTAGCCAGAATGGGGACCATTGGTTTTAACAGAATTCTTTATATTATTCAAGAGGACAAAACATGGAGAACATAAAGAGCACTCAAAAGCAACACTTAAAAATAAGAGATGACACCATTCCAGCTGTTACCATCATCATCATTACTTTTCCCATTCCTGTTTCTCATCAATCATCATCATCCTCATCATCATCACTATCACCATCATCATCAACACCTACCTGAGATGAGGGCACAGGTGACTTCAATATCCTCCTGCCCTGGCATGAACACCAGAATGTCTCCTGAAAAAAACGCACCATACGCTAGAATTACACAACAAAGTGTGAACCCAACAAAGAAAACAAAGGAGAACACAGTTTGTGCAGGGTGGCTAAAAACACTTTTATATGTGCTGACAAACAACACACACAAACAAGTGATACTGGATGATGTGCAAGTGCCATACCACAAGGGCTCAAATACTTTTATATGTGCTGACAAAAAACACACACAAACAAATGATACTGGAGGATGAGCAAATGCTTTACCACATGGGCTCAAAGCGCGGCGATCTGTACTAACATACACATTGAGATGCCTCTCGTTCCCTTCCATAAACACAGTCTTGCATATTAGCAAGCATCCATCATACAAACATCTGGTGTAAAGGCAGGGAGACTGCTATTAAAAACATAATCAAATTATTGTTGTCGTTTTTTTTTATTTTGAGATTGACTGCGTCCAATACCATTACAGAATGGAGGGAGGGAGGAAACTAGAGTAATGGAGAAAACAAAGAAACAAACAATGCTTACTGAAGGGAGGGAGGAAACTAGAGTAATGGAGAAAACAAAGAAACAAACAATGCTTACTGAAGGGAGGGAGGAAACTAGAGTAATGGAGAAAACAAAGAAACAAACAATGCTTACTGAAGGGAGGGAGGAAACTAGAGTAATAGAGAAAACAAAGAAACAAACAATGCTTACTGAAGGGAGGGAGGAAACTAGAGTAATAGAGAAAACAAAGAAACAAACAATGCTTACTGAGGGCATCAAAAACTTGTCAAGCAAAACATAGTTGACATTATAAACTCTTGTATTAAAATTAATATATTAAAAAAAGAGTGTTACTGTAAATCAATGTGTCTTTCAACCCTGACAGCTGCCTCCTATCTTTAAAAGGCTGTGTTAAGGTAACAAAAATTCATTTCATCTTTTTTCTCTCACCCTCTCACTGTGGCTCTCTCAGCAATTACATAATAAATTAACCTTTCTCTAAGTCTGGCACTCTTAAATTAAATTATTGTAACTTATTTTAACATCATTCTCTGGAAGTGTACCGGTTTCATAACTGCATCAACATTTTCCTCTCTCTCTCTCTCTTTCACTCTCATTCCTGTCCTCTCAGCACCCCCCACATCCCCCTCACTCTTTTGCCATCCCTCCCTTCCCCCCTCTTTCTTGTACTCTCCCTCCTTCCTGCCGCCTCTCCCAACCCTTCCTCCTTTCTCTCTCTGTTAAAAAAAAAGAGATGAGAGTATAAACCGAGGTCAAGTCAATGCATGCAGGAATTCCATTGCATGGACTTTGAAAATCCTGACGCTCATGTCCTAGACGGGTGAGTGTTGGCTAAACAAATACACCCAGCATGCACTAGGTCCCTTCTCCCATCCCCAGTCGCCCAGGATTGTGCTCAGTCATCTGGGCGTCAGACTATGCACCCAAAGGTTGCAGGTGGGCACCTCGGGCAGCTTGAGTTCGTTCTTGTATCAACCAGCTCTTGAGCTGGAAAAGCTCTATATAAAAGTAATAAAATAATAATAATAAATAATAATAACTAACTAAAAACTTCCTCTTTCTTCTTTGATAGAGTTCATTTTGATGAACAAATAATTAAATATTGAAACAATAAAATCCTCTCTCACCATCTAAACCCTGCAAGTGGATCTGCAGGGACTGCTTGACGGCCGCCTCTACATAATCCTCCACTGGGTTCTTGGCGTACATGACATCCACTGGGAACGTTCGGCCGGGAATGGTGTAGATGGGAACATTGCCAAAAAACATGGCAAACTTGCTGGAGTCCATCGTTGCCGATGTCACGATCAGCTTTAAGTCATGTCGACGTGCCACCACCTTAAAAAAAGAAACACAATCAAGAGTATACGGAAATGACAATTACAAAATTATTATAAACAAAAACATTTCTCTCAAACCTATGCTGCAAACAAGATTTTGTTTCTCTTTTTTATGCATAGCTCCACGGTAGATGAATATAAAAAAAAACTATTTTTGTAATAAATGAATCCTTTATAATTATTATATAGAAAGGAAATGAAAACTCCAGTGTACCACTGAAAATTTACTGCGTACAATACATTACAATCCCATTGGAAAACACTTAGATGTTACATGACATGGCTACTGAACTATTGATGTATTCAGGAATTTCTTTTTTATGCTTACAAATATTATTCTCTCATATTTCAGAACCACGTAACACTTCTTGTTTGTGTGTGTGTGTTTTTTTGTTGTTGTTGTTTCAGTTTCTTCTTCTTCTTGCTTTTATTGTTATTATATTTTAATAAGCTAACAATTCTGTGTCATTCTCATTCTTCCAAAAACTATATTTCCAAACTGTACAAAGTCCAGTGGACTGACAATACCTAAAAACTGAAAACGGAGGTTGAGGACCACAGGTTCCAGTCTACAAGCTGCTACCATTTCTTCCAATCAGACCCTTACACTTTGTTAGTCCCGGTGCAGCTTATGAAATTTCTTCTTTTTTTTTCTCAGAACTTTATTGAAAATTTGGAAAGGGGTACTGGAAGTGGAGAAGAAGAAAAAGAAGGTAGGAAAGCTACCAAAGTGATTTTTTTTATATTTTTTTTTAAATTAGAGAGCACTCATACCCCCATTGTAATTGCCAAATCTGGATAAATAAAGTTGTTTGAATTGAATTGAATTGAATTGAAAAGCGCCTTATTGTACAGTAAGTACTCAAAGTAACGCTGCTATGCTCAACAAAATGTTTTCATTAGACTCACATTTCTAAGGAGACCAAACAGAACATCTGTGTTGAGGGATCGCTCGTGAGCCTCGTCCATGATGATGGCGCTGTAGTGATCCAAGTCTGATTCGCGCAGGGACTCACGCAGCAAGATACCGTCCGTCATGTACTTGATCATCGTTTTCTGTGACAAAGAAGTACCTGTGCTAATTAAACAGGTTAGTATTATGTAGTC
>CM072519.1:17968249-18060749 GCA_036898135.1 Oncomelania hupensis | reverse complement strand
TCATTAAAAAACAAACAAACAACAATGGCAACAACACCACACAAACAAAAGCACACCTTGTTAATCTGGCGCTGTTGGGCGCTCATGCGTTTCTTTTTCTTCTGCTCAAACTCTTCTTCTTTCTTCTTGGTGTACTCTTCGCTAGTGCCGGAAAAAGGGTTGGAGCTATCGTCGTAGCCTTCATCCATGCTGTACCACTCCCGGTCCAGTCGCTTCTGCTCTGCCTCCCACAGCTCCCGATCTTCGTCTGACATGAACTCAACATTCTCCTTGCCTGAAAACAGTTCACTGGATCAGTTTTTAGCTTCCAAAATGTATTCTGCTGTTGTTAAAAAAAAGTTGGAGTAAGCAAAGTTTTCTCAAGTAGTTTACACTTGATGCTTCAATCAAAGTGACAAATGAGTATGCTCTAAGCACATTATCAAGAGGGCAAAGGGTTTGACAGCCTATGATGCCAGCTATGCTATTCTATGCTATACTATGCTATGCTTTACTGTACTATACTATACTATATTACAGAATTACAGTCACTGCATGTCTTATCAATGGCCTGATCACAAACATCATCATCAATATCAACAGGAGCTTGACCACTACTCTGAATAATACAAAGCAACGTGCGAGCATTTCCCAATACCACCTTTTTATTATTACTATTGTTTGTTTTATAATCATTCTTCTTGTAAGGAAATATTTAAGCTCTTCGTAATTTTTCATTCATTCATACAGTTTTGATCGTTATCTTAACCTTTAGCATGCCGACTTTTCTGCACGTTCCTTTCCCCTGCCACTGGCTTTTTTCTAACGACATATATTTTTAGCATGACTCGCTTCACTTGATTCCCTATTGCTCAGCCAAATAAAGTCCTATCTTCATGAAATTTTGTGAGTAAATGGATGTTTTGTGTATAATTTTCTATGATCATATTTTGTCTAATGTCAAATATATTTTGTGGGGAAAAAATAAAATGAGGAAGACAAAAATCTTGTAGCCACTCATGATCGCATGCATTGGGTACCACTTCATCATCGGAAGAAACATCACTCACTTCAACATCCTCAAACTCTACTTTAGCTGGTCAAACCCCCCACTTCCCCTCCCACCATGCGCAATTTCATCTTCATCAAAGTCTAAAAACTCTTCTTTAGAGTGAAGCCATAATAATTTCAAGGATAACATCTTCATCTGCCATTTTGCAAAATCCAATCTCAAACTTCTCATAATTTTTTTTAAAATTCCCATCTAAAAGTAAGCCCAAAACTCTGATACATGCACTGAAAGATTCAATAACGAGAAACAAATATGTACATAAGCTGAAAGATTCCGCCGCCATTTGCAAACAGGAAGTGAACTTGTGAAGATGCCAGTATGTGCATAACCATGGTGGCGAAGGGAGAGTTTATGGTGAGATATGCTGCCGGCAGTGAATGAGGAGAGAGCGGGCTTGGTGGTATATACCGCCGGTAGCATGCTAAAGGATAAGCTTACAATAATTCCAACTTGACATAATCTGCTGTTGTACCATCACCATCAACAAAACGTAAATAAAACATAATAACCTTCCCTGGCACCCTCTTTTGGGGTGTACTGGATTTTCTTCCGGTCTTTCATCCATTCGTTGTACTTGTATGTCGGTGTGGCTTTCGGGGTGTAATCCTTCTCATTTCTTGAACCAGATCTGCACCACACACACACAAACTCTGTCAAAACACATTTTAAATAAATGAGTGCGAAAAAATCATAACACAAGTCTTTCCCAGGAGTTTTTGAAAAAAAAGAAGAAAAAAAAAAGAAAGAGGAGGAGAAAAAAACCGCACATGAAATGATGATGAAGAAGAGGAAGAGAAAAAGAAATGGAACAAAGACGGACAGAGATGATCAAGTCCATTTGTGTTGCACAGGTATCCATCCATAAGGAGTGCTCAGTGAGCATAAGGAAGGCACAAAAAGCAACACAAACGATAGAACAAAATAGAGGTTGTGGAGGGAGGAGGATGGGAGGGAGGGGGGCGGAATGAAGAGATAGTGAGAGAGTGCTGCTTGGTAACTGTCACTTAAATACAGGTCACACTGCATTGAACAACAAAGCGCAAGATGTCTTCACTAACTTCCTATAGTCTCGATTGTCGGAGGGCTTGTCATGTGAGGAACGCTGACTACGGAAACTTCGTTCGGACCCTTCCTCTCTCTCCCCTGGCCTGAGTGGGGTGGGCAGGTCCCAACTGGACTTCATGGGCGGTGTGATGTCATCATCGTCCCATGCTGACCCTGATGGCGTGTCTGAAAGAAAAAAAAAACAAAAAAAAAAAACATCAGCAATCTCATCCTTATTGTTTTTTTTAGAGTATGGTGTCTGTGTTTCTGTGTGCATATGAATGTGCACCGGGTGGTTGAAAAGTAACTCCCTATTTTAAAATGGCGGTTAACTGTTGTAAAGAGTGCTGCATTTGTGTGAAACAAACCGGATTGTGATCCTTACTGTGGTACAATTCAAATGCTCATCTCTGATTTCCTCCTACAGTGACAAGAGCCGTCTACAACAGCCCGTCGCCTGTAGCTTGGTCTTATGGGTTCTAATGTCTCCTATCTTAGGCAAGCTGAGCTCACTCATGCAGCATCAGGCTAGGAGCATAATGCTGGTCTTCTCTCATCACTATGAGATTAAACTGGCACTAGTTTATGCACCAGTATCCTTCTTTTTTTAAATGTACCGTTGCCTCCTTGGACACAACTCTTTCCCAAAAATAAATACCAAAATAAACACTGCAGTATTGCTTCCACATGGTGAGATAAAATATATATTATGATGATACGTGGTGACCTTTGATTCCAAGTTTGGGTGTTTCAATTTCATCTCTGCCTGTGTCTCTCCTGCTTGGTGTCTCTTCCCATTCTCTGTGCCGTCTCTCACTGTCTCTGTCCCTCCGCTCGGAGTCTCTGTCTCTCCTCTCGGAGTCTCTGTCTCTCCTTTCTGAGTCTCGACCCCTGGAGCTTCTGTCATCTTTGTAGCGTTTGTCTCTCCGATCATCTGAAAGTAGCAAAACATTCTGCCTATTTCTGAATGACCTGCTTCCAAAGTCACCTTGCATTTGAGTATTTTTATTAGTTATTAGTATTCTAAGCAAAAAATTATGAAATGAAAATATAATAATATTAATAGTTTATATTATTGTATTAAATTGTGTTTTACATGTTGTTTTTTTAATTTCATAAATTTATTAGTTCCAAAATTCGTACGGACATGAAAAGACAACTCTGCATGCGCAAACTGTCTTGCCAAAAGAGTTCCTTTCCTTCTCAATCACAGAAACTACGATGTATTATTTCTGTATTATACTTAGACAACAACATGTAATCAGTGGAGCAAAACACAATCAAACAAAAATAACAAATAAATAAATAAATATGAATCCAAACAATAGCGGTACCTCTGTCTCTCCTGCGATCTCTGTCCCCTCTGTCTCTCCTGTAAGAACGACCATCTCTTTGTCGATCTCCATCTCTGTCTCTCTCTCTGTCACCTTTTGAAGAGACGTAGACACCACGTTCCTTGTCACGGTGGTGTTTGAACATCCGCTCCTTGGCTTCCTCACTAACACCGCCTGGGTGAGATGGTGTGTCTATACGCGGCTGTCTGTAGTGCCTGTACCACAGAAATCCACATTACTTTTTAGCTTAGCATAACATTGCATAGCAATATGGCATGCAGGCTATAAGCCTTTATTCAATTTAAATCAATTCAATAAATCTTTATTACCCCAACAAGGAAATTGAACACCTGACAGAGATTGTCACTCAAGTAAACAAGTACAAGTTTGTATCGAGGGCCTAATATAGTGAACAGTTACCTATACAGGCAACTGTTTCCTGACCCAGAATTCATCAAATGTATGTTACAACAAAAGTGTAATAACAATATTTAGCCAGTAAATGCACTAATCTCTCTCTAGAGAGCTGGGCTTTTTTGTTATCTCCCTTATACTGCAGTGCTCTGTGAAGCAGCGATTTCAAGCAGTACGGGATTGTGACAAACAAGCGGAACAAAGCCATATGAGTCATTATAAATATCTGATTAAGTATTATTATAATATTATTTTATTTATTATTATTATTATTATTATTATTATTATTATTATTATTAATATTATTATATTAAATAAATTATATAATAAATTATAATAAGCACATCACTGCAATACCGGAATAAAATTTAAATATAAACAAAACACGAAAATCAGCTATTTACACACCTATTGCGAAGTCCAAGTTAGACTAGACTACCACAGTACCAGATATTTGTTATCAACTGTAAATCATACTTTACCTTTCTTTACTACTCTTGGACTTCTCATCATACTTGTCATCTTCAACATCATCCTCGTCCTCGTTGAATGACATCACTTTGGACCGCTTTGGTGTTTCACTCCCCTCTAAACTTTCTGTTTGTCGCTTCAACACTGCAAGCTTGTCCAGACCCAGTAATGACACTTTTGGTATGTCAGGCTTTTTAAACATGTGTCCTTCTCCTGCAATCTTTTTCTTCATGATCACCAAACCTCCAAGCTCCTGCCCACTGGAACCCTCCAACCGATGAACAACTGTCTCATCATCGTTAAAGTCAAATGATGCCATGATCAGAGAATGAACTAAGTGTCAAACACTTTAATAGTTGGTTCTTTGTAGACCAGTTAAAAGCACAGCAATAAATGTATACTAGCTGTTTCACTCTTTTGACTGCATCCACAAACACTCGAAGTGGAAAAAGCAAAACAACAATATCGTCTGCTTCGTCAATGGAAAAAAATCAATACTTCAATGTTTCCTTGTAAACATAACTAGAGTCACCTGTCACACTTCTGTCCGTCACAAGTATAAACAACACAAATTCATCAATTTGATGCGCACAACATGTATATTTACGATACAACATGTGTGCATACTGTTTTAAAACATCGTATGCACAATACCGTCTGCTCTCCTTTCAATGAAAACCAAATTTAGTGCTAAGAAAAGTCAATACCTCATTTTCATATAATTTATATGTAACAATTTTAAACCCTCGTTTGTATAACATATTAAAAAATTTGATGACAGAAATGTTCTTTAGAGTTGAAGCAATTCATATTGAAATACTGTTAAGCTAATGCAACACAGCTAAAACTAAAGAAATAGCTTCATTTAGAAGCCTGGGCAACACAAACAAGATGGCGGACGCCATCCTTATACGAGCACTGAAAGGCCAGCCTAAAACGTTGAATCTCTGTAACAGACACTTAGACAGAATCCCAAGGACTATTGGTAAACTGGAATTTGTTTGTCAGCTCAACCTAAAAAATAACAAAATTCGGAAACTTCCACCTGAGCTGATACATATGTATCAGGTAGGTTTCCTACTCTGCGTTGTTGACGGGAGTTATTCAGTTAACTTGTACAAAACTAGAAGTAGACGTAGACGTAGTACTTTGTTTTGCATTTTGTATGACATAACTGATAGAGTAGCAATACATAACCGATGGATTTGCTTGCTGTGTTCTGTATTGAGATTTTAGCTCAATGTTTTACTTTTAACTGACTTCTACGAGCACACCAAATTCTGAAATAATTCTTCTGCTTTTTTGTTTGTTTTTTTCCATTGCGTACATATGTCATGCATGCTTATTACAATGGAATTTTGTGATCTGCACAGTTGCAAGTGTTGAATTTGGGCAACAATGACTTTGAGGACTTCCCAGCCTTGCTGCAGCATCTTCCCAACTTGGAGAGACTACACTTCTTCAGCAACCACATCAGCCATATTTTACCCGCCAGTCTTAGTGAGGGTCAGTTGCCATATATTTGTGGAAAGGCTGGATTGTTTTTTCTGATTGATGTGTGTAAATTTGTTCTCAAATTATGAGTGATATTTTTCTAATAACATAAAGGCATCCATTCAAAGTATTTTCAGTATAACAGAATGTAGTATTATAATTTAGGTGTTTTGGTTGAGGGCAGGGGTGGGGATGGAAATAAATAAATATTTTTTATTTATGATTTTAATCATTCTGGTGTATAATGCTTTTCATGCTCAAGGTGTTGACCGATGGTAATATTTAAGAAACGCCCATTTGCCACTGTTGCAGACGGTTTCAAAAATCTGACCTTCCTCAACCTGAACAACAATAAACTGCAGACGTTGCCTCCAGAAATGTGCAAGTAAGCAGAGTTAATAAGTTGTCTAAAGTCTTATTTATTTGATCCTCCTTCCTCCTCCTCCTCCTCCTCATTATCATTTTTGTCATCATTATCATCATTAAATCCTCCTCATCATCATTTTATCCCCCGTTGGGGTGCCGGGGGTTTCAGTATAAATAGTATCCCCACTTTCTGGAAATTTAGTGCTTTAAATTCCCACTGTCGCTGTCTTTCTCATTTGCTCTTTCTCATTCCTGCTCTGTTCTATCAATCTGCTATACTGTCTTCTTCTTCGCTAGACCAGTCACCTACCTTTTTTCTTGAAAACTCTTCCGGGACAAGACACCTTATTTGTGTATAAGGTCTGTTGGATCAGCTTGGGAATATTGGATGCTTTCTGCCAGGTGGTCACTATGGCTTCCTATGATGTTATTATTTAGCAATGTAGGCATTTTATATGTATGTATTTTGTTGATAATTTATAATGATGTTTGTATTCTATTTTGTTTTTGTAAACGGGGGTTCGATAAATTAGAGTACAGCCTCAGCGTCTCCTTCGTGGGATGTCTTTATTGTAAAGTGACTGGCTGGTGGAGAGCTTTCAGTTTTACCCCTAGGGTTGTTTCGGCAGATCTTTTATGCGGATCAGGGGTTGTCCGGTCCTGATTTGGCTCGAAAGAGTCCGCTGGACCTAAAGCAATAATCATGTAATGTAATGTTATCATCATTTTATTTTTTTGTAATAATAATAATAATAATAATAATAATAATAATAATAATAATAATATAAATAATAATAAACATTTGTATAGCACCCTTTCACACTAGAGCTCATAGTGCTTTACAGCAAAGCAAACAACAATTATTTATTTATTTATACAGTGGAACCTCCGGTATCCGGCTCTCTGGTATACGACTCCCTCCGTTATGTGACCTGAAAACTTCTGACGGATTCACTTCCAATAATAAATGACCTCTGGTATGCGACAACCTCGTTTATGCGACCAGCGACCGTGTCTTAAGCCCTTTATATGACCGTCTTAGGGCAATTTAAAAGAGATATCAGTTAATTTGCTGTTTGTACCTTTCGTTTTTTCTCTCATGTTAGTGTACGCCTGCTGTTGTCTGCTATTTCTGGTTTGCAAATAAGGTACATTACTCGCCTACACTGGCTGTCAAAGTGGCGTCGCGCAAGAGCAACGTTTTGAGTTTGGCAGAGAGAATGAAAGTGATTGAAAGAAGTGAAAATGAGGAGAGTTGTTTGTCTATTGCAAGAAGTTTAGACGTTGGGAAGACCCAAATTCAGCTCATCATAAAGGATAAGGAATCTGTGAAACTACGATGGGAGAGTGGAGAAAGTGGCGAAAAGGAAAACATCGAAACTGAGAGCTTCTGCACTGACAGACTTGGATGAATGCGTCTGGCAGTGGTTCGACTGTTTTCTATTTTTGAAGCTGTGAATAAAAGACAAAGCTAAAAATGAAACATGTTTTACAGTTTCCTTTGTCAGAGAATACATGCTGGTGAGTGTGAAAATTATGACTACATACCCCTCCGAGCCTGACCCCCCTTCCCCCACACCCCACCCCTTGTTTCCGGTATAAGACCACCTCTATTATAAGACAGTTTTTTCTCAGATTTTGGACGGTCGTATACCGGAGGTTCCACTGTATATTTGACCAACAACACCAATGGCATCAACACGGACATCAAAGTCCACGGCCAATCCCTCAACACATTGCATAGCTTCTAATATTTAGGAGCCATTGTATCAGACAATGGGTCCCGACAGGAAGTCCTTTCCAGGATCGCACAAACAACTGCTGCCCTGGCGAGGTTGAAGCCAATTTGGAAAGACAGGACCATCAGCCTACATTCCAAGGTAAGGTTGCTGCGCTCCCTTGTCATCTCCATCTTCCTATATGCTTGCGAAACATGGACCCTCACAGCAGATCTCCAACGAAGAATACAAAGCATGGAGATGAGGTGCTACAGAAGACTTCTGGGCATTTCCTATACCCAGCACATCATCAACGACAAAGTCCGACAGACCATCACACAAGCCATTGGACAACACGATGACCTGCTCACAGTGGTGAAAAAACGTAAACTCTGATGGTATGGCCACGTCACCAGATCATCAGGTCTTGCAAAGACCATCCTGCAAGGCACAGTGCAAGGAGGTAGAAGAAGAGGGAGACCGAAAAAGAGGTGGGAGGACAACATTCGATAATGGACTGGTTTGACACTGAGCGAAACTATCAGGGTTGATGAGGACAGAGAAAGATGAAGTAGGCTGGTTAAACGATCATCTGTGCTGCCCCTACGACCTCCGAGTTATGGAACAGGATAGGATATTTGACTGGTTGATTGAGTAATACTAATAGACTGTGACTATTTTATTGGGCAGTCTGCTCAACCTGGAGTTTCTAAGTCTTGACAACAACCAGCTCAAAGAATTGCCAGTGGAGTTTTGTGCGCTGAACAACATGAAAGAGCTTCATGCTGCCGGCAATCAGCTTATCTCTCTTCCGTTGGAGTTTGGTTATCTCACCAGCCTAGAGGCTTTACACCTTCAGAAAAACAAGATCCGCGAACTCCCCGAGGTAAGTTATTTAATTCAGTTTTTACTTTGTTTCGTTTATTTGATTCTTTTGTTTTGTTTTGTTTTAGTTTGCTTTCAGCGAGGTTGAAAAAAAACACATTGAAGGAAGATTTAGTGTTTGGAAGAATGAACAATGTACCATGTATGAGTTCTACTGCTAATAAGAGGAAGGCCTGTGAAAAGAAGAAATGGACACCTGATAAGATAGATTCAGTGAGCAGATGCTTAGCAAATTATATCAGATGTCTAAGCTGCCTGGGAAACAAGAGTGTGAAGAAGTGGCCGATCATATCATTAACAATTGGAAAGAACAGAGCGCACATTTGACAAACCAACCCATCTTGGAAACAGTCCGCCAGCACTTTTGATCTGGAAAAGAAATATTGGGCACAAGACTGGAAAGTAGACTACCTGAGCAGCTACCATCATGGACCCCACATACTGCAAAAGAAGAAGAAGAATACGCACAAACTTGAACAGCCACCATCATGGACCCCACATACTGCAAAAGAAGAAGAAGAATACGCACTCATTTGAGCAGCCACCATCATGGACCCCACATACTGCAAAAGAAGAAGAAGAATATGCACAAATTTGAGCAGCCACCATCATGGACCCCACATACTGCAAAAGAAGAAGAAGAATATGCACAAATTTGAGCAGCCACCATCATGGACCCCACATACTGCAAAAGAAGAAGAAGAATATGCACAAATTTGAGCAGCCACCATCATGGACCCCACATACTGCAAAAGAAGAAGAAGAATACGCACAAACTTGAACAGCCACCATCATGGACCCCACATACTGCAAAAGAAGAAGAATATGCACAAACTTGAACAGCCACCATCATGGACCCCACATACTGCAAAAGAAGAAGAAGAATACTCACAAACTTGAGCAGCCACCATCATGGACCCCACATACTGCAAAAGAAGAAGAATACGCACAAACTTGAACAGCCACCATCATGGACCCCACATACTGCAAAAGAAGAAGAAGAATACTCATAAACTTGAGCAGCCACCATCATGGACCCCACATACTGCAAAAGAAGAAGAATACGCACAAACTTGAGCAGCCACCATCATGGACCCCACATACTGCAAAAGAAGAAGAAGAATACGCACAAACTTGAACAGCCACCATCATGGACCCCACATACTGCAAAAGAAGAAGAAGAATACGCACAAACTTGAGCAGCCACCATCATGGACCCCACATACTGCAAAAGAAGAAGAATACGCACAAACTTGAGCAGCCACCATCATGGACCCCACATACTGCAAAAGAAGAAGAAGAATACGCACAAATTTGAACAGCCACCATCATGGACCCCACATACTGCAAAAGAAGAAGAAGAATACGCACACACTTGACAGCCACCATCATGGACCCCACATACTGCAAAAGAAGAAGAAGAATACGCACAAATTTGAGCAGCCACCATCATGGACCCCACATACTGCAAAAGAAGAAGAAGAATACGCACAAATTTGAACAGCCACCATCATGGACCCCACATGCTGCAAAAGAAGAAGAAGAATACGCACACACTTGATTAAAGTGTTTCCTATGGTCTGTGTATATTTTGCTTTTGTAGTATGTACCTTTGTTAACCCCTGTTTTCCACCTTTTGTGTGGTTCGCAGAGCATTGGCAAGTGCTATCAACTCAGGATTCTGGACGTGGCAGCTAATGAGTTAAGGATCTTCCCTACTGAGGTAAGCCATGCTGGAAAATAAACTCGAAGAAATTGTATCTCGATTCGATCTTGACCCTTTGTTTGGGCATAACAACGGTGCATAAGATAGGATTATTTCAATGAACTGAATCAAGGAATCAGGATGATTAAGATGTTACTAATATAAACTGAGGTCTAGACTGAGCACACAAGCATTTCATCATACAGACTTTTTAAAGATCCTGACGCTCATGTCCTAGACAGGTGAGTGCCAGCTTCACAAATAACCCAGCAAGAACTATGTCACTTCTCCTCCATCCCCAGTTGTCCATGATTTATGCCCAGTTGTCTAATGCGGCAGACTATGAGCTTGAGGAAGGAAGTGAGCCTCTCAGGCAGCTTAAGTTAGAGCCTTGATGATTCATTCTGTACGATTTTACTTTTTTACAAGTTTATAATAATAATAATAATAATAATAATAATAATAATAATAATAATAATAATAATAATAATAATAATAATAATAATAATAATATTGGATGAGCACTATATGAGCGCTTTTCCTCAAATCACAAGTCAGGCTCACAGCACGGAGATCTGTTCCAATGTACACGCTTACACGTTTAACAGAGAATCTTGATATATTGTGAACCCCAAGTGTAAATGGTGATTGTGTGTGTTACAGCTGTCCAATCTGCCACTGAAAGAACTGCATTGTGAGGAGAACCCTCTGCTTCAGCATATGCCAGTCCACTCCTTGCAAGAGGAGGAAGTTCTGGCACTCAAGGTAACGTGCTGGCCCCAGCAAAAGATAGATCATTTCACATCTGCTTCTGTTCATTACAGTGTATTTTCTGTTGGTATAGACATTACTTGTTGCCTTTTGTTGATGAAAGCCAGATAAATTCAAAGATTAAATTGACAATACAGTGTAGAATCGACAATACAATACATTACAACGCAGTATAATATATTGCAATAAAGTACAGTACAATACAATATTATCATCTCCTATCACTGCAGTAAATTAATCCGGCAATACTTAGTATTTGTTAAAATAATTATTTGTTTTTGTTTTTCTGTTATTAGCGTCTTCTTCTTTGTGTTGTTGTTTTCTTCGTCTGTTTTTATATTGTGCGTATTACACTTTGCAGGAAATCGTTGCGAGGTTTGTGATGAAGGGTCTACGTGATCGATACTCCCAGCTGAGGAAATCCATCCGCGATTACCCTGACTTACGAGACATGCTGGCCCAGTGCAGCAAATGTGCCGTCTGTGGTGAAGCCTTTCTCAATACTTGGCTGGAGTGCGTACACTTCCTTGACGGCAAGGTGGGTGTTGAATAACAGCTTGTCATTTTGGGAGTCTGTAGTCCCATACTTTACTTGTTTAAGGTGCGGTCTGACGGGAAGTGAAGCAGACGCAAAGCGGTAAACAAAGCAAAGCGTCCGCTGCTAGAAGCAAATGCTTTGCTTTGTGAAGCGGTCACACGATGAGAAGTTTTGCATAACAATCTGCGTGGAAGCAATGCGCAATTAGTTGTAAATCAGTTACCTCCCTTTCCGTCAGATTGACCCTCACAGAAGAAGTTCATTAGGCCTTTTTCGGGGTTTGGTTTCTGTAATTTTGACTTCTAACATTCCATAATGCCTCGTGGCTTTGAATTAGATCGAGGAGAATAAACGTATCGTCTTGTTTCAGATTTGCTAATGACCCAGTAGCTTTTGATGCCGTCATGATCGCTGAAATGATAACCTAGTTTTCGTACGTCGGCTCATCTGATTGGCTGGCATTCAAATGCTTCAGGGAAGCAAAGCAAAATTTTAGAGCACATTCTAAACTGAAAACAACTGTTTTGCTTCACTCGGCGCTTAGCTGCTGTTATGCTTTAGGTCTAGTCACACGATAAACATAGTCAAAACTACGATGTTTCGTGTTTTACTGGCTGTTTTGCTTCTTGTTTTGCTTCCCGTCAGACCGCACCTTTACTTGCTACAGGGCAATACTTTTCCTTTAATGTTGTAATGTGTTGAATTGTATTTGATTGCATTGCAATGCGTTGTATTGTATTCTTTTGTATTGTATCTCTTCTTCTTCTTCTTCTTCTTCTTCTTCTTCTTCTTCTTCTTCTTCTGCAATCAGTATTTAATGTTTTCAAATATTATTGTGTTACAGAGTTTGAATCTGGGCAACACAGTTGGTAAGATACCAGTGCGAGCGTTGCTGTGTTCATACAAATGTTTCAACTCTAAAGGCCACGACTTCTATGGTGTGGCATTTCCCTGAGATCACTCTGTAATTCTGTTGTTTCACAACTTTTGACAGCGATATATGATAGGACAATGGAACAATACTTCAGTGTCAACACAGAAATATGCTTAGATAATACAGGGTGGGGAACTCTCCTCGGATCCGCTGATTTCAGAGGAAATCGGCAGCCATTTCAGAGGAAAAAAAAAAGAGTTCAGAGGAAAAAAAATTTGTCCGTTTCCGAATCCAGTAGACCTATTATTACAAGTACCCATCCGTGTCCACCTTTTACTTTCTCATTGCTAGAACGGGCCCGCTAGAACTGAATGCGTGCAACATCTCCCCGCCCGCTCTTGTTGATTCTTACGACCACATAAACGCGACTTGCTTAGAGCGGGCGAAATGGTGTTGAACACATTTTCGGCTGTTATCATGGCGTGTGTGTCCAGAATAGTTCAGCGCGGGGATATTTTTGAAGAGGGGACCATTGCCAATAAATGGAAGTGGGAGTGGATTAACAAAACAACAAAAATTGAGGACGAGGACCAGCGAATCGGTGACTGCTTTCGGAAAATAGATAGGAGTAGCACAGCTCGATGCATCTTTTGCAACAAGGAGCTGAGCTACGCAAATCGTGGCTTGTCGACACTGATCGAGCACATGCTGACCAAAATGCATCAACATGCAATGAAAGCCACAAAACAGCAGGGCCGACTTTTAGGTAGGCTTTTATTTTTAATTTATACACATACCTTTTTCCTTACGGTTGTTGAATACTTTTCTTTCATATTTGGTTGGTTCAGTTCACTATACATTTACTGCACTGTTACTATGCCACTCTTGGTATGGCTTAAAAACGGAGTGAATTTAAATTATAAAAAAAACCATTTACTCTAGGGAATCTTTTCATGTCTGCCATGTCTCTCATCCTTGACAAGTAAAGAGAATGTATAGTATTATACCACTGTACTGTTAATATTGGGAACAACCACAGCTCAAAACTGATAATGACAATTATACATATTTATATATATGTATAATTGTCATTCTGCTCTCACATTATAAATTGTATATATATACACTGTGGTACAGTGATTGATGTTTGTGTTTATACTGCTGTGATACGCATGTGATGACCCACTGTAACTGTCATTTATCAACTGCACTTGCAATATTGTGGTCTATTGCCATATTAGGGCACAAATATATGACAAATGTATTGTATGTGTTTGTGTGAAAGTGCATATTGTGTGTTTACATTAGTTAGAAGTATACATAAAGAACAAGCAGGATTCAGGGCAGGGTGAAGTATCACTGAACAGATTTTCAATCTCAGAATAATCTGCGAGAAATACCTACAGCACCAACAACATCTATATTATATGTTTGTAGACTTCAAGAAAGCGTTTGACCGAGTCTGGCATGCAGCTCGTGCAACCAAAAGAGTGTACAACATCAGCCCCAAAATTATTGAAGTCATCAAAAGCCTGTATGACAAGGCTACCAGTCTAGTCCTCCACAACAGTGCCATCAGGAACTGGTTCAGAACAACAGTCTGTGTGCATCAAGGATGCCTATTCTCTCCAACACTCTTCAGCATCTTTCTAGATAGAGATGTCAGATGCCCTTCCAGATCACGAAGGCACAGTCAGCATATGGGGTAGAGCAATCTCCAACCTCCGTTCTGCAGATTACTTTGATGAATTGACTGGAGAGAAACCAAAACTTGAACAGCTCCAGAGCCTATGGAATGGAAATGAGTGCAGAGAAGACCAAAATGATGATCAACAACATCAATGATATCAACATGGACCTCAAAGTCCAAGGCCAATCTACAGTGCATAGCTTCAAATATTTAGGAGCCATTGTATCAGACAATGGGTACCAACAGGAAGTCCTCTCCAGGATCGCACAAACAACTGCTGCCCTGACAAGGTTGAAGCCCATTTGGAAAGACCGGACCATCAGTCTACATTCAGAGGTAAGGCTGCTGCACACCCTTGTCATCTTGGTGCAAGGAGGCAGAAGAAGAGGGAGACAGAAAAAGAGGTGGGAGGACAACATTCAAGAATGGACTGGCTTGACACTGAGCGATGCCATGAGGGTTGTTGAGAGCAGAGAAAGATGGAGTACGCTGGTTAAACGATCATCTGTGGTGCCTTAATGACCTTCCAGTTATAGGATAGGATAGGATAATACATAAAGTGTTAGGGTACTTCTGTTAGGTGTGTTTGTAGGTGCATGTTGTCAAGTGTGCATGAATGTGTGTATGGTTTGTGTGCGTGTTCATACACGTGCCTCTTGCTGCAGTGAATGTTTGTTGGTATAAGGTATGCATGCTTTTGACATTAGTCGCACGTCTTGACATAATGTCCGACATCTGCAGAAACTCCTGGCCAGAAGAACCGAGAAAGCAACCTAGTAGTTGCGTGTTCCCTTAAGCTAGGTGAATGATTGTGTGAAAGAGAGAGCATAAGTGTGTGAAACAAATTCGCAACATAGTGCAAAGAGCCGACTAGAAAAATCTGTATTTTGCTGGTGTATATATTTTGTGTTAGGCGATTACGAACTGCTTGTGATTTGACAATTGTATTGATGGTATTATTGACTTGCCTGACCTCAACGAAATATTAATAAAGAAAACTAAAATAATTGACTTCTTGGCGTTACTGAAATATTAACATATAAAAAAAGTACGATGTCCTAACTTTATGAAAAAATGAATTGGTGTATAATGTAAGGCACATATAATATATATATTATGTCTGTGTGTGGGTGGTGTGTGTTTGTGTTTGAAGAAAGGGAGAGGAAGAGATGCAAAGTTCGAGGTTCGGATTTGTAACATTTTTCATAATTCTTCGTTATGTTGGTACTATTTAGTGTCTTAATTAATTCTGATGAAATACTGAGGATTGGAAAATATTCCGAATAGGAGACAAACACCAAACAGGCTGTGTTTATGTGCCTGTGCGTCAGTTTACATTCTTTTTTTTTCTCCATTTACCTCTGCAACTCACACACATGCACAAACACACACACACCCAATGATACACCAATATTCACACCATCAAGCTATAATCAAATATCACAGAACGCAAAAGAAGACTGGATTTATTTATTGCAAGTTACGACAATGTTACTTCTTATTGCCAACATTTTAACACACAATCGACAATTACGTAACAGTTTGATTTGATTCCATTTCTGGTTTATAGGGCCCAGAGAACCTTTAGCGTTCATAGCTGGATTAAACTCCCACAAAACAGGTTTCTCTTGAAAGATCAGAAACACATATATAATCCACCAAAAACACACATACAAATACAAGTTCATGAGACTATGACTGCCCTACCACATCCTATGGTAAACAGAGCTAAGTCTATTTAACATTACTTAGCAACAGATTGTTACTAGAAAAAAAACTATTACTGTTACTAGACAAGGCTACACAAAACTTCAGTAAGGTACTGATTCCTATGCAGTTCTTTGGAAACAACTATATGCTATCACTGCTTCAACAATTTAATAAACATATGACATATTTGCACAGTGGAAAGGTTGGTTTAGGAACAGACAATAATAGTACAACATCTGACTGTGATACCGGATCATCAGTTCCTTTTGGACTAACTTCAACATAATGAGACCACACAATATTCCTTTAATGTTCAACTATTACATAAAGGTGAAAACTATGTAACGCCATGTGATTCATAGAGCAAAGGACATGGGTACAGAATACTACCCTACCAGTACCAGGTCCTTATGCACCATATACTAAAACAACTATGAAGGAGTCAACAGATACTAGTGTGTTACATATAGAGCATATCACAAGACATTTTTACAGAAAGATGCAGTTCTTATCAGACGCTGCAAAGCACAGGGCAAAAACTAATAATCCAGTTTCCACTAACGTTGACCTTCTCTTGGGTGTGTGCATACCAAGGGTCTAAAGACCTATTAAGCATGTTTTGTGGGTAGGTGTAGACACCCACTCTACTCCCCTACCCATCCGTCTCTCCCTCACCTGCATATGGATTAAAAAATATTCACTTCTAGGGCATGCTGAGCAGACTGCCCCTTAACGCTAGCACCATTCCATATTTGCATGAGTCTGCATCAAAGAGTCTTATTGAAACAAATTCCAATTCGCTGTATCCTTTAGGTGTTATACTTGCAGGTTTGTACTCTATTGGACCTTTTTACCACCTCAACCCTTTTACCATGCTATATGTTAGGTTTATAGTACAATTTGAGGGGTATAAATAGACCTCAATCAATTTAAAAAAAATTAAAAACTCTACCAAAACTGAAAGACAAATTAATAATAATAATAATAAAGTAGGCTTATATAGCGAAGAGCCGAATCAGGACCACAACTTGGTTGAAAGAGGACTCACTCCTGATCCATATAAAAGATCTGCTGAAACAACCCTATTGGTAACACTGAAGGCACTCCACCAGCTGGTCATTTTAGAATAAAGCCATCCTACGCAGGGGACACTGAGGCTATACTCTAATTTAGTGAACCCCGTTTACATTACATTACATTACATAATTGTTGCTTTAGGTCCAGCGGACTCTTCCGAGCCAAATCAGGACCGGACAACCCCCAATCCTCATAAAAGATCTGCTGAAACAACCCTAGTGGGAAAACTGAATGCCCTTCACCAGCCAGACAATGCATGAAAGACAAATTCATGCATTTATGTCACTCAATGGCGAGCCAGAGGCTTGCGACCTGCAATAAGATGCCTGAATTCTAATATCAATGTCACACAACAGTAACTTACAATGAAAATAGGCCTACTCCACAACCACTGCTACCATTTCATTTTCATTATTTCAAGGTACAAACTACAACAGCGTTCAAGTCTTAACGCAGTAAAACATTTACACAACAAAATACAAACAACCCAAAAATAACGACAAACCATCCCATAAAACAAAATTTACCACATTCAAAAATGTAATGCCCCTTGGAGACTTTTAGTGTATTGAGTATCTTTTTTTTTTCTCCCAGAAAATGCCTAGAAATACTGGTAAATGAAAATCTCAAAACCTTGAATATATAATATGCACTATGCAGTCTGACATTTTGTCAACAAGGACAATAAATCACTGTGTATGTTGTAGTACTATAAAATACTGTTACATATACAGCAACCATCTGACTATATCATAATAAAATAAAGTTCTCTCCTTTGTAAAGAACAAAACAACACTTCTCGAAATATGCATGGAGTATGATCGTTTGCACAAAAGGTCAAGACATACTAACTAAACCAAATTTACTCAAAACAGGCTTGAATATATAAAGTTATCTCTAGCATACAGCTACAAAATAAAGTTACATGTAGCTAGTTAATTATTCATTGCTTACAGGGTCCAGCGGACTGCAAAGAGCCGAATCAGGACCACAAAATCAGGACCACAACTTGGTTGAAAGAGGACTCACTCCTGATCCATATAAAAGATCTGCTGAAACAACCCTATTGGTAACACTGAAGGCACTCCACCAGCTGGTCATTTTAGAATAAAGCCATCCTACGCAGGGGACACTGAGGCTATACTCTAATTTAGCGAACCCCGTTTACAAAAACAAAATAGAATATAAAAATCATTATAAAATATCAACAAAACAATACATATAAAATGCCTACATTGCTAAATAATAATATCAATCATAGAAAGCCCTAGTGACCATTTGGAAGAAAGCGTCCAATATTCCCAAGCTTACCCAACACACACAAATGAGGAGTTTTGGAAGAGTTTTCAAAAAAAAGGTAGGTGACTGGTCTAGCAAAGAAGATAGTATAGTAGATTGATAGAACAGAGTAGGAAAGAGAAAGAACAAATGAGAAAGAGCGACAGTGGGAATTTAATGCACTAAATTTCCAGAGGGTCGGGATACTATTTATACAGAAACCCCCCGTACTCCCACACGAGGACAAAATAAAGCTAAAAATATTAAAGAGAAAGTTAGCTATACAATACTTCTTTTCTCTGTGAATCCACCAAAACAGATACATGAATCGAGAGTTTTGTGCAAACACTCACAAGAAATATCACCGCTGGAGTTCTCCAGAATAAAAAATTGTTTTCCACTCAGGGACAGAGAGAGACATTTGACTAATTTGAGCAAGAACAGATATTACACTCCCAATGGCAGAAATTCGCAAGAGATGGAGGAACATAAATTTATTTATTGTTTACATTCTAATATAACATATATTGCATAATTCTCTGATTAAGGGAAGAATGTGACTACTGGCGAGTATAACAAGGGAGACCAAAAGGTGTGTGTGTATGTAATACACAGGTAGTTGTTACCTCCCTTAAACAAAGACCACACACTTTTTTTGTCCTATATTATTGTAAACTATCTCCAGGCATGATCACAGATGCAGACCAGAAACAGAATTATTTGGAGAAGAAGTAAAGCAGCCTGAGAGGTGAACAACAGTAAAAATTTAACAAGTGTTTGCTTACAAACTACAAGCATTCTATACAAACTTGAGCAATGAAGGGTAAATGTGATAATTTAAGCATAGGTTTCAACTGTGCAAGTCTCATGATAAGAGCTGCAGAAAACTTTGATATTAAGATGTAAATTTTCACCAAAAGTTGCTGCAATATACGGGTGCAAAAACATAATCTCTTGATATAATATTTAAACTTTCGTAACAGTTGAGGATATATAATTAAGTTGCATATAAAGAAAGGAAAAGGTCACTACACAATCAATAAATTGCACAGGGCATTTTTTTAACAGGGATACTGGTGCTAAATAAAATCTTCAATCCATCAATCAGGAACAGCATGATTCAATCAAACAATCACTGACTATAAATGGTTTGATCATTTAATCAACTAAACATGCGCATTCACAATTCAAACAATCAATCAAATTATCTCATTTAAAACAACAAGATGGCAAGACATGTAATGTTTTTCCAGACACTTACACAGCTGAAAACCAGCATTTCCAACAGATCATTTTTTGTGCGGTGTTGTAACTTGGCTTTATCCTAAATAATAAAAATCTATTCAGTTGTTCTTGAGATATGACATGTCCAGACAGACTGATAGACCAATTGATGAACATTTGTCTCATTCTGCTCATTCCTAGCCATTTTCAGAATATTTCCAAATATCTGAAAATACAAAAAAAAAAACTACAAATATCAATTAAACAATCAATTATAAATAAAATTAAAATGAACTCCATGAACAATATACTTTGACTATGTCTGAGACATGATTCTACACAAGTACTGAATTGTTTTTGTAAAATAAAGTTTTATTTATTTATTTTACATTCACAATCCTCAACCCATCCAAGATTCTTACTTTTACACACAGTACTACTTGGTAGTCTAGATAGAAAAGTTGAATCAAACACTAGATGTCCGTTGACAACTAACAGTAGCTTTCCATTGAGGTCAAGTATTTACAGTTACAAATCACACAAGCTTTGTAGGCAAGCACAAACATACCACAAGAAGCTACAAACACTCGCATACTTAGTCATTCATAGTATTCTCATCATGCCAGATTACTTTGACCTCACTCATGATTAAACACAATTTGCTTCTTTATAAAATATTATTCTGTTTAATTTCGGTTTATCAAAAAGACTAGATTTTTAATAGGGCTTGAATTTTAGTTCCTTAAATTAATGGTGGAAAATTTTTATTTTTATTTTTTTTTTAATTTAAAAAAGTCAAAGACACAATTACACAAATTAATGGAATATCAAAATTACAAACAATAATAATTTATTGGACTGAACCCAAGTGCGAATTGCATAATCAAATAAAAAAGTCAATGCGATTACTATTTCATATTAATCCAAAATTTGGTGCCTCCGGTTCTGAAAAATTTACTTCATTTCATACTAACAAGTCTACACCAGACTTTACAAGCATACTTTGTGCAATTAATATAAAAGTGTAAAATACAGAATGAAAATATAAAATCTTGTTGATTATGCCAACGGAGTAATCATGAAAAAAGTGTGGAAGATTGCTAGGAAGATATTAAGAAAACATCAATCAAATCAATGCTCCATTAATGACTTTTTATGTCTATAATTAGTAATTTACTACCCATTCCCAAAAATATAATTCGTTGACATATGTAAATATAGTGTCAAACAAACTACACTTAATGTATCTGCACCATACTTTGACCAAAAGGAAAAAAAAAAGAAAAAAGTTTTTCTTTTTCTTTTTTAAAATGGAAATTGAAGATCTGTCATACTATAATAGTCTTGAGTTCTTCACACATAAAAAGTCCTATGTACCACTTTCATGCAAACAGCCAAGTTTCCAACGTTTCTCCATTTTCTTGACATGGATGAAACCTGAAAGACAAAACCATCCAAATGCCATACTCTGTATTTTTAATATTCTCACAAAAACTACAGAACCTTGGAAATTTATCCTTTCAATTCCTGTACATAATATGAATTTTGAAAGAAAAAACATCTAAATGCTTTACAAATATATACTTCTTTGTTTTATGAACATATCCAGTTTTCCCATTCGCACACACATGTATTACACTATTTCATGAAAGTATCGCCCCAGTTTTGATTTCCACACATACAAAAGTCAAAAGCACACTGTTCGTGTTTTTTGCACCATGAATATGAACACAAGGTGGGTGCACTAAATAAGGCAAAAGGAAATAACAAACCACACCAATTTGACATTCGTTGCAGTTCCTACATTTGCTGTAGAATTCAAATGACAAAACATAACATTTTTGAAAACCAACTCATTTTGTTGAATCATTTTGTGTAGGATACCCTTTATCTCATTGCTGGCAAAGTGCGTCATAAGATGTGCAATTCGTTTGTATGGCTGCCAGCGCAGCACGTCTTAGGAAGATGGATAGTGTCCACTATAAGCCACCCAACAACTAAAGGGAGAGTAATAATTCCTAATTGGTTTGTTACCTCCTTTCAACTGTAAAACAAGTATTTAACTGTAAAACCGATTTTTTTTTTTTTTTGCTGTGAGAGCAATTTTCATAGATAGATGTGACGCAGGCATTTTACCTCAATTCCAAAATGGCAGCCAATTCTAATAAGACAATTTTATGTGTACTGATCTACAAAATCATTCATTATCATTTTGATACATATTTTGAATGTATTTTTTATTAGTGTAAAACTGTCATGTTTTGTGATGAATGTACTATAATTATATTCTAGATATCAAACCCTTTTTGGATTTTCGCATACAGAGTGGCTACTTGAGTGCTATTATCTTACAAAAGGTGAAAAAGTGTATTTTCTATTGTTTATTTCTTGAAAGATTATGTAGTGATCACTACAAAGAAAATGAAGTATTTTCCATATTATCTTTTATATTAGGTGGTTACATTTTCAAAAAAAATATGCTTAAATAGTACGTTTTGAGGGAATAAACATGGCAAAAAAGTTCTGCCTCCAATCAGTTACTCTAGATTACCCTATAATAGGACGCTCTCTCGTTCATTATGTACACAATACCCCTTTGGTTTACATTCTCGTATGGACATAGTTTATTATTTCCCAATTCATACTGGCCAGGTCCATATATATATGGACACATTAGTAAAGTCCATATCTATATATATATTATAGTAAATTGGGTTTACGCCAATGCATCTATCTTCAAAACTTGGACATGTGGAATAAACCACCACTCACACCCAGCTGAAGGCTTTTGTCCATTTCTGTGCCTGCTCTCCAACTCCTAATCTAAAACTCTTTCAGTCCCCATTCTTGTGCTCTTTCATTCTCCGCAGCTTTTTTCCAGATTGGTATTCTTTTTTACAATTCCTACCTCGAATATCACAGAAATAATGGTCTGTCTTTACACAAATAATTATAGATAGATAGATATATAGATATAGATAGATAGATAGATAGATAGATAGATAGATAGATAGATAGATAGATAGATAGATAGATAGATAGATAGATAGATAGATAGATAGATAGATAGATAGATAGATAGATAGATAGATAGATAGATAGATAGATAGATAGATAGATAGATAGATAGATACACCCCAAGACATTATTTTGCTTCATAGTGATCAAAATGAAAGAAAATGGTTTCAAAATCAATGCAAAAATCACACTCATCTTTTAAAAGGTTTCATTTAGTACGATAGAGGTACCAGTATGCTTTGAGTGTGAAGGTCATAGCATCTGCACACCGCAAAAACGCGTTTGTACATTCCAAATTAAACCTCAGTATTCTTTACATTTTAGCACAAGAACAACATGGATGCATGTGACTATGCCGGAAGCAGGAAAGGCACAGTGCCTGGAGAAGATGAGGTCCCATGCACAGTCTACAAACAGATAATTGATAGTAATTTTAACTATGACAACAAAAGATCACGCAGATTTTTTTTAATCCAAATGCATCCATGCCATAATTATATTGCTGTTGGCTCTGCTGCTGTGAGAATTGTTGGTTTCCTGAGAGGTTTGGACAACATTTCAGGCAAAAAAGTCAATGTTGAATTCTACACTTCGTTGAAATATTCCAGAGAACAGGTGAAGGTCAATGGTGAATTCTACAATGGGTTAGAAGTTCATAGATAGGGCTTGATGAATTCAGAGTCAGAAAGTTCTCTACACACTGAATCCAGCTCAAACAAACTTCTGTTAGGGGAATGGAGGATTTCTAGAGTTTTTCATTTAACAAGGCCATAAAGATATAAACCATGCGGCTGGGCCGGGCTGACATTCATTGAAAGGAGGCTTCATGGATAACAAAGCTGGCCAAACATATTGGAAAGTGGGATCACAGGTGATGCAGTTTGCCACACAAATTGACTGAACATGGATTCAGAGTCAATGCAGCCTGCCATACATTGCAAGTGGGTTTGTGTAAAAGACCATGATGAAACATAGCCAACCCTTCTTTTGCAGGAAAGACGAAAAGTGGGTGAAAAACACACAGGTAATACTTCTGCTGCAACCGACGAAAATCATTTTATCCAATCCTAAGTCCACTTGTAGTTGTACAGCTCACAATTCCTTGACCCAGCCATGCTCAGGGCTTCCATGATTCATCACATAAACCCAGTGTAAGGCATTTTCTTGCCAATGTATCTGCAAAGGAATCCACATAAACTCTTTTTTTCCCTCAAACCAGATTTAGGAAAACAGGCCATGTCCAGTCCATGTAACTTCTAGAAGAAGCTAGATGAGGGCTTACCCATTCGTAGAGATCTACATTCAGGTATGGAAACCAGTTCATTACGTGTCCAATTTTGTGAATTCAGGCAAGTGACTCAACACATTTTTCACTGAATTTTGTGAAACAAAAAGATCTTGACTGGACTTGGGATGAACGTCTTCTGGTATAATAATAATAAATAATAATACTGGATGCTACATGCTCCTTATTCCCAATTATTAAATGGCGGCGATCTGTAACCAGTATACATGCTCACATGTTACAAACACGCTACATACACAGCAAACATTCATCACTCAAATTTGTGATGTACAAAAACATCGCTATTACAAGACAAAAAGGAAATCATATTTTTTAATTTGTGAAATTTTAGACTGACTGCATCCAATACCATTATTAAAGGGAGGGAGGAAACCGGAGTGCCTGGAGAAAACCTTCGATAACCTCAATAGTCTCCTACCTAAGTCACATACGTTCGCTCCTTGCAGGAATCGAACCCGTGACCTTCGGCATAGGAAACCGGCGACTAATCCACTGCGCCACGAGGCCGCCCCAAAGGCGTGTTAGGAAAAAATGGAAAATTCATCTATTTGTGGGAAGCAAGACGTGTCAATGTGGAGGAGGTTGATCACTGCCATTCCTCATACCACCAAGGAAGGGTCTATCTATGCCACTGGTAATGGAAGAGGAAAACTTTGTTTTTTAATAATAATTTTTCTATCAAGTCTGTGGAGGATTCCTATCTCAAGGATTCGTCCTCAGTATTTTCCCTGCCTGCTCCAGTCCCTGATTCTGTATAGTGAAGCAATTTTTTCTCATATTTTAAACCACAACTGAAAGCACCATCACTTTCAAGATTTGAAAACTACATGCATCTCAACAAAGGCCATGCATTCAATATGAGATCCGCTCAACACTATGTCACTATGTAAGACAAGATCATGGACACCATTTAGCAGGAAATAATGTTTAGCCAGAGTCAGCACCGATGATGAACCGGATGTTGTCAGGGGCGACCGAGGACTCCGCATTGTCAAGGTGCCGTGCGGTGAAGAATTCAGCATAGACGGGACAGTGATGGCTGACCACACCTCCCCACCTCCATCCATCTGGAATCCAAGGACTGGACAGTCCTTCACGCACCACCCCCTTCATTCCTGCACAAAGCTCCAGAAAATGAGCACCGGCATGTGTCATTTATTTCTTATTTATTTTATCCTTCTTATATAGCGCTTTTCCAGGTCAAGAACTGCTCAAGGCACTGGCCGTTGTACAAGATCTAACTCAAGGTACCCTGGGTGGTCAGGAGTTGGGGAGAAGGGACCTAGTGCTCGCTGGGTGTAGTTATGTAATTGGCACTCACCCGTCTGGGACATGAGCCTCAGGATCTTTTAAATATGTGCAATGGAATGTGTGTGTGTGTGTGCGTGAGTACACAGACTAGACCCCAGTTTATACTCTTATCATTCAGTACTTCTGGGATGTTTAATAATACACATAGGCAGCAAATCAGACTTTTCAGCTAGCACCTTCAGCAGCACTTGAGCTAATAAAGCCATTTATAATAATAATAATAATAATAATAATAATAATAATAATAAAATTAATAATAAAATAATAATAATAATAATAATAATAATAATAATAATAATAATAATAATAATAATAATAATAATAATAATAATAATAATAATGATAATAATATTACCTGTGTACAGTTTCTGTGCTTGGCTGTTGATCCAGATGTTATCGTAGAAGTTGCAGCCCTCAGATTTACTTGTGCTGATGGTGGTAGAACAAGATTCCTCTACCACACTCATGTAGCCTTTCTTCTTCAAATGACTAGGCCCTGTAACAAGCAAAAGAAACGCCATTGTAAACACTATGTTACAGTAAGGCAAACGAACAACAAAAAACACAAAACATTTGTAAAACACACGATATTTCATGTTACTGTTTCTCATGTGACCATGCAAAAATCTTTAAGTGGCTATCCCAGTTTCAACAAATTTCAAAAGATAATTCTTGAAACACAGTTGCAGAAAATTCACATGTTAATTTCAAAACTCAAATTACAATCATTGCATCAACAACAAAAGATGTTGAAACAATTTTTCAAAAAACTCAAAAAACAATCTTTCCAAACTCAAAATTACATCAGTCTTCAACGCTGAAACCAACAATCAGTTCAACACTGAAACAACAAACATCGCTTATCAAAACAAATTAAAAAACAAAATATATAGTTTTATTTTATTTTTTGTTTTTATACAAATTTATACCTTTCTAAACACGTTTACCATTTCTTAACACTTTTACATAATATTTGTCCGCAATGTAAACTTTCCAAAAAAATTAAGCACAAAAATAAAAAAAATCAAACACTTTCAATTTCTATGTAAAATCTGTTTAAAAGATCGATTCAATTTGCTATTATTTATTCCCTCTCTTCATCAAAAAATTTATCTATAGGTATTTAATTTATATATATTGATGCTGTTTCAAAAAACAATTCATCTGACAAATACAGTGACACACTTACAGAGTGTCTGTAAGCTTTAAGGAACAGTCTACGAAACATCCAATAATGTGTCCCCTTCTAGGACCATCCACCTGCCCGCACACGATACAATAATAGACAGTACACAAACCGCAATCAATCAATTTGCAAATTTATTTATAAAAGCAAAACATAATATATGGCAAGCCATTTAAGTGCATTTCCAGACAGGGCGACACACATAGCTGAAAAATCAACTTTTTCAAATGTGTTATTTTCATGGCAATGTGGTGATTGGGCTTTATCTTATAGAAACAAAATGAAAGAATGGAATGGCGGGCCACTTTCGAACTACCTGCATGCAAAATTTTTTTTTTTTTAAAGATTCAGCCAATTTGGAGATAAAGCGCAAAGCATGTTTCACACCATAACTTGTTAAGACTTTTCTAGGCAAGTAGAAATTTTTTTCCCTAATAAAACATCAAATATGTTGATTGATGATGACACACCACAAATGAATCAGAAACAGAATCGTTATCGTCTCCATAAAATACAAGGAAATTTGTGTGTGGCATACAAATCAACGCAAAATAAAAAATTAATTAAAATCAACAAACTAGACTGCAGAAGACAAACATTCTATGTATTGAACTAAAAAAATATTTCACTACTCACCGTAAATAAGGCAACATAAGGCAAACGTGGTAAATGGTGTATACCGTTGTCTTTTCCCATGTCCAGGACATTGGCACTGAGAAGCTCAATGTCCTGGGAGGCATCGTACAGAAATCCACTGTACTCCACACTCTGAAAACACAACACTTAAAAATGCAGCAACAGTTACAGGAAGCATCGTACAAAAATCAACTGTGCTGCACACTCTCAAAATACAGCAGCTAACAATAATACTCTTGACCAACCCTGTTGGATAAATCGATACTTCCCACGTTATCAAATTATATATATATATATTATATACACGAGGGCAGTCCAATAAGTACTTAGCCTCACTGCCTGATGGTGCCAGTATCGCAAGAGCAATTTACTATCGTGTAGTACATTCTCGTAGATGGCTACTGTTGAAATTTCAGTTGGATCGAACTCATAGTTCTATTCTGACCATGTGTGGAAGCAGGCGTGTCCGCGGGTTTTAGAAAACACACCGGCTCACACCTCCGCCCTCGCCACGGCCAAATTGGTCGAATTGGGCTATGAACTGCTGCACCCATCCACCGTATTCTCCAGATTTGGCACAGTGTGACTTCTTTTTGTTTCCAAACTTGAAAAAGTCACTCGCCGGGTAGAAATTTGAGTCGAATGAGGAGGTCATCGCCCCACGGAGGCCTACATTGCAGACCTTGAGAAAACTTATTTTTCAGATAGGTTAAAGAAGTTGGAGCATCGCTGGGTATCAAACTAAAAAGAGACTATATTGAAAAATAAATCGCCACTTTTTAAAAATTTTCATTTTTATTTTGTACGCTAAGTATTTATTGGACCACCCTAATATATATATGCCGCTTGTGATTTACTGAAATGAAAATTAATATTATGAGACATATATAAATCATAAGCTGCATACGCGTGAGTAGTATTTTTGCTAGATTTTTTTCCTCTGAATTATTATCCTCAGCAAGCACAATACCCTTGGGCTTGGCCAAGAAATGAGCCGGGGTTTTTGATAGGCATGGCAGTGAGAAGGCCTATAGTAATTTGATCTTAAAGGAAACTTGGACAAAACATGAAAAGCTAAATTATTTATAAAACAAGAAACTAAAGGGGAGGGAGAATGGAATACAGGGATAAACAAAAGAGAAAAAAATAAATGTCTTACAACAGATGTGGAGCCCTGGGACACCGGAGACACCTCGCACCTCCACCGCCCTATCTGACCTCTCCATCTCTTGACATTGGGTAGTGTTGGTTCATTCAGCTCATTACATATCTGCAGTTTATACACCACACATTTTAACTTCGTGACATCCCACGCCCAATCACAAACGCTGCTTTATCATTACCTCCATTCATATACATTCATTGATCCATGTGGGGTCCCAAAAAGTCCACCTGATCGTTTTTACTGTATGACTATGTAACCCAGAATGCTTTGCAGTTTCCCGTTGTTTCAGAAATAAAGTTATTCTGTAGACTGAGGGTCTCACACTAGGAAAAAAAAAGCACACACCAAAAAAAAAATTTTACACATGCATAGGAATTAAGAAGCCACCAAAAAAAAAAAAAAGATGCCGAGAGTATCAAGACAACAGCTACGATGAAGATGATGAACAAGCATTACAGGTAATGCATTTTAGAACATGAGCAAGACGCACCTCTTCCAAAGCCTTGTCGTGTAACAGCTCTTGTATTGCTATAATACCAAACCTGAAACAGTTATTAGAATGATTATCAATATATAATTTATAAGCAACTGCTTTTAAAAAAAAAAAAGTTTATAGTTGAACTTTTCATAGTTAAATTCAAGGAAATTAATCATCACACATATTCTTGGAGGCACAGTGAGGAACACCTCCATCCAGACCCACAAATACATGGTCCACACACTAAAGTGACAGACCAACTGGCAGCAGATAAGGGGAGAGATCTATGTTATCATTCCTTTATTTGTCAGAGGATAGCATCTAATAAAGAGTATGTACCCAAGATGATGTCAGCTAACTCCAGTCACATTTCTTTAGGGGAGACAACTACTGCCCATGCCCAAAGAAGATTCTAACTGCCTGTGAAAGGTTATTATATTTAAACTTACATTCTCTCAAGGGAAGACGTTTAAGAGGAGATTTAATTGAAACTTATACAATATTTAACCATATAAATGACCTCTCATGGAACTATTTCTTTGCATCACCTGACTGTAAAAGTGTAATATAACACAACACGACTTAGTGAGGGCAACATTTTTATCCAGTATGCAAGAACTAACCTTCGGAAAAATGTTTTTAGTAACAGAGTTGCAAATCTTTGGAACAATCTTCCTACTAATCTAAAACACCTTAATAGTACTAATTCATTCAAAAATCAAATAGATAAACTACCAAAATTTGAAGTATTATTTAGAAGCTTTGATGAATAATTTAGGTAAATTTATTACATGCTTAAAAACCTGACCTGTAACTAATCGATATCAAATGATAACTACGATGGGACTTATAAAGGCTTCACGGCCTATTCTAGTCCTATTACTACTACTACTACATGTTTAACAAACTCTTGTTTGGTCTCTCACAAACTAAACATATACAGACATGTCTACACACAATATACACACATGCCTACACACTAAACATATACACACATGCCTACACACTAAACATATAATACACACATGCCTACACACTAAACATATACACACATGCCTACACACAAAACATATATACATACATGCCTACATACTAAACATGTACACACATGCCTACACACTAAACATATAAACACATGCCTACACACTAAACATATGCACACATGTCTACACACTAAACATATACACACATGCCTACACACTAAACATATACACACACATGCCTACACACTAAACATATACACAAATTAACATAATCATATCACAAACATACACTCACTCATTAACAGAAGATCACCTCACTTACCCATTCTCCAAGATGGTCATGCAGATGACGTCCTTGACCCCAGGGTTGCTGACCTTGTCAAGGGAGCACTGTTGCAGGTTCCAAGAAGCTACCCTCACCACCCGTCGCTTGCTGCGCTGGAAGCTGAACGGTTCTGCAACGGTCGGCCGTTTGGGAACTTCCGCTAGGGGACCAAGGGCTTGAAGCAAGTTTTCTGTCGAGTTCATGGAGCGTCTCTGATACTTGCTGAGTCGCTGGGGCTCCAACTCCAAGGGAGGCAGGGACGTTTTGGAGTTCATTCTACGCACGTGGCCGTTGGCCATCTGGGTGGGGGTCTCAGGTAAAGGGGTGGAAGGCGAAAGGTCGTTGGAAGTGTCTAAAGACAAGTATGGGCGTATGGCACTGAGGATGCCGTAACTCACTCCCTTGACCTTCACCAGATCGTCGAGAGATTTGAAGGGTCCGTTCTTTTCTCTGTAGGTGACAATGTTTTCTGCCAGCTGCAGACCCATGCCTTTGATCTTGTTAAGCTGGTACATGTTGGCCTTATTTACGTTCACCACTAGCGGCTGAGGGGTGCTCAACCCACCACGCCCATTCCTCTCACCCTTCACTCCCTCCCCTTCACCCAACAACCTACTCCCTCGTATGGAGCTGTCCCGAGACCCTGACGCTGGACTCTTGACGGCAATGCAGACATCGCAGCGGATGCGACCAAGTTTGTCAGCACCCACCCCAGACACCAGCGCCAGGTCCTCCACTCGGCGATACCCGCCGATCTGCCGGCGATAATCCACAATGTTTTTAGCGATGGCGCGGTTGATGCCAGGCAAGGTCATCAGCTCTTCCTCCGTGGCCGTGTTGATGTTGACGAAGCTCTGCACACACTCCGAATCCTCCACCACCGAGAGGTTAAAGGTCGCGCTCAGGTTGCGTCGGCTGCTCTTAAACTTTGACTTCCGACCTTTGACCCTGGGGTCGTCATGCTGATGGTGAGGTATCAGACAGCTGTTCATACCACCCATTTTGTGACTTGACTACACTTCACAAAACTTCCTTTTAAAATTTTTTCCTTCCTTTTAAAATTTTTTTTAATAGAGCACCTATTCCAAATTGCACAGCAGCTCAAGGCTTTGTCTAGGGTATCACAGAATTGCACAATTTAAGTTACCCTGAAAATCAGAATGGTGCCACCACACACACACTCAGCGTTATAAACAAATTTCCACTGTCAGCTTTGGTCACTTATGAAGTCTTTAGTGTTTTTTGAACGAAACGGCCCGCCTAGGTAAAATATAAACAAGCAATTCTCAAAGAAAGCTTGAGGGCTTTGAACGAAGGCCAGAGTAGATAAAATTCAACAGTTTGAGTAGGCTGAAGAAGAGAAGCTCATTGTTGCGATGATGGTCGATGCATGATGATGGAGATGGCTAGATAGATAATCAATGTTTATAGGGTCCAGCCCTAGGAGCCGAAACAGGACCACGATGATGGAGGTCATCTACTGTGGTTGGCTTACATGGTTAGAGAACAATGCAGTGATCCCACTGTTGTCTGCGAATTTAACTTCCATCGCATCTGCAATAAAAACCAAACAAGCATTATTCCATTTTATGTTCACCAGACCAGTTTTTACTCAAAGATGACCTTGAAGCTAGCTGAGTGTGGGAGAACTATCCACTATCATTGCAAAGGCTATGTTTAGGCATATTCTCTCGACAGCCTCCGACATTTATAGTGGGGACAGTGCCGCTTTCAGATTGACTGCCTCTATAACGTAGCAGCCCAATAGTGGCAAAGATCCACTGTTTTATCATGTTAATTATCCCCTCAAGTCTTTTTGTCATGCCTACGATGAAAACAATTATTGTTCTCAAGTTTTCTTCACACACACAAATGCACATTTGCATACCAGCAACATGCCTATTATGTTGTTTTTTTAAATCATATTTTTTCCTCTTTCAAGCTACGACATTCAGTTCAGTTCAAAATGGCCTCTCAGTGCTCGGGAATGCCCATACACACTTTTCCATTCTTCATGAGAGTTTGTTTTCAAAGTTGCTCTTAAGACAGTTCCGATGTTGGTCTGGTTGAAGATGGCTATACTGAACTCCACTTGTTTCCATCCAAAAGCAAACATTTTACCTGGGTTTTAACTTCCATTCTAACTCTTCCACAATATATTATAGTCTACACAACACAATACAAGAAGCTATATACATTTTTTTTAAATGCTCTTGAAACTTTACCACTACACCTCATAGTAACAAACATACACAATTTAAAGCCTATGATCACTCTATCGCATTTCAAGAGAACTCTTTTAAAACGACGCATGCAATTTGAATTTTTATCACAATATGCATCTGTGGAACCAAACTATAATTTGTAGAAGTATCAATCCGGTTGTTGCATTTCAATAGGTAGATGCTTCAAGACCCTAAAATGTTTTATCACACAGTCCTTGAGAACTTCTCAGGGTAGTCTCTACAATAAAAGCCTCTAGCATCTTGTGGTAGGTAAATGCAGCTGGCCAAGTGCACAAGACCAAGATAACTAGGACAGTAAGATGTTTGAATAATTGCTGAACTGACATGTTTGGCTGTGTGGTGTGAGGGTAATGGGGTGATCATGACTAGCTTATCAGTCAAAATAAGCCAGACAGGTCACTGCCATAGGTCATACCAATCACTACTGCCAGAACATGCTTTTGAAACACAAAGACATTTAACACACACACACACACTCACACACATAAACAAAACTTTGGCATCCTGGGACGTCAGCAATAGAGCTACAACAGATACATTTTTCATCATGCCTCTATTTCGTTAAAAGTCAAGCCTTTGCTTCTAATTCATTCTCATGCACAGTTAGTTTCACCATTTTTATACTGCAGATGGAATTGAAAACACATGTACAATCCAACAGCAACTTGTAACATTTTTGTAAATTTTGTATAGGCATGGTAATCGATGAGAGAAAGAAGTGTTGTTGTTGGATTCATCTTGTGATGAAGATGAGAGGCAAAGTATAAACCAATTAACTCTAATAATATGGGGGATGAGTTTCCTATCGCCACCAAGCAAACTGCTGGTCTGACACTATACTAATATTTTGTTCCAGAATTGAATCCACATCAGAACCCATCATTTCCTACAAAATATTTTGCAGTCTTGATTAATATTTTTCTCATTTACAAATATTTTGCAGTCCTGATTGTTTTTATCATTGAAGAGCACTGCTCAAGCTACTAGTAGGACTGAATGGCACATACACGTGTACTACATCAACATATACTTAGCTTACAGTGCAAGCAGCTTATTATTGCAACTAGTTACTTAAACTATAATAATAACTACTACACTAGCAACTCAACCCTAATAGTACTGCAGCTACCATTGTAGGCTAAGCCAGCCATGACTGTTGTGGCACCAAGCAGGCAGGGTAAACAAATACTTGAACTTTGTCCAGTACTGACCTGACTTCTTCCCATCAACTGAGTAACCTACAACAGCAACAGGACTGTCTTAACACTAAAATCTTTACTACTGGCGGTGGTGGTAGTAATAGTAGTTGTAGTTGTAGTTGTAGTAGTAGTAGTAGCAGTAGTAGTAGTAGTAGTAATAATAATAATAATAATAATAATAATAATAATAATAATAATAATAATAATAATAATAATAATAATAATAATAATAATAATACAGGATACTATAACATCCTTTTTCTTCAAACGAACCTAAAGCACAGCGATCTGAATAAATCATTATTACAGAAGTCAAAATATAAATTAATTTTTATTTTTGAAATGTTAGATTGACTTCATCCAATACCATTACTGAAGGGATGGAGGAAACCGGTGTATCCGGAGAAAACCCTCAGTGTCTTGAAAAGTCTTGTACCTAAGTCATGTAAGCTTGTCACATGCAGGGTCCAAACCCACGACCTTCGGCATAGGAAACTAGCACACTACCACCTGAGATTCCAAGCCACCTCATTTCACACAATTATAATCCTGCCATACATAGTACAGCATTTCACATTAATTATAATCCTGCTATACATTGTACAGCATTTCACATTAATTATAATCCTGCCATATATTGTACAGCATTTCGCAATATAATCCTGCCATACACAGTACAGCATTTCAAATTATAATCCTGCCATACATAGTACAGCATTTAACATTATAATCCTGCCATACATTGTGCAGCATTTAACATTATAATCCTGCTATACATTGTACAGCATTTAACATTATAATCCTGCCATACATTGTGCAGCATTTTACATTAATTATAATCCTGCCATATATTGTACAGCATTTTACATTAATTATAATCCTGCCATATATTGTACAGCATTTGACATTAATTATAATCCTGCCATAAATTGTACAGCATTTCACATTATAATCCTGCCATACATTGTACAGCATTTTACATTAATTATAATCCTGCCATATATTGTACAGCATT
Organism: Oncomelania hupensis; assembly: GCA_036898135.1. Lineage (NCBI taxonomy): Eukaryota > Metazoa > Mollusca > Gastropoda > Littorinimorpha > Pomatiopsidae > Oncomelania > Oncomelania hupensis. The sequence continues at coordinate 18,026,237 of CM072519.1, read as the reverse complement.
TCACATTAATTATAATCCTGCCATACACTGTACAGCATTTCACATTATAATCCTGCCATATATTGTACAGCATTTCACATTATAATCCTGCCATACACAGTACAGCATTTCACATTATAATCCTGCCATATATTGTACAGCAATTTACATTAATTATAATCCTGCCATATATTGTACAGCATTTGACATTAATTATAATCCTGCCATATATTGTACAGCATTTCACATTAATTATAATCCTGCCATACATTGTACAGCATTTCGCATTATAATCCTGCCATATATTGTACAGCATTTTACATTATAATCCTGCCATACATAGTACAGCATTTCACATTATAATCCTGCCATATATTGTACAGCATTTCACATTATAATCCTGCCATACATTGTACAGCATTTTACATTAATTATAATCCTGCCATATATTGTACAGCATTTCACATTAATTATAATCCTGCCGTACATTGTAAAGCATTTTACATTAATTATAATCCTGCCATATATTGTACAGCTTTTCACACAATTATAATCCTGCCATACATTGTACAGCATTATACATTAATTATAATCCTGCCATATATTGTACAGCATTTCACATTAATTATAATCCTGCAATACATTATACAGCATTTCGCATTATAATCCTGCCATATATTGTACAGCATTTCACATTAATTATAATCCTGCCATATATTGTATAGCATTTCACATTAATTATAATCCTGCCATATATTGTACAGCATTTCACATTAATTATAATCCTGCCATATATTGTATAGCATTTCACATTAATTATAATCCTGCCATATATTGTACAGCAGTTCACATTATAATCCTGCCAAACATTGTACAGCATTTGACATTAATTATAATCCTGCCATACACAGTACATCATTTCACATTATAATCCTGCCATACATTGTACAGCATTTCACATTAATTATAATCCTGCCATACATTGTACAGCATTTCACATTAATTATAATCCTGCCATACATAGTACAGCATTTGACATTAATTATAATCCTGGCATGCATATTACAGCATTTGACATTAATTATAATCCTGCCATACATTGTACAGCATTTCACATTAATTATAATCCTGCCATACATTGTACAGCATTTCACATTAATTATAATCCTGCCATACATTGTACAGCATTTCACATTAATTATAATCCTGCCATACAAAGTACAGCATTTCACATTATAATCCTGCCATACACAGCATTTCACATTATAATCCTGCCATACATTGTACAGCATTTCACATTAATTATAATCCTGCCATATATTGTACAGCATTTCACATTATAATCCTGCCAAACATTGTACAGCATTTGACATTAATTATAATCCTGCCATACACAGTACAACATTTTACATTAATTATAATCCTGCCATACATTGTACAGCATTTCACATTAATTATAATCCTGCCATATATTGTACAGCATTTCACATTAACTATAATCCTGCCATACACAGTACAGCATTTCACATTAATTATAATCCTGCCAAACATTGTATATCATTTCACATTAATTATAATCCTGCCATACATTGTACAGCATATCACATTATATTCCTGCCATACATTGTACAGCATTTCACATTATAATCCTGCCATACATTGTACAGCATCTCACATTAATTATAATCCTGCCATACACAGTTAAGCATTTCGCATTAATTATAACCCTTTCCGCCTGTGACTGCTTTGGTCCTGTTGTGCTGCTGGTCTTGGCTGCTTAAAGTTAAAGGTAAACTTGATTTACCTCACCTTTGGTCAGCTATATATCTTAATGTAACTTTGTCAGATTCTTCTTCTTGGTAATGTGAGAAAACCATTTCCAGGTAACACGTTTCGGAAGCATTACAGAATCGAGTGCATCATCCGGAGAAAGAACAAATAATAGTAAAATATAACACACACACACACACACGCACACACATGCAAACATACATATACAAACACAATAAATAAATATTAATTTTAAAAAACCACACACACACACACCAACTACTTACAAAGAGTATCCACATGGTTATTAGTTCAAACATTGAACACCTTGCAACCAGTAGATAATGAGATTATCAATCAATAAACAACTTACAGCTGGATCTCTGATATGTATCTCACTTTTCCATGTTCATGGAGACACAGCATATCTGACACTTCGAGACCCATCTCCGTTCAATCTCAGCTAAATATGATCAGATTCCGCAGCTGCTACAGCAGACTATATCTGTGCTTTCAGTTATGTGGGGAGAAGTGAGAGAGAGAGTGGTGAGAGAGAGAGAGAGAGAGAGAGATGAGAGAGAGTGAGAGAGGAGAGAGGAGAGAGAGAGAGAGAGAGTGAGAGAGAGAGAGAGAAAAGAGGGGAGAGAGAGAGAGGGAAAGAGAATGGACTGGTGCTGACCATGCCAATACCAGAGGGCTGTGGCTTAAACATTAATTATTAGTAGTTATCATATGTTAAGCTAGTGCTATCTTGTAATTCTTGGGACAGGATAGGTGATAGGAAGCCAAAGTTATTAAAAGACCCCAAGAGGCTGAGCTCCCTTGCAAATTCACACTGAGTTCTGCCCACCGGAAAAAAATATTAAGTAAACAAATAACCTCTTTCCAAAGAACAGTCTGATTTAAAAGTTATTTAATTAGTTATTCATTGCTTACAGGTTCCAGCGGACTGCAAAGAGCTGAATCAGGACCACAAAATCAAGATCACAACTTGGCTGAAAGAGGACTCACTTCTGAGCCGCATAAAAGATCTGCCGAAACAACCCCATTGGTAATACTGAGGAAACTCCCCCAGCCAGTCACTGTACAATAAAGGCATCACATGCTGGGGATGCTGAGGCTATACTCTAATTTATCGAACCTCCGTTTACAATGCCTACATTCCTAAATAATAAATATCATAGGAAGCCCTAGTGACCATTTGGCAGAAAGCGTTTAATATTCCCAAGCTGAAACAACAGACCTCACACACAAATGAGGAGGTTTGTCCTGGAAGAGTTTTCAAGAAAAAATGTAGGTGACTGGTCTAGCGAAAAAGATGTATAGTAGATTGATAGAACAGAGTAGGAATGAGAAAGAACAAATGTGAAAGAGATGATTTAAAAGTTAAATCGATGAATTTATTATTTGTTTATTTACCTGTTAATAGCATCAAGGTTTAGTCTACAAATAGTAGTACCTTAGCAAAAGGGTGTTTAGTAGATACAGTTGTTTGTTTAAATAACAAGGAAAAGACACCTAAAAATTCAAAGCTTGTCTTTAAATGTGTCAACAACTCAATTTCCCAAGTAAACTGAAAAATAACACCTCCTTGATACCCTGGTCATTTACGTAAGCCTATCAGGATAGTCTTTATTACAATAATTAATAGCCTGTCTTTATTACAATAATTGAACAACGTGACCAAGGAATTTGAAGTAAACACCAAGGAAGGAAATTGGCATTACACTCATCACAAACCCTTGACCTGTTTATTACTGTTCTGTACAATGCAGATACAACAATTTCTAGCAGCTTGAATAATATCCAACTTCTGAATACAGTCCATCTTTTTCAACATGGGTAGGAACATTGAAGAAAAAATCATTTTTATAGCTGTAGTCGACTTCAAATACAGCATGCAGACAACTTTGAACTATAGGCCAACAAAAAAACTAACCAGTTATTTTTTTTAAACACAATGTAATTGTCCTTCCAGCTCAAGACCTGCTTAAGGCGCTGGCCATACCGGACCTCACTCCAGCAACCAAAGGCACCCACTTGCTGTCACATTGCCAATTATGTATTTGACAGTAAGTGATTGGAAATTGTTTGACCCTCACTTTGCATTACAAACCAACTCTCTGAGCAGCCCTTTGACCTGGAAAGAGCTCTACATAAATAAATAAATAACCATTCATATCCTCATTACAATACTTTTGTATTACAGCATAAATGCTGTGCTGAATATTGTCACTGTAGTGAAGTTAAGTTTTGGGGGTGTTACAGTTGCTGAATTACAAACATTTTATCATACCTGTGAAAGAATGTCATGAAAAGTTGAAATTAGAAGCCGTGAGCTATGCAGTCATTATAATTCAAATTATATCACTATTGACTTTTTCACCATTATTCAACTTATCCTCCTCCTCATTATCATCCTCATCATCATCGTCATCCAATAATTTACTTGCAAAGAGACCTAAAATCAAGGTAAAAGTATTCCTGTAACCTTTCATTATTATTTATTATTACTTTATCATTCTTATACATGTATAACACTTTCCCAGCTCAAGATCTGCTCAAGGAGCTGGCCAATACAGGATCTCACTCAAGCTGCCTGAGGTGCCCACTTACTACTTTAGGCCCATCATCTGATGCACCTGACAACTGAGCACAATCCTGGGTGACCCTGAATGGGGGAGAAGGGATCTGGTGCTTGCTTGCTGGGTGTATTTATGTAGCTGCAAGTGGGCGCCTTGAGCTGCTTGAGTTGGATCCTGTATCGACCAGCGCCTTTAGCAGCTCTACAACTACATTACATTACATTATTATTGCTTTAGGTCCAGTGGACTCTTCCGAGCCAAATCAGGACCGGACAACCCCTGATCTGCATAAAAGATCTGCTGAAACAACCCTAGTGGTAAAACCGAAAGCTCTCCACCAGCCAGTCACTTTACAATAAAGACATCCCACGCAGGGGACGGCTGAGGCTTCACCCCAACTTATCGAACCCTCGTTTACAAAAATAAATTAGTATACAAACATCATTATAAATTATCAACAAAACACATACATATAAAATGCCTACATTGCTAAATAATAACATCATAGGAAGCCCTAGTGACCACCTGGCAGAAAGCGTCCAATATTCCCAAGCTGATCCAACAGACCTCCTACACAAACAAGGAGTCTTGTCCAGGAAGAGTTTTCAATGAAAAAAGGTAGGTCAGACTGGTCTAGCAAAGAAGACGATAGTATAGCAGAGTGATAGGACAGAGCAGGAATGGGAAAGAGTAAATGAGGAAGACAGCGACAGTGGGAATTTAAAGCACTAAATTTCCAGAAAGTGGGGATACTATTTATACTGAAACCCCCGGCACCCCAACGGGGGTAGCTCTACAACTGAAAAGGTAATTATATATAATAGATATATATAGATAGGTATATATAGATATATAAAAGAACCAATAAATAAATAAATAAATACAAACCAACACTTGCCCGTCTAGGACAGGACTGTCAGGATCTATGAAGTTACTGATAAAGATGTGTTAGGGGGCTTTATTTCTCTTCACAGGGCCAACTTCAAAATGGATGTTCATCTCTCCCCCACTGCTGCATTACCTAAGCCTGTCAAATTTATGTCACTAGTGTCAGTGAAACTGTCGTATCCCTATGTCACAAATATATGTCAATGACGAATACAGGAACTGCCACGGCAATAAGATACCACAATCGCACAGTTTAATAAGCCCATTACTAAAGTAGTCCTTGCCTAGAGGCTAAAGATTCAAGGCAACCCAGTTATATATATGTTCATCACTTATTTTATCAAGCCATCATTATAGGACCAAGTCTCAATTATTATGTAGTTATCCACGCATAATCATGGAGTCATCATTATCAATGCATTATCACCGAGTTGTAAATGTAAGTTATCAATGTAGTCCAAAGTAGCCAACTTTGCACGTTTCATCAAGCTGTTGTTACCAAGTCAAAATCTTTACAGTGTGAATCAGTGACAGGGATTGCATGACCAAATATGAATCTATCCAATGGTTGTGTTTTACTTCTGCTAACCATTGCCATATCTGACAGCTGCTTAAAATTGCAAACAAAAAACTGGATTTACAATTGTAATTTAAATACAGAAAAGTTGGGCGAATTTATATGCATACAAAGTAAAGGATGATGTCAAACAAAGTCCATACAAGCAAGGATACGGTTTAACACAATAAACTTCATAGAAAACAACAGGAAATAGGGAATGGGAAACAAATTTCAATTGTGCTTATTGATTGCAGTTTATGCTTTACCCTAAGTTAGGCCCAACCAAAAGACTTTGCCCATTTCTTACACTTCAAATCAGCACATTCGAAGCAATTTCTGTTTGCTCATAAATATTTGGAGTACTGTTCACGGTTCTCCTCATGAGGTAAAAATGGGCTTAAGCGAACTCCTCTCCTCTCTCTCTTGAGCAGGAAGAGCAAAGTCTGCCTGCGTCAAATGCAACTAATGTGTACTGGAGTGATTGATAAATTATATCCTAATCTTGTTTATCAGCTGATGCAGCTATTTCAGCCATATCACACAACATGTACCGAGTTGACTTTTAACTCCTTCATGCAACATCAATCTAAACAGATTACTGACATCACCCATTCCCTGTTGCTGTGTGTTTCAGAATACACACCACAGTGCTGATTTTAATTTATGCACAAATTTCAGAAAATAAGGCATACGATATTAATCATGTAAAGTTTTCAGTGATAACATGTAATCAACTTAATAATTAATTACATACACAGAACATTAAATATTAAATATTTAAATAACATATTAAATTACATTAAATATTAAAGGCAATATCTAATGTATCCAGAAAATAAAAGTAGCCCTTTTTAATTTTTTTTAAAAGTGTTGGATTGCCTTCAAATACAAAAATCTGACCCTTATTTTTCAAGTTCCTGGTGCACATTGAGTACTTGTACCCTACAAAACAATAAAATTTAAAAAAAACACAAAAAAACAATCTCTATTATGGATGATCATGACACGATAGTGTTGGCTTGTTACACATACAGCTCCAACCATTACCATAAATATGTCACAGTAGCCAAAGGTTATCCTTGCTACTACTGCCTTCAAGTTAACCTCAGTGAAACAATTACAACATAACAACATATAATATGGTGTAACAAATAGAATTATAGCCTTACACTTGTCACTATCAGTGTTGAGTGTGACAATGTGACTGAGGAAACAAAACTTACAGCATTGATTTTAACTAATTCTATAGCACAGAAACTTATTAACTATTTCAGAAGCTGATATCATTTTTTTTAACATCTGAAAGTACACATGTACTTTGTAGTTCATGTAAACATGTACTTTGTACCTGTGAAAACAACTACTGCAATAGAGTCATAGACAATAATAGTGTTGGTGTTTTAACTATTAAAAAAAAAAAGAAACATTACATTTAAATCCAAACTAGGAAACTTGGTTTACTATTGGCTATAACTGTCTCTGTCTCTCTTCTTTATTGGTTAGCGTTATGTCAGCAAAAATTCACTACTTCCAACTTATCCCTTTTTTTTAAATCCAGAAATATAATTTTCAACCAGTATTTAACCAGGAATTACCGGTTAACACAACCCTTGCACCTCCTTCCCTCTCTCCCTCCCCCCTCCAACCCCATGCAAATACATTGTACACACACAAAGCATGCGTACAAAGCATGCATGACAGAATAAATTATATAATTGAAGGTGTACCAGAACACTGAATGACTGATAAGCCATATATTTTTTTCCGGAATTGTTGTCTATCTAAATAATATAATTATATTATATTAACCTGGACACTGAACCATGGATAATAAACTGAAAAAAAGTGAAAATAACTGACAATCTTACCCGCCCACTTCTGCTTAAAGAGTTTTACCCAAGCAAGTTATGAACTTTACCTGACACTGTGACTGTACTAGAATAAAGACACTTCTGCTTTCTGCTAGTAGTAGGCGTGTTTTCGGTGCGTCTTCGTCAATAACAAAAAACAGCAATGTATGAATTGAAAATGAAACTATAATATACTAAACAATACTTACAGTTGGCACAAAGACTATGGCACATTCTAATAGTCATTTCAACGTTTCATCTTGGCGAAAAAAAGAGATGTCCGTTGCCACATCTCTCTCACGAAACATCGGTCAGCCGCCTGGAAGTGCTTGCCAAGAGGTATGTACGCATGCGTACAGTAGGCCTAGAGCGGAACCACCTGCTAAGACAAAATTTCACTGTCTTCAAAGACTACCAACTCAGAAATTCGTCAAACTGGAGAAGGGATGAGAAGTGGGTTGCAAAAATTCTAGGAAAGTAAACGGGGAAGAACGGTGTTTAGTCTTGTATAGCCCTGTGGGTTCGGGCACTGAGTAATTTCCCGGCGTGTCGTAAGAAGCGACTAACAGCGCTAGCGGTGATGTTAGCACGGCATCACCGGGGGGAAAGTCTTCTTCACAGAAGTCACCGGCTAGGACGGAGGAACCCCAAGGTTCAACGACCAAGTGCTCGGGCCCAAGGCGAGCCACTCTGTACTCATGGAATGCCGCTCAGTCTCCAGTAGACTCATTACCATCCGTCTGAGAGTAGCTCCTTTCAACATATCCATCATCCAGGCCTATGCCCCAACACTATGACGACAGCGAAGTGTATGATTTCAAGAAAATGGTGTGGTTTATAAACTAGATCCACGGTAGTTCATAGGTACTGTTTCTAAACCTGAAAGTGGATTTCATTTTAGCACATAGGTATCATACGCTCGTTATGTGCAATAAATTTTAAATAGAATTAAATTAAAATTCGTGTCGCAAGAAGACAGCATAACATGCTTCATGAAAAAAAAACTTCCATTTTAAGAGAACGACCAAATGTTTTACAAATGTTTGAGAGAATGTCTTGACTTCAGAACATAACAAGGGGAGAAACACAACAAAAACCGATGACTTGAATGGTAGTATAAAAACACACAGTTGTGTCCCTTTCGCATTTTCCAATCTTATTTTTTAGCATGCCAAGCTGCTCGTGCTCTAACAAGGAGTGTGGATTGGGGGAAGGGGGGGGGTTGAGGGCATATCCGTGCGTATAATAATACTTTCTCTTGTGTGTGTGTGCGCGAGTGTTTCTGCAAAATTTTACATTTACCTGTCACTATCTTAGTCCAAGTCCAGGTTTTATCTACAATGTTCAAGCAGTTTTACAATCTGTTTGGTGTGCATCACAATCTGTTTGGGCTCCTGAATCTTTAAGACGCTGCACCGACGGCGGCGTACCAAATGGAAAGACAGAAAAGAAGAAGAAGAAGTTACCAGTATTATTGGTTATTTTCTGTGGTCTCCGTTGTTTTGCAATGTTTTTCCAAGTTACTGTGTCGTCTTGATTCTACCTTCCTATAACGGTTTCTCTCTCTGCTCAAGCACCTGCCTCATTCTCTCTCTGCAAGCTATGTTCTTTCTTTCTCTATTGTCTTCCTTTCTTAATTTTACTGACCTCTCGCCTGTATTCTTAGCCTGTAAGTGGGTTTCATTGTAGCACATAGGTACCATACGCTTGTTATGTGCAATTTATTATTATTATTATTATTATTATTATTATTATTATTATTATTATTATTATTATTATTATTATTATTATTATTATTATTATTATTCCTATCCTATCATAATCATATCCTATCCCGTAACTCAAATGGTCGTAGGGGCACCACAGATGATAGTTCAACCAGCGTACTCCATCTTTCTCTGTCCTCAGCAACCCTCATGGCTAAGCTTCGCTCAGTGTCAAGCCAGTCCACTGGCGAATGTTGTCCTCCCACCTTTTTTCTGTCTCCCTCTTCTTCTGCCTCCTTGCACCGTGCCTTGCAGTATGGTCCTTGCAAGGCCTGATGCTCTGGTGACGTGGCCATACCATCGGAGTGTCCGATTCCATTATTATTACTATTGTTATTGCTGTTGTGATATGAATAATCCTCTTATACCAGTTTGTGTCGCCCTATCTATTGTTCCTAAGCTATATCTGTCCCTATGAAATTCCGTGACCTGTCATTTCGTATTCTGCCCACACTCCAACCCATCCCCACACCTTAAACCCCTAACCCACCAACCCTACGCCCACCCTCCACCCACCTCTCTCACTCTATCTCATATTGCGCAACAAGCAGCAAGTTGACGCAATGGACCATGGACAGCTTCAGTTAGAACTTTGATCGAGTTCTCAGCCAGCGCCTTGAGCAGTTATTTGAGCTGGGGAAATGCGCTATTTAAAACCAATTCTTAAACTTCCGCCTTTGTCTCTTGTTACAGCTGTATAGCGGATCTTGTATTATAAAGCGGTAGACAGCGGAGTAAGCGACTTACCTGTCTCCTTCATCATTATCATCATCATCATCAGCAGCAGCAGCAGTACACAGGCTGTCCCCCATTCTCTCATACGTAAGTCTGTGCGCTATGTACCACTTTGCTATGCCTGGAGCTAGAGGCACCCAACTTGTGTAATGTTCTTTTGTAATTCCTTCTCAAATATCTTCTTTTTTTAAAAATCTCTCTCTCTCTCTCTCTCTCTCTCTCTCTCTCTCTCTCTCTCTCTCTCTCTCTCTCTCTCTCTCTCTCTCTCTCTCTCTCAGTTCCTGCCTTCCAACCTCTTTCTTCCCTGTCCTCTCTCTGTCTGCGTCGCCGTCTTCTGTCCCCTCTGTCCTCTCTCTCTCTCTCTCTCTCTCTCTCTCTCTCTCTCTCTCTCTCTCTCTCTCTCTCTCTCTCTCTCTCTCTCTCTCTCTCTCTCTCTCCCCACAGCTTCGCAGATCGATGCTAGCGTGTTTGTGTGCGTGCGTGTGTGTGTGTCCCGCCGTCTTTCGTAGGAACTGTCGCAATGTGCTGTTGTAGCTGTGTAGCATTGACCTGGCGACACATTTTTTTTCCTATCGTGGAATACAATTATAATCATACCGCGCACCATGTTCCGCTTAAAGAGCTGCTCTAGGCCCCTTGTTCGCACTGTTACAATATGTGTGTGTGTGTTGCAGATGCTGTACTGTACTAGCGTTTGTTGGCTGTTGTATGTTTTCCAGTACTGTGGTGTATTTTTTTATGGTTACCCGCAATATTAAGCTCAAAGAAAGTTTAAAGGCGCCCTTCTTGGCAAGTAAGCTTAGTTACTCACTTAGCGCACCTCGATCAACTATAAGAGCTACTGTTTGTATGTAGATTATAGTCACACGACACTTTCGCATATAGGTGACTACTGGACCGATTTATACTGACACCAGCGGGCCAGTTGTTGGTAAAGGGGAAAATAATATGATCATACGTTGACCAATCCGGGATTCGAACCAGCGACCTTTCGGTTACTAGCAAGACGCTCTTGCCAACTGAGCTACCCGGCCCCGCTAAGAGCTACTAAATTAAGGCTTTGGCTTTATAGCATTGGTGCAATGTATTTAATGCGTAAGACTGTCTCGCGGTGTGTATGTGTGTGTGAGCGCGCGTGTGCGTGTGCGTGTTTACTTTTTTGTGTATTTGTGTCTCCATGACTGTCTAGGGTGCGATCGCGCTCATGGAAAGAATTTAACGTGCTCAAACAGGTATTCATGTATTGCCTAAGTATAAATAAAGGCATACGTATCTAAGAGCATACCAAATAGATACATATAGGCATAAAGAAAGAAACGAACAAACAAGCACACAAATAAATAAATAATCCTATCCTATCCCGTACCTCGGAAGTCGTCGGGGCACCACAGATGATCGTTTAACCAACGTACTCCATCTTTCTCTCTCCTCAACAACCCTTATGGCTTCGCTCAGTGTCAAGCCAGTCCATTCTCGAATGTTGTCCTCCCACTTCTTTTTTGGTCTCCCTCTCCTTCTGCCTCCTTGCACCGTACCTTGCAGGACGGTCTTTGCAAGGCCTAATGCTCTGGTGACGTGGCCATACCACCGGAGTTTCCGTTTCTTCACCACTGTGAACAGGTCATCGTGTTGTCCAATGGCTTGTGTGATGGTCTGTCGGACTTCGTCGTTGGTGATGTGCTGGGTATAGGAAGTCTTCTGTAGCACCTCATCTCCATGCTTTGTATTCTTCGTTGCAGGTCTGCTGTGAGGATCCATGTTTCACAAGCGTATAGGAAGATGGAGATAACAAGGGAGCGCAGCAGCCTTACATTGGAGTGTAGACTGATGGTCCTGTCTTTCCAAATGGGTTTCAACCTTGTCAGGGCAACAGTTGTTTGTGCGATCCTGGAGCTTCCTGTCGGGATCCATTGTCTGATACAATAGCTCCTAAATATTTGAAGCTATATGCACTGTATTGAAAGATTAACCTTGGACTTTGATGCGTGTTGATGCCATTGGTGTTGTTTGTCATCATTTTGGTCTTCTCTGTATTTATTTCCATTCCAAAGGCTCTGGAGGTGGTGTCAAGCCTCTGTACCAGCTGTTCAAGTTCTTGTTTCTCTCCAGCCAATCAATCCATCAATGCCATCCGCAAAAGGGAGGTTGGAGATTGCTCGACCTCTATACTGACTGTGCCTTCGTGATGTGCAAGGACATCTGACATGATGCGCTCTAGGAAGATGTTGAAGACTGTTGAAGAGATTATGATATGATATGATATGATATGATATGATATGATATGATATGATATGATATGATATGATATGATATACGATACATGATTACATGTACTATGTTGCTTTCAGCACAGAATTAAAGACTGTAAACTATTACAGCAGAGGTCACATATACTGAGTTTTTATTCATAGTCCTTGCTATAGGTATCACTGTTCACAGACTTGGCTATAACTGACCACAATGATTAGTGCGCTGCCCCTAGCGGCGAGAAGACGGTAGTAGTCAGTGCTGGCTAGACGGAGAGACGACCACACTCATTACTGTATGATTCAATTATAGGCTTGAAGGCTGTGGTTAGCCACAGGTCAAACCCCCAAAGCATCAATGCAGCTAGATACTCGTAGGTAAAGTATACATGTTACAGAATACACACACGTTTATTATGCCCGTAAACATCAGCGCCATCAGCAGCTCTTGAGCTGGATAAAGGGCTATTCAAGAGCGATTCATTAAATTAAAAAAATATAAAACATCATAAGGTTATTAGAGTATTACTGACACACAGCGTTAGTAAGCCTGATGAGGTGTACACTGACAAAGGGGTATACCACTGGACAGAGTGTACACTTCATCAGGCTCAGATAAGCCCATTTGGAAAGACATGACCATCAGTCTACACTCCAATGTTATTACTATGGCTGTGGTATAGAACGCAGCTATTCTAGATACAGACTAGAGGTACTGTCAGTCTATGAATAACACATACACTCGGCGAGACTATCTCCCTCTCTCAAGTCTCACACAAGAGCTGTTGAATAGGCCTGCAGATTGCAGGTTTTCTCGATGTCAGGTAAGCTAAGAGTATTTATTACCGTGGCTGTATTGCAGGTTTGTTTGAGGTATTAAAGCTTACGTCGCATTCCCGACCCACAATGGAAAAGTAGAGGAAATTAGCGGTCGTACCTCGTTACGTCACCCGGCGTTGTGGATCCTATCCTATCCTATCCAATAACTCGAAAGTCATTGGGGCACCACAGATGATCTTTTAACCAGCGTACTCCATCTGTCTGTCCTCAGCAGTCCTCATGGCTTCACTCAGTGTCAAGCCAGTCCATTCGAGAATGTGGTCTTCCCACCCCTTTTTCTGTCTCTCCCTTCTTCTGCCTCTTTGCATCGTGCCTTGCAGGATGGTCGTTGCATTGGATAGGCATGCTCAACAGCTGCTGAGACTTGAGAAAGGTAGAAGGCTTTGTATAGCCTCAACCACGCTGTAGGCCCTATATGAACACCAATACAATACAATACAATACAGCATTATAGAGTATTTGCAATGCAATAAACACGATATAAGACAATGTAATACAATACAATGTATTTAGATTCAGATTCAATGTATAACAATCGTTATTCGCAGTACAATATATCAAATAATAGAACTTTATATCCAGTACACAATATTTGGGAGGTGAGAAGGGGCGGAGGAGTGAGACAGATCCTTATGACTAGGAGAGAGAGTGACAGAGAGAGAGAGAGACAGTTTAGTTAGTTAGTTTAGTTGGGTAAATTAACGTCCCCGGACACGTTGTGTATAGGGGACAAATCGAGAGAGACAGAGACAAAGAGTGCTTTATGACTATGAGCTCAACCGGTCTCAGTGCAATAAACTAGGTTCGTCGATAGTTCATAGGTACTGCATGTGTTTTACGTTGCGTGTCGGTCATAGTGTTTTTACTGTAGTAGCCCAACATGTACTAATACCTCATACAATGTTTTATAAATGTATACGTTGTCTGTATTGAAAAGACTAAAGCTGTAAAAGTAACAGAAACTGAATGAACAATTCATAAGAAATAAGGAAAACAAACAATTTTAGAGTAGGTTTTTATGTACTTTTATTTTTTTTACTTTTTAAGCGAAATGGTTGCTAAGTTACGCTAACTTAATTACTTTATCTTTGTTGTGTTATAATCGAATGATAATTTCTTAAACACCTGTGGTTAACCTAATGAGAAATCACCTGTAGATGTGAAATGGTCAATTGAAGACCGTTGACGGTGTCTGTGACGGTGATGTTGGACTTGCTGCTGCTGCTGTAGCTGTGACAAGCTCTCTCTACAACGTGGCGCGGGCTGTGGCGTAGTAGCAGAGCGAGAGTAGAGTGGCGAGTGACAGGGAAAAAGAGCGGGCGATCTGTGGCCCTTTTGAACAGCACGTAGTAGTGGCTGAGCTCGCCTGCCTCATCCCCACGCTGTGTTATGTTGCTGTGCTTAATCTTGTCTCGAACTGTGCTTCGATCAGTGCTAGTGTGACGCTCTCCCTTCGTTTGATCAGTGCTGAAGCGACAACCCACCTAGGCTGTCAGTGACGGCACCTACATTTGTTTGTTTACACTGTGCCGGAAGTAGACCTGTCGTCTGCTGCACTTTGCAGGGCCGTCAGTGTCGCGATGGCTCCGGCCAACGAATGGATACTGCAATCGGCCAGCTTTTTATGGATTTTTACCCTTCTTCTCAGCGAATCACAGAGCAAAAAAACGCAGATATGTAAGTACATATAATATTTCCATTGACTGCCCCTCGTCCATTCTTTCAATACTTCAGTTCTTCCTTGAAGCAAAAATGTTAGCTAGGCCTAAGGGTTGACCCATCTTTTATTGTCTGTCGTCTGCTAGTGGCAGACGATTCCAGTGTCAACATTGAGCGCGTGTTGTGTGTCGGCGCGTTTAGTGCCTTCTTTCTCCAGTCTGCTACATTGACCACCGTAGCGTAGGGAAAGCAGGATGCGAAGCAAACGGGAGAGCCCCGAAATAACCGTGTGGTGATGGGGAACCCCGGAATAGCTCCGTGTGGTTTCTGTCAGTGCCGGCATTATTATCTGTGGGCTCGTGAATCCAGCACTGGCCTTGTCGGTGTATCGGTCGTAAAACCCTCGTGCTCTCGATCTCTGCATGCCGTTTTTATCGACTGGCCTCTGCTTACTTCTCTTTCTCACGCACAACATAGCAGGCCTACGCTGTACAACTCTGAACGACCTCAGTGTGTATATAATTCCCTGAATGAACATTCTCTTGTTAATAATTATTTTACAGTTCGTGGACAGCTTTGCTAGGTTTAAAGCCTTGTTCAGTTATTGTTCCTTTGAAATTACCTCTTTATAGCTCAGAACCTTTCTCTCTCTCTCCATCAGTCAATGTCTCATTGTTTTATTATCACCACACCTCCGAATCCACCACCCCCACCTCCACCACCACCACCACCATCATCATCATCATCATCATCATCATCATCATCATCATCATCATCATCATCATCAGTTCTGCTCATTTTATCTTCTGTTCTTCTTTCCTCTTTCACCATCACCAAAAATCCCCGTAACATCCCCTTCTTTTTCCACTGCGCTCGTCTCTCTCATGGAGCATTTCAGAAGTAATTTGAAGCTCGTGCGTTCTGTTAAGAGTTAGTGTGAAAGTGGGGTGCTGATAGAAGAAGACTTTTATCAGGCACTATAAACTGATTGTCTGTCATGGACCCCTAAAGCCTGGCAACGAACGTGAAAAGTGTGTGTTTGTGTGCTTCGTGTCCAGTGTCAACAAATGCTTCACAAACGTTTATGTGTGACACTATGTGTATGAGTGGTGTGGGTGTGTGTGTGAGTGTGGGTATGGGTGTGTGTGTGATGTGTGGGGGGCTTTGGGATGGGTGTTGGACAAAAAGAGATGAGGTGGGAGAGAGTGTGTATGTGATTGTGTTATTGCGTTTCTTCTTCTTCTTCTTCCTCCTCCTCCTCCTCCTCCTCCTCCTCCTCTGTGTAACGATGACGCTTCGTTGTACGCCATTTCCTCATTAACGCAGTAAAATAAGGCTTGTTGTACCGAGCTTTGTGCCGAGGGCTTTAGAGCGGCCATTCATCCATACTTCCTAGCTTCTACACTCGTTGCCTTTCTCAGCATCTGCCTGTATAAATTAATGTATTGGATATATTGTATATATCTATAAGTATTTTCATATTGTTGTGGTATTAACGAGGCTTACCTAAACGGAACAAACATCACCTAAAACAACAACCCAACGCGTTCCTCAAATCCAAATTCAGAATACCATTTTTGTTAGTTATAATGCTATCAGTTACGATATTTTTAATATATGCCAAAATACCCCCTCCCCAACCACTTCCCCCATAATTAAAATAAATAAATTAATGAAATAAATAAATTATTTTTAAAAAAATCTGTTTCTAACTTGCCCACATAGACTATTAGTTTCTAATTTGTTTTGAATTATTATTTTAATATAGGGCATGTATAATGTCTTCGTCTTATGATAGATCTATATTTTATATGTTTCCTTTATCATACCGGACGGCTTGTTCTTTCTATTAGTTTATGTTCGTTTAGCTCATTCTGTCCTTCACAAGCATGTGTTTGGATATTTGCAGTTCTTTTTTTTTCAAAAATGACTATGGAGTCATCTGTCAAGGCTTTAGTTTATTCAATGTTGGAGTATGCCCCAGCATTCTCAAAAAGTCTGTGTGTGGATTTGGATGCCCATCTGTGGATGAGCAAATGGCGGGGTGCGGATCAGCGAATGCATACACGTTTGTTTGTGGATCAAGTGTGAGTGCCTGTCTTTTTTTCATCCTTACTCCGTGGGGGGATTGTAGGCTGTCCCACGCTTGGCTGCACAAATGGAGCGGGGAGTCTGGCTCAACTATCTGAATAGTTCAGTGGTCTGGCCTCACTGGAACTGTGTACTACTTACCTGCCTTGCATGCTATAGTCTTTGCCTGGCCAGTACCACCGCACTATCATCAGACCTACCCTTATGCTTAAAAGCGAGTGTGAAACCTTGGATTAAAATGCCGAAACACTTAATATAGTTTATATTTGGATTTGTATTGAAGTCGGCTTTTAACTCATGAAGAAGGTTGTGGCGAAATACATATATATAGAGAGAGAACTTACTTTTTAATCTGCTGTTTTTTCCTCCTTTGGCTTTTACCTCTGGTTCTCCTTATAAAATGTCAGTGGGGCAATTTTCGGCGTCGGTTAGACACTACCTTTGGGGAGTACGGAACAGAACATACGATTAATTGCCATTTCCACCTGTAGCCTATTTGAGGTAGTCACTTTGAGCGTTAAAATCACTATTGCTCGTTGGACACTAACTAACACGTAATGAAAAGTTAAATATTATGGAATCCAACAAGAGTTTCTTATTTGGGAGAGCACATCACCGCAACGATGTGAATTACATTACATGATTATTGCTTTAGGTCCAGCGGACTCTTCCGAGCCAAATCAGGACCGGACAACTCCAGATCCGCATAAAAGATCTGCTGAAACAACCCTAGTGGTAAAACTGAATGCTCTCCACCAGCCAGTCACTTTACAATAGTGGTCCTGATTCGGCTCCTGGACCCTATAAGCACTGAGTATCTATCACTTTACAATAAAGACATCCCACGCAGGGCACGCTGAGGCTATACTCTAATTTATCGAACCCCCGTTTACAAAAACAAAATAGAATACAAACATCATTATAAATTATCAACAAAACACATACATATAAAATGCCTACATTGCTAAATAATATCATAGGAAGCCCTAGTGACCACCTGGCAGAAAGCGTCCAATATTCCCAAGCTGATCCAACAGACCTCACACACAAATAAGGAGTCTTGTCCCGGAAGAGTTTTCAAGAAAAAAGGTAGGTTACTGGTCTTGCGAAGAAGAAGATAATATAGTAGATTGATAGAACAGAGCAGGAATGAGAAAGAACAAATGAAAAAGACAGCGACAGTGGGAATTTAAAGCACTAAATTTCCAGAAAGTGGGGATACTATTTATACTGAAACCCCCGGCATCCCAACGGGGGAACGATGTGAATTAATAATTTCTTCAGTATTTCTATGATCTACTATCTAGTATGACAGTTTGAAAAAAAAAAAGAAAAAGAAACCCCCGCCACCCAAACGGGGGAACGATGTGAATTAATAAACTCTTCAGTACAGTGTATTTATATGATCTACTATCTAGTATGAAAGTTTGAAAAAAAAAAAATCTTGATACTCTCTTAACTCCGATTCAGGCTTGAAGCCATTATAACTCCGATTTGCAATTTCGGGTTTTCGGTTCAGAATGCACTGTGTGTTCAGTATGTGGTCTAACATCTAGTCAGCAGCGCTAGTCAATGTGCGCTGGCGGTAATTGGCCGTGACGCACTCTAAAGAAACACCGTTTGTACGGCCAGAGGACTACCCTGCTACAACGCCGCTAAGCAGCTGCTGTATCAGTACACTAGAGGTGAACAAATACAAACCCGTGTCGGTTACGCCGAGCGCCAGTGGAGGGGAAGGTGTAACAGTGTAGACGTAGTAGGAACAGTATCTACCTTACTCTAGTTAACTCAAGAAAAACGAGTCAGCGTTATTACGGGACAGGTAAACACATGTATGTCGATCTACTTTGTTTTTTTATCATTCTTATATGGCGCTTTTCCAGCTCAAGAGCTGCTCAAGGCGCTGGATGGTACTGGATCTAACGCAGGCGCCCACTGTGTTGTCTGACTGGCTCATCTTCTAACTCTACTGACGACTGAACACATCCTGGGCGACCGGGGTTGGGGTTGGGTGTGGAGGGAGGAGTGGGGAGTAGGAATCTAGTGCTTGTTGGGCAGCGTCAGGATCGGCTTAAACTCCCCGCGATGGAATGCGTGCGTGCAGTGACCAGACCTCGGTTTATATGATACTCTCTTCCGAAGGATTCCCTTGTGTCCACTGTTTGCACTTGTACAACTAGACCAAATGTAGTAGCATTATAACTATAGTATGGTAGTAATCGTAAGTAGTGGTCAGTCGTGCATTGGTGACTTCCGCACCGAAGTTGTGGAGTAGTCTGCCCCTTTGAAGCAGTTAGTCAGCAGGGTCCGGGGTTATAAGCGCGACTTTCCGGCCAGCGACGAGCTACTTTTAGTCTCGCGACAAGGTGCGCGGATTATGAGTCCCGATTACTGCAGTTGCTGGAACCGATAGTCGCTCAAACACAGTCGTGGCACCCCCTTCGCCTAGCGGGCGTCAAAACACACAAACTCTGCATTCGGCCTACCTTTTATTGGAACTCCGTATGCGAGTGTGTGTTTGTTTGCTGACGGTATTATGTTTTATCGTTGTATTATTCACGGCAAGGCAAATTCTTGTAATATTTCAGGCAAATAAAAGTTGAATGTCTTATGTCCATTTCTTTTTATCCAAGTCTAATATTAAATATAATATCTGAATAAGCTTTTAATACGAAAATCAATCTGTTGTCGCCATAAGGATGTACTTAATTTTTTTAATTCTCTCTCTCTCTTTCTCTCTCTCTCTCTCTCTCTCTCTCTCTCTCACTCTCTATCTCTCTCTCTCTCACTCTCTCTATCTCTCCCCTGGATAAATCTGTTTAGTTGCAGACTTTAAATTGAGCTTTTGCACTAGCAATTTTTATGTCTTGTACTTCTAAAAACTAGGACCCCGAAGGCTGACTCTGTTTAGGGCACAGCCAAATGAATTGAATTTTTAAGCAGCGTAAGCAGATAAGTAAAGAATTAAAAACAAAAACAGTACTTTAATGTAAAGAAAGAGAGAAAAAAAACGCTATTAAAATTAATTAGCAATCAACGTAATCAAAACAATACACATTCACACACACATGGTTCCTTCCATTTTATGCAGCAAAATTAAAATCGAAAGTAGGCGAAAGCCACTGGGCAATGGGATTGATAGCACGATTCGTGCTAACAATGGAACAGATTGAGCGACATTCAAGTCGCTTGCTCATACCCCGCAGCTAGTAGGCGGCACAGCTCGGTTGACTTCATAGGCATCCGAACTGAACGTCGTCCGACTATTAGTAGCGTTTTTCATAACTTCGGCTCCAGAAGCCTTGAAGAAAGCTTTCAGACTTGTGTTAAATTTTTGTCAATAGTAATTCCTGCTCTGGAAGCCTTGAAGAAAGCCTTTCAGACTTTTGTTAAATTTTGTCAATAGTCAGTATTTTCCAGGCTGAACTATTGTGCATAATTTGTATAGGTATTGATATAGTGTGTATTTTCTTTATTCTGTATAATTTGTATAGATATAGATCTAGTGTGTATTTTATTTATTCTGTATAATTTTTTTATCATCTTATGGCCATTTCCTATTTTTGTGGGGTGGTGTGGTGGGTAGTGGAGGAGCGCAATGTGCGTGAACTGGTTTTGGAGGGGTGGTGTAGGGGGAGCAGGGGAGGACCCGCGCTATACAAGACTACATCATCATTAGTAATAAAATAGTACTTTATAGTCCATTTTGCGGTAAGCCGTAATGGAGGAGGGGAGACGAGAACATTAGCGTAATATATTATATAGCGTACGTAAAACAGGAGCAGCCAGTATCTATCACTTCACTAAGTAGTTTCTATTCCAAGGCCCGCAGTGTTGGGTTGCTAAGCCAATACACGAATTCGAAACTGAGGAAGGTTCCTCTCCACATGGTTTCCCGGAGCAGAATAGAGGTGTTGTGCCGTGGTACTACAACCCATTGGACTTTAACAGTGGTACTGTGGCACTCGTCATCGATCGTTAAGTGCTCATTTGAGCGTCTAATTCTTATTTTGCTTGCTTCTTCGTCGTTGTCTTTCTTGTCATCTTGATCATTATCATGATCATCATCATCATCATCATCATCATCAGCAGCAGCAGCAGCAGCAGCAGCATCTCCTCCTCCTCCTCCTTCTTTCTGATTTTAACTGTTCTTTGTGCTTTTGATTGTATAGATCTTTAATGGGTGTGTTTGGGTGTGTTACGGAAACCATTTTTTTGTTCCATCGTTCCTTTTATCTTAACTAGTCGACTTAGTAGTTTTCCAGCACCGTGGCGCTGGTTACATTAGTGTGAAACTTTCAAAGGATTATTTACTGTCCAATCTATTACGATTTGATTGGTTTATTTGAATGTCTAATTAATGTCATCTGAATGTGTGAATAGACAATAACTGAAATATTGATTGATTGATTCTCCCGTCTAAATTTTGCTCATTAAAAATCTTATTTTTGTTTGTCATATCATATGACTGGATAGGAAGCTATTTATTTTCCAGCAAATTATCTTGATCGCGTCAACCCACTTATAGAGGGATTTTATTTCTTTATTACACAACCTGACCGCAGCTTAACGATTCACAAGCACAACAGTAAAACAATTACAAAACCCAGACGCATCGATACACGTAAATTGACAGTCCTATACCCTACTCAGCATGGCTGAAATTCGACTATACCTGCTCCCTCTCCCAAGTCTCAGCAGCTACTGTTGGGCAGGCCTACCCACAGCAGATTGCAGGTTTGGTTGAAGTATTACGAAATCATATCAACATCGCATTCATTTCTCGCTTAGAAAAATAAAAAGGGGACAGTTTAGCTTAATATCACCCGACGTAGTGAGTAGGCCTGCTCAAAAGAAAGCTGTTGTCTAATCTCAGCCATGCTGTATCATACTATTATCTCCGTTATAAAGATGTCAGGCGTTTTCAATATGGCAAGTGTCGGTGATGGTATGTGTGTTATAGTATATATGGGAATGAATGAATGAATGTGTGTGTATGTGTGTTTCGTGTGTCAGAAAGATAGAGAGAATGGGTAACCGGGTAACACGAACACTAATGAGAAACACATTGGTATAGTGGTCCTTTCAATATGGTATTGCATGCAGTCAATCTAAAATTTAACAAATACAAAATTCGAATTCCTTTCCGTCTTCTAATAGCGACCTTCCTTCACACCAAATGTTTGAGTGATGAATGTTTGTTGTGTATGTGGCAGTGTTTGTAACATGTTTGTAGCCTGTATGTTGATTTCAGATCGTCGCACTTTGAGTCTGATTTAATAACAAGGCGTGCATAGCATCCAGTATTATTTTTATTATTTTTTAAATTTATTTTTATTTTTTATTATTTTTATTATTATTATTACATAAAACAAAAGAATACTAATTTGGATAAAAAAAAGAAGAGAATACTAATTTGGACAAAAACAAAAGAATACCAATTTGGACAAAAACAAAAGAATACTAATATTGACAAAAACAAAAGAATACTAATTTGGACAAAACCAAGACAAAATCAAAGCAAGAACAATGATACTGAGTAAGAGTTATGCAATAAGACCAATTTCTCCTTCTGCGCCCACAAACAATGGAATTCTCTCCCATCACACATCCGCAACATACCAGGCCTTCAAAAACGCTCTCAAGATCCATCTCCTCAAACTGTATGATCCTGATTGACTCTCACCCTCCAACCGATGACGAACGCCGGCTGTGTGCCGTCCATGGCTTGACATGTAAATAGTTTGTACATTTATATTTTAGGTGGAGTAGAAGCGGAAGGGAGGGGTGGCGGTGGCTGTTTTGTATCTAATTATTTGTACATAAATATTTTGCTTTAGTTTATACATTATTTACTGATAATATTTTATTTTCTGCAACAATGATGAGGCGAGTCTTGGCTTTTAAAAAAAAATCTGTTCATTGTATTAATTAATTATTGTTAGACGTAACACATTTTTTGTTACATTTTTAAATTTGTATGGTGAATTCTCAGATTTTATTATCTTATTATTATCTAATATGCCATTTGTATTTTAAAATTAATATTTTTTATTATGCATGTGAAGTGTATTGTATATGATCTTGTTCCCTTGTATGCTTTTGCGAGTATGGTTAAGTGTGAATGCTTGCGTACTTTGTTTTTATTGTTCATATGTCTGTTCTGATCGGTGTACTATCTTATCTAATATATATCCTATGTTAAGAGCGGTGAGCCCAGTCTTGATTGGGGGTACCGCTCTATGCAAGCCTTCTTTATTATTATTATTATTATTATTATTATTATTATTATTATTATTATTATTATTATTATTATTATTATTAGACACAGCACGTTCTTCTCGTCCTAGGAAGACGTAAGAAATATAATCATCCAAGAGTTCTCATGGGTCGTATAACGGCAAGGTAACTGCAAGGGAATTATTTGTAATTCTAGTTGCGGGTGGGCTGCTTTGCTTGGAGTGAGAGTAAAGGGGAAAAAAGGGGTTGTTGGAGGATAGGTGGGGGGGGGGGTAGATTCGAGGAAAGCGGTTGGTGGTGGGGAAGGAAGTAGTTTGGGTGGCATTGTAAGCTTATTAGAAAGATGGAGGAACTTGTTTCAATGTGCCGAAGGCTAGAAGGGAGTTGGAAGGGAGAGGGGAGGATGGCGGGTTGTTTTGGTGGAAGGAGGAGGTTCAAAGAGTGGGAGGAGTCGGGTCATTAAGCCTTGGTTGTAAGCGTTTGGATTCCTGCTTGGGTCAATTACACCAAAGCACTGCAACCGCTTGACTTGACTTGACTTGACCTGTATAGATTAACGTCCCCGGACCCGTTGCGTATACGCGTATAGGGGACGGATGAGCAACCGCTGTTTAGCGCTGCCCGTCAAATAGGTCATGAGTCGTTGTGTGGCGGTGTTGGTGGTCTTGTGGTTATGGGCGATGACGCAGTAGATGCTGCACAGAGTAGAGGAGCTGTAGAACACGGATTATAGTGGTAGTAATAGTTGTTGTTGTACGCCTAATAGTAATATTACAGTGGTGCTAGTTGTAGTTGCAGTTGTGGTAGTAGTTGTTGTAGTTGTTGTTGAGGAGGACATTATAGCACGGTTTGTATCTAGTAGCAGCAAAAACAGCAGCTGTTATAGGGATAGTACTAATAGTAGTACAAGTAGCAGAACGTCCACCAGTAGTAGTAGTAGTAGTAGTAGTAGTAGCAGTAGTAGTAGTAGTAGTAGTAGTAGTAGTAAGTTTATGTCGTTTCTCAGGCCATCAGACGGGCTAGGTTTACACTGAGAAGAAAATTGATGATGATGACGAGGATGGTGATGATGATGAAACAACGACGACGACGATGATTATGATAGACCACGACGACGGCGACAGTGACGACACCGATGATAATAATGATGACTACGACGATCACCATCATCATCATCATCATCATCATCATCATCATCATCATCATCATCATCATCATCATCATCATCATCACCAACACCAACAACCAGCCACCGCTACTCTCGAACAAGCGTGTTCAGCCTTAGCGTGGTTGTGGTAGTACAGGTGTTGTAAGGGCAATGATGTGAAAGGCGAGAGCGAGGCAGCAAAGTGTGGACGGAGCTTAGATAAACTTGCCCTCTCCTCTTCTCTGCCGCTGCCGCTGCTCCTCCCAGCTACTAAACACCTTTTTACCTCTAAAGCCTTGTGTTTTCCCTTCTTTTCTTCTTTGCTTTTCACCTGCCCGTTGACTGCTGTGCACTCTCTGATGGATACAATAAAAGAGCATTACATGGAAGTTTTTTATTTTTTATTTTTTGTTACTAACGAATCGTCCTGCCCGTTTACTGTTTTAAACTCTCTCCTATTGTTGTTAAACACACGTTCTGTTAAAGAAGAACGCTTGTTTATTTTTGTGATAATGAGTTTTCTTGGTCACATTAAAAGATAAAATAATAGACAATCGTTGCTCAAACCGGTCGCCAAACTCTGAATTTTAGGCGTCTCTTTGTTGTTGTGTAAACAAACACCTCTGCCTACTTTTGCAAAAGTGCTGGTTTTAGAATCAACCTTGATCTTGATTCCTTTAACTAAGTTGTAAATCCATCTACATAGGCGCCAGCTTAAGGCGCGAATTCCTTGTGGTTAGTCTGAAACGTTTTATTCAGGGTATTTGGTGTGTTTATCTTTCACTTGCCGTCTACTGGGGTGGCCTCGTGGCGCAGTGGATAAGTCGCCGGTTTCCTATGCCGAAGGTCGCGGGTTCGATTCCCGCAAGGGGCGAACGTATGTGACTTAGGTACGAGACTATTGAGGTCACCGAGGGTTTTCTCCGGGCACTCCGGTTTCCTCCCTCCCTTCAATAATGGTACAGGACGCAGTCAATATAAAAATTTCAAAAATAAAAATTCGATTTTCTTTCCGTCTTCTAATAGCGATCTCCCTGCCTTTACACCACCTGTTTGAGTGATGGATGGGTGTTTGGTGTGTGTGAGGGTGGATGAGACAGGTGAGCGTGTATGTTGGTATAGATCGCCGCGCTTTGAGCCTGAATGATTTGGGGTAAGGCGCGTATAGCATCCTGTATTATTATTATTATTACTGTTGATCATGGCTTTTGTTTTAATCCTGTTTTCCTCTATGGCGTTCTTTCTCGTTGTTTTTTGTTTGAAAACTTCTCACGACTTCAGACAAAATATGTAACTTAAATTTCACACTTGCCTTTTTTGCTCTTTCTCGATATATTCCTGTCCGCCTGTGCTGCTTAACAATTACCTGCAGCCATGCCTTATAGGTTTCCTCACCCGAACGCTCTCTCTCTCTCTCTCTCTCTCTCTCTCTCTCTCTCTCTCTCTCTCTCTCGCTGCTTTCTGTATGAAGGACTAAATGGTCCATAGGACCTAATGCTTATTAAAGGTTTCGACTTGGACTCTCTCTCTCTCTCTCCCTCCAGCCCTCCTTCTTCCCCCCCCTTTCCCCCCCCCCCCACTCTTTCCTTTTCACTCTCTCTCAAACTAACAGCAGACGGTGTGAAGAGTTGGCCGAGACAGGAGGAAAACTCTTTCGCCAGTGGCCATCAGCAACTATAATAACCACTGTGACAGCCAACATGCCTCGCACGCCACCACCGAGGTTGGACTGTTTGAGGACGGAGTGGACTAGACGCATACAGCGTGGCCCGAGACTAGACGGGGCCGACTCATTCTGTTTCAGAAAGCCTCAGGTAGTCCCACCCTCGCCGTATGAGCGGGTTAGATGAGGTGGTTGTTCCTGTTAGAAAAAAATTCAAAGCCACAAACCATTCGAAGATAAACTACTCGCCCTCTTTTTTTTTTGTGGTTCTAGTTTAACAAGTATTGGCGATAAGGCAGACTGAGATAATTGTCCCAGGAAAAAGGGGGTAGGGACCTAAATCAACACTGAACCATCAGAGCAATCATACTGTTAAGGTGGACAGTAAAAAATGGCCACTTTATCTTGTATCCTGCCCACCACGGGATTCGAAACTGGGTCGTCATTGTGCTACGCCAACTCTGTACCACTGAGCTACGGCGGTGGTTCACATAGATCCAACACTACTAACGCTAACACCTCAACACTGACAACACTACTAACGCTAACACCTAAACACTGACAACACTACTAACGATAACACCTAAACACTGACAACACTACTAACGATAACACCTAAACACTGACAACACTACTAACGATAACACCTAAACACTGACAACACTACTAACGCTAACACCTAAACACTGACAACACTACTAACGATAACACCTAAACACTGACAACACTACTAACGATAACACCTATACACTGACAACACTACTAACGCTAACACCTAAACACTGACAACACTACTAACGCTAACACCTCAACACTGACAACACTACTAACGCTAACACCTCAACACTGACAACACTACTAACGCTAACACCTCAACACTGACAACACTACTAACGCTAACACCTAAACACTGACAACACTACTAACGCTAACACCTAAACACTGACAACACTACTAACGCTAACACCTAAACACTAACAGCCTGAGATGAATGGCAGTGAGATAATGTGTTATCGTGTAGAAAGAAAAAAAAGAACTAAAACTCCGTGTTCCAAATGAAGATGTCCCCTTTATTTACATGATCACCCAGCAGTCAGTAACAACTTGTTTCTACAATGTCTTATCGTGTATGGTCCTTGCCTTTGCCGAGACACAACTTGTGTTCCAATCTCCTTTAGACTAGCGATACTCGGGCTAAGAATACAATGAAGCCATTTCTTTGGGCCACCCTGACCGGCAAAGGCTGGGCTAATAGCGCCAGCCTTAAGCCAGGAAGCTCTAGCACTGGTCGGACTTAACACCACCACTCAATACCTGGATTTTACCTGGCCTTCCTAATACCTCTCATACCTGTCTAGAGATGTAAAAGAAAGAAAGAAAAAGAAAGAGATGGTGTGCAGGAGAGAGAGAGAGAGAGAGAGAGAGAGAGAGAGAGAGAGAGAGTGTTTGTATTTATACTTGTATAACCGCACAACTGGGGATTTATTTTTCATGTGAACATGGTAACAAAGGGGTTAGTTGAAACAAATGGGAAGAACAAATCTTCCCCATTTTGTAAACATATTTTCCACTCGAAAACAGTATAGGACAACCGTAAATGTCGAGAAATCGCATCTTCCCAATTTGTCGAAAAATGGGGTAGACAAGGGTGTAAATTATACACACCTGTATTGTAAGCTGCGCTACGAACAAAATCAAGTTTAAAAGGCAGATTATCCCTCAATCGTTTATGTCATTCATAAATCTACTTAATTTTATCAAATACAACATTCGATTTATAAATATTACAGAGAAAAAGACCATTCCCCACTTCTACCTTGTTTTGGTAACATTCCCGATTGATCGGCTTATACACGTGGGTGTGTGTGTGTGTGTGTGTGCGCGCGCGCGTGTGTAGGTGTGTGTGTGTGTGTGTGTGTTTGTATCTATTATAGATGTGGAGAGACCCATAACCATTTGCTAGGGTGAAAATCGGGTATATCCCACTCGATGAAGCCATACTTGTCAAACTTGTCAAACTGCACAAATTCATACGTGATAACCTATTAATAAGAAAACAACTAGTTCTAAAATAATGTTATGTTTTGCTGGTGTTGTTTCTGCCATTGTTGCTGCCGTCGTTATTGTTATCGTTGTTGTCATCGCCCAGTAAGATACCTTACCTTTCAGCAAAATACCGAGAAGAAGAAGAAGAAGAAGAAGAAGAAGAAGAAGAAGAAGAAGAAGAAGAAGAAAACACGATCACAAAATCAAGGCACAGGTAAGAACAGTTCAAAATTCATGCAAGCATCCAACAATCTTATCCAA
This sequence comes from Oncomelania hupensis, assembly GCA_036898135.1. Classification (NCBI taxonomy): domain Eukaryota; kingdom Metazoa; phylum Mollusca; class Gastropoda; order Littorinimorpha; family Pomatiopsidae; genus Oncomelania; species Oncomelania hupensis. Next base: position 17,997,912 of record CM072519.1, on the reverse strand, counting down.
ACAAACATGCATTACCGTGATAAAGGTGGAACAGTCTCTTTGGCGAGGACTGGGTAATTGCATTTGGGAGATGGTTGGAGGGGAGAGGTGATGGAGAGGAACAATAATGCTGACGATGTGAGAGAGGTATGGGTAGGATTTTTAAGGGGTAGGTGGATGCAGTCTGCGAGAGATGGCGGGGAGGAGGGAGTGTAATGAGGAGGTGAGGGGGGTGGGTAGAGGTAGGTAGAATAATGGAGCAGTTCCGGCCAGCACAATCTTTTGCCGGAGTTCGCAGGAATTTCCTCCCAATAATAAGTTAGTGCTGGTCTTATTATCGTGGCTTGGTGGAATATTTACTTCTTTGGTTATCACCTTTCTTTCCAATGAAGACTAGCATTGATACTTGTAGGTGTACTTTCTTTCTTTCTTTCTTTCTTTCTTCGTTGGTGTATATAGCACTCAGTTTATACTCTCATTCCACATTAAAGACTAGACACTAGTGGAGAAAAAAGACTACAAAAGATCTGAATGTTTTGTGTTTGATATTTCTGGAGACAGAGACAGAAATGTTAGCTTATATGTTGTTTTTTTTTCCACAGACCTATGACACATACAAGGTTTTAATATTTTATATTATTTATTATTTGTGTATGTATTTTTTTCATCGAAATGACACGAAGTATAACGCTGTGTTTATTTATATATCATTATTTTTTAAATCTGGTTTTTAGCTAAAATCTTGTGTCTCAAAAAAAACACGTAGGCGATTCCAGGAGCAAAAAGTCTACGAAAAGATAACGTTGTGTTGCCTTGAAATCTTGCGTTGAGGGAAATATGTAGAGAGCTTAGGATGGGTGTTTGGTAAACGTGCTGATTATACAGATAGCCCGCGCACTATTTTATCAAACGCCGACACTGCACCTTCATCACCATGCTACACTCTTCCCTCCCCCCTCCGTTCGGTTAATGTGTCAGCTTCCTCCCCCACCATTCCCTCCCTTTCCATTTCCATCCTCTAACCCCTCCTCCCCCAATCACGCTCAACCACACCATCATCCCCACTCCATATCTCCCTCCTTGTAAAAAGGTAACAGAAAAAGACATTTCTTAACCTTTCGGTCAATGGTATTTGATGCAGTCAATTTAAATTTCACAGGTTCAACATCCTCCTATAATAGCGATCTCTTATGAGTTTGATTGAAGAGATAAAACGTGTGTCCTGTATTATTATTATTATTATTATTATTATTATTATTATTATTATTATTATTATAAAGGCGTTAGGGACCTCTTTTTTGTCAGGGCCACCATCAAGAGGGCAGTAACCGTCTCCCATCTCTTTCTGACTTATCCGTCCTCGATTCTCTTGGAGACGAAGCTACACAAATCGACAAATTTTGTTTTAACGAGAAACAAATGGATAAATGAACGAAGAACAAGCTAATGATGGTATTACTATTAGAATTTACAAAACAAAAAAAACTTTCCATTTGTTTGTCATTATAGTGAAATTTGAATGATGATAGTTTTATGTTTGTAGTCTATTTGTTAGAATCTTCTTCACCGAATGGGCGTTCATTTTGATCCTGCTACATGTTTTATAATTGAACGATCGGCTTTGTTAAAGTTCTGGCGTAATAACGTGGGTGGAAGCGAAGCGTACGCCGTTTGGAATGTTCAGGGAGAATGGGCTAGGTGTGGGGGAGATAGAGAAGGGAGGGGAGGGGGGTAACGGGATGGGAAGGTGGGGAGAGGATGAGGGAGAGAGGGGCGGTGAAATCACTCCATCTTAAACGCTCACTTGCTTCCAGTTGGGGCGCTATGGGTGCAGCGGTATTAGCGCAGCTGTCGCCAGCGAAGATGGTGTCGTAAGTATGAGCAGTCAATTAAGGCATTCAGGCCTGTTGAAGAAGGGCTTTGGTCTGCTTCTTTATGGGCTTCTAAAGCTGACGCAGGGTTGTTGTTATTTACTGGTTACTGAGGTAACATGCCTCTAAGGCGTTGTTTTCTTAAAGCTGTTGCAAAATAAATTTTACTTTTGTTTCTTTTAGTTCTTAGTTAAAATTTAATAATAGCGATAAAAATAGTTTGCCTTTACGCTGCATGTTTCAGTGATTAATATTAGGGATCTTTCGAAAGCGAGTGATTTTCGTTGTGACGTCAGAAGTTCATGCTGTCATTAGTATGCAAAAGATAAAAGTTAACGAAATCTTACGAGGTGGTTTCGTTGAAACGGACTTTCCCACGAAGTCAACTTCGTGGGTATATTTTGTTTATTACATCGCTTGTATGACAATAAAATGTTATGATCTTGTGTAAGTGATATTACTCAACCATTTTGGAGTTGAAAATGCGGATCGACAATCGTTTTGAGACTTAAAACGTAGTTTGAAGCGAGGTAGTAGAAGTAGGTCAAGTCCGTCTGCTACAGTAACGTAAGAATTATCGGCGTCGCTCGCTGTACGAAACGAAAACACGACGAACTACGAAGTGGGGTTTAAAAAGAAACCTATTGTTGCATTCGTTATGTATGTAGGAGAGTGTGAAAGATGTGATCTTGGAGATTGGTGGGTAGCTGTGACGGTGGTGCAAGCAAGTAGAAGGAGAATATAACCCTAAACGCGAATAAGAGAGTGAGTTTTACAGGCACTCGACCTAACAAGCAACATGACAGTTATTGCCACTTGTTCCGTGCAAAAACACCTAGTCGTGTGGCCAACCTTAGGTCACAGTACCTAGTTATAGTCTGTCCTACACCATCAGTTCCTGACCCTATACCACTAGCAGTGAAAAATCACCAGCACTACAGGTCTCTTTTGTTGTATAGGCTAAACGTTTAAGCTGATAGGGAGAGGCGTTAAAACTGGAAACAAAATATTTTGGAAAATTGCCCACAAGGTTTTGTTTCTGTGCATTTATGTGATTTTTAAATTCTTTCTCTTGCCATGTTAGCGTGAGCATTTGTCTACCTATGGTATGTGACCAGTTTTTGAGGGATTGACGAACGCTGACGAGGCGTCGGATTGCGCACTAAATTCTCCGCAACCATTCCGCCAATGCTCGTAAAACATAGTGCCGCGGAAGGATAACATCTTTTCACAGGAAGCAGACAAAGAGTAAATTGCTTGCAGCTTTTGGCAAAAAGGTCATAATCGTTCGGTCTTATGCTGTTGTTGTTGCAAAAAAAGGTCATAATCGTAATCTTTCGGTTTGATGTTGCTGGACACTTTATTGTCCCTTTTTTATCGGGAAATTATGGGCCGCCTCCAGGCCCTGGAGAAGTCGCAGCCGATGGCGCGCCCAAACTACGTATTAGTTCTGTTTTTTGAAATTGTGTTCTTGTTGAAATTGTGTTGTTGTTGTTGTTGTTGTTGTTGTTGTTGTTGTTGTTGTTGTTGTTGTTGTTGTTCTTCTTCTTCTTCTTCTTCTTCTTCTTCTTCTTCTTCTTCTTCTTCTTCTTCTTCTTCTTCTTCTTCTTCTTCTTCTTCTTCTTCTTCTTCTTCTTCTTCTCCTTCTTCTTCTTCTTCTTCTTCTTCTTCTTCTTCTTCTTCTTCTTCTTCTTCTTCTTCTTCTTCTTCTTCTTCTTCTTCTTCTTCTTCTTTAACGTTCATTCAATTGGACCTTACACCTTGCACTTCTTTCTTTTGCATGACATTGGTCGATGACGTCCCCGTAACCTTTCAGCTATAAAGTAGAAAGACGTTAATAGAAACTCGTCTTTACTCTGGGCAAGGGACAAACTCATCGCTTTTTTCGCGTTTTGAAGTTGGACAAATGTTATTGTCTACAACAGTTTGTTTGGGCCAGACCTCTGAACTGAGAAAGGTGTCGGCAAGTGGAGACCAGGAGCATGTCGGGATGCGTTATCGGCAGTTTGGGTGTGAAAGGTCAAGAGTCAGGCCAGGTGTTTTGCTTTTCTCTATCATTTATGCTTCATGCCAACACGTCACTGTCAAACTGTACACAGTCCAACCTTAACCAACTCCCCCCCGCCCCTCCCTCTCACACTTTCCTCTTTCCTCCTCCACCCACATACACCCACAACCTCGCTCCTTTCATAAACTACCCATTCATTTTCCTTTTTTTTTTTTGCAACCTCCGACCCTTTCTCCGCCCGCCCTAACCTCAATCATCTCCCTTGCTCTCTCTTCTTCTACAATTCACAACTTTCCGGCACCTCTCATAAAAACTCGTGGGTATCGCCATTATAAATTAAAACGAGGTTATATGAAACCAAGTTCCGGTTTGGCTTGTTTTGCTTTTATCAAAGCTTGATGCGTGACTTTTAAATATGGCAAATTGCCGAAAACGACGATTGTTAGAGCCAGAAAACGAGTGGGATAAGTATAAAAACGGTGGAGGAAGTAAATGCTCAGTGAAAGAATGCAAAAAACAATCGTAGAGGCCTGTATTTGTGGAGACTTCGGAGGTGCGTCGATCATCGACAGAAAGTGAAACAGGACCTGAAAACTCTTGTAGTTTTCCATAGCTTCGCCGTCGGAACCTTCACAAAACACCCTAAGTAACTGACTATGTTAGGCTAGCGTTGTGGCCAAGTGGGCTAAGGCGGGACTAACTTGCCTTGTCCACAAGCTGTGCGCCTGACAGGTGTGGGTTCGAGCCAGCATCTGGGCGTTATGTTTTTCCGAATATTTTTTCAAAAATTCACAAATAATGTTAGGTAGGTAGGGTTTAGGCGCTCCACTGGCGATAGAAAGGGATAATAAACTGCAGCAAAAAAAATAAAAATATGTGAGGGTACGATACTGGTGGCCAGTGACACATGTTATTATTCTTGAATATTTGGAAATAACTCACTAAAACACGCGGAGAAAAAACACCGGAAGTATTTTTCATAGAGGGGATTCCCGTTGGTGCATAGGATAGCAGAAAAGTGTGAATCCTTGTCAGCTTCAAGCTGCACAGCTTCATTTTCACACTGCGTAGCTGACACTAGCCGAGACAGTACGTTCGCCCCTTCACAGAGGTACTCCACAAGGTTTGTGATTCATTCCTATAAGCTCTTTTGGGCCACTATCCACCCACACGACGTGGCTGAAGCTGTAGACGAGGCCTGCTCTCTGTCTCAAATGTTAGAAAGGAAGAAGGCCACGTCTTATCTCAGCTGCGCTGTAGATTATCGCCTTACTTGTGTTTTTTTAGTTTCCCATTCATGTTGGTTCAGTGGGTTAAGGTTTGGCGCACTGCGCGAGCGTGATCCTAGTGTGCGTCTTTAACGATGTGAGTCGATCTTACAGCAAGTATGATGTAATGCTGGATCGTGTTGAGCAGATCATATCGAGTTTTGAAAGAAAGGAAAAAAGTAAAAAAAGAAAGAAAAAGAAACAGCAAACCACAACGCGTTAATATTTTAAAACTATCCGGTTTAGGTTGTAATAAATAATAATAATAATAACGGATTTTTATATAGCGGGTACTCCAGCCTATGACCAGACTCACCACGCTTTACATAGTCATAACATATAAATACGTGCACTCGATGAAACATTACTTTTGCTACAATACACCAAAAGACGGGACAGTAAAGGTACAGACTATTTACAATTATGTACATAAATTAAAAAAAGACAAAGATAAACTATTTACAACTATGTACACAAATGACAAAAAAGACAGAAAATAGAATAGCAAAAACCTATTTACAGCTATTTATATGCCCGGTTAGGCCCAGGAAGGAAAACAGTTAAATATTTACAGCCGTGTATACACTTACGGAACAGACATACTCACGTAGACAAGAGATGAGAGAATGGCAGCGGGATACAAATCAATCTGAATAATGCAGTTTGAAGAGGTGGGTTTTGAGGGCCTTTTTGAATGCTTGTGTTGATTGTATGTTGCGGATATGGGAGGGAAGGGAATTCCACTGCTTAGGTGCGGAGTAGGCGAATGCACGTTGGCCGTATGTCTTTGTGCGGGTGACAGGAACCTTGAGTGTGCGAGTGTCAGCAGAAGATCTTAAAGTGCGTGAAGGGGAGTAGACAGACAATAGATCAGCAAGGTAGGAAGGACAAGAATCTGTGAAGAAGTTGTGACAGAGAACAGAGAGTTTGTACTCTATGCGTGCTTGCACAGGAAGCCAGTGAAGGGAATGTAGTAGAGGTGTGATGTGATCACGTTTCTTAGCTCGGAATACTAGTCTAGCTGCTGAGTTCTGAACCTTTTGTAGTTTGTCAATGATGTGTTTTGGGGAGCCAACAAGGAGAGAGTTGCAATAGTCAAGACGAGAAAGGACGAGAGCGCAGACTAGGGTTTTGGTGGCCGGGACTGTAAGATAGTGGCGAAAGGAGCTGATTTGGCGTATGGCCGTGTATGCAGAGCGACAGACGTTGGAGATGTGGTTGTTGAGGGACAGGTCATCGGAGAGAATGTAGCCGAGATTTCTTGCTGAGGATGAGAACTGAGTGTTTGTTGTCCCTACTGTAAGCGATGTTGGGAGAGGCGAGAGTGAGGAGGAGGTGTTGTGCTTGTGAATGAGGAGGGCTTCGGTTTTATCGTCATTAAGCTTAAGCTTGTTGAGTGTCATCCATGACTTAATGTCTGTGATGCAGTTCTCCAAGGTCTGAACAGTGGAATTAATGAGAGAGTGGGCGGTGGATTTATACAGTTGTGTGTCGTCTGCAAATGACTGACTCTCAACAGCATGCTTTCTAAGCAGGAGAAGCAGTGGCTTGGTGTACAGAGTGAATAACACCGGCCCTAAAACGGAACCCTGAGGCACGCCGGACACCAAGTCTGCTGTGCTGGAGAAAGGTATAAATCAAAATTCCCAACAACAATAAAAAAAAGAAATGACATAAACTTATTTTCACGCTATAAAAGGTGACTATTTCCCTAAATAATTATATTCATACATTTTCGGCGTCTAATATAAATTTGCTAAATTTGAATCTAAACGTCGCGTCCAAGCGCTCAAAAGTTCGCCTGTTATATAAGTAATTGGCTTATCTCCCTTACAAAGCAGGTGCTAGCGCACACAGTTAAAACGCATCCTAGCATGACCATCATACTCCCAGACGTAGTTGTGCCAAGTGAGAGTACTGTGGTGCCTGTGGTAAGATCTACGAGTACGTATATCGCGTAGCAATTCTTTTATAGAATAGATGGAGAGACAGATCTTTCCTATCGTACCATTAGTATTATAATTACTCCTCGAGGATAGCATGTAAACAGAATGCTGTCATTTAACCCCACTCCATTTTCTTTAGACGAGAGAACTACAACATACACGTTTTGTCTACCAAGTAACAACTCCTTCCTATCCTATCCTATCCCGTAACTCGAAAGTCATTGGGGCACCACAGATGCTCATTTAATCAGCGTACTCCATCTTTCTCTGTCCTCAGTAACCCTCATGGCTTCGCTCAGTGACAAGCCATTCCATTCTCGAATGTTGTCCTCCCACCTCTTTTTCTGTCTCCCTCTTCTTCTGCCTCATTGCACCGTGCCTTGCAGGATGGTCTTTGCAAGCTCTGATGCTCTAGTGTCGTGGCCATACCATCGGAGCATCGTGTTGTCCAATGACTTGTGTGATGGTTTGTCGGACTTCGTCGTTGGTGATGTTCTGGGTATAGGAAATGCAGAGAAGTCTTCTGTACCACCTCATTTCCATCCATTGTATCCATCGTTGTAGGTCTGCTGTGAGGGGCCATGTTTCGCAAGCGTATAGAAAGATGAAGATGACAATGGAACGCAGCAGCCTTATTTGCAGTGTAGACTTATGGTCCTGTCTTTCCACATGGGCTTCAAACCTTGTCAAGGGCAACAGTTGTTTGTGCCATACTGGAGAGGACTTCTTGTCTGATTGTCTGGTTTGTGAGTGAGTGTGAGAGATAGTGGATTGTTTGATCCATTGTCTGATGCAATAGCTCCTAAATATTTGAAGCTATGCTCGGTGTTGAGGGATTGGCCTTGGACTTTGATTGTTGATGCCATTAGTGTTGTTGATCATTATTTTGGTATTCTTTGCACTTATTTATATTTTAAAAGCTCTTGAGGTGGTGTCAAGCCTCTGTACCAGCTGTTCAAGTTATTGTTCCTCTCCAGACAATCCATTAATGCTATCCGCAAAACGGAGGTTGGAGATTGCTCTACCCCTTATGCTGACTCTGTCTTCGTGATCTGCAAGGGCATCTAACATGATGCGCTCCAGGAAGATGTTGAAGAGTGTTGGAGAGAGTAGGCATCCTTGATGCACGCCGATTGTTGTTCTGAACCAGTTCTAGATGGCTCTGTTGTGGAGGACTGCACTGGTAGTCTTGTCATACAGGCTTTTATTGACTTCAATAATGTTAGGGCTAATGTTGTACACTCTCATGGTTGCCCACAGAGCCCACAATTCCTTGCTTGAGATCAAACTGTAATGCTCGTATGTCACAATGCGTAACTTTCTGCTGCTGTCCACGCATCTTTATTTTATCCTGTATAAAACGTCTCCAGTCTACGAAATCAGAATGGATCTGTACTCTTTAACGATACTAATAACGTGCCCTCAGCTGTCTTTCATACTCTGTGTACGGCTCTCCCCCTTCTGTTACAGTAGCAGTCAGTGAGAGTCTTGACATTTTGTCAGCCTGTAAGACGACGTAAAGGTCACGTCACTTCCGCTCATCGACTTAAAAACACGGCGTCATCACTTCCTCGTTCTGGCGTTAGGATCCACGAATTCTTACTCACACTATCTCTCACACTCACTCACAAACCATGCTTGCCTTTTCTTTCTCACAGTTGCTACTGTTTTTGTCTACGGGAGCACCAGTGAGTATTTTAGCGAAGAATTCGTGAATCTTGTTTGTCCCGGCCCCTCGTCCTATATATCGCCGTGTTGCAGCTGCCGTGCTTTTTGCTGAGAAAGAGACCCGAATGCACCCTCCTGGGGACCTGCATGAACGAACTTAAAAGCCGACTTAGACTTAACGCTTCACTTAAACATGCTACTTAAGTCTAAGTCGGCTTTTAAGTTCGTTCATGCACGCCATCCCCGTATGATTCTAATCCATTATCCAACGAAATAGCCTAGGTAATTTTAGTATGAAGTTAGGTCAAAATCCGTTCATTGGCTCTTGAGACATGGCGTGCAACCTACCTCGACAGACCGACAGACAGCCTTAAATGTAATATACAATAATGAGATACCAAGAATACTAATTTGGACAGACTGACTGACATTTATTAGTTTCGGCTTCATTCCCGATTCTTTCAAAGTAGGTCCAGGTTTGCACCGTCATCTCATGGTTACTCTTAGTGTTCAGATGAAAGAGCTACTCGAAAAGAAAGAGAACATTTGGCGCCAAATGCAGGGCAGACATTCAGAAGTGGAAAGAGTGGATTAGAAGAAAGAAGGGGAGGGGAACAAGGGGATAAAATAAAGAAAGAGAGAGAGAGAAAGAGAGAGAGAGAAAGAGAGAGATGACACGTAAAAACAGTAGAAAATCCTATTCTGCGGGATAAAAGAAGACGAGTAGCTGATAGGGATTGGGTTGGTGTTCTGATGGTAAACAGAATGGAAAGGGTTGGGTAGCATGTCAACTGGCAGTGATTGGAACATCAAAGGCTTCAGTCCCTGTCCTTAGACCTCTCTTGACATCGACAATGCCGTCGCACCACCCTGTTATTAGCGGACAACCAGAGTATATGGAATCAGGAACTGGAGCTAAACAAACTTTAATTCTTGGGAACTCTAAGTTATAGTTCTTTTTTACGTGATTATCTCGTGTTGGGGGTAACCAACCTCTTCCTAATCTATAACAGCAGTTTACTGGACGCCGAGAAACTGGATGAACCATGTAGTATTCACAACTTTCCGGCACCTCTCATAAAAACTCGTGGGTATCGCCATTATAAATTAAAACGAGGTTATATGAAACCAAGTTCCGGTTTGGCTTGTTTTGCTTTTATCAAAGCTTGATGCGTGACTTTTAAATATGGCAAATTGCCGAAAACGACGATTGTTAGAGCCAGAAAACGAGTGGGATAAGTATAAAAACGGTGGAGGAAGTACATGCTCAGTGAAAGAATGCAAAAAACAATCGTAGAGGCCTGTATTTGTGGCGACTTCGGAGGTGCGTCGATCATCGACAGAAAGTGAAACAGGACCTGAAAACTCTTGTAGTTTTCCATAGCTTCGCCGTCGCAACCTTCACAAAACACGAAGTAACTGACTATGTTAGGCTAGCGTTGTGGCCAAGTGGGCTAAGGTGGGACTAACTTGCCTTGTCCACAAGCCAGAAACCAATGGCGCCTGACAGGTGTGGGTTCGAGCCAGCATCTGGGCGTTATGTTTTTCCGAATATTTTTTAAAAATTCACAAATAATGTTAGGTAGGTAGGGTTTAGGCGCGCCACTGGCGATAGAAAGGGATAATAAACTGCAGCAAAAAAATAAAAATATGTGAGGGTACGATACAGGTGGCCAGTGACACATGTTATTATTCTTGAATATTTGGAAATAACTCACTAAAACACGCGGATAAAAAAAAACCGGAAGTATTTTTCATAGAGGGGATTCCCGTTGGTGCATAGGATGGCAGAAAAGTGTGAATAGGGTTAGTATTGGTTATTTTCCCTCATTAAAAATAGACCAAAAGTTGTGAGTGGGGTCTGTCCGTTAGGGCTAACAAGAATATATTGAGCTCACAAGTTATGTGTTTTTATAGAAAACTGTAGGCTTTTTGCAGTGATTTCTTGTAAGGAGTTGAAACGTGTTTCAAATATATGAGACAACATGATTTAAAAAAAAAAAAAACTTTTATTTACTCGTACTTTGATATAGCGCTTCTACAGCTCAAGAGCTGCTCAAGGCGTTAGAATTAGCCGAAACAGGACCAAACTCAAGCCGCCCGAGGTGCCCACTTACTTGCTGCCTTTAGGTGCATTGTCTGACTCACCAGACAAATAAGCATCATCCTACCAGGCGACCGGGGTTAAGGGAGAATAGACCTAGTGCTTGCTGGGCGCATTTGTGTATCTGGCACTCACCCGTCTGGAATGTGAGAGATACACACACACACAGAGACAGACACACAGAGATAGATACATAGAGACAGACACAGAGGGATAGACGGACGTTACAGAGAGACTGACATTAAGAGATTGTTCAATCCAAATCCATGAAGTGTCGTAGGCTAGGTGTAAAGCACTGCAGTCCTGTGGTTGGGTGATTCCTGCTAGCAACGATGGAAGAAATGTTTACTTCTGGGGAAAGACATGCAGTTACAACAGAATTTTACAACATAATTTGGTTAATTTGCAGCTAGTGTAACGAGAGATAGGGTGAAGAATATTGGTTTTTTTTTAGGTTAAAATAATCTTAGTTACGCTTGGCGATGTTCTTAGTATGTTGCTGGTAGTATAAATAAGTGCTTGTCGTAAACTCTCTCTCTCTCTCTCTCTCTCTCTCTCTCTCTCTCTCTTTCTTTCTTTTTTGCTCTCCCTCCCTCTCTCTCTCTCTCTCTCTTTCTCTCTCTCTCTCTCTCTCTCTCTTTCTCTCTCTCTCTCTCTCTCTCTGTATGTGTGTGGATGTGTGAATGTACCTGTAGGGGCGGACGGTGAAAGGATACCTGTCTGTCTTTGGGAACCCGTCATGATAGAACCGCGAAGGGGAGAGGAGATGGACCTGAGCAAAGGGAGGTCTTTAAATGCTTTTGCCTGTCCTGCAATGGAAAATGTTACAGACATAAAACCTGTTCCTTTCACTTTACCTAAGTTGTAGACAATGGTGGACTTAGATGCACTTGTTGCACACCGTGGCGCTGGCAACATTAGTGTGAAGCTTTTACAGGATTATCTCCCATCCACATGTCACTCAAGATTTGTCCGCTGGGCTGCAGTTATGTCCATTGGCCTTTGCTTACATCCCACACGACATTAGGGTCCAATCTTGACAGCAGTTATCTCCCGTCCGCATACCGCTCATTGAATTAATAGGATAAAGCCGTCCGCACATGTAGACCTATTTTTCACCAATTAGGCATTACAGTACAGTACAATACAATACAGTACGATACAATACAATGCAATACGATACAATACAATACGATACAATAATTACAGTCCGATACAACACAATATAAGATAACACAACATAACTTTATTACCCCCAAAAGGACGTACAGCATGTGCAGAATCACAAACTCTAGCCTTTCAATGGTTATGACATGGGATGATGAACGATGAGCGACGTCCACAACGCTATGGAAAAATAAATGTTAAAGGGAAATAGAACGTTGTTCTAAAAAAAAAACAACTTATTATATTTTATTTTATTTATTTATTTATTTTTGGGGCGCAATGTTTAAACGCGTCAATATTGAAGAGGTTTTCACCGTTGATCTTCCCCTCACCATTGAGACGTGTGCAATTGAACCTTTAAGAGTTGGGGCGAGTCGTGTTAGCGCGATAAGGACGGAGCGAGAACATGGTCTTTATAATGTATTTGATAAGAAAGGATTTTTTATAATATTTCTTGTTTCCCTTATCTAGCTTATCGGACGACCCGCTGATAAACATGTGGCAGAGACTTGTGATAAAATGTGATAGATAGACATGTATTAGAACTGTATATAGGCCTTTAGGTCTTGTGTAACAAATGCGGTATGAGTAGTCTTTGATTTTATTGCTGATACCTACCTATCTATCAGAGGTTCAGAGGTGAGTGTAGCAAGGCTCGCAATCTTGTGTTACGGAATCAAGATCAAGACTTCATGATCACCTTAATCATCATCATCATCATCATCATCATCATCATCATCATCATCATCATCATCATCATCATCTTCTTCTTCTTCTTCTTCTTCTTCTTCTTCTCCGCTCATACCATTCTGTCGTTTTGTGCGAACCTAAAAATCCGAGCCATGGTAGTCTTTAACTTTGGGCGCGAACCAACCTTCAGAACCAGAACCATCATGATTGTCTTTGTGCACAAACGAACTTCAAGAATCAGAGCTCTCATGGTTATCTTTGGGCGCGAATCAACCTTAAGAATCAAGAGTCATGGTTGCCTTTGTTAAGAATCAGAACCGTCCTGGTTGTCTTTGGGCGCGAATCAACCTTAAGAATAAGCATAAGAACCACGATTGGAAAATGGGTGTAATCGGTTGAGCGTTAAATGTAGCGTAAAACAGCACACGCCATGCCCGGCATTGACAAACAAGCTCTGGCCACTCCATGCTCCTACTACACTTGGGACCAGTCTGGGCTACAAGGCGAATTTTTCGCGCGCCTTTCCTTAAAGTCTTCAAAACGTTGGTCACAGGGCTGGAATTCTGTGTGTGAGGGAATAAGTGGATAATTATCTGGTACATTAGAGTATAAAGCAGCGAGGGAGAGAGATGAATGAATATTTTGTAAAGCGCTTATTCGCAAATAAATCACAGAGGATATGGGAACTACCCTCATAAAACTGATCCCGAGAAAAGAGATACTACGCCTCTTTACGCCACTCTCTCGCGGCACTATGACAGACAGATAAAACGGAATACATTCTCAGTGTAAATCTTGTTATTGTCAATGAAGGAATGAGTATATTTGCGATCAATAAAACCTTCATTCCACAAATCTTGGGAAAGTTGGGTTTAGTTGGAATTCTGTTCAGCACGTAGATCTAATGATTTTAGACCATTACAATTGTGTTGTGGACATTTACTTTATTATTATTATTATAAATACAATAAACTACCCCAATGTGTGAATTCTGGTCCTGTTCAACCGTAATAAGGCAAAGACCACACTCGGAGCCAGTGAGAGGCAGCAGTAAAGAAGTACTACAGATAGACTAACAGTACGAGGACAACCTTCTTCACACTACTTTGCCGCTATTGTCCCCGTTCTCCTTAATTCAGCCTCACTAGCCTGGGAATTTAGCTGTGAACAGCAAGAGGGGAGAGGGGGGATGGAAGAGAGAGAGAGAGAGAGAGGAAGATGGAGGAGAAGGAGAAGGCGTAGGAGACTGAGAGTAAGAATACGAAGAATAAGAAGGGTTTGGGATTTCTTTTTTTGTAAATATATGGAATAATAATAATAATAATAATAATAATAATAATAATAATAATAATAATAATAATAATAATAATAATAATAATAATAATAATAATGGATGATACATACGCGCCTTTTCCCCAAATCACAATCAGGCTCAGTCAAAGAGAAGCTATCTGTTCTAACATGCACGCACACACTCTCACATACACCAAGCCAGCCCCCACATCTATCCACGAAACGTAATGTACAGGCAGGAAGACTGCGATTAGGAGACGGACTGGACATCAACGGTTATTTTGAAATGTTCGATTGAATGTACTCAATATCAGGATTGAAGGAAAGGAGAAAACCGGAGTATCCAGAGCAAACCTTAAATAACCTGGAAAGTTTCCTACCTACAGTAAGTCACGTAAGTTAATCCAATCCTATTCAGAAAAAAAGGGGCAGGAGGGGGGAAAACAGAATTGTTGCGGGTGGAACAGTAATTGGGGGTAGCGACAGTCGAGCTTATGGAAGGCGGAAAGCGTCAAATGCACGCGAAGATGCACGCGCAATTGCACACCCATCTAGTAGCTATTGGTCGATAACTTACACGCCGAACTGCGCAAGCGCAAATGCACACACAATTGCACGCACGAGGTACATTAAAACTAGGAATAGGAACTTTCCGGAAATACGTTCTATGTACCAAAATAATTTAATATAAATTGACAAGAACACCCACACCTTTCCTTGCCTCCAACCCTTCATATAAAATGGTATAGTAATTTATTTATATATTTTCTGGAAGGGAAAAAAACATCGGAAAGCCCGTGTCGCTATCGTATGAGTTACCTTTATTGTAGCCTTCATCTTGTTAGGTCTTTAGATGTTCTAAAAATACTGATTTGAGTGGCGGAGTTGGTTTATTTATCATTTTAGATCACGTTTGATCATTTTTCTAAGGAGAAAGTAGTTCTGACTGTGTGTTTAGTTATCTGGAAGTCCGGATCTATTTTTCCAAGATTTAATTTACATCACTGGACAATATATGTCATAGCTGACTTCCGTCATCTAGAACTCTTTAAGCCTAGATCTTCACTACAGCTTTGTTTTTGGTACTTTTCCAGGTTTTTAATCGCTGTGCTTTTCGTCGCTGCCCTGCGCTAAGTTTCCACAGCAACGCTAAGTTTTTATCACTGCGAATAAAAACTGTATTTATCCACTTGTTGACATTATTTATCCACTTGTTGTTCTATTGGACACAAAGTAAAGATAGAACACTAAATACATTATTATAACATTTAATTTGAGTGTTGAAGCCAAGGGAGGGTGGGGTGGCAAGGGTTACGTTGTAAATTATTTGTCCATTCATATTAAATTATTTTGGGGCATAGAACGTATTTCCGGAAATGTCCCATTCCTAGTTTTAATGTAACTTGTAAGTAAATGCGCGTCGATTGCGTTTGCAATTGCGTGTGCATTTGCGCTTGCGCATTTTGGCGTGTAAGTTTTTGATTAATCAGCTACTAGATGGGCGTGCAATTGCGTGTGCATTTTCGCGTGCATTTGCGTGCGCATTTGACGCTTTCCGCGTTCCATCCGAGCCATCCCGGGTGCGTCAAGGTTTTGTTCTGTACCTGGGACACGGTGTTAACGAAGCGTGTAACACAGGCGACTGCAGTTGTAACACTATCGCGTTCTGCAAACACGGCGCAACCTTTAAGCAGCCCGCAGCCTTTAAATGGTGCCGTAACTGTAGAGGACTCGTTAAACATTGGCCTGTACTTCAGACCGACGTAGGATATGAAATCGTCGTCAGTTAAGACACGCACGGCATGTTTCCCCTACAGTATTGATGGAGACACGTTAAACAAGGACCTATAACCATACTTACAGGACCCCAAGATTAGAGGTTCTAGCGGCGCACATCCCTTTTAAAATCACAGTGAGTGTTGTCCCAACAGAAAAAAAATCAGATTAAACAAACAACAACAATAATGACAACAACAACATTAACCTCTTTTAAGAGAACGGGAATGATAGAAATCGTTAAATTCATTTGTTTATATTTTTATTAATAGGTTGTTCAACTCGTATGTCTATTAATAGGCTGCTAAACTTGTAAAGTCCTAAATTTATTGAAGTCACCAAAAGCCTGTATATCAAGGCTACCAGTTCAGTCCTCCGTAAAAGCGCCATCTGAAACTGGTTCAGAACAACAATCGGTATGCGTCAAGGATGCCTACTCTCTCCAACACTCTTCAACATCTTCCTAGAGCGCATCATGTCAGGTTGCTCTTGCAGATCACGAAGGCACAGTCAGCATAGGGGGTAGAGCAATTTCCAATCTTCGTTTTGCGGATGACATTGATGGATTGGCTGAGAGAAACAAAAACTTGAACAGCTGGTACAGAGGCTTGACACCACATCCAGAGCCTATGGAATGGAAATAAGTGCAGAGAAGACCAAAATGATGACCAACAACACCAATGGCATCAACACGGACATCAAAGTCCAAGGTCAATCCCTCAATACAAGCGCATAGCTTCAAAAATTTAGGAGCCATTGTATCAGACAATGAGTCCCGACAGGAAGTCCTCTCCAGGATCGCACAAACAACTGCTGCCCTGACAATGTTGAAGCCCATTTGGAAAGACAAGTCCATCAGTCTACATTCCTAGATAAGGCTGCTGCGCTCCCTTGTCATTTCCATCATCGAAGAATTTAAAGCAAGGAGATGAGGTGCTACAGAAGACTTCTGGACATTTCCTATACCCAGCACATTACCAACAAAAAGTCCGACAGACCATCACACAAGCCATTGGACAACAAGATGACCTGCTCACAGTGGTGAAGAAATGGAAACTCCGATGGTACGGCCACGTCACCAGATCATCAGGCCTTGCAAAAACCATCCTGCAAGGCACAGTGCAAGGAGGTAGGAGAAGAGGGAGACCGAAAAAGAGGTGGGAGGACAACCTTCGAGAATGGGCTGGCTTGACACTGAGCGAAGTCAAGAGGGTTGCTGAGGATAGAGAAAGATGGAGTATGCTGGTTAAACGATCACCTGTGGTGCCCCAACGATGTCCAAGTTATGGGATAGGATAAAAGCTCTGTATTTAATTAAATAAGAACAACTCATTTCCTTTCTGAATATATATGTACATGTCCACGTCACGACGATGAGAGAAATGATGATGCTCCTTCAAAGCCTTCATAAATGTGCCTTATTCGTCCACTCTAAAGTTTTCAGTTCTTGTGGGAGAGCGTTTCATGCAGAGTTTGGACCGCAGTAAGAGAAGCACTGCGATCTCGTGATGATGTCTTTCCGGCTCCACTTGAAGAGAGTAAACAAAGCAAAGTGGACCTGGACAAACTGCAAGACCCATACGTGGCAGACATATTCCAACCCACAATTGGAGGGAAATTTGCACCACTGCTCATGTTCGGAGCTGGTGAAGTAGATGTCTATACCATGATCACCACCTTCGACTCAGCAGTGACAGATGCCACCACTGAGATCCTTGGCAAGCATCGCCCAAAGAAGAAATCGTGGATCACACCTGAACGTTTGAACCTGTGTGAAGAAAGATGAAAAAGAACAAGAATACCTCACAGGGAGCTGATGCCTACCGAAAAATCGACAGTGACATCCGAAAAGGCATGCGCACAGCAAATGAGAATTGGGTAGAAGGTAAAGGCCAAGAAATAGAGAACAATCTGAACAAGAACAACAGCAAGAAGGCCTACCAGACTGTGAAGCGGTTGACAAGTGTTAAACTGCCCAAGGTCTCTACGATCCAAAGCAAATCTGGCTTGTGCCTTAGCTTACAGAAGAACAAGAAGTCTGGGTTAGATGGACAGGGTACTGCTCTGGCCTTTACAACCATCCACCAAACGGAGACTCATCAGTTCTAGCATGTCCCAAGAACAGAGAAGACGTAGAAATCCTCCCAATTCTCCTAGAAGAAGTTGAGACTTCTCCTAGAAGAAGTTGAGACTTCTCCGAGAAGAAGTTGAGACAGCAGTGCAATCGCTAAAGAAGGGGAAGTCACTAGGGGTGGACAACATACCCGCAGGTATGATTCGAGCAGGAGGAGAAACGATGATTGATGCTCTCACGGTTTCTGAGGACAGAGAAAGATGGAGTACGCTGGTTAAACGATCTTCTGTGGTGCCCCTACGGACTTTCTATTTACGGGATAGAATAGGATAAGAAGTCTCTCTGGCTCAAGCTGTTCTTTTTAATAAGTGCCGCCTGTAAGAAATATTTTGTGTGTGTGTAACTGTTCGCCAGTTTGTAACTAAGTTAAGGGTTAGATCTTATTCTGGCGCAGCGCCTTGAGCAGCTTTTATGCTGGAAAAGTGCTATGTAAGAATAACACAGTGTCCGAATTAAGGTAAGAAAACACTCTCTGTCCCAAGTATGACTTTATTAGACTCGGACTCAAGACCATTGTGTTGCCTAAGGAAAAATGTTATAAAAATTTCCCTTTCGGCTACACATTCGAAACTAGAATTGCTGCTGTTCGTGGATCTCTTTCAAGATGTGTATAATTATATGTACTGCAAATAAGTCAATGTATTGTTTCCTAAAGAAGTGTATAATGTTTTATTTGATTGTTTGTGGGCTTATAGATAGCGCTTTTCATCTCAAAGAGATACTGAAGGCGTTTTGTACACATTCATGTAGCCCCTTACACATTCAGGTAACTGAGGTCTTTAACAAAAATCTGTTAGCCTTTTAGAGAAGTTCGTTTGTGTAACTATCAGGCTAAACCTGTTTAAACAGTGCCCGATTTAAGGTGAGAGAGGTTTCAGCGAAGGTGCCGTAAGTCATTAAGGTAAGGATGGGCGGTCATCGGCCGGAGTGTGTCAATGTTGACCCAGTGGAATCATTTTTCTTCCCTGAGTCAAGGTGTACGGAGAAAGGCTATGAATAATTAGTGTATTACCCGATTCTTTCCTGCCACGTATGTGTAATAGTACTAAGGGTCCATGGTTGTGTATAATGTACATGACTCAGGTAAGCTTACCCTAGTTCTGTATATCTGCGGTTTAGTTCTATAAAATACATGTCTGGTGACAGGCTTTGTATCGTGGCCTATTTGTTCGTGGTGGGGTGGAGTGGGGTGTGTGGTGTGGGATAAATACATAATGTAGCATGGTACACTCTTACTCTGTGTGTCTCTCCCCATTTCCTCCAATTCTCCCTCCCTCTCTCTACTTTCTCTCTCCTTCCCTTCTTCCATCTCTCCCTCTCTTTTAATTTTATTTTAGAATACATCTATCAGTATATGTACTTTCTAGTGACCATTAGAATTTCCTTGTGTGTGTGCGTGCGTGTGTGTGAGGACAATAAAGATTCTGATTCTGATCCTAATAAATCAACCAATCCGCAACTTTTATAAGTTGAGTATAAACCTGCATATTTGGAAATACTATTTTCGACGACAACGACGACGACGATGATGATGATGATGATGATGATGATGATGATGATGATGATGATGATGATGATGATGATGATGATGATGATGATGATGATGATGAAATAGTAGTTCAGAAATCAAGGTGTACACGCATCTAGTATACAGTAGACTCTTTTGCAGTCGTTAACCCAAAGGGAAAGAACTCTGGAGCTCTGATATTACAGACAGAGTTGTCTGACCCTGGAAATGAGATTTTGGGAATGTCAGGCTACCAGTCTCTCCGTGTAGGAACAAATCAAATGAGGATAGACGAGAGAAGAGTTAGCATCCTTAGAACAAACAGCGGCGTTGATGAATATGGACGTGGATTGTACGATAGGTATTATCTGGCACTTCTCTGGATTTATCTTGTATCTTCTTTGGATATATATTTGTATGTTATCTCAGAGAAACCTTCCTCGTTGTATTTCCATACCTCATATCAGCTTTAATTCTATGGGGTGTCAAAGTGTCAGACGATGCTCCTAATGGCCTGTCTTAATTTGAAGGTTCGGGGATTTTCAAAAACTTTTTTTTTTCGAGGATCTCAGATCCCGAACCTCCTGAACATTTTTTTGTTCAAAAGGGTCAGCAATGTAGGTTCGGGATCTAAAGTTTGTGAACCTCCCCGAACATTCCAGAACCTTTCAATGAAGACCGGCCATAAGGCAGCAAGCAAATTGTGGACTTGTGCGGGTTAAGTTAGATTTTGTATGGGTCTGCGCCTTGAGCACACATGGAGCTGGAAAAGCGCTATGTAAGAACCATTGAATATTGAAAATACTGAAATTCAACATATAAAAACATAGCTTGCTGAAGTCAGGGGTCGAACCCACCTCTCTTAAAAACACATTGTGCGCTGTGTAATACAACTAACAACCGACAAAGTGAAAGAAATTGTATGTATTCCAAGTACTTATAAGTTAAAATGGTGTTTTTCTCTGAATGAGGTTTTAGGGGAGAAGCGATGTGAGGAGAAGGATGATGGATAGGGGGGGAGGAAAGGTATGAGCGGGGAATGGGAAGGAGGTGATACAGTGATGAAATAGGACACCGAATATTTCATAGCGGTGGAGTTATATTTCGCTGGGTCTACTATAAGAACCTGTGGAGAAGGAGGGGTAGGAAGAAGATGATGAAGATGGTGATGTTGAGGAGGATGAAGATGACGAGGATGATGACGACGACAAGAATAGAGAAAAAGACGGAAAAGATTACATTGAGCGAATGGTCTTTTGGATAGGGCGTATTTGCAAAGCGTCTTGTGTAGAGACAAATGAACAGCGCCCTCTGCCGGCCTTTCCTCACAGCTAAGACAGGGTCATGACTGACTCATGCCCGTCAATGATTTTATGAAGTGTCAGGGCAGCGAGAGAGAAGGGAAAGATAGAAAAAGAAGGGCGCCTTTACGATTCAGTAGTCATAAAGCGCCGAGGTACGATTTGGAACGATCGGGCGCGCAATGTCAAAATAAAAATTCGCTTTGAGTTCCATTGAAAAACAAGCGCGTCTGTAACATTCTTTCATTCTTTCTGTCTTGCTTTCTGTTTTTATGTCTTTCTTTCTTGGTTGTCACATTTGAAGACGACGAATGTGAGGTTAGATTCTTCTCGTTCTCTGACAGTAAAGAGCCTTTGTAATACTGTTGCCCTATCCTGAAGAAACCAAAGTCCTTGTGACTAGGAATCAGCAGGGGTGCTGTGTGTTTACGGTTTTGATCGTTTGATGGTTTCGTTTCTCACTGATTGTCGCAATAATTTTTAGCGAATTTTATTTTGAAATGTTTTGATTGACTGCATCCAATACCATTATTGAAGGGAGGGAGGGAACCGGAATACCGGAAGTCAGCTCTCGGTGACCTGAAAAAAGTCTCGTACGTTAGTCACATAAGTTAGTTCCCTGCGAGAATTCCAACCCGCGAACTTCGGCATATGAAACCAGCGCCTTACCAAACGGGTCACCTCAGACTCATAGTTACGACCTGATATAATCCAAAACACTCAGGTTGGGGGTCAGGCGGTATTGGTGCCAGTGAATGGAAAAAAGAAAGGAAGCGAAGCAACAAATGGCGATGCTAGAGCTACGGCAAACACAAACTCTCATGCGATGGATGGGCCAGACCATCATGCGATGGGAAAGACCATCAGTTGCCACGGAAATAAAACGGCCATCAACGACTCGGGCGGCCTGGCCAGTCATCGCCTCCATCGCCACAGCCATTAGCGACAACCGGAAGGCAGCCAGCATGGGGAGAAGGCGCATCACGACTATCGTAAACCGTACGAGTGGTGAGCAACCTTAACTCGCGCTGTCAGATCAGATCATTGGCCGAGTCCACACCAGTTGAGAAATCAATTTGCTGCCTGTTGAGTTTACGACTCTTTCTTTCTTTCTTTCTTTCTTTCTTTCTTTCTTTCTTTCTTTCTTTCTTTCTTTCTTTCTTTCTTTCTTTCTTTCTTTCTTTCTTTCTTTCTTTCTTTCTTTCTTTTCTTCCTTCCTTCTTTTTGTTCTTGTTCATTCTTTGTTTCTTGTTCTTCTTCGTGTTCTTTTTCTTTCTTCATTTCTTTATTTTTTTCTTGTTGTTGTTGTCGTTGTTGTTGCTCTTCTTCTTCTTCTTCTTCTTCTTCTTCTTCTTCTTCTTCTTCTTCTTCTTCTTCTTCTTCTTCTTCTTCTTCTTCTTCTTCTTCTTCTTCTTCTTTCTATGTTCTTCTTGTAGTATTGCATGACTTGGAAGTAGTGAAAACACAGTAAGCTCAACATCCCTGGAAGGACCACCTGAAATTTTCATTATTCAGCGATCGATACATATTGTTTCTGTATGGACCAGCTTTGTGAGGGATAGTAGTATATTTCGTATGCTCTGCATTGTTCTACCCTCAATAATTCTAAAGAGGGCCAGGCACCTTCATTCACACATATTATTAGATCGTAGAACTTCAACTCCGTCACAGAATAACTTAATAATAAAATATCAGCTGTTAAAACAGGCTGTTAAGTTACAATGAACACGTCATTCCCAGTGAATCACCCTCATCATCATTAGCAGGAAGGTCAGCACCCTTATCAACCTCGACAGCATCATCAGCCAACATCGCCTTCATCATCGTTGCGCCCATTATTAGATTCCACCGCCGCACACACCACGAAGTGGCGGAAGAGCGTTCCATGGAATTGGTTGCGTACACTGTGTAACTCGTTCTCCAATGGAGATGGCTTTGCAAGCCTCTCTCAAAGACTACACTATAGTCTGAGAGCCGCAGCGGGCAAGCATTTGCCTCAAGAAGTGAAAATGTTCTGTACAAACTTGTAATTCAGTTTGTGTTGCAAACAGTGATAGATCTTCGAGTCCCAGTATTGAGATGGAGGGCATACATTTTTGTGGATATTTTTATTCACATTTTTCATTGACGGCAATTTCATATGAGGTCTGCAGTGTATTCGGCAACATTTTAATGACTTACATCTCAGAAACTGCGCTGTAGTCTTTAGAGCCGCAGCATTCAAGGATGAAAAAGACAACATTTCCTGGACAAACCTCTCGTTGACTACTTCATAGCCCAAGATCCGCTAATCAAACCTTAAACAGCCCAAGCGAAACATTGTCAGGACACAGTTTTGTGTCACCGACTGCTCTGCATATAAGCTAGTATTCGCAGTATGCATACCACATCTATCGATGTTCTGTGCAGACTTCAGTAGTATGGTTTAATTAGAGCTGCACCTCAGGAAAGGCAAAATAGTCCAAGATGTGCTCCTCGAGAAGGACCAAAATGCTAATGGCAGACATGGCAGTGACGGCATTATACTAGTCCAAGATCCGCAGTATTCGTCCTCCGAATTCGTGAGGGTCAACATGTCCAGAGCAAACTTGGGGCTTTGCAGGGGAAAGTGGATTAGGCACAGCGCGGAGGAGGAAAATAGTTTCCGGGATAGGTTTCTTGCCTCGTTTACAGAGCCTGAAAATCGCAAGGGATCCATTGACACTGAGCATAAGCGATGTGCGCAGCTATGTAGGAGGGGCCGAGAAGGTTCAGCTGGTATAGCGACCAGCTCAGGTTCCAGAGGCTGCGAGCTCGATTCCCGATGGCCAAAGAGTGAATTGGTTGTAAGCACTGGCCATCTTACTGTCTTTATCAGTTTGATGGAAATGAATGAACATTGAAGTTAAAGGTCTTATTCACCCAGTCATTAATGAATGATATGGCAGTGTGGGATAACAGTTCCAGGGAAGAGGGGATAGGGACCTAAATAAACACTGAACCACCGGAGAAATCATACTGCTACGATGCAAGTGTAAATGGCCACTTTTATCTTGTCCTCTACGGGATTTGAACCCGGGTCATCTCAGCCGAAGATTTCATTATATTGATGCAGAGGACTTGCGGGCAGTACTTGAAAAAGTATGTAAGGTAGATGTCTGCATGTGTCATGCATGTATATATACGTGTGTGTGTGTGTGGGTGTGTGTGTGTGTATGTGTGTGTGTATGTATGTGTGTGTGGCGGAGACGAACTTGGCCAACACAATCAGGATCGGAATTATTTTCTAGAGTTGTACGGATTTGTTCTGAAGTGGCAGCTGACTCTGAGTCACCACAACTCTCGCTCTCTCCCTCTCTCTCTCTCTCATCCTCCCATTCCCTCACACCCTATCTATTTCTTCCATACTCTTCGCATACTTACATCTTCCCTTCTCTTTCCCAACCTCTTTCTCGCTCTTCTTCTTCTCTTCTTTTCCCCCACTTTTTTCTTGTTCTTTTTGGTACTCTCTCTCTCTCTCTCTCTCTCTCTCTCTCACAGTCTCTCTCTCTCCCTCTCTCTCTCTCTCTCTCTCTCTCTCTCTCTCTCTCTCTCTCTCTCTCTCTCTCTCTCTTTCTCTGTGTCTTTCTGTCTATCCGCCTCTGTCTGTACCTCTCTCTTTCTCTATCTCTGTCTCTCTCTCTGTCGCTCTCTCTGTCTCTCTCTCTCACTCTCTCTCTCTTACTCTCTCTCACTCTCTCTCACTCTCTCTCTCACTCTCTCTCTGTCTCTCTCTCACTCTCTCTCTCTCTCTCTCTCTCTCTCTCTCTCTCTCTCTCTCTCTCTCTCTCTCTCTCTCTCTCTCTCTCCCCCATCGTTTACTTTCTTCCTCTCCTCAACATGACGAAGAGAGGCAGCATACGGCTCAAAACATTAAGAGGATTACTGCAGCGCTGAGCCCCAAACAATACAATACAAGGTTATTGCTTTAGGTCCAGCGGACACAAGGTTGAACTCAGTCTTTCCTCAGGACGATGTTGCTGCTGCTGCTGTAGAAGAAGAAGGATGAGGAGGAAGGATGATGACGACGACGACGATGATGATGATGTTGATGGTGATGATGATGATGATGATGATGATGATGATGATGATGATGATGATGATGATGATGATGATGATGATGATGATGATGATGATGATGATGATGATGTTCGGAGGTGAAAAAAAAACAGAAGAAAAATTAAATTGACGAAGTTGATCGAGGAGGAGGAAGAGAAAACGATGAGGCGATGTTAAATAGGGGTGGTGGCTAGGGCGATTAGGGAGCTGAAATATTACACACTCGTAAAGTGAAGTTGATTTTTGTTAAGTATGGCATTTTAACTTTCAAAGCGGTTGGCAGTTCTTTTATTGTATATTGGAATTGATTCCTTTCAATAATGGTATTGGATCAAGTCTATGTAAAAATTAAAAAAATAAAATTATATTTTTTCCCCGTCTTCTATTTGTATTAGCGATTTACTTTTACACCATGTAGAAAAATTCAGAACATTCAGAATGAGGCAATCAACACCCAATCGAAATAAACCTCGTTACCGGAATTACGCACTGTCTTACATCATAGAACGTTTCGCAGTTTATTAGCTATAGCGTAATGTTTAGAACTCAAGGCCGCGGGCCAAGGTCAAGACTTGCTACATCACGAAAATTAGCCACGTGGCCACATAGACACAAACACGCGGAATAATGGCGACGTTTGAAAGATTTCCTGTGGTTGTCTTGAGCGTGGCATTACATTTTTAACACATCAGGCTACATGAAAACACACAGTATTTATTCACAAGTGTTAAGGCAATACTGAACATTTGTCCAAGTTGGCCTATTATGACAGAAAGTGAAATCTGGAAGTAGAAATCCCAAATCAAAATTTAAAAAATCCCAGGGTATACATACAAATACAGGTGGTAACCAATGCTATATATTGTGCAGACAGTAGGCCTATGGAGTTATGTTGCTTTCATAATTTACGAGCGTGAGGACTGCAAACTTTGCGAGATGCAACTTAGTTTATCACATAAGAAACAAAAGTATCGAACAATGTAATAACCTTGTTCGTTTCTTACCTGATCTGGAGTGTAGTGGGATGGGAAAGACGATATGGCCCGATTCAGTGATTGATTGATTGTTTATCGACTGATTGATTTGATGATTAATTGATATTCGTAATTACCCTATTATATTACCTTCATGTTTTTTAACTGTCGGCGGTGAGTGTTCGTGATGTGTGCGTGTGTGTGTGTGTGGGTGTGTTGTGTGTTTGGCTTATGCTTGTATGGTAGGACATGTGCTTATAAGATCGTGTGACAATGTTGTGATCACATTTCACTGTTTTTAAACTTTTGTACAAAAAATGAGCTGCTTCTAAATCTTGTAATTACCTTATGTGGATAAATAAAGTTGTTTTGAATTGAATTGAAAGGATCGGGATTTCTTGCAGTCGGTCGGTCAAATACGAAGTGCTTGATACACAAAAACTTCGGATTCTTTGGTGTTAATTTAGCTGTTTGAGGAGTAAAACCGTTACATCCGCAGGCATGTACCCATCTTTTAAACTCTGTTCTTTTCTTTTAGGAGTCAGGAAATCGGAAAAATACTGCATCTTTCATGTAATCTTTGAATGAATAGCGTTCCTCGCTATTGCAAGTACCGTGGCTACCGGCATATTTGTGTCGATGACGCAAAGGATTGTGGGAATGAATCTATTTCTAACATGGGGCTTGACCTTGGCCCGCGGCCTTGAGCTCTGAACGCTACGCTATTGCGAGACAGATCTCGAACATTCGATCGATATTAAACAAGTAATTCTAGAAATTTCTCAACATTACTACAGCAATATCGACCGCAGAATCAAATCGAAGGTAAGCACATGCTATAATCGCACACTTTACATAGCGAATTGTTCGTAACTTTCGAGCGCGTCTCAACCGTAACAGTTAACAGTCAAGGATGATACAAGCCGTTCCTCGCCTACATAATAATGTAAGAGTGTCAGGAAATACATTTGAATTCCTTGCCATCGTGTTTACCTGTGTAAAGAGAGTGCGTTGTAAGAAAGCCCTTTGTTGTTTGAAAGACCATCAGTCATATACACGTGTTGTTGCTCATGACAGCAGGCAGCTCAGCGCTGCGCCGTGCCTGAAGGCCACAAACAACGGGGTAAATTACAGCAAAATAAGACTTTGGCTATGTCAACACCTCTTTACGCTTTGACAACACCTCACATTTACCTGTAGACAACACCTCACATTTACCTGTAGGCAACACCGTTCTCGCAACAGCATCGTCTGTGTCAGGAATTGTATTGTTACAACAACAATGAAGGTGGCCTGTTAGCGTCGCGGTAGAATGATGGTCTCCAGTGCCGAAATGTACGGGCATGGGATCGATCCTCGCATGGGGCGAATTATTCAACTTAGGTATGTAGGCTTATCGGGTCGCCTACTCCTTCGGATGAGTATTTAAACCGAGGTCTAGTCTGAGTACGCATGCATCCCTTCGCACGGACTTGAAATATCCTGACGCTGATTGTCCTGGATGGATGAGTGCCAGCTAGCTATAAACATTCAGCAAGCTCTATAAAGACCTTTCTCCTCCATCTCTGGTTGCAAAGGTTTGCGCTCAGTTGTCGGAAGAGTCAGACGGTGCGCGTAAAACAGCAAGTGGGCTTTTTCGGGCGACTGAATCGGCCAGCGCCTTGAGCATCTCTTGAGCTGAAAATACGCGATATATAAGAATAATAAAATTTAAATAAATAAATAAATACAGTACAAATAGAAAAAGGACGCTTTCACAATAGTAGACTTACTGTAGTGACTCTTTAGACGAAATTCCACTTTCTTTTTGTGTTGCTTTACCTGTACCAAGGGCCCGTTCATTTTTATCACAACAGGTGACGGACTCAAAATACACAACATGGCGAGTAGGGAGTTCCACTCACAAATTGCTTCAGCGGTACCACAAAGTATCCGGTCATAAATTCTCCACCTTCCTCCTTTCCAAACGTAGATTGTCTGATTTACCCGTTTTATAGGTATAATGGTGTGTTTTTTTCTCACTTTTTCAGTAGTGAGGCTCAGTTCTTTTTTGCTTTTATTTCGATTCGTTTAAGGTGGAGACCTACGTGTATTCTTATTGGGATTATTTTTCCTCGTGTCTGTTAATTTTTTTAATATTATGGATTTGATAATTACGTATTTTTCTCAATGTGGTGCTACTATGTTAACTGTAACGACTTAATATCAGTATGTTAATTTTTGTGTGTGCAATATTCTTGAATACTTTTATGAATACTACTGTATGCCTTTTTTTATCCTCGTCACCCCCACTTCCCTTTTTTTGACTGTACGGCCTCCCCTGAGCTAGGAGCCTATTTAATACTGTTTGAGGTTGTATCAAATAAAAGGACACAGTTTCAAAGTGCTATATCGGCAGGTTAAAGAAGCCGGAAATTCACCAGAAGTGAAGATTACAGGCTCAGATAAACTCCTACACGCAGATCAAGTCCTAAATTGAAGTGGGCGCCAATAACGGTTAGAGTTAAGCCTAGATCATGCATTTTCCAGCGCCTTGAGCAGCTCTTGAGCTAGAAAATCGCTTTTATATACATAGGGACGATAAATAAATAAATACGTTTAGAAACATGTACCAGTTTTTGCAAATGAGCCGTCTAGTGCAAAGCAGCTTGCGTTGGGTTGCTGAGAGGGGTGTGGGGGTTGGGTGGGTGGGAAAGAACATTTTGTTACATAACATGTCAAGAGCGAAGCGCATATTGTTTCAGCTGGAAGGGAGGGGGAAAGAGAGAGAGGGGGAGAGGGAGGGAGGTAAGAAGGTAGGTAGGGAGTGAGTTGGTGTAGAATAAAGAGAAATAGAGATTGGGGAGAGAGAACGTGGAGAAAAGAAGGGATGCAGACCTGAATCGAAAAGAGAGGGGTGGGGTGGGGGTTGGGACAATAGAAAAAGTAATCAAAATGAAGAAAGACCGACCGACAGACAGACAGACAAACAGATAGATAGAGAGATAGACAGATAGAGGGAGATAGAGATAGATAGAAATTAAATAGTTCAAATGGGAATAGTTTAGAGATGGGAAGATAGCAACAAAGGAGAACAGGAAATAAAGAAAACATAAACGTGAGAAAGAGGGACAGGGCAATGCAGGAGTGGAAGAGGAACCGGAAAAGAAATGAATACGAGAGCTACATGGAGAGTGAGAGGACTTGTGCGCCAGAAAGAAGTTGAAGACAGGAAGTAGACAGAGAAGTGAGAAGAGCAAATGGACATGGAAGAGGGAAAGGAATCAAATGCAGTGCAATGATAGAGAAATGGAATTAAAAAAAAACGAATTAAGAAAAGAAACGAAGAAGGACAATAAAATACATAAATAGAAGGAAAGAAACTGAGGAAGAAAGAAGAGAGAGAAGGGAGGCTATGATAAATGAACGGAAGAAGCACTGTAAAAATGTATATCTTGAATGAAATAAGAGTGAAAGAGTTAAGAGACATGCATTTAGCTTAAGTGTGTGTTGAGATGCCAGAAGGCACAGAGAGAGAGAGAGAGAGAGAGAGAGAGAGAGAGAGAGAGAGAGAGAGAGAGAGAGAGAGAGAGAGAGAGGGAAGGAGGGAGAAAAGAGGTGTGGGTGATACGTTCATCAGTTTGGAAGCGAGAACAGCGAGGCGAAAAAAGAATGCTGAAACAATGACAGAGGAAATGAAAATACCAATTATGTTACCTTTGTTTAAGCAGAGGTTATGCTTTGGGTTGCCAGAAAGAATAAAGCCACAGAGTAAGTAGAAATTGAATACAAGCCGAAACCTCACGAGTTAACACAAACAAAAGAACAGAACAACAACACCACCACCACCACCTCCACCACCACCACCACCACCAACAACAACAACAAAGATAAGCAGCAAATGAAGTAAAGAAGAAATCA